>CM057337.1:776438174-777638174 GCA_030015575.1 Agapanthus africanus
ATAAATAATATTTTACTTTTTCTAATTTTTAGATGGAATTTCGTAAAACTAAAGATAGTTAACATGCTTAGTAGCTTCTTTCAAACAACAAATTTGTGACTTACTTTAAAACTTCATTTTAATATCAAAATAGAATATTACGAATCAAGTTATTTTTTTTAGAAAATAGTGGAGGTAAAGTTTTGAAAGAAAGGTATAAATGAAATCAAGTTCTCTTTTTAAAAATATAAGTAAAGCAACGATACGAGTGAATTATATACTGAGATTTGAAAACGTTTTCTTCATTTGAACTTTGTGCAGCACCTACTTTGTAAATTTTGATAAAAACCAATATATAACGATAATATCATATGATTCCATCACTTTTCACCGTTAATTTAGTCGGTGCAAAATTAACGGTTTACCGACAATAAAACTTTTTACATTGCTAATTTAACGGTGAAAAGTGGTGGAATCACATGAAATTTGGTGTATCCACATGTAACGACTCTAAAATCTCTATACAGAATTATTTTGTTTAAATATACAGAAAGAGTATTTCAGCATATTTAGGTGTTATAAGTTTTTTTTGTTCAATAAAAACAAGAATCAATTTGTTGCTCACTGGTAAAGTCTATACACTACTATGATATAGCCTGTATGTTTGAATCGCATCAGCCCCAAAAATTTTTAAGATTTTTCTTTTTAATTTTTCGGAAGCTCAAGAGTTGCACGTGCAATTCACGGAGAATCGAAAGGTTTCAGAAAAATCAAACAGACGCAAAGAGGAGTAAATACAAATCTAAACACGTGGCACTATTCTCGAGGCAAACTCTCAAGATCCGAAAATCCATTTCCTTCAAACGCCCGCCGCCGACGGTTCGATCTTGGCCTTTCGACTCCGTGGTTTGCACACAAGTCTCTTCAGCTCCTCTCTACTTCCCTGCACTGTTTGATTTCCCTGTAATTAAATAGAGACTATTCAATTCACCATTTAACATTCATTTTAATTCTTTTAATTCAAATTTTAATTTCCAAACCCTAAATTCTTGTAACAACCCTAATTTTCCTATACAACAATCTGTACAAATTTTTTTTCAAAATCCATAAAAGGGTATTTATTGCCTGAGCACAACAAATAAGTAATTAATTAGCAATTTAATTATAAGAAAGAGCTTGTAGTTCATTAGTAATACCTTACACTGCTGAACCAAGCCACCAGAGTTCAAATTCCATACCCCACATTATTTTTAATATTGATTTATTTTGAAATTTTTAGAAGTTCAAAAGTCAACATGTGATAACTTCCAAAAACCCCACTACACCCCATAAGTTAGCTATATCAGTGAGCATACCAACAGACCAGCTGCCCCCTGACTCGGCCCGAGTCGACCGACGGACAGGCCGGACGGCCGAGTCCCCAACTGAGAAATCCGGGCTCTTGGGCTTCTGAACCCCCCTGCACAATCCATTTAATTAGATCGTTTCCAGAGTGCTCTTAATACCTCATTTAATCTATTTTTAATGAATTTCAATACATTTTTATATTTTTTTTCAATTTAAACTATTCATCTATCCTAACCCCAGCCTAACCCTATAAATACCACCCCTATACTCTTCCCCCTCACCTCAAAACTCTGAGCCAACTCTCAAGAAATCTTTAGAAAACCCTAGTGTGCAATCAAAGTGAGCAAGAGGCGAAGTGTCGACGAAATTCCGACTACGACTCTAGGAGCTCCCGGCAACGAAACGTCGCACCGAAAGCTACGTTCATTCCATCTCCCTCTTGTCTAGTTCACAACCCGTAAGTCCCAATTCTATCTTCTCTATTCTTTTCTAGAAATACGGAATTACAAAACCCGACGGAATCGGAACAAATCCGATTTCCGATTCGGTTTCTTCCTAAAACCTCCCTTTTCTTTAATAAAATTATGCTAAAACCAATTCATGTTGATTATTAAACAATAATCAACCATATTGATCAAGTTTCATATCAACTGTAAATGCTATTTCCATTTTACCGTATTTTTCATTAAAATACCACATAGTTTCATTTCTACATTTAAACCATCAAAACTCTTGCTATATGTTTCCTGACTTAAAATCAGGAAAAACCTACGGAAGAAGCATCACGTGCTAGCACGTGACCAACAGTCACGTGTTGGCACGTGACAATTCAAAGCAGCGGCAAAGGCAGATTCGGTTCCCTGACTAAATCAAAGAAAAGGCTTCAGAAAGGGTCACGTGCTCATACATGATCAGGGGTCACGTGTTGGCACGTGACGGTTGAACAGCGGCTAGAAGACAAAGCGCAGAAAGCAGAAGAAAACTCGTTCCAAGGGGTCACGTGCCCACACGTGACCAGGGGTCACATGCCCACACGTGACCACGGGTCACGTGCCCACACGTGACCGGCTTTCAAAGCCTATCTATTTAACAGAATTAAATTCTGAACAGCATTCAAATCTTTCCAAAGAAGAACGATTATTTGGAACTGATTGGATTAAAGATCTAATGGTGATTAAATATCACCTATCTATGGAAAAATCTTGAACTTGGAAAGATTTTCCCTTAAAATCTCACCGAAATAACAAAGGAATATCTTTGGATTCAAAATCTAATGGTGAATAAAATTCACCTAATAATCCAAAGGTCCAAACGAACGACGAATGCAAATCAAATCCCTCAACGAATGATTCACTAAAACTGATTGATTCTGCTCCTTCTCCTATAAATAGGAGCTAAGAGATAGAAAAAAAAAGAGGATATACAGAGATCGACGCACAGAGAGAGAGAGAAATAGAGCCTTGAGACTTTGGAGGAATTTGGATCTTCTGCAAAAGAAAACCTTAGGTAAGAAAGGAGAGACTTTTAAAAAGAGAATTTAATTTTCAAAAGAGTTTAACTCTTATATTAAAAAGAAAAACTTAGTTCTCTCTTTAGCAGAGGATCTGCAAAGTGCACATCTCCCCATGAATTGAGAATTTAATTCTCATTAGGTTGAGATCCTGCCATGCAGATCCAAAGCATAGAGAGGGAATGGATGTTTGAGAATTTAATTCTCATGGAATTATAGGAATTTAATTCCTTCGAATTAAAATTAGGGTTTAACCTTATGTTGCAGGGATTTAATTCCTTCAAATGGACAGAACCAGGGTTTAACCCCAATTAAGAGCTTAATTCTGTCAAAATAATAGGAATTTAATTCCCTTAAGAAAGAAGAAATGAGGGTTTAACCCTATTTAAGAATATAATTCTTCAAAAGAAAGTAGGAATTTAATTCCTCTAAAATTATTGCTAGGGTTTAACCCTATGAAGAATTCAATTCTTAAAAAGATAAACACATCTTCAAAAAGGCAAAGGAATAGGGTCACGTGCTACCACGTGACCCCTGAAAAGAAACAGAAAAGAGCTTTAGGGCGCCCTCACGTGTCGACACGTGACCCCTAATGAACATTCTAACAGATCAAAGCGCAGGCCCCTATCACGTGCCCACACGCGATGGCTTTTAGAATTAAAAGTGTTAAACACTTATCTGTAGAATAAAATAAAGGGAAACAGGGTGCTATCACGTGCTACCACGTGACCCCTTGGCTGAAACTTTAACGGACAAACACCAGAATTCCCATCACATGACAGCACGTGATGCTCCAAAGTATTCAATACTTTTGGCAGAATAAAATGAATTGAGGGCGCTCTCACGTGCTACCACGTGACCCCTCTTGCCTTAGTGTTTAACACTAAAATTGAAACCTCTATATCCAGTGTTCAACACTGATTTTCTTAGTGTTTAAACACTAAATTGGAAAATACCTATTTACAGTGTTTAACACTGACTTTCTTAGTGTTGAACACCAACCTGGAAAACCCTGTTTCCAGTATTTAACATTGATCTGCCTTAGTGTTAAACACTAATTTGAAATCTCCACTGCCAGTGTTTAACACTGATTTGTTTTAATGCATAAACACTAATTTGAAAGCCCTGTTGCTGGTGTTTAACACTAACTATCTTTTAGTGTTAAACACTAACTTGTCAATCTCATTCTCAGTGTTCAACACTGATTGATCTTTAGTGTTTAACACTAACTTTAGCCCCATTGGCTAAGTGTCTAGAGGCAAAGCCTCTTCTCTAATGGACCAACAGAGGGCCAATATCCTAAACATTATTGGACTTAGCCCAAGCTGGCCATAAGTCCTCGATTCAAATTCAACTGAGCCAATGGGCTCATAATATAATTAATTGGTCTTGGTTCCAAATTGGGCCAAAGATTATTTAATCTACCTCGGTTTAAGGGTACATCTCTTCATTCCTTTGATACTTGGCGTTGTAATTCCTCAACGTCTTCAAAGAGGTGACGGGTCCCAATGACCACATATTGATACGGACTTTGGGGTCCTTAAACTCATGGACTATGAGGTCCTTAACCTTGACCGGGATGTCTTAAAACTAACGACGGACTGTGGGGTCCTTAAACTCATGGACTATGAGGTCCTTAACCTTGACCGTGATGTGTTAAAACTAACGCCGGACTGTGGAGTCCTTAAATCCACGGACTATGAGGTCCTTAACCTTGACCGTAATGTCTTAAAACTAACATCGGACTGTGGAGTCCTTAAATCAACAGACTACGACGTCCTTAACCTTGACCGCAACGTCTTAAAACTAACACTGGACCGCAATGTCCTTAAACTACTTATTGACCGCAATGTCACTAAACTAAACAACAGGGCTCCCTTAATTGCTCTATTATTGGATCTAAACGATCCCGTTAAGTTGATCTTAGTCTGAAAACTAGACTAACGTATCCTTAACAAATGTTTAAGTCGATCTTAGTCTCGAATGAGCCTAACGTATCCTTAAACCCAAAAACCCCAAACCCAAATCTAAGATAATACGGATTTGGACTAGTCCACGCCTTACGGGCGACGACATAACTCAGTCTCCGTATACAATCCACGGGCAACTAAAAACAAAATATACACACACGACACGAAGTGACCATCTGGAGAAGGAGAAAGTGGTTACCGCGATGCGGTAGCGTAATTAACTGCAGGGGCTTGCGCCTGCAGGGAAGAGCGTCCCCACAATCAAAAACCCCTCAAGCGAGGGGGAATCTGACGAAGTCTGCTAAATCGGACGCATCCGTTTAAACCTTCGATATACGGTGCCATAAATCAACTTGGTATCTTCGGAGAGGTGGACGGATAGCACCAATTAGCATCTGCCCCCGAATCTCAGGCAAGACGTCCTTGTCGCGCCGTCATTCGGAGGGGAACAGATTTTGGCACGCCCGGTGGGACCTTTTCCTCTTTCCACTCCACACTTCGTGTGTCGTGATTCGCGAACCAATCGCGGTGTGCTAATGGTTGCCCTTGGGTTTCGAAGTACTAAGACTTGGTGTTTCGTTTGCTGTAGAAAGCAAAAGGATCAATGGCTGACAACTGCTCCAACTGCAACTGCAACCAGCGCTCCGCCTCGCCAGGAGGTGTAGCCTACGGGCCCCAAGCTGCTTCGTTGTTCACAATGCCCATAGAACAGGTCACTCGAGCCACCACAGGATTGTTTTTCGGGACCATGCTCCCGCCAATGAGCTTTACCGCTCCTGTGCTAACGCCGGAAGTTCCCAAGAAGTCGGTCTTCGATCGTCTTACACCTACCGCGGCCCCTCTCAACGGGTCGCCCAACACCAGTGCCTCGGTCTTCTCCAGATTGGGCCAGAGCTCCTGTGGACCCGCGATGGAGCCTACAATCCCAGAGAAGGCTGCTCCGAAAAAAGTAACCAGTCCTGCTCCTGACGTCGTCAAGGCGGCTTCCCCTGCCAAAAATTCGGTCTTTACAAGATTGATGGCTCCAGCTCCCGCTCCTGCTACCCAAAGGGCATCGGTCTTTGACAGGGTAACATCAGCGGCGACCCTTCATCTACACAGGGGGCAAGACGAGACTATCGCCCTCACCAAGCCGGTTCCATCAGCACGACGCACTCGACGTCGTTACTGGCACCGAGTGAGGAAGGCCGGAGGCAACTCCCCTCCTGGGCTAACTCCTCCAGTCCCGATGGCAGAAATTAATGCTGCTGTTCCAACTGGGAACAGCTTTGAGATGCTAAATAAGGTGCGTAGGAATTCTCCTACCGCGGTGCTAAAGAGGTCTCCCCCTCTGCTGAAAAAGGCTGTAGAAGTAAAGCCAGAACAGCCCCAATCTCCTCAGCGACTGTCCTCTCGAATCTATAAAGTCTGGCGGCAGACCCGAGACTCGGTGATCGATCTAAATTTCTCTCACCAACACAAGAAGTTGAAAATCCAACAGGAAGTCAGTCACCAGGCTAAGCCACGAAAAGCTGTCTGGGTGCCCACTTCAACGGCCCCCTTAACTTCCACTGCTCATAAAAAGAAGAGGCCAGAAGGACCCCCGGCCCTGCAACGAAAGCTAAAAGCGCTGAGCCCAGACGCCCTAAGGCTGGGGGCAGGATGGTCCATACTGTATACATGGCATCGGGGAAGGAAGACAGCCGTGCGTCTACAGGTCATAGACCGCGTACACGGTCGGTGACCAAAGCTCAGGAGCAACAGCGGAAGCTCCAGGAAATGATGATCGCAATGGCCGCGCTTATTAGACCGAAAGAAAGCCCCGAGGCGTCCTCGGATCAGCAACAAGAATAGGAAACCGACGCCGAGTTCCTCCGGAGGATACTGGAAAAGAAAGATAGAGAGGCTGCAGAACAAGTGGCCAATATAAAGCAAATAGCCCACTTATTCCAGGACATGGTGGGAATGATGATTCAACAAGACCCACCTGCTGAGGATCCTCCGATCATCCTTGAAGACGACAAGGGAGAAACGTTAAATCCGCCACCGGCTCTCTCAACGGCCAAGGAGGAGACAATCTCTAAGGCTGACTTGGACGACTATATAGTCCAACAAATCCGGGTTCATCATGCAATTGAGGCAGCTGGTCAAGTCGTAAAAACGGGGCGACCATATCCGAGCTGGTACGACCAAATCAAATATCCGCCGGGTTATACAATACCAAAATTCCACGTATATAAAGGGACCGGCAATCCCCACCAACATGTTGCCCAGTTCAGGGCCCTTTGCGGTAACACCAGCGGTGATGATAAACTGTTGCTTCGCCAATTCGTGGGCAGCTTATCAGAAACGGCGTTCGAATGGTATTCGGAACTCCCGAACGATTCTATCAAGACGTTCGCTGAAATGGAGTTGCTATTCACTCAGCGATTCGCAAGCGCCAGCGAACGCATTCCAATAACGGCATAAATTAATGCCTGGGTGAAACCAGGCGAAACGTGGGTCCAGTATGCTATACGCTGGCGAAATTTGTGGTCGAAATGCGAGCAACGCATTGAGGAAGCGCCCGCGGTGGGCATGTTCGTGGGTACCCTAGACCCTCATGCAACTATCTCCCAGTTTACGATGTTCTTTAAGCCAACCACATTCCAGGCTCTAATCGACAAGTTGGCCCAGATGGATCAGATGGGTCACAGGCCGCCTCCCCGAAGCCAGAACCTCGGAATGACAAGGGTAAAGGGAAGGCAACCTTCGTTGCGAACGCACAGCAACAACCCGGTGCCCCAAAGCTGGCGGATCAGCTGGAAGAAAGGCGACGGTGTTACAACGAGAAGATGAAGCGCCCCTACTCGTTCCCGCAGGATAAGACGAAACGGTTATTCGAGCTGGCAGTACGCAACAGACTTATAAACCTGCCAAATCTAAGGCGCCCGTCACAACCCATTGAGGTGAATAACCCCAACTATTGCCCCTACCATCAAACGGTAAGCCATCCGATTGAGGATTGCTTCGTTTTTAAAGGATGGATTGAAGATCAATACCTTCAGGGGAAGTTTGCACTATCCGAAAAGTGGAAGGTGAACCCGCCACAGCCGCATACTCCTAAGAAAGCAGACACACCGGGGGCAACCTGTTCCTTTATTGAAGAAGCTCCATGGGAGGTCGTGCTGTCAACTAAAACCAAAAGAATGCTGAGGGACCTTCATGTTTGCCCGGCGGTCGAATGGAAGGACCCGCTTGAACCTCAAATCATCGAAGGGATATTGAAGCCGCTCCCAACCACGAAGACTCGTGGTGATGGCCCGAATACTCACACCCAACCGTCAAAATCTTCGAAGAAAAAGAAGAAGAAATCCAAAAAGCCCGTGAAGCCTGGAGACAAACGCACGGATTTACAGAAACAGATTGACGCGCTGGAGGAGTACAATCAAAAGGTGCGGACTCTCGTCACGCTGCAAGCGTTCCTCAACCATGTCTTTCAGGAGGAAGATGATGGAGAGAGCCTATCGGATGAATCTGAGGAATATGTGGCGAGTTGTCATGTGATTTCCCACTTGGAAGATGAGAAAGCTCCTGGCACTGAGGAACTGGGGGCACAGCCTGAGCCAGAACTTGTATGGCCAACAGATGAAATGATCGACGCCTTTCTAGACGAGATTCATTTGAAGAGTAAAGTCGATCAGGAGCGTGAGATGGCTGCATCGAAAGGAGCCAAGCGCAGGCGACTAAACGAAAGAGTCGAAGCACTCCCGCCAGATCGAAAGACATCCGATGTGAATAAAAACGTGTTCAAGATGAGGAAAAGGTTTGCCAAAGCCATGTCAATGGGAATGAAGCTACCGCCCTCAGAAGAAAACACGCTCAATGGAGCGGAAAGGCACCCTAATTATTGCTCATATCATCGAAAAATTTCGCACCCCACTGAGGAGTACGACGCTTTTAAGATGTGGTGGCAAGGATATGTTGCTCACCGGCAACATTTTAAGCGCATGAAACGCAAGACTCGTCGGGAACGAAGAAATACGGCCGAAGAACACAAAAGAACTGCCGGAAATTGTTACAACGGTTAACGCCGGAAGGTCACAAGTTTTTACCTTTGGAAGCGACTCTGATGAAGAAATGGCTCTGGGCCCTCTCGTTAAGGAATCTGTTTTAGGGAAAGAGGAAGAACCAGAGGCCTGCGAAAACATTCAGCTGCGCAATCGCATGCTCCCGGAAAAGAATCTCGGACCCGCGAATAGAAAAGATAAGGGAAAGGAGAAGGTCACTGAGGATATTACCTTAGATGACCATGTCACGAAAGAGTTGGCTGCCAAAGATCCTCCCAGGAAGAGTAAGGTGGATTACAACATCCTAGCGCACCTAAGGAAGCTACCTTCTCAGCTCAGCATTCTCGACGCCCTCCTACTATCAAAGGAAGCGAGAGATTCATTAATTAAGGCGTTACAAAAACCCGAGCAATTCCAAGCCTTCCTCGCCACAGAAAGGATGAAGGATGAACTGGAAGAAGTGCGCACGGCCGACATCACTTTCGGTGATAAAGACCTTCTCCTCGGGACGTGCGACCACAACCGTCCCCTATACGTCTCCGGATACTGCCACGATATCAAGATAGGCAAAATCCTGATTGATAATGGATCCTCCGTCAATCTCCTTAACGTTCGGGTGTTGAAGGAAATCTGCATGAGCGTGCAGCACCTCGCTCGTGACAAAATTATCATCTCCGGTTTCGACTCCCAGTCATCACGGACTCTCGGATCTGTAATACTAACATTACGCTTCGGACTGCTCGTCATGGACATCAAGTTTCACGTCATTGACGCCAAGACCTGCTACAACACCTTGCTCGGTCGTCCTTGGTTACACGAGTACAACATCATCCCTTCTACACAGTATCAGTGTATGAAGTACTTTAAGGATGGTTTCGAGTATACCGTAACAGGTGAGCTGAACCCATTTTCAGTGAACGAAGTCCGCAAGTACGAAGATGCGAAGTACTTTTTGCCAGATTTCGAGGATACAGAAAGGTGTCGCAAGCCGGAAAACAAAGCCGCCGCCGCCATCCCTATTTTCGGGAGCGATACCGAAGAAGGAGAAGAGATAGTTTACGCTGGTCCATCTCGGCGCAACAACCTGGGACCGTCCTCCCCCATATTGATCTTCGGAAGTGACTCGGAAGAGGAGGTTAATGCCGTATTCTCCAGTCGGCCGTCAATACAAGCATCCCCTGGCGATGATCAGAGTTTGCAAATCACCATGGTGCCGCAGAAACACTACTAGGATCTCGACGCACTTCAAGCTCACAATGTACAGGACCTGCAGACGTTTTACGTCCCTCCCAGGCGAAAGGGTGAAAAGGTGATCCTATTCTACCAATCCACAGAAACGAGAGTGGAGAAAGAGATATGGCATGGCGCGGATGCTACACTCGACAGGTTCCAACCCATCCGTTTGCCCAGATACTACACAAATGGACTAAAGAGGCTATTGAAGCGCCAAGGAGTACCCTTAAAACAGACTGCTCGACAAGCTCGGTTCTACAACAGGATTTGGAATGTCCCTGGAACTCAGCGCAAATTGCCCAATGGGAGAATGGAAACGCTCGGCCTTGGATACGTGAGATCCGGTAAACGGGAGCGAATCCACGGTAGCTACGCCGTATATAACTTCGATGAGGAGGAAAACGCCCTGTCCAGCAATGCCAACCCCTCATCAAAACTGGATCCCACGAGCGAAGTGCCGAGTCCGTCATTTGAAGAACAAGTGGACAAGCTTATCAGGAAAGCAGGTCAAAAGGCTCGGGAAGACCACAATCGCGAGATGGCCATCTACGAGAAGGCCAGGACGCAACGTCTGTTTCAACAGGCCGTAAAAGACGAAGATGCTCCTCCCTGTCAACCCGTTGTACAAAAGGCCCGGCGCAGAGGCAGAAGTAGGTCAAGAAGCGAAAAGAGGGTCCGACAACAACGATGCAGGATTAGAGAGTTATGTGATCGGGTATTGCGCGGCCCGAATTTGTCCATCATGAAGAAGATGAGTCGAGCGTATTCCTTCTCCCGAGACAAGACGAAGAAATTACTTGAGCTCGCTATAAAACATCAAATGATCGCACTTCCAAAGTCTAAATACCCTGAGCAAGCTAACAAAGTTTCTCATCCGGGCTATTACTCTTATCACCGAGCCATAGGACACCCTATCGAAGACTGCTTCACCTTCAAGAACTGGGTCGAAGACCAGTACCAGCAAGGCATATTTGCTTTATCCAGCAGCTGGAGGGTAACGCCGCCACAAAAGCACGAACTCAAAGCCGCAAGAGCCGAACCAGACCCACATCGATCTTGGAAGCAGATTCGCACCTGTCACATGATTACACAATATTAAAAGAAGAGCCCGAGGACATAGATGAGCTCCCTTGGTGCTTCGAAAACAATGACAATGAGGTAATCTCAGAATTTCCACCGGCTCCGAAAGAACTAGAAGATGGCATACATACTACTGCAGATAACCTCAAGAAGATTGAGTTGGGGTCGGCAGACGATCCGCGACCGACATTCGTTAGCGAGCTGCTATCTGAAGAAAGGGTGGCTGCGTTAAAGGACATGCTTCTACAGCATAAAGATTGCTTCGCGTGGAACTATTCCGAGATGCCGGGATTAGATCCAGAGATTGCTGTGCATAAATTAGCAATATCCCCGGATATCAAGCCAGTCAAGCAGGAGCCGAGAAGGATGCGGCTCGAGCTTGAGATGAGCATCAGCGCCGAAGTCAAGAAGCTGATCGATTCTGGATTTATCCAAGAAGTCCAATATCCTGACTGGATCGCCAACATCGTCCCGGTAATGAAGAAAAATGGGACGGTGCGCATATGCGTGGATTTCAGGGATCTCAATAAAGCCTGCCCGAAAGACGATTTCCCAGTACCGGTAACCGAGCTGATGATAGATAACACGTCCACTCACGAGGTTTTCTCCTCTATGGACGGTTCATCAGGGTACAATCAGATAAAGATGCATCCCGAAGACCAGAAGCACACCGCTTTCCGGACCCCTCTGGGAATATTCTACTACAAAGTTATGCCCTTCGGTCTAAAGAACGCCGGTGCCACCTATCAGAAAGCCATGACAAAGATCTTTGATGATCTCATACATGAAATCGTCGAGTGCTATATCGACGACCTCGTAGTAAAGAGCATGTCACATGAAGAGCATTTAGAACATCTGAAAACCGTATTTCAACGCCTTCGGCAATATAATTTGAAGATGAACCCCCTCAAATGCGCGTTCGGAGTCTCCTCGGGTAAATTCCTAGGATTCATTTGTAGGGTTCCTAGGCACACTAATGAGGTCTCACAAGGCATCAACCATGCCAATTTCAAATTTTACATGTGCCGAGAAACCCTAATACGGATCGTTAACTAGAATTTTAGGCGACAAATGAAACTAGTTAACAACTTAACTACAAGAACGGAAATACAACCTTTGTAGATCCGGTTCTCCACCTCCATAGCTCCGCAATGAAGTCTTCTTGCTGTCCAAATTGAATCCCGGGCTCTAGCGTCGGCTTCATCGGAAAATGGGCGGGCTAGGTCGTCGACTTCGATGCCGAAGATGATCTACGTCGAGGCATCACAAGATCAAGCTCCCACTTCACCAAGTCATGAAACTTGTGAAGAGAACACCCTATACTACTTGGCAAGAGGTAGAGGATGAAGAAACAGGAGGTGGGTTTACTTTAGAATTGGATTTCTCACTCATTTTCACAAGTTGCCATTGTTGATAGCAAGCTTTTTCTTGAAGTGAAGAAGAAGAAGAAGCAAGAATATGATAAGTATTAATTAAAAATGGAAAATAAAATCAATACTTATCATATTCAAACCATGATTAGGTGTAGAGAATAAACTAGGGTTAAGTGGAATGGTTAGGTTAAAGGAAAGAAACAAAATGGTCAACTATTCAAACCTTCATGAACTTTCAATATAAAACAAAACTAGCAACCATTTTATTTCTTGCCAAAAATGAAATAAATAAATGAATAAATAAATAAAAACCTTAACCATTTACATAACCAAGGTTTAAACCAAAACTACACCCAAGTAAACATGTACCATCAAACATGATACAATCAAGTGCACAAAAGTATATCACATATACAACTTGTGCAATGCAAGTGAGAAAATCCATTTAAAGTGAACCAATACTAGTTAATGCAAAGTAATATATCAAATATATAATTATGCATTAAATCATTAAATCAACACTTGATTTAACGATCCGGTCATATCGCATATAACCGACTAATATCCAATGTATCGACTTATCGAATCAATCCATGATTCGATAACTAGGTTATATCACATACAACCATTCGATACATTCATCGCGAGAATGAAATACGGTATCACATACACGCATTATTCTCGGTCCCGCACATATCTCATATGCACTCCTATTTCGTTTCGCTTGAGCCAGGAAACCTCTGTGTAGGACTCTAAAGACTTGTCAATACGCCGGCAGCAGATGATGATCATATCAAACACCCACAAGCCGCAAGCGGTCTGCTAAACGTAACGGCCACCCGGGTATTGAGCGATCAGAAGATCGACGAGCAAGCCCGCTCACACTCCTGTGAATCCAACCAGTAACACTTACCGTACAGTCCGGTCTCGTCGTCTGATATGTCGCATATCTCGTCTAGGGGTGGTAAACGTCAGACCCCAATAGGTCGATAAGTCGTGTCGATATGAGGTCTATAACAGTTCGAGAAACTACTGATAACACTTACCAGTAAATCTCAGCAACCCTGGCCAGGGATTTCCGGTTATAGCCAATCGAACACAGCGCAACATCAACTCCCTATACCGGGAGAGACGAATCCCCTCCTATCACTCATTGCCTCCATGTGATTCGGGACTGTACCCAAAAACCACCGTTTTGCACGCCCTCTTGGACGTGGTAAGGTGGAAACCAAAGCACAGTGGGAACCACACAAGACTCTATGACGATCTCGGGTCAACAGACTACTCTGTACCAGTGTCACCAGAGAACTGCCATCTGACGTAAGGTATAATACCATCTGGGAGTTCTCGGCGAGTCCGTCCAGTGTACCCAGTCTCCACTGAGCACCCGTATATCATCTCTGATGTCAAACACCAATGGATATGGGATCATCCATCACCCATCTGTATGGGTCGAGAAGGTATACGCTAGTCTACACTGGTATATCGATGCCCCGTCTCGATACACCCACGACTAGGGACTTTGAAGGATGTACTTATGGACTACCATGTCCCTACTAGTATGATCCGCATCATAGTCCACGTAGTCAAGTACACATCCTAAGGGCTTTACCAACATGTAACAGAGAGACTATCAGTGTACACGTTAAGGTAAAGATCAACCAGATAGCATACTATCATGTCGAGCAAGAAAGTCCTCCCTATATATGTCCAAGCATCCACTACAATATACATCCTATGTATAGTAATGGCCTCTAGGGCATACATATAACTAACATCATTGTCCGACACCGAGGTATCGAGATAGATCCGTCCAAGATCAAAGCGATCATGGAAATGCCATCGCCAAGGACTCTCAAACAGCTGTGATCTCTCCAAGGAAAGCTCGCGTATATCCTGCGGTTTATCGCCAACCTGTCAGGTAAGTGCTGTCCTTACAGCCACCTGATGAAGAAGGGAACTCCGTTCGTATGGGACTACAAATGCCAATGCGCACTGGACGAGATCAAGCAATACCTGCAGAACCCGCCAGTGTTAGCTGCTCCGGTCAAGGGAAAGCCTCTTATTCTTTATACAACAACCCTCGAAGGTTCCTTAGGCGCATTATGGGCACAAGAGAATGATCAAGGGAAGGAAAAAGCTCTTTATTACCTAAGTCGAGTTCTGCTGGGGGCAGAAAGCAATTACTCCCCTATCGAAAAACACTGCCTGGCGTTAATCTTCGCGATAACAAAACTCCGGCACTATGCATTGGCACATGAAGTCCGTCTTATATCAAAGGTAGACCCCCTAAAATATCTCATGTCAAAGGCCATATTGACAGGGAGACTCGCTAAATGGGCCCTGCTCTTGATGGAGTTTTCAATAACCTATCAGCCGCTTAAGGCAGTGAAAGGCCAAGCCATCGCCAACTTCCCTACTGAGCATCCAGTACCTGCCGGTTCTCCTCTAAATTGCGATTTGCCGGACGAACATGCGTTTGACGCGATCGACGGTGGTGACACCCGATGGGAACTTTATTTCGATGGAGCATCCTCCGTAAAGAAGCGCAAACAAAGTACCCCAATGATTAAATCGGGGGTAGGCCTCATCTTCGTAACTCCACAAGGAGGGATAATGCGCTTCGCTTTCTCCTTAACAGAACCGAGGACGAACAATGAAGCCGAATACGAAGCTTTAATAGCAGGCCTCGAGATCGCCATTGACATGGGAATTGAAAACCTCCTCATATACGGGGATTCTCAACTAGTCATTAATCAAGTAAACGGCGACTACCAAACGTGCAAACCGGAGTTGGTGAAGTATGGTGAAAAGGTGCGACAACTGTTGACCCAAATTCCCTCCTATACTCTGGAAAGTATACCACGCGCAGAAAATAGCAAAGCAGACGCGTTAGCTAAGCTCGCTAAAGAACTGGCTGACGAGAACCTCGATGACGTCAGAATTGTGGTACAAAGCCGTCGAGTGCTTGCCCTAGCAGAAATATCTCCAGAATCATACGAAGAAAAGGCAGCGACTGAGCAGACGGCCCTACAAATAAAAGACCATGAGAAGGCTGAGGACTGGAGGGAAGTCTTCATAGACTACTTTAAGTCCCACCGAATGCTCGAAGAAGCGTCATCATGACATCAGCTCATGAAACGAGCTTTATCTTTCGCTTTCGTCAACGACACTCTATACAAGAGATCGTTTGATTCTCTGTGGCTGAGATGCTTAGGACCTGACAAAGCAGAAAGAGTTGTTCAGGAAGTTCATGATGGAATTTGTGGTTCTCATCAAGCAGGCCCGAAGATGAAGTTAAAAATTAAACGGATGGGTTACTACTGGCCCACGATGATCCAGGACTGCCTCGAATATGCGAAGCAGTGCCACTCATGCCAAATTCATGGGGACTTTATCCACCAGCATCCAAATCCATTCCATCCAACGGTGGCTAGCTGGCCATTCGAAATGTGGGGAACTGACATAGTCGGCCCTATCGAACCGGCATCGTCCAGGGGACATCGTTTCATCTTGGCGACGACTGATTACTTCTCCAAATGGGCAGAGGCAGTGCCATTGAGGGAAGTGAAGACGGAGAATATCCTCTATTTCTTCAAGACGCACGTCATTTATCGGTTTGGAACTCCACGGCAGATTATCTCCGATAACGGGCCAGCCTACAGAAGCCATAAGATTAGCCGCTTCGCGCAACAACATAATATAGACTGGAGATACTCCTCAGTTTATAATCCACGAGCTAACGGTCTGGCCGAGGCCTTCAATAAGACCTTGACAAAGATCATAAAAAAGACGGTGTCCCGAAATAAGAAGGACTGGCATGAGAGACTGCAAGAGGCTCTTTGGGCATACCGAACTACGTTCAAGACGGCCACGAGCACAACGCCATACGCATTGGTATTCGGTACAGAAGCAGTACTCCCCCTTGAGATAGAGCTACCGTCTCTACGAATGGCAGTCCACTGCGAGCTGACGGACGAAGAAAATGCTCATCTGCAGCTTGAGGAGCTTGATGCCCTCGATGAAACCCGGCTCATAGCGCAACAAAATCTGGAGGCTTACAAAGCAAAGATGACGCGCTCATATGAAAGATTGACCCGACCGAGAACATTCTGCCAAGGCGAACTCGTGCTAGTGGTCAAAAGGTCTATGATTCCCAATCGCGCCAAACGGGAAAAATTCGAGCCAAACTATGAAGGCCCGTACATCATAGATAAGGTCTACCAGGGTGGGGCCTATCTACTCATGGACATACACGGTGAAAGGCCTTTCAGGCCAATAAACGGTCGCTTCCTAAAGAAATACTACGCTTAATGAGCCACAGCCTAGGTCAATGGTAGATGACGACGACTATGTCCGCTCGCTATCTTCCTAAGCTCAAGCTTTATAAGCAGTAGCCGGCCTTCTCCATGACGGACCGAAACGTCCTTAAACTAATAGCGGACCGAAACGTCCTTAAACTAATACCGCAGCATCCATAGGCTGACAAGGTAAAAAAATATATAAGAAAAAAAATATAAATAAATAAAAACGGTATGTCTATAAGCAAAAAAGGGCATGGATGAAAACCCGAAAGGGCGCCGTGAGTAAAAACAGCAGGACTACCGGCGAGTGTTCGTGAAAACCCGAAAGGGCGCGACCTCGTTAAAAATTAGAGAAGAAGAAAATAAATAAATAAAAATAAATAAATATAAAATAAAAACGGTATATCCACAAGCAAAATGGGCACGGATGAAAACCCGAAAGGGCTCCGTGAGTAAAAACAGCAGGACTACCGGCGAGTGTTTGTGAAAACCCGAAAGGGCGCAACCTCGTTAAAAGACACTTATAAGGTCCCCTCGACCTTGTAAGGAGAAACCACCCCCGTGAGATCCTTACGACTCACAAGGGAGTAGCACACTTAGGGATCCTCACGGTTCCTAAGGAGAAAATACACTTGCGAGATCCTCATGACTCGTAAGGAGAACTCTCTTATGAGACCCTCACGGCTCATAAGATTTGAAAGTCTTAAGTTACAGAGACCTAAACCTGTGCTTAAGCAACCCCCACAACCTTCGATATTGCCCTACAAGTGGCTCAATACTGACCCTTGTATACAATCCACGGGCGCGAATAAGCATCTCCCCAGCAAAGTCCCACCCGTGACTAGAGGTATGTCCCTATGGCGAACAACCCTTATGAGTCCTCTCGACTTATAAGGAGAAAGCCCTCTTGTAAGATCCTTATGAATTACAGAGGAACATATACTTTGGAATCCTCACGATTCCTAGGGAGAAAATACACCTACGAGATCCTCACGACTTGTAGGGAGAAATACCTTCGTGACCCTTACGGCTCATGAAGTCAAAAGCCTTAGTCGACGGGACCCTAACCCTGTTTGCTAAGCCACCATTGTTCAACATCGACAGAGGCAGATGATGATTCGCTCCTAGCCATATCCCAGTTGTAGCGGTGCTGATGCCGAAATCTGTGTCTAATTTCAGGTTTATGGCGAAGAGCCGAAATGATGGGGCAACTCGCAATAAAAAGCAGCAAGTAAAAATGTATGCACGCAAAATAACCGAAATGATGGGGCAACTCGCAATAAAAAAAAACAGGGAGTAAAAATGAAATAAATAGCCGAAATGATTGGGCACCGCGAAAAACAGCCGAAATGATTGGGCAATCGCGACCTTCGTGATATGAAGCTGAAATGATAGAGCATCGCGGAAAAAGAAATAAAATAAAATAAAAAGTTTTAATTTATGCCCTACAGATGATGTTCCACCACACCCTGTATACAATCCAAGGGCGTAAACAAAAAAGGGACCATACTCCTTCCCCCAGGTCTCATCATAAGAAGAAGCCCAATCTCGACGGGCCACAAGTGACCTAGAGATCATCTTAACACTCGTCTCGTAACAACGAACACAACTCCAAGCGAAATGGAACAGCGACAACTCCCAGTTCCATGGCTCGACAATATACTGATCACCGAAAAGTCAAGTCCCAATTCCGTGAAATGCGAATACAATCGATAAAATTCCTGGTTACGTGGAACGCGGATAACGTCACTCTTTGACCCCGTGGAAAACGTCCAGAGCGGATCCTGGCCCTCGCAGAGCACGGCAGTGAACCCGTGTGAAGCATCCAGAGCGGAGCCTAGTCCTCGCCAAGCACGGCAGTGAACCCGTGTGAAGTATCTAATGCAAAATTCCTGGTTACGTAGAACGCGGATAATGTCACTCTTTGACCCTGTGGAAAACGTCCAGAGCGGATCCTGGTCCTCGCAGAACACGGCAGTGAACCCGTATGAAGCATCCAGAGCGGAGCCTAGTCCTCGCCGAGCACGGCAGTGAACCCGTGTGAAGCATCTAGTGCAAAATTCCTGGTTATGTAGAACGCGGATAACGTCACTCTTTGACCCCGTGGAAAACGTCCAGTGCGGATCCTGGTCCTCGCAGAACACGGTAGTGAACCCGTGTGAAGCATCCAGAGCGGAGCCTAGTCCTCGCTAAACACGGCAGTGATCCCGTGTGAAGCATCTAGTGCAAAATTCCTGGTTACGTGGAATGCGGATAACGTCACTCTTTGACCCTGTGGAAAACGTCCAGAGCGGATCCTGGTCCTCGCAGAACACGGCAGTGAACCCGTGTGAAGCATCCAGAGCGGAGCCTAGTCCTCGCCGAGCACGGCAGTGAACCCGTGTGAAGCATCTAGTGCAAAATTCTTGGTTACGTGGAACGCGGATAACGTCACTCTTTGACCCTGCGGAAAACGCCCAAAGCGGAGCCTAGTCCTCGCCGAGCACGGCAGTGAACCCGTGTGAAGCATCTAGTGCAAAATTCCTGGTTACGTAGAACGCGGATAATGTCACTCTTTGACCCCGCGGAAAATGCCCAGAGCGGAGCCTGGTCCTCGCCAAGCACGGCAGTGAACCCGTGTGAAGCATCCAGAGCAAACACCGGACTGTGGAGTCCTTAAAATCCACGGACTATGATGTCCTTAACCTCGACCGTAATGTCTTAAAACTAACGATCAACCACCCTGATTCTATACTGATTCTACTTTGGTTTAAGGGTACATCTCTTCACTCCTTTGATATCTGGCGTTGTAATTCCTCAACGTCTTCAAAGAGGTGACGGGTCCCCGCAACCACATATTGGACTGTGGAGTCCTTAAATCCACGGACTATGAGGTCCTTAACCTTGACCGCGATGTCTTAAAACTAATATCGGACTATGGAGTTCTTAAATCCACGGACTATGAGGTCCTTAACCTTGACCGCGATGTCTTAAAACTAACATCGGACCGTGGAGTCCTTAAATCCACGGACTATGAGGTCCTTAACCTTGACCGCGATGTCTTAAAACTAACATCGGACTGTGGAGTCCTTAAATCCACGGACTATGACGTCCTTAACCTTGACCGTGATGTCTTAAAACTAATATCGGACTGTGGAGCCCTTAAATCCACGGACTATGACGTCCTTAACCTTGACCGCAAGGTCTTTAAACTACGATGCCTTGAGCAACCCCTGACCCCGTGAAACACGGATAAGGGCGACCACATCCAGCACTTGCAGGTCCTCACGACCTGTAAGGAAGAAAAACTCTCTTCTGAGATCCTTACGACTCTCAAGGGAAAACCCGCTTAAGAATCCTCACGATTCTTAAGAAGAACTTATACCTATGGGATCCTCTCGACCTGTAGGGAGAAAAACTCTTTATGAGACCCTCGTGGCTCATAAAGCGCAAAAGTCTTAGGAAGCAGACCTTAACCCTGAATCCTAAGCCGTCGCTGCCCTGCAAGGAGATCAAGATAAATTGTCCGCAAAACTCATTCAATGAAAGAGACGCACCATTGAGAAGAAAAATGTATCTTTTATTCATAAACCAAAATGGATACAAAGTACAATTCGTAAAAGAACAAAAAGAAGATACTCTCAGTCATGAGTATGTACAAAAACAGAAAAGAAAGGAAAAGATACAAGTTTTCAAGCCAGTGGGCGATTTAGCAGCTTGGTCAGCTCATCCCGCTTTTGCTGGGCCACGGCCTCATGATTTAAGATCGCCAAAAGACGGGCCTCCGCCTGAGCTTGCTGGGCCTGATATGAAGCAAGCCGAACTTCAAGCTCTTTCTCGATGGCCTTATGAGCCTCGACCCTTTCACGAGTGAACGTAGCAGCTTTATCAAGATTCACCACCTCCCTGATAGACTCTTGAAGCACCCGCCAGAGTTCATACGCTTTGTTGGCCTTGGCAGTAAGACTCGTCTGAAGCTCGCTCAGCGCTTTAGAAGCCAGCTCTCTCTCCGAGAATTTGCGACCGAGCCACTTCTCGCACGACGTCATGTTTGCCGCGCACCGCGCTATCAGCCCCCGCAAGTCCGCCTTTGCAGCCATGACCTCCGAGGAAAGACGGGAACATTCAAGTGCGTGCAAGCAAGCCTCCACCTGCCGACAGAACTCCACCCAGACTCGCACCACCTCTTCGCTATGGTATGTGGCAAGAAAAGGAAGAGAACCGTTAACCTCGGCAGCAAATGCTTCAGCTGTGGTTGCACTGCCAGCACGAAGCTCCTCGATCAAAGACGACAGGGAGACAAGGCTCAATTAGGCCAAGCGTTCTGAAGCTCGCAAAGCATAAGGGCCAGGCGGCATGACGACACGCGATTCCAACGCTATTGGAGCTGGAAAGGCTGTTCAGAGTTGAAAAATATTAGTAAGACTCTTAAGCAAAGGAACAAGTGAGGCTATACCGAAATGTCACTTACCTACGGTCATGCAAGTAGGAGCTGAGGGTTCCCCTGGCCCTTCGAAAACCTCGACCTCATCATCGGCCTCCAAAATTGTAGAGAACATCAATGTCAATACACAAAATAACAATGATGCTATGAGAAGTGATGAATAACACTCACCTTGTCCAGACGAGAGGACGATGCGTTGAGGAGGTATCGCCTGCGGAGCGGCCATTTCCAAAAGACGCTGGAAGGACTGCCGAGGAGACAGATCGACAATGGAGGCCGCCAGTCCACGCAATTCTGAAAAGACAAAAGAGTTCAGGTAACAGAAAGATTACTAGCTCAAAACGTGGAAGGTTACCTTCGACACTCCTCCCATTCTGAGCCAGGAGGATAGCAGCTTCAGCGGCCTCTGTCGTGACCTCAGGCTCCAACAAAGGGAGGGTAGTCCCGACTACCTCCATCTCAGCCTCTGGACCGCCTTCGGGAAGAGCCATTGGAGCGGTAGTCTCCAAAGGAGCCTTCCTCAAAGGGGCAAGCACTCCCTGATCAAGAACCGCCGCTGGAGGCTCTATCATAAGAGGAGCAGCCTCATCAGCCCCCTCCACATCGAGCAATGCTTCATCGGGAATTTCAGCAGGCTTCAGCTTCAATAAGCCCGTAGGGAGCTCCCCCAGCGTCGAAGATTCTGCACAATTCAAATAAGAATAAGGATACACATATACAGGCGTAAATAATCTGAAAAACTGCAAAAAAAACAACAACGTACCGATGCGCAAAAAAGCCCTCAATATGGCTTCTTCAAGCCGCTGCTCCTTCTCAAGGAGGCGTGCTCACCGGGGTTCAAGGGTAGACTCATGGCCGCCGGTCCATAAAGAAAGTGCGTCCGCTGTGTCTTCTGAAGCGGCCTGCTTCAGGGCCCTTTCCCCCCATTCCTCCAAAGGACCGATAAACCGCCGCCGAATCCACGAAGGGTCTTCGTAAAAGATTACAGCGGGATAGGGCTTCTTCGGAACCCTGGCGTTATGAGACGCGTCTTTGGAACGCCGTATGGCCTCGGCCAACTGTGCGGCTTCCTCATCGTCCGAATTCGGGAAGAGAAGTCCAGTGTCTGACTCGTGCAAGGCCAATGGTTCGTCTTCAAGAATAGGCTCAGACTCCGCCAAAGAATCGAGCAAATTGGTGGCCGCTTTCCTCCGCCGCTTAGACCCAGAGCCGGTCACCGAGGATGACCGTTTCCTCCCCCGCGAAGCCTTAGGGCGGCGCCGACCCACATCGCCCTCGACACCCTCATCCCTACTACTCTCGCTCGGTGCCACAACCGAGGATGACACCGCCATTGTCGACGCCACGGGGGGTGGTGCTGCCACTGGCGGTGGTGCTACTACTGGGGCTCGTCTACCCTGCGATCGGGAACCTAGAGGCATACCAGCTGTTGGAGTAAGGTCCACCCCTGACTCCCCCGGAATGAGCGCGGTACCAATCTCCCTCAGAGGGAAGCAGACCGGAGCCCTCGGTCGCAGCTTAGCCCCCGGAAACTGAGGAGGGGCATCATGACCAAGAAGCACCCTCCTTTCCTCAAGAATAATTGGGCTGACCCGGTGGAGATACCGACCCGTAAACAAGCCCACGCACCGGGGCATGTACTCAGCTTCAGGGACCATGAAGTGGGAGCCGGTGTTTAGCCTCACGAAATGATGAGCGGCATCGCGAACGACATCAAGCGAAGGGACCGGTGCAACTATAAAAGCCTCGAAAGGAACACCCTGGTCGTATCTAAGTTGTCGGGTGAATCGATGCGGGTTGTACCGCATAAAAAGAGCTGCACTGTCCTGGCGAAACACCAAGTAGCCCGGTCTAATTGTATACAAGTGTGCGGCCTCCCGGGGCTTCAAAGAAGGTACGTTGTCTTTTGACTGGTCCCAGAGTTGTTGAACTGGACCTGAAGGAGTAGACAAGACCCGATCATTAAAAACCAGCCCCCTAGCGGCAGCGTAAGGAGAAATCAGCACCCGAATAGCCCTAAATTGGGTCGGGTTGGCGGCAGAAGCATCCACTAATCGCATAAGTCGTGGGAAGGGGTAGGCATCGTAAAACGCGGGCCTCTAATGCATAGCGAAAGCCCCCAGCACATGCATTTCGATCCAGGATGTGAAGTAATGAAGCGAAAAATTCACTACGTCTACGCCAGGGCTGGAAGTGTTGGCCGCAGCGCCCAACCCGTGGTAAAGATGCGCCAGCGCCGGGATGCCGATAGCCAATCGCATCCCCTCAGCAATACAATGAGCAGGGTAGATAACCGAGGCTCTCATGAAGCGACGATGTATGGGGATAACGAACCAACTGAGCCAGACACTGACAAACCCCACGAAGAACGTCTCCTCATCCATACCGGGTGCTGCAATGGACTCAAAAGACATCGGCGGCATGATGGGGATATAGTATTGAGGTAGATCCGATTCAGTGGTCGGCAGCTTCTTCGGACCAAACTCAAAGGGATCTTTGACGTTGGCAAACTTCGGAGCTGTCTTCGACACGACATCTTCGCGAAGGAAGCAGGCAATGAAGCTCTTAAAAGTGACGCCCTGCTCCTCAGATTCGGTGAACAATGGGTCAAAGATACCTAGCGCCTTGATCAAGCTGGGACGCTTGTGGCGAACGACGTTCTCAACAGACAAGCCGTCAACCGGTGCAGGCTCGGGCTTGAAGACGTACTCGTCAGGAGGCAACAACTCCTCATACAGTGTACCTCTGATTGGCAATCCCGAGATTTCATAAAATTCTGTCAGAGAAATCGAAACCTCGCGATCTCCTAAAATAAAAGTGTTGGTGGGGAGATTCCATTGATTCAGGAACGCCTTAACCCACCAGACATGCGGGGACTTATAATGGAAGAGTGACGCGTATATTGCCTGATAAAGCCCGACCTTCTGCAGCCGAGCACGATGGGTGGCAAGGATATAGCGAGCCCAGAGAAGGTAGCCCGTGGGGTGTCGAGGAGTAAGCCCTATCTTATAAATCTGCCCCCATGGGTGGGCCTCACCCTGACAAATGCGATGCCCCAGGATATCTATAGCGGGGACCGGATGGTTCGGGATACTTGTCGTCGAAGGCTCGAGCCTCCCCGTTGGAGTCCAGTTGGGCATCTACAGCAAAAACCGTTCTCGGAGGGTCCATCGGTAAGAATGGGAAAGTGGGCTCTGTCGGCACTTCACAGAGGAAACTCCGGCGACCCCGGATAATATGGCTGTACCAAGTTCCCCATAGAAGCAAGTTGGTGCAGTTCGGGTCATGAGCCCGGATCATCGCCATCGCTTCCTCGTCAGATGGTGATTGAGGAAAAGCGGCCTCCGAACGAGTAAAGGGAAAGCACAGAGCAGAAGCCATCGCACCTAAAATCGAATAAAAGAAGACTGTCAAAAGCAAAGCCAGCAATATATATACATGCATGAACATGAAGACAAGTTGAAGAAAGCAACAGCAGACTCTTTTCATGGGACCATTGGCTACAAAACATATGGGTCCCACAGAATCAGGATGACGGCTCATTAATAATGAGACCAAGCAGTTGTAATAAGACAAAGGGGATACCCTCATTAATAAAATATAGGTTTCAAGTGGCCATGCACATCCCCTAGAAGACAAATCTACCTTGGACTCCACAACAAATCAAACGGGATCAAGGGAATTAAATTCCCACAGAAGATGTCATTGCAAACTTCTGTTCCATTAATTGCAGAAGGACAACCTAGGGCCAAGAGACCCTAAGAAGCCTCCATGGGAAGAACTTAGTTCTTCACAGGAATTAAATTCCTTTTGAAAAGGGGAATTAAATTCCCATGAACATTTTTTCTGTGAACAGAGTTAAACTCCGTAGATTATCACCATCATTTCCCTAAAAGATCATCTAAACCCTAAGAGATCTACTGTTGAAGGTTAAGTGGTTTCATATTTTGGTTAAAGAACTTGAAGAAAAATGGGTTCTTTGTTAAAAAAGGAGTGAAGCCCTTGATGGGGATTTAAAATCCAGCGAGTTTTGTCAAAATGAAGGTGCATCGATCACCATTACCTGAGGAAAAAGAGTCTTTTTTAAACAGAGTTAAACTCTGAAAGGTTTGAAGCAGAGAACTAAGCTCTGGGAACGAGAATTAAATTCTCAAGGAAAAAGTTCTCAAAGGAAGAAGATGAGCAAAGTGGAGGCGTCTCTGAGATGACCCCTATATTTATAGGATGTGATGGAAACGCTTCATCTCCCCGATTCCCTAGATGGATCCAACGGTCACCAAAGTGACTGCGTTGCACTCACGTGCAGACACGTGAGAACAACGCTGTGGGGGCATTTGTTTCCCGACTTAAAATCAGGAAAAACCTACAGAAGAAGCATCATGTGCTAGCACGTGACCAACAGTCACGTGTTGGCACGTGACAATTCAAAGCAGCGGCAAAGGCAGATTCGGTTCCCTGACTAAATCAAACAAAGGCTTCAGAAAGGGTCACGTTCTCATACATGACCAGGGGTCACGTGTTGGCACGTTACGGCTGAACAGCGGCTAGAAGACAAAGCGCAGAAAGCAGAAGAAAACTCGTTCCAAGGGGTCACGTGCCCACACGTGACCATGGGTCACGTGCCCACACGTGACCATGGGTCACATGCCCACACGTGACCGGCTTTCAAAACCTATCTATTTAACAGAATTAAATTCTGAACAGCATTCAAATCTTTCCAAAGAAGAACGATTATTTGGAACCGATTGGATTAAAGATCTAAAGGTGATTAAATATCACCTATCTATGGAAAAATCTTGAACTTGGAAAGATTTCTCCTTAAAATCTAACCGAAATAACAAAGGAATATCTTTGGATTCAAAATCCAATGGTGAATAAAATTCACCTAATAATCCAAAGGTCCAAATGAACGACGAATGCAAATCAAATCCCTCAACGAATGATCACTAAAACTGATTGATTCTGCTCCTTCTCCTATAAATAGGAGCCAAGAGATAGAAAAAAAAGGATACACAGAGATCGACACAGAGAGAGAGAGAGAGAGAAATAGAGCCTTGAGAGTTTGGAGGAATTTGGATCTTCTGCAAAAGAAAACCTTAGGTAAGAAAGGAGAGGCTTTTAAAAAAAAGAATTTAATTCTCAAAAGAGTTTAACTCTTATATTAAAAAGAAGAACTTAGTTCTCTCTTTAGCAGAGGATCTGCAAAGTGCACATCTCCCCATAAATTGAGAATTTAATTCTCATTGGGTTGAGATCCTGCCATGCAGATCCAAAGCATAGAGAGGGAATGGATGTTTGAGAATTTAATTCTCATGAAATTATAGGAATTTAATTCTTTCGAATTAAAATTAGGGTTTAACCCTATGTTGTAGGGATTTAATTCCTTCAAATGGACAGAACCAGGGTTTAACCACAATTAAGAGCTTAATTCTGTCAAAATAACAGGAATTTAATTCCCTTAAGAAAGAAGAAATGAGGGTTTAACCCTATTTAAGAATATAATTCTTCAAAAGAAAGTAGGAATTTAATTCCTCTAAAATTATTGCTAGGGTTTAACCCTATGAAGAATTCGATTCTTAAAAAGATAAACACATCTTCAAACAGGCAAAGGAATAGGGTCACATGCTACCACGTGACCCCTGAAAAGAAACAGAAAAGAGCTTTAGGGCGCCCTCACGTGTCGACACGTGACCCCTAATGAACATTCTAACAGATCAAAGCGCAGGCCCCCATCACGTGCCCACACGTAATGGCTTTCAGAATTAAAAGTGTTAAACACTTATCTGTAGAACAAAATAAAGAGAAACAGGGCATTATCACGTGCTACCACGTGGCTGAAGCTTTAACGGACAAACACCAGAATTCCCATCACATGACAGCACGTGATACTCCAAAGTATTCAATACTTTTGGCAGAATAAAATGAATTGAGGGCGCTCTCACGTGCTACCACGTGACCCCTCTTGCCTTAGTGTTTAACACTAAAGTTGAAACCTCTATATCCAGTGTTCAACACTGATTTTCTTAGTGTTTAAACACTAAATTGGAAAATATCTATTTACAGTGTTTAACACTGACTTTCTTAGTGTTGAACACCAACCTGGAAAACCCTGTTTCCAGTATTTAACATTGATTTGCCTTAGTGTTAAACACTAATTTGAAATCTCCACTGCCAGTGTTTAACACTGATTTGTTTTAGTGCATAAACACTAATTTGAAAGCTCTGTTGCTGGTGTTTAACACTAACTATCTTTTAGTGTTAAACACTAACTTGTCAATCCCATTCTCAGTGTTCAACACTGATTGATCTTTAGTGTTTAACACTAACTTTAGCCCCATTGGCTAAGTGTCTAGAGGCAAAGCCTCTCCTCTAATGGACCAACAGAGGGCCAATATCCTAAACATGATTGGACTTAGCCCAAGCTGGCCATAAGTCCTCAATTCAAATTCAACTGAGCCAATGGGCTCATAATATAATTAATTGGTCTTGGTTCCAAATTGGGCCAAAGATTATTTAGTCTACCTCGGTTTAAGGGTACATCTCTTCACTCCTTTGATGCTTGGAATTGTAATTCCTCAACGTCTTCAAAGAGGTGACGGGTCTCGATGACCACATATTGATACGGACTGTGGGGTCCTTAAACTCATGGACTATGAGGTCCTTAACCTTGACCGGGATGTCTTAAAACTAACGACGGACTGTGGGGTCCTTAAACTCATGGACTATGAGGTCCTTAACCTTGACCGTGATGTGTTAAAACTAACGCCGGACTGTGGAGTCCTTAAATCCACGGACTATGAGGTCCTTAACCTTGACCATGATGTCTTAAAACTAATATCGGACTGTGGAGTCTTTAAATCCACGGACTACGACGTCCTTAACCTTGACCGCAATGTCTTAAAACTAACACTGGACCGCAATGTCCTTAAACTACTTATTGACCGCAATGTCACTAAACTAAACAACAGGGCTCCCTTAATTGCTCTATTGTTGGATCTAAACGATCCCGTTAAGTTGATCTTAGTCTGAAAACTAGACTAACGTATCCTTAACAAATGTTTAAGTCGATCTTAGTCTCGAATGAGGCTAACGTATCCTTAAACCCAAAACCCCCAAACCCAAATCTAAGATAATACGGATTTGGACTAGTCCACGCCCTACGGGCGACGACATAACTCAGTCTCCGTATACAATCCACGGGCAACTAAACACAAAATAAACACGCACGACACGAAGTGACTATCTGGAGAAGGAGAAAGTGGTTACCACGATGCGGTAGCGTAATTAACTACAGGGGCTTGCGCCTGCAGGGAAGAGCGTCCCCACAATCAAAAACCCCTCAAGCGAGGGGGAATCTGACGAAGTCTGTTACATCGGACGCATCCGTTTAAACCTTCGATACACGGTGCCATAAATCAACTTGGCATCTTCGGAGAGGTGGACGGATAGCACCAATTAGCATCTGTCCCCAAATCTCAGGCAAGACGTCCCTGTCGCGCCGTCATTCGGAGGGGAACACTATACTTTTAAGTAGATCACGAAATAATGACCTACCTCCTCACACACTCATATGCAACATGGCATAATACCCTCGGGAATATAGAATACGGGAAAACGAATCATTGCAAATAAATACCATTTACTTAATAAAAACCGTTTTCTAAAGGATTTAGTATTTTGCACAAATCTTTGCAAAGCGCCGCTACAACCCATTTGGGGAACCTGTTCGGGATGGTGCGGATTATCGCACATCCACGGGCTTAGTAGTGCGAGATGCAGACCTCCGTAAGGAGCATTCGGTTTCGAAAGTTTTAAATACGAAAATCTAAAGAAAATGAGATTTCTAGAAATATAATATATATTAAAAATTATTTTCATATAAATATATGTATATTTATGCTTAAAATATCTATTTTGTAATAATATAAATATTCCATTTTTTCTATATATATCACAATAATCATTTTACACTAAAATACCATGAATTCCATACAAATCAATATTATAAATAAATACCTTTATTTATGAAATTAGGATATTTTCACTAGAAATATCACAATATAAAATCTACATTCATTACAACTCTAAATACGAATAATAAATACTTGGGGTGTATTTTGAAAACTATAGAAAAGTATTTTTACATAAAACCCCCTCAAGTTCCATAAATTACCCTAAGGACCCTAGTAAACATAGGTTTAAACGGGACCAATCTCTTGAGCCTCAGGGAGCCGGAGAAGTGGGTGCTTGCCTATCTAAGGTAGGCAAATTAACAACGGTGTTATCAATACGGTAATCGTCTTTGAAAAAGACACAAATCCTTCCGCCCATGTGCAGCGGTTACCGATAATATCAAAACAATCAGGACATCAATTTACTTTTCTAATTGTCTGACTCAGTTTGAGTCTCATTATAATCTGACTTGAATATGATTCAAGTACAATTTACAATCTACAGTCTACAGTCTACAATCTACAATCTTCAATATTACAATTCAACATGAATCCATGAATCCATTATTCCATATATTCAATCTTTCAACTTTACTGGACCGAACCATGGATATACATTCCATTTACATGATTATACAGTTACATCCATGATTCTACAGTTACATACATGATTCTCCAGTTACATCCGTAACTGATGTCATGGTTTCGGCAAAGTCATCCAATTATACAATCAATACAATACAAGACAATACAATACAACAATACAATCAAGATAACACGGGATTTAAGGGGTAGACTGGTACGGAAGGTGTTAAAAGTGGCACGAGACTGCAAGATTACGACACCTAACCTGAATCCAATTGCCGTTGTTCCGGGTTGTATAACGGAGCCTTGTACTTCCATTTGCCTCTAGTGTCTGGCATATAGAGACTCCTCTCGTATATACTGGTATCCTTCTGTACCAAGCTACAAACAATATCATTAACATAATATCATAACAATATACTACAACTTTAAAAACTATCTTCTTATTCTGTCTATTCTACTTCTCCCTTATCTTTGGGACTTACCGAGCGATCTGTTCATTAACACAACATCATAACAATATACTACAACTTTAAAACCTACCTTCTTATTCTGTCAATTCTACTTCTCCCTTATCTTTGGGACTTACCGAGCGATTTGTTCACAACATCACGTTGGCTTTGAAGCAGCTGCCTTCTATTTCTTTCTTCTTTGAATGTCGTCAGGTGATCTGGACACGTCAGAGATCGAGCCCACGAGTGAAGACTTGGACCAATTCAGTGAAGACCCCGAGCTCTAGTTCATTATACACTTTCCATTTCAGTACTTTTCGTTTCTGCCATTGTTTAGGCATTGCTTTATTTCAGCTGTATTTACTTTCCATGTATTGTACAGAAAGAATGTGAATAAATAAAGTTGTTGTTTTGATTAGATCTTGTCTCTTGTGCATTTACTTTTATATTGCTTAGATACGCTTAGCGTATTTACTTTACAGTAAATACGTAGCGGCCCAGTCGCGTCCTCTGTCCGTATACTGGGAAGCGGGGCGTGACAGGTTTTGTTGGCGGCCCATACAGGTCAGAGCTGTATATAACCATACTATGCAGTTCTGTTCTGCGTGAACAACCTAAGCAATATAACACAAGAACCATCAACTAAAACATTCTTTACAATCATGTTCCTTGAATCTTATCATTTCATATTCTTTGAATCATATACTTTGAATCTGTCCTAACCCAAAATTCCCTCACCTCTTTTACAACCTTATCAAAACCTTCGCATTCTTTCATTCCTTCACATATTTTTCACATTTTTAAAACCCTTGCACCAGCTTATTATTTTTTTCACAGACTGCCAATACTTCAGTCACTAAACTTTCTTGAATCTGTTACACTTTCCTTTTACAAATTTCGAGAACGAAATTTTTATAAGGAGGGTAGAATGTAACAACCCTAATTTCCTATACAACTTTCTTTACAATTTTTTTTTCGAAATCCATAAAGGGGTATTTATTGCCTGAGCACAAGAAATAAGTAATTAATTAGCAATTTAATTACAAGAAGGAGCTTGTAGCTCATTGGTAATACCTTGCACTGCTGAACCAAGCCACCAGAGTTTAAATCCCATACCCCACATTATTTTTAATATTGTTTTATTTTGAAATTTTTAGAAGTTCAAGAGTCAACACGTGATAACTTCCAAAAAACCCCACTACACCCCATAAGTTAAATATACCAGTGAGCATACCAACAGACCAGCCACCTCCTGCCCCCCTGACTCGCCCGACTCGGGCCAGCGCCGCCGGCCGGACTCGGCCGGACGGCCAAGTACCCAACTGAGAAATCCTGGCTCTTGGGATTCTAAACCCCCCTGCACACTCCATTTAATTAGATCGTTTCCAGAGTGCTCTTAATACCCCCATTTAATCTATTTTTAATGAATTTCAATACATTTTTACATTTTTTTTCAATTTAAACTATTCATCTACCCTAACCCTATAAATACCACCCCTACACTCTACCCCTTTACCCCAAAACACTGAGCCAACTCTCAAGAAATCGTTAGAAAACCCTAGTGTGCAATCGAAGTGAGCAAGAGGCGAAGCGCCGACGAAATTCCGACTACGACTCTACGAGCTCCCGGTGACGAAACGACGCACCGGAAGCTACATTCATTCCATCTCCCTCTTGTCTAGTTCGCAACCCGTAAGTCCCAATTCTATCTTCTCAATTCTTTTCTAAAAATACGGAATTATAAAACCCGACGGAATCGGAACAAATCCGATTTCCGATTCGTTTTCTTCCTAAAACCTCTCTTTTCTTTAATATAATTATGCTAAAACCAATTCATGTTGACTATTAAACACTAATCAACTATATTGATCAAGTTTCATATCAAATGTAATTGCTATTTCCATTTTACCGTATTTTTCATTAAAATACCACATAGTTTCATTTCTACATTTAAACCATCAATACCCTTGCTATACCTTTAAGTAGATCACGAGGTAATGATCTACCTCCTCACACACTCATATGCAACATGGCACAATACCCTCGGGAATATAGAATACGGAAAAACGAATCATTGCAAATAAATACCATTTATTTAATAAAAACCGTTTTCTAAAGGATTTAGTATTTTGCACAAATCTTTGCAAAGCGCCGCTACAGCCCATTTGGGGAACCCGTTCGGGATGGTGCGGATTATCGCACATCCTCGGGCTTAATAGTGCGAGATGCAGACCTCCGCAAGGAGCATTCGGTCTCGAAAGATTTAAATACGAAAATCTAAAGAAAATGAGATTTCTAGAAATATAATATATATTAAAAATTATTTTCATATAAATATATGTATATTTATCCTTAAAATATCTATTTTGTAATAATATAAATATTCCATTTTTTCTATAAATATCACAATAATCATTTTACACTAAAATACCATGAATTCCATACAAATCAATATTATAAATAAATACCTTTATTTATGAAATTAGGATATTTTCACTAGAAATATCACAATATAAAATCTACATTCATTATAACTCTAAAGACGAATAATAAATACATGGGGTGTATTTTGAAAACTATAGAAAAGTATTTTTACATAAAACCCTCTCAAGTTTTATAAATTACCCTAAGGACCCTAGTAAATATAGGTTTAAGCAGGACCAATCTGTTGAGCCTTAGGGAGACGGAGAAGTGGGTGCTTGCCTATCTAAGGTAGACAAATTAACAACGGTGTTATCAATACGGTAACCGTCTTTGAAAAAGACACAAATCCTGCCACCCATATGCAGCGGTTACCGATAACATCAAAACAATCAGGACTTCAATTTATTTTTCTAATTGTCTGACTCAGCTTGAATCTCATTATAATCTGACTTGAATATGATTTAAGTACAATCTACAATTTACAGTCTACAGTCTACAATCTACAATTTACAATCTACAATCTACAGCTACAATCTACAGTCTATAATTTTCATTATTACAATTCAACATGAATCCATGAATCCATTATTCCATATATTCAATCTATCAACTTTACTGAACCGAACCATGGATATACATTCCATTTATATGATTATACAGTTACATCCATGATTCTACAGTTACATCCATGATTCTCCAGTTACATCCGTTTACTGATATCATGGTTTCGGCAAAATCATCCAATTATACAATCAATACAATACAAGACAATACAATACAACAATACAATCAAGATAACACGAGGTTTAAGGGGTAGACTGGTACGGAAGGTGTTAAAAGTGGCACGAGACTGCAAGATTAAGACAGCTAACCTGAATCTAATTGCCGTTGTTCCGGATTGTATAACAGAGCCTTGTACTTCCATTTGCCTCTAGTCTCTGGCATATAGAGACTCCTCCCGTATATACTGGAATCCTTCTGTACCAAGCTACAAACAACATCGTTAACACAATATCATAATAATATACTACAACTTTAAAAACTACCTTCTTATTCTGTCTATTCTACTTCTCGCTTATCTTTGGGACTTACCGAACGATCTGTTCGCTGACGACATTCTCTTTCTTTCTTCTTTGAATGTCGTCAGGTGATCTGGACATGTTAGAGATCGAGCCCGCGAGTGAAAACTTGGACCAATTCAGTGAAGACCCCGAGCTCTAGTTCATTATACACTTTCCATTTCAGTACTTTTCATTTCTGCCATTGTTTAGGCATTGCTTTATTTCAACTGTATTTACTTTCCATGTATTGTACAGAAAGAATGTGAATATATAAATTTGCTGTTTTGATTATATCTTGTCTCTTGTGCATTTACTTTTATATTGCTTAGATACGCTTAGCGTATTTACTTCGCAGTAAATACGTAACGGCCCAGTCGAGTTCTCTGCCCGTATACTGGGAAGAGGGGCATGACAATTCTTCACTATAAATACCACACATACCTTATCTCTCCCCCATTCTGAAATTTCTATTAAAATTCTTTCAAAAATCTCCAAGTGCAAGTGAAAGAAGATTAGTTAAAAAAGGAGTTAGCAATCAAGTCTCTTTCGTTGAAAATCGAAGTCATTCCTAGAGCTGCCGCAACGCCACGGAGCCCCCTCTCTTTTCCTTACTCTTTTCTCGAAATTATAAAACCGTAAGTTTCGCTTCTCTCTCTATTTCTTTCATCTCAAATCGCCTTCTAAAAACACATCGACAAAATGGAGTTAGCTCCGATATAATATTATTTTTAACAATTGCACTCCACTTTATAAGCAAAATAGGTCAAACTTACATCCCCACACCACTCTTAACCTTATTTATATCATTTAGCTTTTAGTTTAATAAAATTTTCCATGTGAAATGATTATAAAACGAAGTTTTCATAAAAATACCATGAATTTTAATATAACCGTATTTTCAATAACTAGAGTATATACCTTTAGATCATTCACGGTATGACCTACCCCACATGCATACTATGGTTTCATAGCACGAGATTCTAAATATATGGTTTATTTAAAAAAAATAGGTTTTACATTAAAATACCATAGTTTTACAAAACGGTTTCTTTTAATCGATATTTTTGGAATTCTTGGCAATTGCACCTCTACAACTCTCGTTAAGAGACCCGCTAATAGATGGTGTGGATTATCGCACATCCTTAAGATAGTAGAGCGAGATGCAAAACTCTTCACGGGGTATTCGGTCTCGAAAGGAAATAAAAAAAACGGTTTTTAAGAGATATGACTTTTCTAAACAAAAAACTAAACTTTGAAAAATTATATAAGACCATAAATCCGTATTTTCAATAAAAAAATATTATGAACTCATATTTTTAAAATGAAAGTTTAGAATTTTAATAAAATACCATTAAGTTTCCAAAAGATCCAGTTTTCATAAAAATACCATAAACTTTCAAAAGTTAGGTTTTATCACTAAAATACAACAACAATTAAAATATATGTTCATGAAAACCCTAAATATTATAAATTACCCTCGAGATTTATTTTTATACAATATTAAAGTATTTTTCACAAACCCCCCTCGAGAAATGCAAATAATATAAATACAAAGTAAACAATAAAAAAATAAATATTTAAGGACTCTAAATTAATATAGATTTAAGCGGTATCATTTATCTTGAGTCCCAGTGAGCCGGAGAAAGTGAGTGTTTTCCTATTCAGATTAGACAAGTTTAACGGAGTTATCAATGGTAATTGTCTTGAAAAATGACACAAATTCTGCCGTCCATGTGCAGCAGTTACCCGATTACTCCCGAACTTATGAAATTTAAGAACTAAATTCTTTCATAAGATTTTGACTCCAATCTGAATCCAAACTCAAACCAGAATCCAAAATCAAACACGAACTTGAATACCTGATCATGAATCTGAACACTCGAATTCAAATATTAAACTCAAATTTGAATACTTGACTCGATTTTACCGAACCATGGTTATAACTTGACATGAATATCTGAATACATGATTACATTTTGAATATGAACCTGTATATTTTATATTCATAGATTTGGCCAAGATCTGTAATTTTAATTTATACAATACAATACGCGGGGATAAAATGGTAAATTGATATGGAACGTATAACGGGATACGAGAGGTGCAATGAAACCCACTATACAAGTACAAGGAAGGCACCTCCAAGCCATTTAATGCTTTCACTGCACCTTAACGGCCCCAAGCGGCCCAAGCGGCCATTTAATGCAAGTAGTGTTAAGAGCTATAACAGTACTGTTTTAACACATTCATATATTAAAATATTCCACAGCTTCTTAAAGAGAGGATTATAACAAGCTTCATTTATATCAAGTTCACTATTTTGAATCTACCTCTTTAATTTCCAACAACCAAAAATCTACACTTGGAGTTCCCAAAGGTGATGTCTCCTCAAATTTCATGGCATTAAGTTTAGTTCATTTCTCTTGATGGTTAAACATGATTGGTTACTGTTTCTAAGTGAGATTCCTATATAGAAAATTTTGGTATATTGATGATTAAATAGAACGGAGATGCAACAGTTTTTCTTCAATAGTCAACGATATAATTTATTGTACTGGACGATATTTGTTTGAGATGCTTCCCGGCCCTTCTATACTATGTTATTAACATCTTTAATAACGAGAAGTTGCACGCTGTGGTTGAGTTAGGATTTGGAGGGATTTTACATGTACAAAATGTAGATGTAGACAGGCATTTATTTACTTGGTTAGAAAGAAACATGGATCTCCAATCTAGAGGGTTGCATATTCAACATCGTTGGATATATATCAAACCCGTCGATGTTACATACTTGATGGGGTTAAACAGTGAAGATGAGGACATCGTGTTGAGTGGACGGGAAGGATTAAACTTCGATATGGTTAAGGATTATGACATGGTATTCGATCAAATTTTAATTATCCTACAGCACCAACGGATATATAGATTTCAAGGCAAGACTCTTGTCCAAATCCTATGTTATCCAATACTTTGGACAAAATTGATTAATGTGAAATTTTGAACTTTTATATTGATGGGGGAATTAAAGTTGGTCATTGATCTGACTCTTCCACCACATGCGGCGCCATTATGGAATGGGCCTGGGGAAATATTATATGAAACGCAAGCCCATAAGAAATTTACGGTATATTCTTATATTTTGATGGTTAAATTTATGATCCATAATAGAATAGAAGATGAATATATTATTTGCATATGCAAGAAGACGACAGAGATGATGAGAATCATGAAGCCCTCAATATGATGCCTCTAGATGACAATCTCAATGTAATTTATAATCACAACAAACTTATACTATATGCACAACAAAATGAATTGCTAGAAACTAAGAATATTGTTTTCTTGGGAAAAAAATGAATAAGCTGGCTCAGAGCATAGAGATCTTAACTAGATATGTGAGGATTATGGACAGCCGATTTACATTGTTGGAGGGACAGTTAAAACAGGCGTATAGCTACTGATTTATTCATTTGGTCCGATTAACTAATTATACATGGACCCAAACATTTCCAAATTGTCTTAATAATCTATATATATACGATCACTCAATAACTATTGTCTGTACAAATTTGATTTCCAAGATCTCTTTTTATTACCGTTCATTTGTAAACAAATTTTTATATGCAAGCCCACAGCAAAAAAAGGATAATGATGATACTTTGAATAACCGAGGGGACCCAAAAAAGACGATGCTGATTAAAAGAAAGATTAATACTAATGGTGCAACCGTACTAAAAAAACAATGCTTGCATTTAGACAAAGATATTGTTCCGAACAAACAGCCCTCAAATCTTGATAATCTAATTCCGGATATGTTCATCAATATGGAGCCGCAAGAACAAATAAAGGCAGATATATCTAAATGTAGGAAGACTGTTGCAAGCTCCTCGTTGTTTAAAACTACAGCTCAGAGCGAAACACCAACCACTCCTCAATCGGATTTAATCCATGAGAAACAGTCTATGAGGTTTCAATCTGGCACAATTACACCATCTCCATCATGTATGACTTCTACGCTACATTTGACTACAAGAAATATAGTATGCCCTCGTGTGGAATTCGTTAAAGAAATTGATTTCGTACCAAAGCTTGATCTCGACATCAAGGAGCTTGCCGCAATTGAACTAGTCGAAGGTACATCCAACAACAAGACATGCTTGGTGGAAATAGACGACGCAACTGTCACACGCAGGGAGATGGAATGTTTGCCAACAGATGAAGGGTTTGCTTCGTGGTTGAATGACTCGGTAAGCATGCTTACCATCTCTTCTGTGATTAAGAAAATAAACATATCAATTGTCAAACAATGGGCAAAGTTAAATAAATAGGATTGCTTCCCTTAATTTTTTTTTACACGAAAAAGCTGGGCTCTTGCTAACCCTGTCTCATGCAAAACTTTATCAATTAATGAAGAATTACAACACAAAAAGTAAAAAGGCTTCTATATCAGGTAATAACAGTGGACAAAGATTTTGTTAATTTAGTGAAATTAAGTTAATTACTAGTCCATGCTTATTTGTTGTTGTATTCATTGGTTTTGCCCATAGGGCAGACTAACATGAAATAATATACATGTTGAAGGTCATGGATGCATATATAAGGATACTTAGCAGGAGACAACAAGGGAAACAATCGAAAGATCGCTTATTTGGAGCGTCTTGGCAAGTGAACTTGCAAAGCTTGATACTCCTGCTAGATTTGCATGTCGCTGTGTCCGTTGGGCTACGGAAGCGGTCGAATTAGAAATGGTATTGTCGAGTAGTATGCTTGTTTAATTATCTCTGTTATATGTTCGCGACAAAAGCATTCAGCAAATTACTTTATGCAGGTCCTGATGAGAGCTCCGATGGAAGGGATGAGAGTCGATTATCAAAAGATGCCCAAGCTCTTTGATAGAAGAAGCTTCAAATGCGCCGGCACCGGACATTGGTTTTTGCCAGTAATGCATATCGGACGCAAGGAGTTCCAAATTCTGGATTCAAAACCATCTCAAACGAGACAAACCAATGCTTTAGATGTTATTGTTAGTATTGTTTAAATATTTGAAAATAATCTGAGCTTTACACTCTATTACAAAACGTTAACGTTAAGTATCATTATATAGGTCCCGGCCATAGAATGGTGTATTAACATCACATGCAATTATTCGGAAAAAATTAGAGGTGACTTACGGGATATCAAAGTAGGTGATTGGCCGGTGCGACAGATACCAGCACCAATACATGAAGGAGATACAGATTGTGGATTATACACATTAAAGTTCATGGAACTATAGGATGGGAGTAGAATCACTTTAGAGATAACATCGGTATCCAATGACTCGTATAATTGTATGATAATTCCAATCATAGAAAGTTATTGCCTAAGAATCATTCATTTCTCAGGAATCTATTGCTCGCTTCAGAAAGCAACTAATCGGGACATTGATGCTCTCCGATCTAAACATTTAAAGCTGTGTGAGAGGGGAAATTGACAAGATCGTCGAGGTGCAGAGAAATCGACCAAAGGAGCTAAAGAAATCAAAGGCATGTCAAATTAGTGATCTATATACATGTGTGAAAGAAATGAAGAAGCCTCCATTGCCAGAACTCCAACTTTTCCAACCGGGCCGACAAAAAGAATCCATTCTTAAAATGCAACCCAAAAAAGAAAAGTATGTTTGTCACGGTTCATGTTCCATATCACCTACAAAGAAAACTTCACCTGTCCTTTTGGATCTATTTGAAACATCTCAAAGTAGAGAGCAAAAAAAATGGCGAGATCCATTTCCAATCAGACCAGCAAATCAACACCCGAAGCCACGCTTGCGTTTGAATGCAAACAAGGGTCTAGGCGGAGGTCCTAAGAAAAATAAAAAGGCGAATGCAATTCCAAAACCAAGGTCAAAGGTAATAGAAATGAAGAAATCCAAACAAATGCGTTAATGTTTGTTATGTAATCCACTATATGAATTCTCTTATAGATGCATTATGTTGCCGCTTTCATATTCTGCACAGATGCCTTTCACTTAACAAGCTTTCCAAATTCTGCATGGATGCATTAATGATGCTGCTTTTCTAAAATTCCTAGGCCGACTGCAATACAAAGAAAGAATGGAATCACTAATTGGTTAGAAAATATATTCAATCATATATATTCAAAGGTTAGCTAAACGGATATGGAATATGAAGTGATGAAAGAAAGTCCAAAATTGATATTTTCTTGTGCTTTATATATATACAAATTGATATTTTCCTGTGCTTTATATATATATATAAGAATAATGAAGGAAAGATGCCACAGGAGGGAATTTCCTCCTATGGCGTCAAAAAAAATACAATCTCCACAATTTTTTACGACGATCGGCATCCAGCATCATCATCGTTATCATCTAAGATGTGCATACACCAAATTTCTTGTGATTCCACCACTTTTTCACCGTTGCATTAGCAATGTAAAAAGTTCTATTGTCGGTAAACCATTAATTTTGTACCAACTATATCAACGGTGAAAAAATGGTATAATCATATGAAATTTGGTATATCCACATCCGTGATGTATGCCGATTGTCGAAAAAAATGATGGAGAGTGCATTTTTCCGACGCCATAGGAGAAAATTCCCTCCTATGACATATTTCCTCCATTAACACCCCCCCCCCCCGCACTCTCTCTCTCTCTCTCTCTCTCTCTCTCTATATATATATATATATATATATATATATATATATATAACCTAATATGACAATATTTTAGAGAAATGCAAAGTCACCTATAGGCCATATCTCATAAACATGGTACGATTTGATGCGAATATCATCTTATTTTAGAAATCTCGTAGGAGAATGAAATGAAAAAAGAGTCTTAACAAGGCTCACATGTTTTAAGAAACTACAATTAAATAATAAGATCATACAACAACATAATAAGGAAAAGAGATAACAGAGCTCACACTGCAGATAAGTTAGCAAAAGCAGCTATTGGATGTTAACAGAAACATGATCAATAATTAAGTATGTTCAAGCAATGTATCATAGATGCAAGAAAAGTTATGCAATATTACATGAGTTCTCATTTTCATAATCCCATGGACAACACTAGTTGCGACAAAAGACTAATTAATCAAAATATAAAAGTTACATCAAGCTATAATCTGCATCAGGCTCAAGAACATCATAGGGGTGCGTTCTATATAGGTGGTTTGCACACCCACAATTGCTGCGCTTGTATGATCTCTTCTCGCTGTGTGATTTTGGTCTTTTAAAAAGACCTCCTTTTGGGTTGCTTTGTAAAGGATTTAGCATTTTAGTCCTAAGAAATTCTTCAACTTCAGCCTCTTCGAACCTGACATTCTCATCCATATGTAAATTACAAGCTTCAAAAAGCTTCTCAGCAAACCATCCTTTCATTTCCAAAAATTTTTCTTCAGAATTACTGCATTCCAAGAACAACCTTTTCGCACACTCCAGCAACTCTTGATATCTTTGTTTGTTGATATCAATTGTCAACAAACACGCGTTGCGGTATGGTGGAATACAGAAATGGCAATTTATCTTCCATCGATCCCACACACAATTTGGCGGAAAGTATTCAAACTTTTTTTGAATCATAAGCAACAACATGTGAGAGCAAGGAACACCTGTAGATTCCAAATGCTTACATGAGCATGTAATTAACAGATCGTTTGCTCCAATCTCCAATTCAACGAAGAAAATTCCTTGTTTTGTTTCAATATCAGAAATTAGAAAACGTTCGTGCTGACCTACTACATTGCTTGTGCAAATCATGAACGTACTGGCCTCCGATAACTGATCTTGAATCCATACAACTATAGTCGGGATGTATGTTTTGGCAGCAAATCTCTCAAGCGGATGTGCATCCATCCTTAGGTAGAACGTTGTTTGTGTAGCAATGCAATCATCCAATGCCTCGTTCCGCCGCGCTCGTGATACACATAGGTCATAATGAGAAACTAAATCCTCGAGGATCATGTTATGGTTAAAATACTTGTGTAATAAGGCGTTTGTTTCTTCGCTACGTTGGGTGCTCCGGATACCTAATAGTACTTTTCCATGAAAATAAGTTTCTGCCTATAATGATCTGCTTCAATACATCTGTTTGATCCATTGGTCACTACGGCTGTTGGTCAAAGAAGTGGCATATTTTTTCCATTCCATTTCGAACACCCTTGGCAGATACCGAGTGTATATCAACTCCTTAAATCTTCTTATCTTCTTTCGGTCCTTAACATGCTTAGTTAGATTTCGTTCAATGTGCCAACAGCAAGACCGATGTGTCGCATCTGGTAGAACTTCAAGTATTGCTTGACGCATAGAAGAGTCGCCATCAGTTACTATGGTTTTCGGTTTGCTTTGGTAAAAGAACTGTTTTCAAAAGCCAAACAAATGACTTGGTTTTTTCATCCGCGACAACTCCACATCCGAAAAAACATGTACGCCGATGATTATTCACGCCAATAATAGGAATAAAGGCCATCTTGTATCTATTCGTGCGATACGTAGAATCAAAAAAATAACATCACCGTAGTACTGATAGTCTAATCTTATGCTCGTCGGACTAAAATAACCGGTTTAGATGATTATCTTCATCGTAATCAGTTGCATAGAAATACCCTTTAGATTTCTCCTGGAAAGCACCCATCTTGTTTAGTATGGCCTGCACATCACCTTTCGCTAGTTTGTCCGTAATCCGTCGATGACAGTAGTTGTAAAGATCCCTAGGAGTGTATCCGACGTTCTTGTAGCCGTTGTTCTCTACTTCTTTCATATCAATGATTTTATGTTTTCTTAAATGAGCATCAACCAATGTGTTAACCTCTTGTTTCTGAACTTTGTCCATTTTCCATTGAGATAGAAGAAAAGGAACTTCTCTAGGATTGGCTAGAAAATGATTATGGAAATCGTTAAAGAGACTTGAAATCCAAATGTGGTTTTCCCGATTATATCGTATCTCTAGTTTCGCAGGACAATTAAAACGACTAATGGGACGCTCTTTATGAACTCTATCTTCTCCGTCGATATGTTTTCTCTGACGCTTCCCGGCACAGGAGCATTTAAAACGCCAGAAACTCATATTCTTATGTTTGTCCTATTTCACCTTGCCTTGATGAATACGAAATCCGTTATTCTTAGCATAATCATTGTAATAATCATACCATTCTGCTTTGGTAGAAAATGCAATATTCGACAAGTTTTGGGAGTGGCTGGTAGAAGAAGGGTTGTTGCTGCTTTGTTTGTAAAGTAACTCATTGGACAATTGGATAGCCTCTTTTCCCTTACAATCAGAGCCTTCCAATGATCAATCTATAAGAACTAAGTAATATATATAAGTTTACATTTGAAAATATTATATTAAACCCAACCGGAATAGTAAATAATACTTTGTTTTCAGAGTAACAAAAAGGATAAGGGTAAACATTAACATGTTAGAAAACCAAGAAATCATTAAAAATATGTAATCACTACCAAAAACTAATTTCTATATTCTAATTGTTTGCTTAGGATGCATCAACTTAAAATGATCCTTGTCCCTCTAGATTTAACATCACCACAACCAAATTAAATAAATCGAGAAGAGGAAATTATACCTGCCCTTTCTTTTTCTTTTGATTAAGCGATGGATGCTCACCATTTCCTTTCCCTCTCAATCTGCATATTTGCCTCCAACAGCAAAGTATGAAATAAGAAAAATCGAAGTTGTAATTTATTATATAGATTGATGAATTATCTGAAAACTGTCAACTGTCATTACTCATAAATATATAACTAAAAATATGTGCACAAGAAGGAAGATAGCCTCACAAAAGACCTTTCTTTTACTTAATCATCAATTAGACTAAATATTTTCCAATTCAAAAGAGATAGCTTGACTACAAAAGACCTAACTGTCCAAAATTGTTTATTTTATATTGCTCTCTAACTTTATCTCTCTATCCTCTGGCTTTTCCAAATTGATAATTAATAAAAAAAAAATCATACAACCTATCTCACCTCCTTTTCTTTTTCTCTATTCTCGGAGGTTGTTGACCTTTAGAAGGAGGAGGATGATGATCAGGACATGAGCGAGTAGAGAAGCGAACAAAATTCGAAAGAGACAGTATGGCTACAAAGATCGAGATCTATTCTTGCGATGAACTTGGGACAATGGATCAACCTCTGAAAAAATCCGAAAATTCGAGGTGGGCGTTGGTGGCGCTGGAAGTCAAAGGAGAGCTATCGGTGGAAATGGCTGTGAAAGTGTTTACTAGAACCGCAACATTGTTAAAACGGGCATCATACATGCAATTTTCAAATTTTAGAAATGCTAATGAACACTTACCAAGATCTAACTAGAATATTAGGGTTAACTATGATGATATCACAAAAAGTAGCTAAGAGAAGAATGCTACAACCTTTGTAGACCGTGTCCTTCTCTTCTAAAGCACCGGGTTGTAGTCCATGCGACTCCACTAGACTCCACTTGAAGGTTGAACGAACTTCCTTCGATGACCTTCGTGCCGAAGATGATCCACCCGAAATCCGCCAATCTAAGCTACCTTCTCACTAAACTCTTTAGTGAAGAAAACACACCATACCAAAGTACTAATCTAATATGAGATGGTGAAGTACGGATGTTGTATGCTCACCAGGGTTCTCACAAGCTCAAGAATTCACAATTCATGTGAGGGTTTGAACTTGGAAGTGGAGCTGAAGAATGAGGAGAGAGCTAGAGAGCATATGAGCTTAACTCAAGAAAAAAACACAAGTGTTGAATGAGAATGAAGAATGGCTCTCAATAATATCTCACTCATTGAAGCATCCAATTTTTCCTTAATAAAAATATAGCACCATGCTTCAATAGTAAATCAAGAGTAATAAAGAAATATAAAAGCCATGCGTCATCCCATGCTCCTCATTTTCCATCTCATTTCTATTTTCTTAAAATAGAAATCTAACCATGCTTCATATATATATATATATATATATATATATATATATATATATATAAAGAAAAAGATTAGTGAGCAATAATATTGGTTAATATATAATTATATCAAATATAAATATATATCATATTATTAAATCAACACTTGATATAATAATCCGGTTATATCACATATAACTGACTAATATCATTTATCTATATATCGCATTATCGAATCAACATTTGATTCGATAAACTGGTTTTATCAAATATAACCTAACTGATAACAAATAACCGCTAGATTATAATATAGTATCACATACTCGTATTTAATCAGGGCCCCCATACATATCAACATATGTGCCCTACTTCGTTTCGCTTGAACCAGGAAACTTCTGTGTAGGACTCTAAAGACTCGTCAATACGCCAGCAGTAGATGATAATTACATCAGTCACCCACAAGCCGTCAGCGGCACTAGCTGAACGTAACGGCTACATAGGTATTGAGCGATTAGAAGATCAACAAGCAAGCTTGTCCAAACTCATATGATACCTATAAGTAACACTTACCGTACAGTCCGGTATCTTCGTCTGATATGTCGCATATCGAGTCTAGGGATGGTATCGTCAGACCCCAATAATTTGATAGGTCATGCCGATGTAAGGCCTATAACGGTATGAGAAATTACTGATAACACTTACCAGTAAATCTCATCAACAGCTCTGGTCAGGGACTTACTGTTATAGCCAATCGAGTATAGCGCAACATCAACTCTCAATACCGGGAGAGACGAAACCCCTCCTTTCGCTCATTGCTTCCATGTGACTCGGGATTGTATCCAAAATCTACCTGTTTGCACGACTCCTTTGAGCGGTGGAAGGGAGGAAATCAAAACACGGTGGGAGCCACACAAGACTATATGACGTTCTTGGGTCTACAGGCTAACCTGTATCAGTGTCACCAGAGAACTGCTATCTGACGATAGGTATAATATCAACTAAGAGTTCTCGGCGAGTCCTGTTCGATGTACCAATTCTCTAATGAGCACCTGTGTACAATCTTTGATGTCAAACGCCAATAGATATGAGATCAACCATTGCCCCATACAGGGTCAAGAAATGTACATACTAATCTACTCTGGTGTATCGATGTCCTGTCTTGATATACCCTCGACCAGGAATAATTGAAGCATCATAGTCCCGATAGTCAAGCCAACATCCTAAGAGATTTATCAACATGTATATGAGAGACGTTATAATAATACCAGTGAACATGTTAAGATAAAGTCAACCAGATAGTATACTATTATGTCGAGTAAGAAAGTCCTCCATATATATGTCCAAGCATCCACTATATCATACAATAATGGCCTCTAGGGCATACATATCACTAACAATCTCCCACTTGCACTAAGGCCAGTTGTTGTAGTATCTCATACCCAACATCCCAAAAAGTCTCTAGATTAGCATCTGGGGGAGGGCCTTGGTGAGTGGATCCACTATGTTATCCTCTGTGTCAACTCTTCTAATCTCGATCTCCCGGAGATCTACTATCTCCCTGATCAGGTGATATCGCCTATGAATATGTCTGGATCGCTGATGGGACCGGGGTTCCTAGGCCATAGCCACATCTCCATTGTTATCACAATACATAGGTATTGGATACTCAATAGTAGGAACCACACCAAGTTCAGCTATGAACTTATTCATCCAAACAACCTCTTTGGCAGTATTGTTGGTAGCGATGTATTCAGCCTCCATCGTCGAGTCTGCTACGGTACCTAGCTTAGAACTCTTCCAACATAGAGTCCCTCCACTGAAGGTGAAGACAAAACCCGAGACCGACTTACTGTTGTCCTTATCAATCTGGAAGCTCGAATCGGTAAAGGACTCCACCTGGAGTTCACCGTTACCATACACCAAGAATATCTCTTTAGTCCTTCTCAAGTACTTAAGAATGTTCTTCACATCTGTCCAGTGTTTCTCCCCTGAATTTGATTGATACCTACTCACTACACCTAGTGAGTAAGCTACATCTGGTTTAGTACATAACATCGCATACATGATCGACCCGACTGCCGAAGCATAGGGTATCCCTTGCATGCGAGCCCTCTTCAAATCAGTCTTGAGAGATATCTCTTTGGAGAGAGTGATTCCTGAACAAGCGGGTACATTACCACGCTTAGAATCTTCCATACTAAATCTTTTTAGTATGGTGTCAATGTACCTGGATTGGGACAATACCAATATTCGTCTAGATCTATCTTTATAGATCTATATCCCCAGGATGTAGGAGGCATCACTTAGATTTTTCATGGAGAACTTTTGTGATAAGAAGAGCTTGACCAAGTGTAGCACAGAAATATCATTTCCTATCAAGAGTATGTTATCCACGTACAATACGAGGAAGACAACCTTACTCTCTACAACCTTATTATATATACATGGTTCATCTACATTTTTGATGAAGTCAAACTCTTTGACAGCTTCATCAAAACAGATATTCCAACTCCGCGATACCTGCTTTAATCCGTAGATAGATTTAAGCAACTTGCACTCGCTTCCGCTGCTCCCACTGTCTACGAAGCCCTCTGGCTATGTCATTTACATGCTCTCTTCTAAATCACCATTTAGAAAAGCGGTCTTGACGTGCAATTGCCAGATTTCGTAGTCATGATATGCGGCAATGGCAAGTAGAATCTTGATGGACTTAAGCATAACCACTGGAGAAAATGTTTCATCATAATCGACACCTGGTCGTTGACGAAAACCTTTTTCTACAACTCTAGCTTTGAAAGTCTCAACTTTTCCATCTACACAAATTATCTTCTCAAGATCCACTTGCTCCTGATGGGTTTTACCCTTTCAGGAGCAACTTCCAAAGTCTATACTTTGTTGGTGTACATGGATTCTATCTCAGATCGCATAGCATCCAGCCATTTCACAGAGTCTCCACTTGTGATGGTCTGCTCGAAACTAGTTGGGTCATCATCTTTCATGATGCAATTCTCATTCCCACCGTCTATGAGAAAACCGTAATATCTCTAAGGTGGATGAGGAACCCTACTAAATCTGCGGAGTGGCCGAGGTATATTGGGGACTATTGAATCCTCCGGTTCCACCAAATCGTCAGTTTTAGTTTGTATCGCTGGAACTTCTTCCAGTTCTACCTCATTATCACTAATTTTTTTCACAAGAAATTCCTTTTCTAAAATGGTGGCATGCCGAGAAACAAACACCTTTTGTTCCTCGGTGTGATAGAAGATATACCCCCGCGAATGTTTGGGATATCCTACAAACTTGCACAGAACTAATCTTGCCTTGAGCTTGTCTGGATTTTGCATTTTAACATAGGCCGGACAACCCCATATCTTAACTAGTTTAAGAGATGGTCTCTTCCCATTCCATATCTCATATAGAGTGGTAAGCAACAGATTTGGTCAGAACTCTATTCAACAGGAATGCAGCTTTCTCAAGTTCATAACCCCAAAAGAAAATAGGCAACTCAGCATTACTCATCATAGAGCGCATCATATCTAATAGGGTGCGATCCCACCGCTCCGATACTCTGTTGTGCTGTGGTGTATATGGAGGAGTAAGCTGAGAGAGAATCCCATTCTCTTTTAAGTAGTCTCTGAATTCCGTGCTCAAATATTCTTCTTCCCGATCATATCGAAGGATTTTAATACTTTTACCCGTCTTGTTCTCAACTTCGCACTTATATTCCTTGAATTTCTCAAAAAATTCAGATTTGTGTTTCAACAGGAACATATGTCCATATCTTGAGAGATCATCGGTGAATGTAATAAAGTACGAGGAACCATTCCTGGCATGTGTAGACATAAGACCGCATACATCACTATGTATCTGTCCTAAGAGTTCAGTAGCTCTTTCTCTGTGTCCAGTAAACGGAGATTTGGTCATTTTGCTTTTGAGACATGACTGGCAAGTTTCATAAGATGTAATTTCGAACGGATTCAAATATCCATCCTTATGCAATTTAGCCAGTCGTGTCGCATTGATATGACCTAATCTATAATGCCACAAGAAGACTTCGTTCATTTTTGAACTGTTTCTCTTGTGTATGTTCTGTATACTTAGAACTGTATTGTGATTTAGAACATATATACCGTTATAAAACGTACCATACCCAATCAACACTTGATTTAGGAAAACATTCACAATATTTTTGGTACGAAATAACAGTCGCTCAGAATTATTGTATTACCAGTTGGTAACACTAGGTGATATTTGCCAACTGATTTGGCTGCATTGTACCATTCCCTGCTACTAGAGACATATCACCATTTTCCAGTTCTCTACCTATCTTTAGCCCATGTAACAAATTATATACGTGGGATCCTGATTCGGTATCCAATACCTAGGATGTAGAGCAAACTGAGAAACAGTTCTCGGTTACGAACACACCCGAAGACTATGCATCAACATGTTTATTCTTCGTTTGGGTGGCGTGGGAATCCGGATATTCCCCTATTCCTAGCTCAGACTTATGACAATCATAAGATAGAGCGGAACCTAGCCCAGTATAACAAGTGGGTTCGGTCAATACATCCATATTATTATCTTGACTAAGGTGTATCAATGGTCGCTACCAGGAGAGAGAGAAGGATAATCACTTTGCGTGCGGTTTTTGCAAGATAAGATTGGTTATTATTTTATCTAATCAGGATGGCTCCCACTATTTTTATCAAATCTTCCTTCAAACCCTAAAAGGTAAGATTAGCCGGGATTAATTACTTCCTACAAGTTCGCCAATTGGTCAGTCAGGTAGGTATTGGCACTCCAAGGGAGTTTCCCCATGCTTTCACATAGAACTAATTAAATAAGCTCGTTTCCGCAGGGGCATCACCCCGTTAACACCTTTCTTAGACACCTAATGGATCGGCTAATTGAAAAGTGGAAAACTCTATCAGGAGTAACTCTTACTCGCAGTGGGTATTGGGATCCAATTATCATATAGAAGGTATGCAATCTCATTGTAAATTTCAACACTTGAAATCCCCAATATCTGTTTTTACCCCTATCAACTTATGACCTTAACTATGGTCAACAAATCATAAGTGCTAACTAAGTTCAACCCGTCATTTTGTGATTGAATTAAACCCACCCGTACGACCCTTAACTATGGTCAACAAAGCCGTACGACTACCCTAATCCAATCGCATCACATGCGGAAGATAAGTACTAATCAGGTACTGCACACTACGCCTTGACTATGGTCAACAAACACAACACGAATACTAAATAGTACTTATCTAAAATGACAGAGGGCTACGGTTGGTTTTTAAAAAAACCTTTAACGTAATGAACATGATATCGTTGTAAAATCTAGTGATTTTGAAAATGAGTGGTTTAATCTCTGCTTTTAAAATCGAGTAGTTTTCAAAAACAAACCGAATAGCTTTTACTAGATTTTGCTAAAGAGGTCACTCCCGGTAAAGGGATCTCAGCTCTTTCCTCATCGAATGAGATGCTGGATATCCATCAGGGAATACCACTATGCAAAGCAAGAACTACAGAAGCTATGATGATAAACCGAGCGGGTTGTAGTATTTGCTAGTTTTACTAAAGAGATCACTCCCAATGAAGGGATCTCGGCTCTTTCTTCATCGAATGAGGTGCTAGATATTCATCAAGGAATGCCACTATGCAAAGTAAGAACTAGAGCTACCTTTTTAAAAACTTTTGATTCTACAATATCTTTAGCTTTCTTTTCTTTTCATTAATTTCATTAATGAAGTCCCATCATTTAATGTTTTCTAAACATCACAGAAAAATGAAACGAAAATAGAACGTACGCTTATGCCACCCGCGTTCGCCACAGGGCCCTGTCTTCACCGTTAGGTTACTTAACTAACGGCAGAGCGGGGACTGGACTAGCACTGGTGCAAAAAATAAGCAACGTTTATTATATATCATATATATAATACAGCATGCGTCTCACGCAGTTATATGATCACACCACAGAACCAAGCAGCAGAAGTCAACATATGAAATATTGGATATACTAGCAGGTCCGTGTTTTAAATTAAGCCAATAATGAAAAACACGGATTCCATAGTCGTGATGAATAGCCAAACCCATATCCCTAGACCTCTACGAGAGCAGCAAGCAACCTTGCCAATTCTAGAGTTAGGAGACCCGGTCTCGAATCTTCGAAATGGTCTCCTACTGGACTTCAGAACCCAGTTAATTGTGCTCCCCGCCTTGGGTCTATTCTAATGCGAAAAAGTAAATAATATACATCAATGGTAACATCATCCTCAACCCGGAAGTGTCATAATAAAAGAATATTATATACAAATTTTACATGAATGAAAATTGAAAAACTCTTATCTCACATAAAAAAAACACTAGCTATTCATTCATGGCAATCCAATAAAACATATCACAGCAACACATGATATCACATGTCATCAACGTAAGTAAGTACGCGTATCCCAAATGTCGTTGACATATAGCAACGAGATTTGGGATACCCCACAAATTACACTTACGGTCACAGAAAAGAAATGAAAAACTACAATAATTAGAATCTGTATTTCCTTAGACATCATAAACCCGGAATATCTCATATTCCGGGTTTCATGTCTAACTTATAAACCTTGCATTTTAGTCTCAAATCGAAAACACTTTTCAATAATTTAGTCGAGCAATTCAACAAGATTCCCGACTACCCGATCGAATGCTCGTCAGAAACTTTAGTAGATGGCCGCACCCCCGATGCCGTCGATGAAGTGCACCTAGGCGGAACACCGTGGCCGCGAGCATCCTTGTGGATGCTTTTCTCCTACAGTCACTTGATTGGGGCTATGGGGCGTGGCTACCTAATAAAGTTATTCGGCGAGTATTCGCGTACGATACACGATTGCGACGGAGTTTCGATCCGAATCGAAACTTCGTGGCAATCGATCAAAAGAGACCACAATGCTAGATTTACAAAATACTAACTAGTTTTTAAAAAACCAATTATTTTGGATTCTAAAAATTGTATCACATATCATCATCTATACAACGCTAAACATTTCGATCAATTTCCAAACACCCAAAAATTCCAGAGACCTCAACAACTTGAGTATCATTAAAAACATCCAGAATGTGCCATATTTAACTATGGAGCAACACAAGAAGCCAAAGCCCAAAACAGGCCAAACTTGCAGCGGAACCGCGGCCAAACTAGGGTTTTGGCCACGGTTCCACGGCGCTTTGAGGGATTTAGGGTTTCAAATTTCTTAGGGCTCTATAGAAAACCCTGCACGTTTTTTTGCATACTTTTAATCACGAAAATTCCAACCTTTGAAAAATCGACAGAAACTTGGTAAGTTCCAGGTTTCGAAAACCGTTCGAACACTTTAACATCGTAAAGACCTACGCAAATGTTCTGGCTTGGCTCTGATACCATAAAAGTGTTTACCAGCACCACGACGTGGTTAAAACGGGCATCACACATGCAATTTTCAAATTTTATAGTTGCTAATAAACACTTACCAAGATCTAACTAGAATATTAGGGTTAACTATGATGATATCACAAAAAGTAGCTAAGAGAGGAATGCTACAACCTTTGTATACCGTGTCCTTCTCTTCTAAAGCTCCAGGTTGTAGTTCATGCGACTCCACTAGGCTCCACTTGATGGTTGAACGAACTTCCTTCGATGACCTTCGTGCCGAAGATGATCCACCCGAAGTCCGCTAATCCAAGTCATCTCTTCACTAAACTCTTTAGTGAAGGAAACACACCACACCAAAGTACTAATCTAATGTGGGATGGTGAAATAGGGGTGTTGTATACTCACTAGGGTTCTCACAAGCTCAAGGATTCACAAGCCATGGAAGGGTTTGAGCTTGGAGGTGGAGGTGAAGAATGAGGAGAGAGCTAGAGAGCATATGAGCTCAATTCAGGAAAAAACATAAGTGTTGAATGAGAATGAAGAATGGCTCTCAATAATATCTCACTCATTGAAGCATCCAATTTTTTCTCAATAAAAATATAGCACCATGCTTCAATAGTAAGTCCTCTCAATAATATCTCACTCATTGAAGCATCCAATTTTTTCTCAATAAAAATATAGCACCATGCTTCAATAGTAAGTCAAGAGTAATAAAGAAATATAAAATCCATACTTCATCCCATGCTCCTTATTTTCCATCTCATTTCTATTTTCTTAAAATAGAAATCTAACCATGCTTCATAATATATATATATATATATATATAAAGAAAAAGATTAGTGAGCAATAATATTAGTTAATATATAATTATATCAAATATAAATATATATCATATTATTAAATCAACACTTGATTTAATAATCCGATTATATCACATATAACCGACTAATATCATTTATCTGTTTATTGCATTATCGAATCAATACTTGATTCGATAAACTGGTTATATCACATATAACCTAACCGATAACAAATAACCGCCAGATTAGAATACGGTATCACATACTCGTATTTAATCAGCCCCCCCGAACATATCAACATATGTTCCCTACTTCGTTTCGTTTGAATCAGGAAACTTCTGTGTGGGACTCTAAAGACTTGTCAATACGCCAGCAGTAGGTGATGATCACATCAGCCACTCACAACCCGTCAGCAGTATTAGCTGGACGTAACGGCTACTCAGGTATTGAACGATTAGAAGATCAACAAGCAAGCTTGTCCAAACTCCCATGAAGCTTATAAGTAACACTTACCGTCCAGTCCGGTCTCTTCGTCTGATATGTCGCATATCGAATCTAGGGGTAGTATCGTTAGACCCCAATAACTTGATAAGTCATGCCGATATAATGCTTATAACGGTATGAGAAATTACTGATAACACTTACCAGTAAATCTCATCAACAATCTTGGCCAGGGACTTACTGTTATAGCCAATCGAGCATAGCGCAACATCAACTCCCAATACCGGAAGAAATGAAACCCCTCCTATCGCTCATTGCCTCCATGTGACTCAGGACTGTACCCAAAATCTACCTGTTTGCATGACTCTTTTGAGCCATGGTAGGAAGGAAATCAAAACACAGTGGGAGCCACACAAGACTCTATGACGATCTCGGGTCTACAGACTAACCTGTACCAGTGTCACCAGAGAACTGCTTGTAGGATGTTTTTCATCATCCCATTGAGATGGGAATACACGCGCGCTTGTCAGGCGCATTACAGATTCCCCCTGCCTAGGGTAGGCTGGGGTTTATTAATTGTGGGGATCTGAATCTCCAGCAGCCGCGGACTAAGCTGCCGTTAATTACCCATCGCCTTTGGAGCGAGGGAACCTCCGATTAACGGGTTAAACTGGTCATGCGAACTCAATGTGCAGTGTTGTGTTTTGAAGGGGTTTTGGATATATCGGGGCCCCGCAGAGATTTTACGGGGGTCCCGCTACCCGGATAGTGGGCTAGGGGTCAAGGAGGCTAGCAGCCCCCTTGCGGGGTGCGAGACAGCGCCCCGTTAGAATTTTTTTTCTAACAGGGACAGTGTCGTGGAGTATGTGCGTGCGTGTGTGTGTATATATACAGTATATATATATATAAAAGGAAAGGACATCCAAAGGATGCGTGGGCCAGCATCCCATGTGCCAGGCGCGCGGGCGCTGTGCGCCAGAGCCCCATGTGCCTGGCACGCAGGCGCTGTGCTCCAGAGCGCTAGCGCCCCACGTGCCTGGCATGCGCGCGCTGTGCGTCAGCAGCAAAAGGGACTTGGTCCCTGTACTGGGAGTTGTGCTCCCGATTTGACTTATGGAGTTGAACTCCTAAGATATTTTTGGAGCTGATGAAGGGGCTTCTCCCTTGAGCCTTGGATCTTCCCCAAAGTGGGATTTTTGGAGATGGGTCTCTTTCCTCAAAATTAGGGTTTCAAAATATGCATATCATCTCATGAAAGAAAATCTAGGGTTTTGAGAGTACAACCTTTGTAGCTCCCTACGCTAGACTCCTTGGCTACTTAGGGTTTGGTAAAGCTCCGCTTGAACTCCTCTAGGTCACCGATGATCCACCCGAAATCTGCTTTGTCCAAGCTAGCAACTTCGCAAGATCAAGAATGAAAATCGAAGCTAACACTCTAAAAAAGTGGGCAAGACTTGGGTAGAATGATATTGTGGTGGCTTTTCTCACTTCAAAATCCTATCTTGATGAATAATTTGCTCACTAGATAAATCTAGAGAGCAAAGGATGAAGGAGGAAGAAGATGGCGGCCTTTTAGAATAAGAGATAAGAAAAACCTCTCTATGAAAAATAGAAAATATATCTTTATATATTTTTTATCTCTCATCTCAAACCATGGTTGAACAATTATTGAACTTGAGTTAAAAACCAAAAGGAAAAGTAATCCATGGTTAAATGGTGGGTGAGTATGGTTAGGTCAAGAAGAGTGTAGAAAGCATCCATGAATTATCCTTTTCTTTTCTTTTATTTTTAAATCAAATGCAATAATAATTTATATAGAAATCAAACCATGGTGTGAGTCTTATATTGCCACCATTTTCATGTATGTACAACCATGAAGGATGTATGTATGTATGTGTGTGTGTATGTACATCCATATGTGCATGAATCTATAAAGAAAGCATACATGCATGCATACATCCATCAAACTCAAGAAAGGATTTCAAGTGAGAAGCTAATGGTTAAATGATAAATCAACACTTGATTTATCAATCCGGTCATATCACATACGACCCCACCAATAACAAGCCGCCCGATCAATATACGGTATCCTATACGCGCATTTTAACCGGGTCCATGCGCGTATCGCATACGCGCACCACAACGTTTCGCCTGGACTAGGTAACTCCTTTGTGGGACTCTAAGACTCGTTAATACGCCGGCAGTGGGTGATGATCATATCAAGCACCCCCAAGCCGCAAGCGGTCAGCTAAACGTAACGGCCATCCGGGTATTGAACGATCAGAAGAGAACAAGCGAACCTGCTACAACTCCCGTCGAGCCAACGGCAACACTACTTGTGCAGTTCGGTCTCCTCATCTGATATGTCGCATATCAAGTCTAGGGGTGGTAAACGTCAGACCCCAATAACCGATAAGTCGTGCCGATGTGAGGCTCATAACGGGTCGAGAAACTACTGGTAACACTTACCAGTAAATCTCCAATCAGCCCTGGCCAGGGACTTCCCTGTTACGGCCAATCGAGCACAGTGCAACATCAACCCCCAATACCGGGAGAGACGAAACCCCTCCTATCGCTCATTGCCTCCATGTGACTCGGGACTGTACCCAAAAACCACCGTTTTGCATGCCCTCATGGACGTGGTAAGGTGGAAATCAAAGCACAGTGGGAATCACACAAGACTCTATGACGATCTCGGATCTACAGACTAACCTGCACAAGTGTCACCTGAGAACTGCCATATGACGTGAGGTATAATACCATCTGGGAGTTCTCGGCGAGTCCGTCCAGTGTACCCAGTCTCCACTGAGCACCCGTATACCATCTCTGATGTCAAATACCAATGGATATGCGGTCATCCATCGCCCATCTCATGGGTCGAGAAGCGTATGCGCTAGTCTACACTGGTATATCGATGCCCCGTCTCGATACACCCACGACTAGGGACCTTGAAGGATGTACTTATTGACTACCATGTCCCCACTAGTATGATCCGCATCATAGTCCAGGTAGTCAAGTACACATCCTAAGGGCTTTACCAATAATAGAAAATACGGATTCCACAGTCGCGATGAATAGCCAAGCCTATACCCTGGACCCTTACGAGAGCGGAAAGCGACCCTACCAATTCTGGAGTTTAGGAGACCCGGTCTCAACTCCTCGAGATGGCCTTCCACTGAACCCCAGAACCCGATCACCTGTGCTCCCCTCCTTGGGTCCATCCTAATACGGAAAAGTAAATAATATACAACACTGGTGGCATCAACCTCAACCCGGAAGTGCCCCAAATAAAAGAATATTACATTACATTTGAATTTACATGAATGAAAATATAAAATTCTCATCTCACATAAAACCCTCCGGCTATTCAATCGCGACAATCCTGCACATCATATCTCAGCAACACATAATATCTCATATCATCAACGTAAGTAAGTATGCATACACCGATTGTCGTCGACGTATAGCAACGACAATCGGCAATACCACTACATACTACACTTACGGTCACAGAAAAGAAAGTGTAAAACTGCAATATCTGGAATCCACATTCTCTTTAGACATCGTAAATGCAAAATATCACATACTTCGTATTTCATGTCTAGTAATATGAATTCCACACATTGCATCACATTCCAGATAATTAGACAGTATTAAAGTTTTCGAACGAATGATCAAATACCTAAGATTCGCTAAAGCTCAACACTTGAGCGGAGTTCAAAAACCCGGAGTGTGACACAGTAGTAGCGGTCCAGCCGTAGAAGGGTCAAGCCAACGCCTCACATGTGGCACGCCGTACTGCCCCAAACCCTAAGGTTCAAAGGGCAGTTCAAGACGTTCACATAATCGAGTTAAGGTTTGTTGTCTTCTAGAGGGTCCACCACAAAACTTGCACGTATCTCCAAAATATTTAAACCCCGTGAAAAGTGAGCAAATGATACTCGTTCAAACACTTCAATACTTTCTAATTTATCCGGAAAAGTCACGAAATGAAAATTCCGAACGAATCGACGAGTCCAAAACCATCTCCAGAATATACAGTACTAAATTCAGATTAAAAATACCCAAAACCATCTCCAAGCAGACAAGAACACACTGTGCAAAAAATGAAGCCTTAAAGGCTCTGTACGGCCGCGGAGCTGCGGCCTAAGTCGACTGGATCTTGAAGGACAAGAAGTATGAGATTTTAAAAATCTCTTATTTTTGAGATCTGATGAGAGATCTGAGTTCCCCTTTATTGGTTTTTTTGTGAAAAACTATTTAGTTTTGGAAAAGGAAGAGTAAAACTCTTGATTTAATTCAAAAGAAAGAAAAAACTTTAGAACCTTGAGGAAGGAGAAGGAGACACAGGAACCCTAGTTTTTGGGGAGAATGAAAAGTCTATCTTTTATTCATCATCATGTTGCCTTATATAGGTTTACACATTTACATATAGCCCCTTAGGCTTTACAAAATGGCATTTTGCCCATCCTATGGCTCATGTGCCATTTCTTTTTGCACATAAGCCATGGGTTTTACAAAAATTTGGCTTTATACCCATTCATGCATAAAAAATTACATAAAAAATTATTTATTACATGATTTCATTTTGGCATGGGGGAGGCTGGCCGCGGGGCTCGACTTGGGCATGGGCCCACTTGATCTGGGCTTGGGCCTACCTGGCTTGGGGTTGACATTGACTTTGACTTGGTCAACTGGGATGCAAATTTTGACCCCAACAAGTGCCCCCCATCAATGAATGCACACCACGTATATGAGTTGTGTGCATGAAATTGATGGATCTTGAAGTTGGACTTCGAGGAGGAACATCATTCCAAGGGCGGAGCATCCCTCGGGGAGTATGATCCCTGGGGATCGGAGCATCATTCCGATTTACGGAGCATAATTCTAGGGTCGGAGCATCATTCCGAAGAGTCGGAGCATCATTTCGAGGATCGGAGCATCATTCCAAAGAGCAGAGCACGATTCCAGGGATCAGAGCATCATTCCGAAGAGCAGAGCATGATTCTAAGGATCGGAGCATCATTCCGAAGAGCGGAGCATGATTCCGGGGATCGGAGCATCATTCCAAAGAGCGGAGCATGATTCCGAGACCGGAGCATCATCCCGAAGAGCGGAGCATGATTCCACGGACCCGAGCATCATTCCGAAGAGCGGAGCATGATTCCAGGGATCGGAGCATCATTCCGAAGAGCGGAGCATGATTCCGGGGATCGGAGCATCATTCTGAAGAGCGGACCATGATTCCGGGGATCGGAGCATCATTCCAAAGAGCGGAGCATAATTCCGGGGATCGGAGCATCATTCCGAAGAGCGGCAGACATTCCGACCGAAGCATAATCTCGATGCAAAGGTTGATTCCCAGGCGAAGTATAATTTCGACAGGGAAGACAGATACGCTGAGGCGAAGCATGATTTCGACACGGGGTACACTCTGAGACAAAGTATGATTCCGACGCAGAGCTTGTTGGTTGACTTGATTCCGAGGTGGAGCTTAATTCCGATGGGGAGTCAGATACGCCGAGGTGAAGCATGATTTCGACATGGGGTACACTCTGAGACGAAGCATGATTCTGACGCAGAGCTTGCCGGTTGACTTGATTCCGAGGCGGAGCTTAATTCCAACGAGGAGGTCGCTAGTTTATTCCGAGCCGAAGCATAATTCCGACAGGGAAGGCAGATACACCGAGGTGAAGCTTGATTTCAATGCGGGGTATACTCTGAGACGAAGCATGATTCCGACGCAGAGCTTGTTGGTCGACTTGATTCCGAGACGGAGCTTAATTCCGATGAGGAGGTCGCTGGTTGATTCCGAGCCGAAGCATAATTTCGACAGGAAAGGCGGATACACCGAGGCGAAGCATGATTTCGACACGGGGTAAATTCTGGGACAAAGCATGAGTCTGCCGCAGAGGTTGTTGGTTTGATTTGATTTGATTTGGGTTGACATTAGCATCGCTACACTGGAATATGGTACCAGGAGAGAATCATCATTTGCCATGAGAGGATTTGGGGATTTTGGTTTTTTGTTTGGCATCTGCATTGCTGCACTGGAATAATGCCACGAGCAACTCATCATTTGCCCCGAGAGGATTTGGGAATTGGTTTTTGTTTGGCATCAGTATCGCTACACTGGAATATGATACCAGGAGCGAATCATCATCTGCCTTTCCCTGTTGGGAAGCGATGGCTTAGGAGACAGGTTTAGATCCCTATCACCTAGGGCTTTTCAATTTCATAGACCGTAAGGGTCCCATAAAAGCATTTTTTCCCTACGAGTTGTAAGGATCCCGTAAGTGCATTTTCTCCTTAGGAGTCGTGGGGACTCCTAAGTGTGTTGCTCCTTTGTGAGTCGTAAGGATCTCACGCGGGAATTTTCTCCTCACAAAGTTGAGAGTACTTTGCGAGTGCATTTCATCTCTTTTTCATGAGTTTGTGTCATTTCGGGTCTTCATAAACTCGCCGTCAGTCCTGCTGTTTTTACTCAAGGAGCCCTTTCGGGTTTTCATCCGTGCCCGTTTTGCTTGTGGACATACTCTTTTTTTTTTCTTTTCTTTTTCTTTTTTTTTCTTCACCGCCGGTGGGACTTTGAATGTGGTCTCGCCGGTAGGACTTGGGAGAGATTGAGATTGTTTTACGCCCGTGGATTGTATACGGTTTTGCAGGATGTATGATCCAGACCAAAGGGCCGGAAAAATTTCGGGACTTTGTTGGCGTCTGCATCGTTGCACAGGAATACGGTACCAGGAGCGACTCATCATTCGCCATTGGGGTATGGGATTTGGAATTTGGTTGGCGTCTGCATCGCTGCATTGGAATATGGTACCAGGAGCGACTCATTATTCGCCATCGGGATTTGAGTTTGGAATTTGGTTGGCGTCTGCATCGCTGCACTGGAATATGGTACCAGAAGTGACTTATCATTCGCCATTGCCTATTGGGAAGCGATGGCTAAGGAGACAGGTTTAGATCCCTACACCTAAGGCTTTTCAATTTTATGGACCGTAAGGGTCCCATAAAAGCATTTTCTCCCTATGAGTCGTAAGGATCCCGTAGGTGCATTTTCTCCTTAGGAGTCATGAAGACCCCCAAGTGTGTTTTTCCTTTGTGAGTCGTAAGGATCCCACGAAGGTTTGTTCTCCTCATGCATCGTGAGGACACATGAGTGAGTTTTCCCAATGAAGCATAATTCCAAGGGCAGAGACCGACCGCTGGACTGGTGATTGCGGTGGGGTATGAGTATGATGAGAATTATTTGAGCCTGTGGATTGTATATGGTAGTCAATTGGGGGACTAACCGTAGGGCTGGAAGAATTTTGGGAAATTGTCGGCGTCTGCATCGCTGTACTGGAATATAGTATCATGAGCGACTCATCATTCGCCGTTTGGGAATTTGGTTGGCGTCTGCATCGCTGCACTGGAATATGGTATCAGGAGCGACTCATCATTCACCGTTTTTTTACCGTGATTGCTCTATCATTTCAGCTTTTCTTATCGCGAAGGTCGCGATTGTCCTATCATTTCGGCTATTTATTCGCGGTTGCCCAATCATTTCGGTTTTATTTTCATCTTTATTTTTACTCGCTGATTTTTATTGCGAGCTGCCCCATCATTTCGGTTATATATATATATATAAATATTTTTTTGTTTTATTTACACATTTTTACATCTCCAGTTTAACGACTTAGAGGTCGATTATTCCCCCAGTTTAACGACGTGGTGGTCGGCTGTTCCTAGTTTAATGACGTGGTGGTCGATTGTTTCCAGTTTAACGACGTGGTGGTCATCTGACGGGAAGCTTAGAGAAGATACCCGATTGAGCAGTTGTCAGGGGCACCGCTGGAGCTTGCCCGAAATGCCTTATTATTTTGTCGGTGTTGATGGCTTTACCCCCAGCTGGGGCCAAGAGAAGCCGTTCAAACATCGACCTGCGTTCGAAAATGGCAATTGAAAATTGTTAACCCCTGCAAATAGAAACATGATTTTAGTATAGACAATCGATATGTGTATTGATTGAGCTTGCATGAACGTTCAACCCGAAATATGGGAGGAGAGATTGGTCCCACCGGGCGTGCCAGAATCCGTAGGGTGTTTTTCGTCACCTCATTGAGACGGGAATACGCGCGCGCTTTTCAGGCGCATTACAGATTCCCCCTGCGTAGGGTAGGCTGGGGTTTATTAATTGTGGGGATCCGAATCTCCGGCAGCCGCGGACTAAGCTGCCGTTAATTACCCCTCGCCTTTGGAGCGAGAGAACCTCCGATTAATGGGTTAAACTGGTCATGCGAACTCAATGTGCAGTGTTGTATTTTGAAGGGGTTTTGGATATATCGGGGGCCCTGCAGAGTTTTTACGGAGGTCTCGCTACCCGGATAGCGGGCTGGGGGTCAAGGGGGCTAGCAGCCCACTTGCGGGGTGCGGGGCAGCTCTCCGTTAGAAAATTTTTTTCTAACAGGGACAGTGTCGTGGAGTATGTGCGTGCGTGTATATATATATATACAGTATATATATATATATATATATAAAAGGAAAGGACATCCAAAGGATGCGTAGGCCAGCGCCCCATGTGCCAGGCATGCGGGCGATGTGCGCTGTGCACCAGAGCGCCAGCGCCCCACGTGCCTGGCGCGCGGACGCTGTGCGCCAGAGCGCCAGCGCACCACGTGCCTGGCGCGCGGACGCTGTGCACCAGCAGCCAAAGGGACTTGGTCCCACACTGGGAGCTGTGCTCCCGATTTGACTTATGGAGTTGAACTCCTAAGATATTTTTTGAAGCTGATGAAGGGGCTTCTCCCTTGAGCCCTGGATCTTCCCCAAAGTGGGATTTTTGGAGATGGGTCTCCTTCCTCCTCTTTTGTCGGCTGAATTTTGAAGAACAAGAAGTATGAGATTTTAAAAATCTCTTATTTTTTAGATCTGATGGGAGATCTGAGTTCCCCTTTGTTGGTTTTGTGGTGAAAAACTATTTAGTTTTGGAAAAGGAAAAGTAAAACTCTTGATTTAATTCAAAAGAAAGAAGAAAGTTTAGAACCTTGAGGAACGAGAAGGAGCCACAAGAACCCTAGTTTTTGGGGAGAATGAAAAGTCTATTTTTTATTCATCATCATGTTGCCTTATATAGGCTTACACATTTACATATAGCCCCTTGGGCTTTACAAAATGACATTTTCCCCATCTCTTGGCTCATGTGCCATTTCTTTTTTCACATAAGCCATAGGCTTTACAAAAATTTGGCTTGATGCCTATTCATGCATAAAAAATTACATAAAAAATTATTTATTACATGATTTCATTTTGGCATGGGGGAGGCTGGCCATGGGGCTCGACTTGGGCATGGGCCCATTTGACTTGGGCTTGGATCCACCTGGCTTGGGGTTGACCTTGACTTTGACTTGGTCAACTGGGGTGCAAATTTTGACCCCCAACACTGCTATCTGACGATAGGTATAATACTAATTAGGAGTTCTCGGCGAGTCCTGTTCGGTGTACCCATTCTCTAATAAGCACCTGTGTACAATCCTTGATGTCAAACACCAATGGATATGGGATTAACCATCGCCCCATACAGGGTCAAGAAACGTATACACTAGTCTATTCTGGTGTATCGATGCCCTGTCTCGATATACCCTCGACTAGGAACAATTGAAGGATGTGCTTGTGGACTACCCAGGTCCCAGTAGTATGATCTGCATTATAGTTCTGGTAGTCAAGCCAACATCCTAAGGGCTTTATCAACATGTATATGAGAGACGATATAATAATACCAGTGAATATGTTAAGATAAAGTCAACCAGATAGCATACTATCATGTCGAGCAAGAAAGTCCTCCATATATATGTCCAAGTATCCACTATATCATACAATAATGGCCTTTAGAACATACATATCACTAACAGGCTGTTGGCAGATGGAGTTGTTGGTGGCAGTGGAGGAGGAGGACGCGTTGAAGAGAAGAGACCGATGGCTTAGAAGATGGAAATTAGGGCTGAGCGAAGATGGAGGATAAGTTTCGTCGATTTAAGCAAGTAAGTCGGAGGAGCAACTCAGCCCTAAATCTCCTAGATCTTGCAGGTGGGGATCTCAGAGATGGAGGGAAGGATAAGAAAGAAGGAAGGAAAGGGAATGAAATGAAGAGAAAAAAAAGAGTTTTCTTCAGAAAAATAAAATAAAATAAGATAGAAAGGACTTTGATGTGATGTTGAACAGGCATGTTTTGGCCTGATTTGGGAGAAAAAAGAAGAAGTAGAAGACCGGTTCAAAAGGTTAACACCGTGTACTTTGAGAAAAAAATAAGGAAGCATCGAAGAATACCCCTATTTTAGGTGTATCTAAATCTGGAGCTGTATTATCAATAATTTTGCAAGGTCTTGGCGTCTCAATACTTGTAGTCCGTTTGATCCGACGGAAAGTTGGTCTTATCAAGGGTTAGGCATCCCAAGCCTTGGAGTGAAAGATGATTCCATTGAGAACCAAGGGTCTGAAGAAAACCTGGAGTCCAAACGGATTAAAAAAAAAACGATTGAAATAATGAAGATTTTAACTGACACGTCTTTGCCATATGGTGGAAAAGTCTTGTCGAATGAAAAATAACAGAGAATATACATGTCATATCAATGGTTAAGAAGTATGCCTAAACGTTTCAAGAAAACTGACTTGTGGTGTGCGGCGACGGTGTTTTATGTAATATGTGTTATTTCCTTTGTATTGTTGCCTTCTACTTTTATTAAAATTTCCATTTAATGAAATGTGGCTGTATACACTTGTTTTGTTTAATGTTTGCTTTAGAAAATTAAACTTTATTATGAAATTTAACAAATGTGAAGAAAATTTTTCTAATCTAATAATAGCTTGATACGAAACATTGTAGGGTTCGTAGACCTGTTTGGCAAAGGGAATAATGTATTCCAAAACCATGGTTTCTTGGATATCGAGACTAAACTTTAAAAACAGCAGCAAAGGTCTGTTTAGTGATCAAAATAGAGTTTGCCAAACCGCATTACCGCGGTTTCAAAAAGTTTTATGCATTGTTCGGCGATGGGATGAAGGTTTCCAAAACCCTAGTTTTGACACGAAACTCCATTTTTCCTCACTTTAAAAAAAAGGAGTTTCACAAAGTTTCATGGCGTCCCTATTAATTCTGTCTTTCATACTTAAAAACCAGTTAAGTCAACTAAATACTTGGGTTCATTGAAGTATGTTGCCCAAACGTACTAAACTTTGCCAAAGGTCAATTTTACAAAACCATGGTTCACACACATATGTAAACAACAATTTAGTTTTAACTTAATTGAAGTTATAATTTTGAAAACCTTGTTGTCAAAATAGGCCTCAAGAGATTAGAAACCCTTTATTAAAACCTAAAAACAATAAAATTTCACAATGTTTCAGGTTGTTTTTTTTTAATACTCAATTTTTAAATGAAACCATGATATCAAAGTTATGTATCTAAACGATTCTAAACTTTATGAAACCTGTTTTTATGTAACCGAAAACTCTTGTGGCCAAGCTAGGCCTTATGAGCTTTGTGATATGCGATGACAAGAAAGTTGACCGTGTAATTGGTAATCAGTTGTTTTTATTCTATCATATCTACACTTGTTTTGAGGTCAGCCTTCTAGAAATCACAAATTGGACAAACTTTATAGGTGAAAATAAAGTTTTACTGTAGAATATCTGCTTTATTAGTGGCTTGTAAGCTTTTGTATGGTACTGAAAACATTAGAAGCAATTGAGTTGACAAAGAAAATTTCGAAAACATATATGATGGTCACAGTTGATAAACAATCTTGCTTGCATGAGTTGGGTCCTCAAAGACCAAAAATGTTGTTGGTTGATGAGTTGTTAATAAAAGAAACTAATGCGCATAACGGTTTTATAACGGTTTTATAACAAGAGTCATATATATATATATATATATATATATATATATATCAAACTGCTATCCAAAAAATATATATATTTTTTTGCCAAATAATAATCCAACAAGGCCGCTATGGAATCTGAATAAAATGGATGCCTCCATGGAATTCCTTAAAATTTTTAACCTATTCTTTACTTTTCATTTTTTAGAACAGCTGTTTAATTGTCCTCTATGAGCTCAACAGGCATGGAAAGAAATGTGACAATTCAACTAATATAAATTGTTTTGTATACACTAAAATTGATGATGAAGAGAATCTTTCGATAGCTTCTTGGGCAGATTGCTTTCGTCCTTGATATTATTCATGCTCTAGTCTCTTAGCTAGTTGTTTACGGAAAAAACTAGTCTGCAAGCCATTTGCAAGTTCTCAAATGGTTTTGGGTTTTGTGCAAGAGAGACCATCCAAGGGCTTGCACCATGCAATCCCTTGCATAAAAGTTTTTTCGTTGTTTTCCTAATTAACCCCACCACAATAAGTCTACTTTAATCGTTAATTGAGAAAAACTTATCATTAAACTTAGAGATTTCTCTTTTAATTAGCTAATATAGACAACCTCTCTCCATTTAGTTAATTACTTTTTCTTTCACAAGATGTTGCTTGCCATCCAACATTATGCTTCAACCTGATTCCCTTGATCCCAAAGAAAGAAATAAACAAACAAATTGATGTACTTTGTACCTAGTTGAATTGTCACATTAAGGTAAAATGAACATATTAAGCTATAAGACACATGTATTTTTATTACCATAAAGTCATACTTGCTCCATTTTAATTTCTTCCCGTTAATATTCTCATTTCTTAGGTTAAATATTTTTCAAGTAATAATTCTCCTGCTAACAAATATAAATAAATGGATCTAGAGACTAGGGCTTTTGGGGAAAAGGAAAAGGCCTTGAGATGATGACAAGCATACAGCATTGGTTTACCTTCGATTTTTTCTAGTGGAGGTAGCTAAACTTTTATGGAATCTACTGGATTTTATCAAGAAGTTAAATACTAGTTGATAGGGATAGAAAAGAGAGGGGGATAAGGTCCAAGTGTAGGTTTTGTGAGTCCCCTCTAGAATCTAACAACCTCGTCCATTAAAAAATTTATTTACAAGAAACAAATAAAGAAAGAAAAACTTCTTCCTTGCATTGGAATTTGTGGTGTCCCCACCTCACCCAATTTAGGGGAATACATTCGTTGGAGTGATGCATGGTGGAGCCCAACCCAGTTGGAAGGACAAAGGGAAAACAAGGAAGCTACGCTTTTAAAATAATTTTGACAAAAAATTAATTAAATTTAGGTTTTTTCTTTTTGATATAACATCCCAAAATGCCCTATTTCGAAAAATCACCCCAAAACATTTGAAATTCCAAATATCTCCCATAAAAGTCATAAGTTGCGTGAAAAACCCACTTGGTTAATTTTACCAGGGAATATTTTTGCGGTCAAGTTAATAGCCGTTTGAGGTTATGAAAAGGCGAAAATGCCCCTAAATGATCTTCCTCCCCATCTTCATCGTTATAAAGGAACCATGTTAGGGTTTTACTTCGAAATTGAAAATCGGGTCTCTTCTATGCATTGAAAATTAAAGCCTTTTCTCTTAACCCAATTTTTATACTTTGATGCATGCAAGACTGGATTGATTATTGAAGCGATTCAATAAAAAAGTCACAAAAAAACCCTAAGATTAAAAAATTGGGGGTATATGCTAATCGGGTAAAATTTTATCAATCTGCATGCTAATCTCTAAAGAATATACACTATTTAACAAAGGATTTTTCTTACCGAATACAGAGCAGCTGAGAAATGGGATGTTATCGGCTTCCTTGGTGACGAAACATGTTCTTCCACACGACCTAAAGCTTTCTTGTGGTTCAAAGTACAAGAAAATAGGATTTTTAAGGGAAATTTTTGGATGGTATCAGGAGTTAGAGAATGGATTTAAGAACTTCAGTGAGGAGATGGAGATAAAAAGACTTGGGAAGATGTTTTTTCTGGATGATTTAACCCTAGTAAAGACTGCTTTGCTAAAGTTAAATCATCCAGAAAAAACACGTTCCCAAATCTTTTGATTTTGGGTTGAAAAGGGCAACGGAGGGAATTTTTTTTGAGTAACAGAAAACTTTTAGGGGGAATATTTGGAATTTCACGGTTCTTAGGATGATTTTTGGAAATAACATATTTTTTTTTGGATGGTATATCAAATAAAAAAAACCTAAATTTAATAAGGTACAGTAATATATAATACTTGGTGGAGTTTGTGAAGGACAATTTCAAGTCATTATCACATTCAATTCCTTTTATAATATGGAGTCATACCTAGATGCAATCTTCAGCTGAAGCAGTTGTGTGACCACATGGGTGGCATATTCATTTATATAGAAAAGCACTTGGCTATCTTGACCAGATTAAACAACAAAAATCAATGTCTCATCTCTTAATTAATACATGAAAGTGAAAGATTGTGAGTGGAAAAAACGAAGAGAGAAATATATTTTTAAATTGAGAGATTATCTCGAGGAGCACAAGATGCCACACACGAGAGTTCCCTTTTCCAAATTTTCTTTATTGGAATCAATCAAATTATTCATTAGCGTTTGGATGTTTATAAATTTTTGAAACATCTTGGAGTGCAAAACGTGAAAGCTTGTAATAGGGGGAGACTTTGAAATGCCCAAGGTGACTATTCAACATGAAGAAATCACCAAAAAGATGCAAAAGATGGGACTTAGCACTAGAATAGGTTCTATTCTTCTGAGGACAGAGTTCCAAAAATGATCAAACCTCTCTTGTGGAAAGTCTTAAAATGAGAGAAATTGGAGGATAGGTTGGAACTGCAGGATGAACATGTGAAGAACTCTTTTATTGTCCTTGCTTTTGTCTTGTTCTACAAAAAGATCAGAAGAGAATTCACATTTAAACTGGAGTGCCTATAAACAATCATTTTATGGTGAAATTACAGAGTTTATCCCATTTTGAGAGAAAATTTGAGCAGAAAATATGCAAATTTATAACTGGTGAAAACTAAAAATTGAAGTCATGTTTAGTCTTATATTGAATGTAATTTTGTAAGCTTAATCTTATTTCTCATGTTCTAAGTTTTTGGGTGCATGCTTGCACAAAAATAAGTTTCGGCTAATCGGGCCGAACAGCGAACAGAGCTCGAATGATGTTCGGCCTAGGGATAGCGAACAGAGCTCGAATGAGGTTCGGCTTGCTGCTAGTAGAGGCCGGGTCGGAGGGAGTATCGGTTCAAATGGGCCGACTTACCACAAGCAAGCACGTTCTTTCCAAGTAAAGGAAGCGCATTTGAAAGATACAAAAATCCTTGGAGATCTATTAAGATTGGAGTGATTAAAAGTAGATATGTGCGGATCTTAGGGGGTCCTAGAGTTTCGAGAGTTACAGAGTCATATAAATACAAGAGGTTGAGGCAGGAGCATGGGATGACTAAATCAACCGTTAAAATCACTATTAATTTTATCTCTAGGTTCTACAATCGCCTTTTAGTCTATGATAACATAGGTCCCCGGCGTATAACGCCATCATTTTCAAGTCCCTGATGAGACTTGAGACGTCCAACCTTACTCGATCAGGTAATACTTCCACATTCCTTAAGATCGATAAAAACTGTATGTTTAGATGAAGGAATGACTCTTAATCGTCACATCGATGCGCGAGTTCTCAATATTGCACAACGTCGATTAGGGCATGAGATTGCTTACGACCAGATCGGGTTTAATGCCGTAGAAATGAGCGACTCAGATGTTTAGCCCCGCACTCGTGTTGAGGTCTTAAGACCAATCTTGAACTAGGTGAGGTGTTCGGCACCGCTCAATTTTGTAACAAACTGTTGGATATAGGTGCCCTCAAGGTAATTATGTAATTGAAGGAGTGTTGGATATAGTGCCCCCAGAGTCAATTATTGGATCACAGGCACGTGATTGCAATGATTGAGGGAGGACCTATGCCGGTAGGACAGTCTTACTCAAGATGATAGTATGCTATCTGGTTTATCTTTATCATCGTGTACTGCTTTAGGTGACCGTACATGTCGCTATTACACGTTGATAGAGCCCCTAGGATTCTTGCTTGACTACCAGCAGTATGAGGGCGATCATATACGTGGGAGCTGGGGTCCATAAGCACATCCTTAAAAGGTCCCTAGTCGTGGGAGTTTCGAGACAGGGCATCGATTCTCCAGAGTAGACTAGTGTATACAGTCGAGACCCCGACGAGGGACGGTGGCCGGTCTCACAAGCCACTGGTGTCAGTTGGTTCACCTAAGATGTATACAGGTGCTCATTGGGTTATGAGTACACCGGACAGGACTCGCCGGGAACATGCTAGTTGGTCTTATACCTGACGTCAGATAGCAGTTCCCTGGTGACATGTGTACAGATTAGTTCATCGACCTGAGATCGTTATTTGTCTCGTGTGAGTTCCCACTGTACTTTGATTACTACCCTACCACGCTCAAAGGAGACGTGCAAATAGGTTTTAGTTAGGTACAGTCCCGAGCCACATAGAGGCAATGAGTGGATCTGCAGGGGTTCGTCTCTCCGGGTATGGGGGGTGAGGTCGCGCTGTGTCTAGGAGAGCCATTACACGAAGTCCTTGGCCAAGGCAGGAGATTTACTGGTAGGTATTCCAGTAGTATCTCAGGGTGTTCTGGGCTACACTCCGACACGACTTGTACCGCTTTTGGGGGTCTGACTTTTACCAACCCCCTAGGCCCGCCATGCGATGCTCATAAACGAACGGACCGGACTGTACGGATATTGTCACTGACAGGCTCAGTAGGGTGTCAGGATGAGTTCGCTCATCGACGTCCCTTTTGGTCAATAGCTGGTAGCCCGTCACGTATGGCTAATACCTCTGACGTGCTAGTGGTTAAATCCACAGCCATAGTATTGACGAGTCTTTAGAGTCCCCTCCACACAGTTACTCAAGTTTCGGGCGAAACGCTGTAGAGGCCGTATGGAGATATGGCAGTGTTCGATCAGATACGTGCGGTATTGCACGGATCGTGATCGGACGGATTTTACTAGCCGGCTTTGGTTTAAGCCGGATCCTAGTATTAGACAGTGTAGTTTTGTCTCTTTGCATTTGTATTCAGTGGGAATACAAATGCGAGCATGTATATGCAGTAGCGGGGTTTTCCTGTAATTTATTACGGGATCAGTTTTCTGAAGTTGCCAGTTTGCATTCCGTTCCGGCCAGTTTTTCTTTGTTCCTTCACGGCCGGACTTTCTGGTGGAGGGGGTTATTTGCAAGTTTGCAAATAACTTATTGTGGAGAGGGTTTCTTGCATATGAGAGCTTCATGATAGTTATTCATCATGAGATTCTTTTTCCTTCTTATCACTTGCATTTATTGTGATGGTGTGTGATTGGATTTGATTTGGCTTATGGTTACCATTTTTCCTCTCCTACACTCACCTCCCTTGTTGATCTCTCCTCATTTTTTTCCTTGACATTTTTGGCCGGCCACACATTGAGGAGAGAAGGGGATTTGTCATTTTTGGTGTGAGGAAATTATTCATATCATTTAGCTCATTGAAAATTTCCTCACCTCTCTCCATAGTTCATTCTTCACCTCCATCCATTGAGGCAACTTCACAACCCCAAAAGAGACAAGCTACTACACTACACCTACAGTACCCTTGGACTCGTCGGCTTGCCAACTTCGCGCCCGAGTTGTCTCGTTCCAGAGGTGGGAGCTCGTAAAAGAAATCGGCTACGTGGTGCCCTTTCCGACGAGGAGGTGACGGACGGAGATTCCGCGGGAGATCGGAGTGGAGACGAAGACCGAAGGACATGGATCGCTCGGTATATCTCTCTACCCATCTTTTAGTTTGCTAGTAGCTAGGTTAATGGCCCGATCCGGGTTAAAAGTGCGCGGTGGTGCCGGTTTACAAGTTTCACAAACTTTTTCGTTTCCGCGTTTTCGGCGTCGGAGTGACGGCCGGGACGCCGCCGTGCACTTACACTGGTATCAAAGCCATGCCATTAACCTAGTCTAGCTTACTCTAGTATGTTTAGAACTCGATCGAACAAAATTCCCCAAAACCGTATTTTTCTTGCATCAGGTTTCTGTCGAAATTCTTTTATGCTCCAAAATTTTTTCAGGGTGTTGCAGAAATATGTGCAGGGTGTTCTAAGACTTCTGGAAAAGTTTGGTGGCATGATTCGATTTTTCCACCGCGGAACCGCGGCCAAACACATGAATTGGCCGCGGTTCGCGGCCATAATGACCCCTTGTTGCACCATTTTTTTCCAGTGGGTCCTAGTCTGTGAAATGGGGTTTTTGGAATATTATTTTTGGGTCCAGATTTTCTGTGAGTGCTACAGTAGTGCTTGGGGCCCACTTCGGTGAATTTGTTCGATCGGATATTTAAAACATGTTAGTTCACAGTATTTACATTATATCTGCGACCGTGAATGTCATTTGATCGGTAAATCCTGTCTAACTGCTATAGCCCTTTTAGACGGATTTACGAACGTGACATTCACGTTGATGTTCTGTGTTGTGCTGTGATGTTGCGGATTGGTCGTGGGGATAGCCTGGTTGCAGTGGTAGTACAGTTTTGTTTTATATGTACATTTGATATTGCGGGACGAGCGTCCGACATGTGGACTGCCGTTACTGCCTGTTTGTATATTATTCTTTTGGGGCATGACCGGGGTGAGGTCGATGTACCCGTTGTATGTATATTTTACTTTCTGTACTAGGATTATCCCGCGGAGGGGTGCACGGGTAGCCAGGTTCTAGAGGGCAATGGGCCCGCATCTCATGGTGTTTGAGACGAAGGGGGCTTTACTCTAGAATTGGCGGGCTATTCGCCGCACTCGTAGGGGGTACAGGTTGATGCAGGAGGGGTGCCCGAATTACCGGATTCCGTGAAGTGCTGGGTGGTCCATTCACGTTGATGAAGGGGGCTGCCTCGCTTCAGGTTTTGGCGGGTAACTTACCGCGCCCATAGGGGTCTAGGATTTCATTGCACAGGCTATCCACACGACCAGGGGAACGTCGGGTATCAGTAGCGGCTCTATGAAACCCGGGGATCCCAGATATCTGTATTGTTCTGTGATGCTTATTACATTTCTGTGATGTTGCATTTTATCACGCCTTGAGCGAATATTATATGTTGATATATATATTAGTAGATGTTGTATATATTTTGCATCCGCGCTAGTCCAGTTCCCGCTCTGTCGTTAGTTAAGTAACCTAACGGGTGATGACGGGACTCAGTGGCGAATGCGGATGGCATATACGTACATCATTATTTTCGTTCTTTATTGGTGTGATCAATTGATGGGAATGCGTTGATTCGGATCAATGCAAGCTAAACAAACCTATTCTGATGTTGTTGGAACATTTTTCAAAAAGCTGTTATTGCAAGGGCGTTCTCTTTTGTTTTGCACAGTGGTATTCGGCTATGAATATCCAGCACCTCAGTCGACGAGGCAAGGCCGAGATCCCTTCACCGGGAGTGACCCCTTGGACAGAAGTTTACGTCAGGGCAATAACTTCACTATAGTCGATTACTTTTGCTTTGCATCGTGGTATTCAGTTGGAATATCCTGCACCTCATTCTACGGGGAAAGAGCCGAGATCCCTTCACCGGGAGTGACCTCTTTAGCAAAGGTTTTCGCCACTATATTTTTATAAAGCTATCCAGTTCCTTCAACGATATCAAGTTCATTACGTTAAAGGTTTTTCGCCAGAAATCATTCGTAGCCCTCTGTCATTTCAGGAAGGTAGCACTTAGTATTCATGCTATGTATGTTGGCCTTCGTCAAGGTATAGTGTATGGTAGCTATTTGTTACTTTTCTGCAGCATAGATAGATACGTTGGTTTGGGACAGTCGTACTACTATTTTGGCCTTCGTCAAGGGTATGTACGGGTGGGATCAAATTAACCTGGATAATGACGGGTAGAACTTGACATGTGACTTATGATATGTTGGCCTTCGTCAAGGTCATAAGAGCATGGGGCAAAAATCACATCGGGAGTTTCTAAAGAAACTGAAACTTGCCAGATATGCGCATATCTTCTGGAGTGTGATAACGTGAGCGGATTCCGTCACATTATCATGCGATGATAGTTGGATCCCGATTCCCACTGATGAGTTGGTTTACTCCTCGGGTGATCCCGACTAATTCTTCTTTCGGGTTTGGAGAAGAATTTGAGGTTACAGTGGGAGGTTTCCTGATTAGATAAATTGATAACCATTCTGATCTAGGTTAGAGTGCACGCTGAGTGTTTTTTTTCTCTCTCTCTTTGGTAGCGACCATTGACCCGACCTTAGACTATGACTCAGTGACCAAGATTAACCGAACCTTCTTATAAGACTGGCTTTTGGATTGCCTGAGTTGCAGACCTCATTGCCACTCCTACTTTTACCCTTTTCTCCAGGACACCCCGTATTATTACGAACGTCCACTTCCATTGAACAAAACCATCGTATGGTTATATACGAACTCGAAGGAATTTATTCGAGGATGGTTTCTGGTTCTGGAGAAAACGAATAGGACTATTCAGTCGTCTTTTCCTTTTACCTTCTCTCAGGTTGCCAGTACTCCTTGGTTTAGGAGATAGTACACCTATTACGCAAATTGGATAGTCTTCTTCCAAACCATAGGCAGATGCCGACCGGTAGGGAATGAAGAAAACTAATTAGCCTAACGATGGTGTACATAAGATATTAAGTTAAGATAAAGAAAGGGATTAGAAGGAGGGCAAAGTAAATTGCGACTGCTATTCATGACCAAACCAAGTATTTCATTACCACTCCCACTTCACCTTTGTATTTCTCCAGGACACTCCGTATCACTACGAAGATCCACAGTTTATTGGATACTCCATCGTATGGTTATATACGAACTTGAAAGGAACTTGTTCCAGTTTGGGGATGGATTCTGGTTCAGGAGAAATAGGAATAAGATTTATTCGGTTGTCTTTTATCTTCACCTTCTCTCGCATTGCGAGTGCTCCTAGGATTAGGACAGTACACCCATTATGCTTATTGGATAGTCTTCTTCCAAACCATAGGCTGGTGCCGAACGGTAGGGAAGGAAGAAAACCATTTAGCCTAAGAGGGTGTACAGAAGGTAATGACTAAAGACATATAAAGGGATTTGGAGAGATGGCAAAGAATTATACGGTTACAGTTGTGAATCTGGATAATGGAAGAGGCATTACTAGGAATACCGGGATACCCCATCGAAACATTTCAATGTTTCAGTTTCACTGTGTACTGTTAAAAGAAAACTGATTTCCCAATTAGACACTTGCTCCACGGTATGTATTTACCAGGTTTGATTCTCACATCTGTATGGTTTTACAGATGATGAGTGGGAGTAAGTTATTGGGAATTAGGTGATCATCCTCATTATATCGGAATTCGTTGTAATTGGTGATATTTGAGGAAGTCACCTGGGTTGTTTGCCGGACGGCAAATATTTGGTTTTGAATATCCGTTGTTATGCACCAATTTCAAATTGATATATCTGTACGTCTATTTTTATAGAGTGAGATATACCTTTTTGAAATTATGTCTATGACATTTACCTATATCAGTGGATGGTTAGGTAAGGAGCATTGAACAGCGGTGCAATTCTTCTTAAGTATAAGTACAGTTTTCAACCTACGATACACAGTGAATGAGTCACTAGACTCAGGGGACTTATACAGAGTATTGTATATTGTCCAATGTCCATTAGGACAGAGGGATTGGTCCTCATACTATATTCGGTTTACTTATGACTTCTCTAGATCTAGACAAGTGTTTCGTAGAAACACAGGGTCCAAGTTTTGAGAAGTTATAGGTATAAGAGTAAAGTAGAGAACCAGGTATTGCAAGTATCGGGATTCTTCAAGGTGATTGAAGATGTAGATACTTGTGTATGGTATTCAGTTAATAGTAATGATTAAGAGAACTTGCTTCTCTTTCAGGTTACTCATAATTGGAAGTACTCCTAAGTTGAGTAATGCCGATCAGCCTTTCTCCATTTAGTTGACATGCACTGGAGACAGATGCATGATTTGAATCTGGTTCAATTAAATCAGTGCCTCTGGTTCTATATTGGATATAGGACAGTTCATATCTTAACGATGTTAAGGTACGGGGAGTTGTCCAGCTTATGCTTAAAACCAGACTCTGGATAACTCAAGGCACGTTTCTGTAATGGCTGTTTGTGGGTTGACCCAGGCTATGACGAGGGTTGACTTTCTACCATCTGGAAGATCAATAGTGATATTGTTCTTGACTCGCTACAGTTTTAATAAAAATGGATTTTTTCAGAAAACAGTAGTGGGAGTATGGTAGAACTGGAAGTGATTCCAGAACCGCAAACGATTACTGAAAATTTGATAAGAACCTAAAAATTCAATCTGGTTTGACATTCCATTGGCCACTCCGCTGATATGGTGGGTAACCTCAGGTACCCGAGAGGTACTCCGGTAGCCTCAAGGACGGTGACATGGAGGTTTTTGTTTGCCCAGACTTGCCATTGCTGTTGTTCCAGACTGTGAGACCCGGCGGGAGGATGACTATAGCGTCGTTCTAAACTAGTTTTAGAAGTGTACGTCTATATGATTCTGCCAGAGGGTTGTCATAGTCAGTGGGAGCAGCGGAAGCATAGTGGACAAGTAGCTTATGTCTATTTATGGACTAAAGCAGATATAGCGGAGATAGATCATCTATTTCTGATGTGATAGTCATAGGTTTGACTTCATCAGAATAGGGGATGGATCTGTTAAGAAGGTAGTAGGGTGTGATGTCCTGGTATTTGGATGACATACACAGAGTAGGAAGTGATATTCCTATACTACGATCGGTTATGCTTTGGTTGTCACACAGTGGTTTCTCCACATGGGACTTGGATATGATATCAAGACATTCTGGTCACTAGATCTATGGTTTTAGATCTAGATTTAGGTGGTTTCCCAATCTGGGTACTTAGACAGCATTCTAAAAGTATTTAGAATGGATGACTCCTGGCATGGTAGTGTACCTGCTGTTAATGGAGTCACCCTCTCTAAAGGTGTCTTACAGACTAAAGGGGGAAGAGATGTGCATGATTGGCAGATCACTTGCTTAGGCAATTGAGTCAATCATGAGATGTCAAGTACCACACCAGATATTGTTTTTGCAGGAGATGCAATAAGTTGATATTAATCCAATCCTGGAGAAACGATCGGAAGCAGTTTTAGGACATAAGTGGATGTTCTAGGGAGATGATAATGACAGCCAGACAGTTATCATTCCAGGCTTCCAAGGTGACCTGGATGACAGAGTGACTGTCAGAGTTATAGTTTTCCCTCTGACGAGGGGCAGTATTTTGGACAGGTGATCCAGGCGGATACTGAGGGAGGCATGGCCCAGGATACTGATTAAGTTCAGTTGACAATACAGTCTATGAAGTTTGGATTTGGAGTTCATTTTTGAACTAGGTTCCATCAGATATCCAGACGTTCTAAGACAGGTATTGCTCATTTCGGGAGATGGCTTTCTCCGCGAACATGAGATAAAGAGAGACATAGAAAGAAACATCACAGCGGATCCACTCACTGAGGCTATTCCTCGAACGCAATAGTTTCGCAAACGAGCTTTGTGAGACCGATTAGTAGAGGAGTTGGGTGTTCGGTATCACACGGGCTGTAAGTATGCGACATCGTAATAATTAGCCTTGAGTGCAAGTGGGAGATTGTTGGATATAGTGCCCTCAGAGTCAATTATTGGATCACAGGCACGTGATTGCAATGATTGAGGGAGGACCTATGCCGGTAGGCAGTCTTACTCAAGATGATAGTATGCTATCTGGTTTATCTTTATCATCGTATACTGCTTTAGGTGACCTTACAGGTCGCTATTACACATTGATAGAGCCCCTAGGATTCTTGCTTGACTACCAGCAGTATGAGGGCGATCATATACATGGGAGCTGGGGTCCATAAGCACATCCTTAAAAGGTTCCTAGTCGTGGGAGTTTCGAGACAGGGCATCGATTCTCCAGAGTAGACTAGTGTATACAGTCGAGACCCCGACGAGGGGCGGTGGCCGGTCTCACAAGCCACTGGTGTCAGTTGGCTCACCTAAGATGTATACAGGTGCTCATTGGGTTATGAGTATACCGAACAGGACTCGCCGGGAACATGCTAGTTGGTCTTATACCTGACGTCAGATAGCAGTTCCCTGGTGACATGTGTACAGATTAGTTCATCGACCTGAGATCGTTATTTGTTTCGTGTGAGTTCCCACTGTACTTTGATTACTACCCTACCACGCTCAAAGGAGACGTGCAAATAGGTTTTAGTTGGGTACAGTCCCGAGCCACATGGAGGCAGTGAGCGGATCTGCAGGGGTTCGTCTCTCCCGGTATTGGGGGTGAGGTCGCGCTGTGTCTAGGAGAGCCATTACACGAAGTCCTTGGCCAAGGCAGGAGATTTACTGGTAGGTATTCCAGTAGTATCTCAGGGTGTTCTGGGCTACACTCCGACACGACTTGTACCGCTTTTGGGGGTCTGACTTTTACCAACCCCCTAGGCCCGCCATGCGATGCTCATAAACGAACGGACCGGACTGTACGGATATTGTCACTGACAGGCTCAGTAGGGTGTCAGGATGAGTTCGCTCATCGACGTCCCTTTTGGTCAATAGCTGGTAGCCCGTCACGTATGGCTAATACCTCTGACGTGCTAGTGGTTAAATCCACAGCCATAGTATTGACGAGTCTTTAGAGTCCCCCACACATAGTTACTCAAGTTTCGGGCGAAACGCTGTAGAGGCCGTATGGAGATATGGCAGGGTTCGATCAGATACGTGCGGTATTGCACGGATCGTGATCAGACGGATTTTACTAGCCGGCTTTGGTTTAAGCCGGATCCTAGTATTAGACAGTGTAGTTTTGTCTCTTTGCATTTGTATTCAGTGGGAATACAAATGCGGGCATGTATATGCGGTAGCGGGGTTTTCCTGTAATTTATTACGGGATCAGTTTTCTGAAGTTGCCAGTTTGCATTCCGTTCCGGCCAGTTTTTCTTTGTTCCTTCACGGCCGGACTTTCTGGTGGAGGGGGTTATTTGCAAGTTTGCAAATAACTTATTATGGAGGGGGTTTCTTGCATATGAGAGCTTCATGATAGTTATTCATCATGAGATTCTTTTTCCTTCTTATCACTTGCATTTATTGTGATGGTGTGTGATTGGATTTGATTTGGCTTAGGGTTACCATTTTTCCTCTCCTACACTCACCTCCCTTGTTGATCTCTCCTCATTTTTTTCCTTGACATTTTTGGCCGGCCACACATTGAGGAGAGAAGGGGATTTGTCATTTTTGGTGTGAGGAAATTATTCATATCATTTGGCTCATCGAAAATTTCCTCACCTCTCTCCATAGTTCATTCTTCACCTCCATCCATTGAGGCAACTTCACAACCCCAAAAGAGACAAGCTACTACACTACACCTACAGTACCCTTGGACGCGTCGGCTTGCCAACTTCGCGCCCGAGTTGCCTCGGTCCAGAGGTGGGAGCCCGTAAAAGAAATCGGCTACGTGGTGCCCTTTCCAACGAGGAGGTGACGGACGGAGATTCCGCGGGAGATCGGAGTGGAGACGAAGACCGAAGGACACGGATCGCTCGGTATATCTCTCTACCCATCTTTTAGTTTGATAGTAGCTAGGTTAATGGCCCGATCCGGGTTAAAAGTGCGCGTTGGTGCCGGTTTACAAGTTTCGCAAACTTTTTCGTTTCCGCGTTTCTGGCGTCGGATTGACGGCCGGGGCGCCGCCGTGCACTTACAAGGAGGACCTATATGAGAGAACAATCTTACTCGAGATGATAGTATACTATCTAGTTTGTTTTTATCTTTTATGTGATGCGTTTTATTCACTATCACGTATCGTTTAGAAATGAGATAAAGTCCTAGGATTTTACTTGACTACAAAGACAATAATGGAAATCATACTAGTAGGGCCTGGGTAGTCGATAAGCACGTCCTTAAATGTCGCTAGTCGTAAGAGTATCGAGACTGTATATCGGTACTCCAGTTTAGACAAGTGTGTATGTTTTCTGACCCGGTTGGAGGGTGATAACTGATCCTACAGCTATTGGTGTTTGATATCAAGGATTGTATACATGTGCTTATTGGATGAGTTATACAGGACGGACTCACCGAGAACTCTTAGTTGGTAATATACCAATATCAGGTAGCAGTTCTCTTGTGACATATGTACAAGGTAGTCCCTGAGCCCTGAGATCGCCATAATGTCTCATGTGTGTTTTCACTATACTTAGACTTTTACCTTACTACGGCTCAAAGGAGTTGTGCAAACAGGTTTTTGTTGGGTATAGTTCTAAAGCACGTGGAGGCAGTGAGCGGTCGAGAGGATTCATGTCTCCCGGTATAGGGAGTTGATATCGCGCTGTGCAGGACATGAATGTTGGGATCCGGCGCTCATACCGCGGAGGCCGTAGGCAACACGGAAACGAAAACAAAAACTTTTTGCGGGCACCGAACGCTCACACCCGAGGATACGAACCAAACACTCTAAACTAGTAAGCTAAAACTTGCAAGGTTGAGAAATACAACGTTTGTCGCGTGTCCATCCAATTGTGGAAGACCCCTCCAAGATCGTAGCCGTCGGGAACGCGCTTGAGCATCGATCACCCTCACCGAAAATGATCCACCTGAGGGAACGCGGAGGATGCTCAAACCGACGGTCCAAAATTGCTAGGTTTGGATGGCCGGTGATGTAGGAATACTTTACCGTATTTTTCTCTCTAGAATCATGCTTAAATATGATAGCAAGAAGAAGAAGGAGAATGAGAAGATGAAGCATGAGCAATGGTGGAGGAGATCAAGAAAAATCTCATCAAGTCTCATAGTAAAAAGAATGGCTACTAAAATCAACCATGATTAAATAGTGCAACCAAATAAATTTTCCAATATAAAATTCCAAGCCATACCTTTCTACATGCATGCACCATGCTTCACAACTTTCCATTTTCCACCTCATCACTTTATTTTTTTCTAAAAAGAAAAATAAATATGAGGTGTCCATCTTCTAGAAGCATTCCTGTTCATATCAGAATTTTGCATTATTATATTGCCCATTCTTAATCACATTACATATAAATAGGTGCTTTTGATCCATATCTGCTAAATAGTTGCAGGTTACAGTGAAATTCATGAAAAGTCGCTACAAATGTGAGACTACGACCAACAATAGATGAATCCATATGATACTGCCTACCAGTTCAAGGAACAAATGAAAATCATTAGACAGTTCAATGCATAAAGTACAAGGGCAGCACAAGATTCAAGACTTCAATGCGAAGCTCAAAGCAAAAGTCCACATCATTCCGCACTGTTGGAAATCTGGAAGAAAATAGAAGAAATTCTGAGGAACCAAGTGAAGAAAACAGAAGGTAAAAGCAACATGAAGTAACCCTGAAAGATTGAGACCAAGATCCCACCAAATGGCTGCGGAATCGCGGCCAAACAGGCCTTTCTGCCGCGGAACCGCGGCCGTATGGTGCACGTGTCGGCGCACGTGTCGGTGGGTGTCGGTGCTTTGACCCGGCTTTCTTGGGGTAGTTTTGTAAATTCATGTGTGGATCAGAATGTAACCTAGGGTTTTTCTTATCTATAAATAGAAGAGCTCAAAGCCTCTTTTGTGTGCCTCTTTTAGGGTGCCTTTCTTAGGATGCCTCTATTTAGTTTTTACTCTTTTTAATTCTTAGATCTAAGTTTTAATTCCAATTGTAATGCATTGTTGAGAGGTCATCAATAAAGTAAGTTTTATTTTTATCTCGCATTCTTTTTATTTGAATATTAATTCTTGCAATTTTTTATCTGTTCTTTTATCATCTGCAATTTAGTTCATTTATTGAAAAAAAAATTGAATTTTATTGTTATCTTCCTAATGAGTGGGTAATTCCTCACTTGTTAGGGATAGGATATGGAAGGTTTGAGAGAAGGAAATCTCTCTCACTCCTTTCTTTGCCCAAATAATTTTAATTAAGGACTCTCTTTAAATCAACCATAATTCGCTCACTACGGCACCCTATCCTACATGATAGCGGTGATTCTCTAGTTAGACCAGTTGTGATTGAATTAATCAGAGGTTAGGGCTAAGAGCCAAGAACGGACGGATAAGGACCAAAAGGAAGAAACTAAGTTTCTTCCCAGTCATGCTAATCCCCGTTGTTGCCGATCATCCTAACACCTTTATTCACAACTAAGGTTTTGAAAGAAGTGAGAAGATCCTTATTTCGAACTAATCTAATTCTAACCCTAGCAAGCTTTTTATTAACTTATTCTCATTCTTAGATCTTAAAACAACAACCAATTTTTTGGACTTAACTCGTTATAACATAAAGAAAAGGACACCATTTCCCTATGGATCGACTCGTACTCAACCGGCTAGCTACCAAGCGACACCGTCTTGATTGCGGTAAATTTAAACACAAAAAACTCTGACAATCAAATGGTGCCGTTGCCGGGGAGACGGTAGTCTCTTTCTTTGTGTAATTTCTGGTTAATAATTTTTTTTATAAAAATTATAAAAATTGAAAAATTAAAAAAAAATAAAAATAAAAATAAAAATAAAAATTATCTTATTATTTTTGAAAGGTTTTTGTACAAGTGTGCAGGCTTGGAGCAAACTCTGTTTCAGATCTGGAGTAAATTCAATAAACAAATCAATATTCAGGAGATCTAAACAGGTAGAGAAAAACCAACTCAGCACAGAGACAAAATTTGAAGCAGTCAACCTTTTATTAGGCCGCGGAACCGCGGCAGAAGCAAGGGTTTGACCACGGAATCGCGGTCAACTGGTGACGTCAATACCTAATTTTCTCTGTAAGTATTTCTTTTCTCCTTTCCTCTCCTCTGCACTCCACTGAAATTTTTTTTCCTGCAGGTTTCTTTGCACAGATTCTCTTTCTCCTATCCAATAAATTGTTTTTGTGCAGAATTTTTTACGCTGCCAAATAAAAAAAATTTGCAAGTGTTTTAGATTTTTGGTGTGTTACTACTTTGCATAATTAATACGGAATCTAAGGGGCTATAACACCAATTAAGATTGGGTGGGGATTTCATTACCCTTCCTAAGACCCCAAAAATCACTAAAAAGCATATGCATCACTCTTGAGCTAAATTAAAAATACTTAAGACTCAGCCAACTAAGGACTGTCGTGCTCATTAGGACAGAGGAGGGTTGTGGGCATTTAGTCGTTTATCTAAACCTGACTTTATGGTGCTTAGGCTAGACAAGTGAGAAAGGTAATTTTAAAAGGCCCGTCTCACGTGATTCGTGAGCGGAACCCTCCTTTTTTCATTTGTGCTTACCTGGCCATAATTGGCGGTGAAGAGGCGATTTGAGAGATATCTCACAACTTGTCACTTTGGAACAGTTAGGAGCAGTCTAGTAGATTTTGAGGACCATAGCTCTAGGTATGATTGTGCATGTTTTAACTATGATTGTTTGAAATTTTGCCGTAAGTCCGTACACATTCTTGCAAAAACTCTTTCTAAAAAAAATTACTTTCAAAAATTTCAAAACTCCAAAAACAAACAATTTTTTTTATAAAAATAAAAAATTAAAAAAAAAAATTAAAAAAAATTCTTTTTCTTCTCCTTTCTCTCATCACATCATGGGTACCCCACCTTGCAAAACTCTTGCTGAACTTTGGTACCCACAACCAGACATTACTTTCTACGGTTCTTATTTTGGTCGCATTTCGACAGACCCCTCCATGCCAAAAATCTCTTTGAAAGATCGAATAGACGCGTCTAAGACAAACAATTGGACTCAGCAATCCACTTCGTATCAACCGTTTCAAACATTCACCCCTTCTCATATTGATACCCCTTTTGAGAGTCCAGCTGTAACCCCAAAACGTATGTCTATTGCTGAACATATTGAATAATCTCGTAACCGATCTTTCACTCCTTTCACCATTGCAAATTCTTTAGATCAACAATTCCATTCATCTTCTTATCCAAATGTTGATCCTACCCCTGTCCAACCATTCTATTCCTATCCATCCTACCCAACTTTTACACCTTCCCTGGACATTGCTTCTACACAGCCATTTGGGAGTTTTCAATATCCAAACAAATTTGAATATTTTACTGAAACTCCTTCACAACCCATGTCTAGTCTGGAACAGGCGTTGGAAGACTTTAGGATAGCGTCATGCCAACAGATGATGGATTTGAATGCGTCCATGGCCGCCCTCATACAACCTAGTGACCCGGTAGCTAGTTTCCAACCAGCTCCACATTTCCCAATGTATGATGAGGCGGTAGGACAGGTTGAGAATTTGAGTGGTGAGAGCGAGCTGTACACCCTTCCAAATCAAACCTGGTATAAAAATACGGAATACTTCACCTGGTATATGCATCGCTACACATACACGTATCCGTATAAAAATACGGATAGCACCAAAGAGAGAAAATGAATAGTGAACAATAATACTAAAATATATGTATTAAAATACATATATAAATTATTAAATCCAAACCTGATTTAATAATCCGACATAATCTTTAGCCGGCTAGTATTATCAACCGTCCGATTAAAGTCCGTGTACTACGTACACGTATTTAATCGGATCCTTTCTCATACCACCGTTGGCTCCTACATCAGTCGCCTGAACCGGAAAAACCCTCTGTGTAGGACTCTAAAGACTCGACAATATGCTGGTAGCTGGTTTAACCACAAGAACGCCAGCGGCACTAGCTGTACGTAACGGCTATCCAGGTACTTGTCTAAAGGGAGGTCGACAATCAAGTGCGTCATTATCCTACTGAGCCTGAATGTGACAATCTCTGTACATTCCGGTCTCTTCGTCAAAGAGTATCGCATATCGAGTCTAGGGGGTGAATAATGTCAGACCCCTACTAACCTGATAAATCATGTCTGAGTCAAGCTCATCAACAACTGAGATACTACTGGTCAACTATCAGTAAATCTCCCCTACCGTGGCCATGGATTTCTGGTGATAGCCAACTGAACACGGCGCGATATCGACTCCTAATACCAGGAGAGACGAATCCCTGACAATCGACCACTGCCTCATTGTGGCTCAGGACTATACCCAACTAACACTTGTTTGCAAGACTCTTTTGAGCCGTGGTAGGATAGTGTTCATACTAGAATATTGCATTTAATACCGCCCATTCTTCTACTCGTTTGTTTATAGGCAGGTGCTTTTGATCCATGTTTCTACATATTTACAGGTTACAGGTTCCCAGTCTAAAATAACGCAAATCATACAAAATCTCCACAGTTATAACAAAATCCAGAACATCTGTCACAGACAGATAAAATATGGGTTCCGGTCATCCGTATCCGTCTAGTGCCTCTTACCAGTTCAAGAGACAAGACGAAAAACAGTGGTCATTCATGTCTCGGACAAGCACAGAGCACGAGAGGGGCAACACAAGATTCAATGGGTGCGTAGAGCTCGAGGGAGATAAAGGTCAAATGAATTAAAAGTGAAGCCATTTTGGACTATTGCAAATCTAAAGAAACATTAGAAGCATTTTGCAATTTGGGACATGTAGAACAATAAAAAAAAGCAACAAAAGAAACCATGGATAAAACGACAACCCAACTCCCCTCAAGAGCTGCGGCCAAAGTGGCACATATGCGGCGATTCTGCGGCTGAGTCAACTCGGTGCATGAATATATTTTGGGGGTAGTTTTGTAACTTTGTATGGGCTCAGAATTTGACCCTAGGGTTTTAGCTCTCTGTATATAAATACTCCAGTTTTGAGCCATTATAGTAATGCTTCTTTTTAGTTAGAATTAGTGTAGTTTAGTTTGCATTTTTTCTTATTCTTCTTCATCTTTCCTCCATTAAAGTGTAGTGAGAACTTTTGAGTGGAAGTTAAATGAAGATTGGGTTTTTTTTATTTAACTTGTATTTTTATTATCTTGTCTTGTAATTTTAATTCCTAATGCAATTTTATTTCTTGTTATTAAGTAGTTGTTGTTATTTCTTGTTTTATTTTCCTTCTCTTTTTATTCGTATTTTCAAGCCATGATACTCGATGGAGTTCCTTGCTTAGGTGAGGACCCAAGTAGTTAGCTTGCATCTTTGTAAAACCGTATTTTTTCCCTTTCTTTCTTTACTTCCTTCTTGCTTTGCTTTTATTTTCATTTAAATGTGTGAATAATTTTCACACTTGTTAGGAGTTAAGGAAGGTTAGTATGAGAGACGGAAAAATCACTTGTGCTTCTCTTCGCCAAACATCCTAAAACAAACCTAGACCAAACAAACGCAACCCCCTCACTTAGGCGCGCTATTCGTGACATATAGCTGCGACCTAAGTCGAGAAGTCTTTTGGGCGCACTACAACGTGACATGTGGTTGTGACTTAATTGGATACATGGTTGTTAGTGTTTGGCCTAGCGTTGGAAATAAGCGCACCTAGCGGAAGGACAAGGGGCACTAGGAATGGTTTTAGCATTAGAAAACTTGCTTAAACTCGCAAATCCCATTCCTATGTCCTCCTAATCCCCGCTACGTTTGATTATCCCAACATCGTTTTAAGAATGTCAAAAGACAAGTACAAGACTAATCCTAACTCTACTAACCAACCTTAACCCTAATAAGTTTATTTGAATATAAATACGAATACTTCGGATAGACTTGAACACATATTTACATTCTTGAATTGACTCGTTTAAAACACGAACGGACATACAACCATCTCCCTGTGGATCGACCCGTGCTCAACCGGCTAGCTGCAAAGCGACATCGTCTTGATCGCGGTAAGTAGAACAAATAGGATAAGGTAGAACGCATAGCTCTGCCGATCAGTCAAATGGCGCCATTGCCGGGGAGACGGTAACGTATTTTCTTTCTTGTTATTCGGGTTAATATATATATTTTTGTATATATAAAATAATAAATAAAAAAAACCAATTTGTTATTTTTGATATTTTTTGTGTGCAAGTGTGCAGGCTATCTGGAGCAAGTACAATAATCTAATCAAGAAACAGAGGTTTTTATTCTAGTGTACAGAAGAAAGGAAGTGCAGTGCCCAAAGTTCAAGCCTAAACTCAACATTTTGACCGCGGAACCGCGGTCAAAGGTTGGGTTTCATGGCGGTTCCGCGGCCTTATTGTGGTTTAATAGCCTAATTTTTTTACACCCCTTCTCTTTACTCTAAGCCTTTTTGTGAATTCCACTGAATTGTATTTTCTGCAGATTTCTTTGCACAGATTGCGCCGGTACCAAATATTTTTTTTAGTTTAGATTTTGTTTTTTTATACGCTTTGCATATAATAATACGGACATTAAGGGGTTTGAACACTAATTAAGATTGGGTGGGGATTTCATCATCCTTCCTAAGACCCCACAAATCACTAAAGGCATACGCATCACCTTGAGTTAATAAAAAAATATCTAGACCAAATCTTTAAGGACTTGTCGCGCTCATTTAGGACAAGTGAAGGTTGCGGGGAATCGGTCATTTATCTAAACTTGACTTTGTGGTGCTTAGTTTAGACAAGTGAGAAGGTAATTTTAAAAGACCCGTCTCACGGTGATTCGTGAGCGGAACCTTCCTTACTTCACTTGTGTTTACCTGGTCACAATTGGCAGTGAAGAGGCGATTCGAGGGTTATCCTGCAACTTGTCATTTGGAAGTCTAGGAGCGGTCTAGTTGGACTTTGAAGACCCTAGTTTTAGGTGTTGTTTGTGCATTTGTGATTGTGATTGTGCTTGTGTAAAATTTAGTCCCATAATTCCGTACTTTTTCTAAAACAAACAAACAATTTCAAAAAACTCCAAAAATAAAAAAATATTTTTTTTCAAAAAATCAATAAAATAAATTTTCAACCACTTTCCTCTCTCCCTACCTTTTCATAACATGAGTACCCTAAAATGACCAACTCTTGCTGAATTTTGGTACCCACAACCAGATATTTCTTCATACGGTTCTTGCTTTGGTCGAATTTCGAACGATCCATCCATGCCCAAAATTTCGTTAAGAGATCGGATAGACGCGTTTAGGACAAACAATTAGACTCTGCAATCCACTTCGTATCAACCGTTTCAACCTCCCCACCCTCTTATGTTGATACCCATTTTGTGAGCCATGTTCCGACTCCAAGACTCATGTCCATTTCCGACAGAATCGAACAATCTCATAGCCGATCTTTCACTCCTTTCACCACTTCAAATTCTTTTGATCAACGATTCCAATCACCTTCTTATTAGAATGTTGATCTTACTCCTGTCCAACCATTCGATTCCTATCAATCCTATCCGATTTTTACACCTTCCCTAGACATTGCTTCTGAACAGCCTTTTGGGAGTTTCATGTATCCAGACAACTTTGAATCTTTTACTGAAACCCCATCACAACCTTTGTCTAGTCTTGAACAGTCGTTGGAAGAATTTCGGGTAGCGTCATGCCAACAGATAGAGGATTTGAATATGTCCATGGCCGCTCTCATACAACCTAACGAACCGGCAACCAGTTTCCAATTAACTCCGAATTTCCCAATGTATGATGAGACAATTGGACAGTTTGCGAATTTGCGTGGTGAGAGTGAGCAGTACACCCTTCCAAATCAAATCTACCCATTGCAAATTGAATTCCACAACTCCGGTTTCGAAAGTCTATCGAGTGTCCCACATGAATCGTCAATTGAAGATAGAATGTTTGATGAGTTGTGTGACTTTGTAGTATTTGATTTGCCCGATTGTGAATGGTCCATTTCAAGTGAAACCAATCCCAATCCTTTTGATCTCTACACTTCCACTCTAGAACCTGAATTGATTGAAATCTATGCTTTTGATGAGGTGTCCGAGAAATTTGATTTTCACTTGATTGAGAATATCGACGCTGGGAATATTTTGGATGATGAACCCACAGTTTTGGATGAGTTTTTCTCACCTATTTATCATGTCATTTTACTTCCGTGTGGACATAATCCTGATTCATTAATCGTTTTTCCCAAACCCCATATGCGTCTGGAAATTGATGATGATAAATGCATGGATGAGCTGAATTTTGAGGATGAAACAATTTTACTAGATGAGTCGGATTTTCCAATTCATCATGTCCCTTTCATTGACTGTGTACACCCTCTTGAACGTTTAACCGATATCATTCCTCGATCACTTCCTTCCATCCTTTCCATCGTTCCCACTTCGCAAGCCACCGCATCACCTTCATTTCTTATGTCTGGTTTACCAAATCCAGCCGGCCTATATTTTCTTACGAATCTTGAGAGGTTTGATCCCATTTTTCAACGGGTTGATAGATTAGTACAATTGCTTTTTACAATCGGTCATTACAAATTGTACTAATTTATTCACTCCATTTCCACCCTCAAGTTCGTATTCCATTTTTCTTTTCCCCTTCGTATCCTATTTCCGTCTTCTCTACCGAGACCGTACGCCGCTTTCATCCCCACATGGTCTCGTGTTCTCTCCATTTCTTTTCTCTACGCTTTCTTTCACCAACCGTTGCATTATCGCGATAAATTTTTTGAATGGTTGGTGTTGATTTTCAGCTTGTGTAAGACCTTGTATAGATTAATACTGTTCTCTTCCCCCTAACTCTGAACTTAAACGCTTAAACAGTGGCAACACTGTTTTACTTAAGTTTGGGGGGGGGGACTTTTTGTGTATATATATATTTTTGGTTTGCGTTTTCTTTTGTAAGAAAAAAAAATACAGGGGAGCGCCGACAATTTTGACCCTCTTGGTATAGCATGACAGTGAGGGCACTGTCAAGTTTAAGTTTGGGTGTGTGCTCGGTAAGCTTTCTACCTTTGCATTCATGTGTATATTTTGTATTTGCATACTTATTAAAAACCCACAAAAATTGAAATTTTTTCCAAAAGTATAAAAACTTTGTCGTCAAATTAGCTAGTAGGCTAACTTAGATTTTTATTCCGAAAATTTAGTTGATAGGTTAGAAATAACTAAATTCTAGGTTTAGGAATCGAAAACTCTAAAAATAACCCTCTTTCTGTTTAACCTTGGTAAATATACATCCTTACAGTTTTTTTAGAAGTAGGTAATCTTGAGTTCAGTTCTTGAGTTAAGTCGAGATGAAGGGAAAGTATTGAAAGCTATATTGAAGGATAAGTCTGAAAAATAGTTTCTATTCTTGATCCAAATTCAGAAAGTATATTGTCACGCCCCACTTCCCAGTATACGGGCAGAGGACGCGATGAGGTCGCTATGTATTTACTCTGAAGTAAACACGTTTAGCGTATCTAAGCCATATAAATAAAATGCACAAGAGACAGAGACAATAAATATAATTGAACAACAACTTTATTTATTAACATTCTTTTTACAATACATCTGAAAAGTAAATATATGGAATGAAAAGCAATGCCTAAACAGCGGCATAACAGAAATGGAAAGTACTGAAATGAAATGTATAAGTAACTAGAGCTACGGGTCGAAAGCTAGCTGATCCAAGTCCTCACTGGTGAGCTCGATCTCCTGAAGGTCCGAATCGCCTGACAACATTCCAAAGAAGAAAGAGATGGAATGTCATCAGCGAACAAATTGCTCGGTAAGTCCCAAAGATGAGTGAGAAGTAGAATAGACAGAGAGATCGAGAGTATAACTTTTAAAGTGGTATTATATTATTATAATGCTGTATTTAGTGTTAACGCTGTTTTTTGTAGCTCTGCACTTTAGAGGCCAGTGTATACGAGAGGAGTCTCATTAGACCAGAGACTACGGTGGACGGAATACAAGGAACCGTTCAGCCACGGTACAACGACAATTGAATTCAGATTAGGTGTCTTAATGGTTGTGGTCTCGTGCCACTTTTAACACCTTCCATACCAATATACCTCTTAAAGCCCGCGATATCTTGATTGTATTGTTTGTATTGTATTGTAAATTGTATTGTCTTGTATTATAGGTTGTATAGATGGATGACTTGCCGAAACCATGATATCAGTAAATGGATGTAACTGAAGAATCATGTAGATGGATGTATATCCATGGTTCGGTTCAGTCAAGTTGTATAGATTGATAGATTGAACATATTGAATATATGGATTCATATTGAATTGTTATATATACTTGAATCTCATTCAAGTCAGATTGATTATAATGAGATCCAGTCTGAGTCAGACAATTTGAAAAGAAGTTGAATCCTGAATTATGTTTTGGTGCTATCGGTAACCGCTGCACATGGACGGTAGGATTTGTGTCTTTTTCAAAGACGATTACCGTGTTGATAACACCATTTGTTAAGTTGTCTACCTTAAATAGACAAGCACCCATATCTCCGGCTCTCTGAGGCTCAAGAGACTGGTCCTGCTTAAAACTTTGTTTACTAGGGTCTTTATTGTAATTTAATATAACTTGAGGTGGTTTTATGTAAAAACAATCTTGTATAATTTTCAAAATACACCTCAAGTATTTTATTATCGTCTTTAAAGTTTTCATTGATGTATATTTTATCATTGTGACATTTCTCGTGAATAAAATCTATTTTCATAATATATGGTATTTTTTGTAATATTGGAATTGTATGGTATTTTCTTGTAAATGAGATGTTTTTCTTGAATTTTTGAAATGTGGAATATTATAAATACTAAAAATAGATATTTTGATATTAATTACATATATATATATATTAAAAATATAAGTTTTATTTATAGAAGAAATCACATTTTCTAAAGAAAATTGTATTTTTAAATCCTTCGAGACCATATGCTCCTTGCGGAGGTCTGCATCTCGCACTACTAAGCTTGAGGATGTGCAATAATCCGCACCATCCTGAATGGGTTCCCCGAAATGGGTTGTAACGGTGCATTGCAATAATTTGTTAAAAATACACATCTTATAGAAAAAGATTTTGTAGTTTATGGTATTTATTTGTAAAATCGTATTTCCGTATTCTAGGTTTCCAAAAGATATCGTGCTATGATAGAGATGTGTGTTGTGAGGAGGTAGGTCATTACCTCATGAACTATCTAAAGGTATAGTAAGGAATTATAAGATTTATGTCGAAACTAAACTATATGGTATTTTTCTATAAAAGTGTTATAAAAATTGAAATATGAATTCTTTTGATATGAAACTTGTCAAGATATTTTGTTAATATTTAATGATCATGATGGGAGAGTTTGGTATTATTGTGTTTAAGAAAAATATGATTTTTAAGGAAAAACCGAATCGGAAGTCGCATTAACTCCACTTCCGTCGGGTTTTAGAATTCTAAGTTTTTAGAATAGTAAAGAGAATAGGAGAAGATACTTATGGGTTGATTGTGTAGAGGAGAGGAAAAGGAAGAAGTAGGAGGTGCCGGTGTGTCGTTTCGTCGCCGGAATCTCCTCGGATCACCGCCGGAACTTCATCGGAGTTTTGCCCTTTGCTAACTCCACCTGCACACAAAAATCTATGAAATTTTCTTGAGAGTTTGGACAGAGATTTGGAAGTGAGGAGGGGTGATTTTAGGTGTGGTATTTATAGGAAAAATTAGGGTTTAGGGTAGATGAAAGGGTGTGATAAAAATTGTATTAAAATATGGTTTAAATGAGGTTTTAAATCACTTTGTAAATGTGCAGGGAAATTAAACAGTACAGGGGTTATGGGGAGTTAAAGAGTCACAGTTTACATAAAAAATAGTGTTTCGGCCGAGTTGACCTGGCGTCGCCGGCCGAGTCAGCCGCGCCGCCGGCCCGAGTCAGCCGAGTCAGGCCGATTCTCCATGCTACGTGTCCCTTGGTGCTGTGTCTTGACTCGTGGACCCATTTTTTTATGTGTGACTCTTGGTTTTTACGAGTTATGCACGTGTAGACTCTTGGGCTTCTAAAAAGATTAAAAGAAAACTAATTAAAAAATTAATGTGGCTAAAGGGATTTGAACTCTGGTGCTTTGGTTCAGCAGTGCAAGGTTTTACCAATGAGCTACAAGCTCCTTCTTGCTGTTCAAAAGTAATTCAAATACTTATAGTGCTCACAGGAAATGTAAATATCCCAAATATACATTAACTTTAAATCAAATTTATGTACACAAGAATTGGAGTTGTTACAGTCCACCCTCCTTACAAAAAATTCGTCCTCGAAATTTACAATTTATTTTAAGGACTAGTTTACAAATAAGTGAGGATATCTTACACGCATCTCATCTTCCCTTTTCCATGTCGATTCTCCTAGAGTGTCTTTTATGCACATCACTCGAACCAAGTTGACTTCCTTGTTCCGAAATGACTTCACTTTCCTGTCCAGGATCTCAACAAGTTGTTGCTCACAAGATAAGTCGGGCTGTACAGTGAGTTTGGAATGATCGAGAATATGGCTGGGGTCACTCACATACCTTCTGAGTTAGGTTATGTGAAACGCATTATGCACTACTTCCAATGAAGATGGAAGTGCCAAGCAGTATGCCACTTCACCGACTCGTTCGAGTATGTCGAACGGTCTAATGTACCTTGGATTTAGCTTACCCCGTCTTCCAAATCGGATCACTCCACGGTTCGGAGATATCTTCAGAAATACATGATCTCCCAGCTGGAACTCCAAATGACGGCGTTTTGCATCAGTCCAATACTTCTGTCGATCTTGGGCTATGCGCATTCTTTCCTTGATGGTGTGTACCACATTTACGGTTGCCACTATCATCTCAGGTCCAAGGAGTTCTCTATCTCCGATGTCGTCCCAACTTAATGGCGATCGATACTTCCTTCCATAGAGCGCTGCAAAAGGTGTTATTCCAATGCTTTCTTAGTAGCTGTTGTATGAAAACTCCACAAGATGTAGGTGATCTTCCCACGATCCTCCGAAGTCTAGCATACACGCTCTAAGCACATCCTCCAAGACCTGAATAGTTCGCTCAGACTGACCATCAGTTTGTCGATGATAAGCCGTGCTGAAGTTCAGACTTGTTCCCAAGCTCGCTTGCAGACTCTGCCAAAATTGTGATCTGAACCTGGTGTCACGATCGGAGACAATGCAAACCGGTACTCCATGAAGTCGCACAATTTCCTGTATGAGTTCATGGGTATTAGAGATAGCAAATATTTGAAGAGTTTAAATCTTACTTACATTCTTACCTCCATGTACTTGTTTGGTAATGTCTCAATAGATTGGCCAACTCGAAATGAGATGAAGTGAGCCGACTTTGTGACTCGATCTACAATAACCCATACCGCATCGTTACCCTTTGTGCTGCGAGGAAGAGCAGTCACAAAATCCATTATGATGTGTTACCACTTACATTCTGGGATAGGTAACGGTTGAAGTAATCCAGCAGTTCTGTGATATTCAGCCTTTACTTACTCATACACCAAACATTTAGCGACGCTTCTGGCTACTTCACGTTTCATTCCATACCACAATTAATTTTGACGTAGATCTTTGTACATCTTTGTACCTCCAGGGTGTACTGAGTAGGGAGAGCTGCGAGCTTCTTTCATTAACTCATCCCGTACAGAACCTTTTGGTACACACAATCTAGTGCTGTATCTCAAAGATCCGTCTTCATAGATGATGAATTCTGTTTTAAGTCCATTCTCTACTTGTTCTCTGATCTTTTGCAACTTAGCATCACTTGCTTGAGCTGCTTTGATCTGATTGAAAATTCTTGATTGAACTTGTAAATTCATCAAGCTTGAAGCATTACCTGGCATGACTACTTCAATCTCCATCTGATGCAAGTCCTGTTGAAACTTCCTTTGAGCGGTGAGAAAGGGCATCAGGTACCACATTCTCCTTTCCTGGGTGATATTGCAGGTTGATGTCAAAGTCCTCCATGAGTTCTAACCATCGTCTCTACCGCATATTAAGCTACTTATAAGTAAACACATATTTCAGACTCTTATGATCTGTGTATATGTTCACTCGTTTGCCGAGAAGATAATGGCGCCAAATCTTAAGAGCAAAGATAACGGCTACCAATTCCAAATCATGCGTCAGATAATTGCGCTCATGCATCTTCAGCTGTCTTGAAGCATAAGCCACAACCTTACCGTGCTGATGTAGAACACATCCTAATCCCTTATCGGATGCATCGCAATGCACTTCGAAACCTCTAGATTGGTCCGGTATAACGAGAATAAATGCTGATGTCAAACTTGACTTGAGTTCTACGAAAGTTTGTTCGCATGCTTCTGACCACAAAAATTCTTTATCTTTACGTGTGAGCTTGGTCAGGGGTGTTGCTATCTTCGAAAAGCCTTCAATGACCCTTCTGTAATATCCAGCTAGACCCAAGAAACTCCAAATGTCCTTCATTGACTTTGATGTCGGCCATTCGTTTACTGCTGAAACTTTCGCTGGATCCACAGAGATTCCTTCGCCTGATACGATATGTCCAAGAAAACCAACTTGATCTAGCCAAAATTCGCATTTGCTGTACTTGGCGTAGAGTTGATGTTGTCGTAGAGTTTTTAAGACAATTCGTAGGTGTTCGGTGTGTTCTTTCCGACTCTTTGAATACACCAGGATGTCGTCGATGAAGATGACAACAAACATGTCTAAGTACTCCCGGAAAACTTGATTCATTAGGTTCATGAATATTGCTGGTGCGTTGGTCACTCCAAATGGCATCACAAAAAATTCGTAATGTCCATAACGAGTTCTAAAAGCCGTTTTATGAATATTAGCTTCCTTGACCTTCACTTGATGATAACCTGAACGAAGATCTAATTTAGAGAAAACACAAGATCCACTTAGCTGATCGAATAAATCGTCGATACGCGGTAGCAGATACTTGTTCTTTATCGTTACTTCGTTCGAGGCTCTATAATCGATGCACAGTCTATATGAACCTTCCTTCTTCTTTACAAGTAGTACTGGTGATCCCTAACTTGAAGTGCTGGGATGAATCCATCCTTTCGCCAATAATTCGTCCAACTGAGTTCGGACTTCCTTCAAACCTTCCGGACTTAAACGATAAGGTGCTTTGATCACCAGTTGTGCTCCTGGTACTAAATCAAAGATGAATTCAAGAGCTCAATCGGGAGGCAAACCTGATATATCATCAGGAAACAAATCGTCAAACTCTCGAACCACTTCTGGCCGACTACCCTCCTTTGATGACAGTCGATGGCAGCATAGAAGGTTCTGAGCCAATTCATACCTAGAACCATATTGAAGTTCGGTATGTCCAGCACCTTGAAGTCAGCATAGAATTCTTTAATGCAGACGACTACTAGACACAAGCTGTATCCTATTGTTGCCTTTAGAACGCCGTTCCCTGAAATGACATTCCAACTGGATACAAGCGGTGTGACTGGAATCGCATAAGTTCGGACGAACCGTTGCGACATAAAGCAATAAGATGCTCCAGTATCAAAGAGTGCTAGTGCAGAAAATGAGGCTACTAAGATTGTACCTAAGGTATGTGGGATAGGTTTTAGGTGTAGAGAAAATATGTAGGTAGGTATTAAGACTGAAAGAAAAGATTGAGAAGAAAGGGTTACCGGTGATGACTTGGTCAGTGGTCTCAGCTTCTTCCACGGTTATCGTGAAAGCCTGTCGCCGTGGTACATTCCTTCTGGCCGAAGGAGCATTCCTCGGAACATTCTGTTGAGCTTGATGGAACTGACGAAGAGGAGGTGCGGTCGGTGGTCCTCTAGGTGGTGGAGCAGGGAGAGCGAGTCTTGGAGCAGGTGCCTGAAGGGCTGGTCTCTGCTGGTAAGTGATTGCTGGCCTGGGTGCAGCAATTGGGTTGTGTCTTCTGGGACAAGACCTAATATCATGAGTAGATGAGCCACAGACTAAGTAAGGACGGTTGGCTCTCCGGCAGTCTTTCATCAGATGCCCATCTCTCTTACAGTAGTTATAAAAGGCTGGGCTGGGACGGTTGTTCGGTACTCCCGATCTCCTTGGCACAAAAGATGTCCTTGATGAAGCTCCTCCTGCCATCTGGTTGGCAGGGCGCTTAACTCCTGTAGATTGAGGTATGCCCCTCATCTTTACCACTGCCTCATAACGGCGGGCAGCTTTCAGAGCCGATTCATGGGTCGGAAAATCTCCTGTGGCTAATGTAGCTTGGATCTTCGAATCTAACCCTTGTTGAAATCGACGGGTTCTGATCTCATCTGTCGGTATCAGGTGTGCCGCAAATCTGTTAAAGTATCGTGTTAGCTGTGTAGTATGTGATTTATTGAAAAATCGAATTAGTGAGATATATATTACTGACTGAGCATGGTGAACTCAGCGTCATATTCATCTACTGACTTGGTCCACATTGAATCTTGTTGCAGATGGATGAACTGCTGTTCCATGTCGAACCTGGCAGTCTCAGGGAAGTACTTTGTGTCGAACATGTCTCGGAAAGTCTTCCATTTGATTGGTTGGGCGAGACGGCTTTCTTCCACCTTTCACCAAACCTGTGCATTGTCCGTGAGCTGCAGTTTCGCAACACGGACCCAAGCTATCTCTGGTACTTGTGCCGCTGCCAGATCGTCTTCAATACTCTGAGCCCATTCCTCAGTTTCTAGAGGGCTCTCTTTTCTTGAGAATTGTTTGGGGTGCAAAGCTCTAAATTGTTTCACCCCAGGTGTTTCTGCCTCTGGTTGGTTCATCAGGATAGCAGTCTGCTGCTGCTGTCCTTCCAGGAGGCTGCGGATTGCCTCAAGCAGAACCGTCTGCTCGTTGATCGGAGCAGAGATGGCAGGTGTGAGTGGTAGTGGTGGAGGTGTGTTGTTGACATTGGTGCATGTGTTGTTTGGGGAATCCATAATCTTGAAAGAAAATTTTGGGTTAGAACATATTCAAAGTATATGAAATGATAAGATTCAAGGAATATGAATTGTAAAGAATGATTTAGTTGCTGGTTCTTGTGTTATATTGCTTAGGTTGTCCACGCAGAACTGAACTGCATGGTAGGGTTCCATACAGCTTTGACTTGCATGGGCCACCAACAAAACCTGTCACGCCCGACTTCCCAGTATACGGGCAGAGGACGCGACGAGGCCGCTATGTATTTACTCTGAAGTAAACACGCTAAGCGTATCTAAGCAATATAAATAAAATGCACAAGAGAAAGAGACAATAGATATAATTGAACATCAACTTTATTTATAAACATTCTTTTTACAATATATCTGAAAAGTAAATACATGGAATGAAAAGTAATGCCTAAACAGTGGAATAACAGAAATGGAAAGTACTGAAATGAAATGTACAAGTAACTAGAGCTCCGGGTCGAAGGCTAGCTGATCCAAGTCCTCACTAGTGTGCTCAATCTTCTGAAGGTCCGAATCACCTGAAAACATTCCAAAGAAGAGAGAGAAGGAATATCGTCAGCGAACAAATCGCTCGGTAAGTCCCAAAGATGAGGGAGAAGTGGAATAGACAGAGAGAGAGAGAGAGTGTGTAACTTTTAAAGTGGTATTATATTATTATAATGTTGTATTTAGTGTTAACGTTGTTGTTTGTAGCTTGGTACATAAGAGGCCAGTGTATACGAGAGGAGTCTCGTTAGACCAGAGACTGCGGTGGACGGAATACAAGGAACCGTTCAGCCACGTACAACGGCAATTGAATTCAGGTTAGGTGTCTTAATGGTTGCAGTCTCGTGCCACTTTTAACACCTTCCGTACCAATCTACCCTTTAAACCCCGCGATATCTTGACTGTATTGTTTGTATTATAAATTGTATTGTCTTGTATTATAGATTGTATAGATAGATGACTTGCCGAAACCATGATATCAGTAAATTGATGTAACTGGAGAATCATGTAGATGGATGTATATCCATGGTTCGGTTCAGTCAAGTTGTATAGATTGATAGATTGAACATATTGAATATATGGATTCATATTAAATTGTTATATATACTTGGATCTCATTCAAGTCAGATTGATTATATTGAGATTCAGTCTGAGTCAGACAATTTGAAAAGAAATTGAATCCTGAATTATGTTTTGGTGCTATTGATAACCGCTGCACATGGACGGCAAGATTTGTGTCTTTTTTAAAGATGATTACTGTGTTGATAACACCGTTTGTTAAGTTGTCTACCTTAAATAGGCAAGCACCCATATCTCCGGCTCCCTGAGGCTCAAGAGACTGGTCCCGCTTAAACCTATGTTTACTAGGGTCCTTATTGTAATTTAATATAACTTGAGGGCGTTTTATGTAAAAATAATCTTATATAATTTTCAAAATACACCTCAAGTATTTTATTATCGTCTTTAAAGTTTTCATTGATATATATTTTATCATTATGACATTTCTAGTGAATAAAATTTATTTTCATAATATATGGTATTTATTTGTAATATTGGAATTGCATGGTATTTTCTTGTAAATGAGATATTTTTCTTGAATTTTGGAAATGTGAAATATTATAAATTATGAAAATAGATATTTTGATATTAATTACATATATATATATATATATATTTATTAAAAATATAAGTTTTATTTATAGTAGAAATCACATTTTCTAAAGAAAATTGTATTTTTAAATCCTTCGAGACTGTATGCTCCTCGCGGAGGTCTGCATCTCGCACTACTAAGACTGAGGATGTGCAATAATCTGCACCATCCCAAATGGGTTCCCTGAAATGGGTTGTAGCGGCGCATTGCAAAGATTTGTTAAAAATACACATCTTATAGAAAAAGGTTTTGTAGTTTATGGTATTTATTTGTAAAATCGTATTTCCGTATTCTAGGTTTCCAAAAGACATCGTTCTATGATAGATATGTGTGTTGTGATGAGGTAGGTCATTACCTCATGAACTATCTAAAGGTATAGTAAGGAATTATAAGATTTATGTCGAAACTAAGCTATATGGTATTTTTCTGTAAAAGTGCTATAAAAATTGAAATATGAATTCTTTTGATATGAAACTTGTCAAGATATTTTGTTAATATTTAATAATCATAATGTGAGAGTTTGGTATTATTGTATTTAAGAAAAATATGATTTTTAAGGAAACACTGAATCGGAAGTCGGATTAACACCACTTCCGTCGGGTTTTAGAATTCAATGTTTTTGGAATAGTAAAGAGAACGAGGAGAAGGGACTTATGGGTTGATTTTGTATAAGAGAGGAAAAGGAAGAAGTAGGAGGTGCCGGTGTGTCGTTTCGTCGCCGGAATCTCCTCGGATCACCGCTGAACTTCGTCGGAGCTTCTCTCTTTGCTAACTCTACTTGCACACAAAAGTCTATGGAATTTTTTTGAGAGTTTGGACAGAGATTTGGAAGTGAGGAGGGATGATTTTAGGTGTGGTATTTATAGGAAAAATTAGGGTTTAGGGTATATGAAAGGGTGTGATAAAAATTGTATTAAAATATGGTTTAAATGGGGTTTTAAATCGCTCTGTGCAGGGAAATTAAACAGTACAGGGGTTATGGGGAGTTAAAGAGTCACATGTTATATAAAAAATATGGAGTTTCGGCCGAGTTGACCCGGCGCCGCCGGCCGAGTCAGCAGTGCCGCCGGCCCGAGTCAGCTGTGTCAGGCCGGTTCTCCATGCTACGTGTCCCTTGGTACTGTGTCTTAACTCGTGATCCCATTTGTTTTATGTGTCACTCTTGGTTTTTACGAGTTATGCATGTGTAGAATCTTGGGCTTCTAAAAAGATTAAAAGAAAACTAATTAAAAAATTAATGTGGCTAAAGGGATTTGAACTCTGGTGCTTTGGTTCAGCAGAGCAAGGTTTTACCAATAAGCTACAAGCTCATTCTTGCAGTTCAAAAATAATTCAAATGCTTATAGTGCTCATAGGAAATGTAAATACCCCAAGTATACATTAACTTTAAATCAAATTTATGTACACAAAAATTGGAGTTGTTATATATATACCCTACAAATTGCACTTACACGCACCTTGAAACTTGGGATAGTAGAGGATGCCAAGAAATACTCTTTCCTGAAAACCTAGTATGAAAGAAAAAACGGTATTTAAAGCTAACCACCAAAAGAGCATCATTGAAAAATATATCTAGTCTTGAAAAAGTAAAATAAAGAAAGAGAAAAAAAGAATAAATTACAAGACCTGAAAACTATTATTTACACTTTAAGCTCACACATTCCGTAATTGGCTGATTAGTGCCTCAAGAAGTATTAATAGTCGCATGAAAGGTGTGTGAGCAAATCCATCCATCATTAACGCAAAAAAAGTAGTATTAGGTATTAAGGCAAGTGTACTATAGCTTGAATTGAATTCTTGAGTGTAGGGGTAAAATTTTACACACACGTAGGGGTATACGGTCGATATTTAGAGGAAAGATAGGGATAAAGAATAAGACTTATGTTTTCCGTAAGGTTGATGAAAATTCTGGATTGGAGACTGTACTTTAGAAGGAAAACTTAAGAGATACCGAGATCTTTCTAAACTCTCAAAACGTATAGGATCTGAGGTTGAATAAATAGGAGGTGTGAAAAATGAGGGCTGAATATTTCTGACTTAGGATGATAGAATTTCTAACTTAAATACTAAACTGTAGGAGTAGAATCAAAGTTAACTTATGAAACTAGTTTGACGGGATTTTGTGGGTAGTATCCGCTGAAAATCCTCAGGAGACAAAAATTCTCCTACTAGGGCCACCTAGAGATTTAACGGCTTGTTGCACGAGCTCAGTGCAACCGCGCTCCCTGTGAAAGTGAGGTTAGGACTTTTTGTGAATAATTGGTTTTGCTCGGGACGAGAAAAAGTTAAGTTTGGGGGTATTTGTTCATACCAGAATATTGCAATTAATACCACCCATTCTTCTGCTCGTTTGTTTATAGGCAGGTGCTTTTGATCCATGTTGCTACATATTTACAGGTTACAGGTTCCCAGTACAAAATAATACAAATCATACAAAATCTCTACAGTTATGCCAAAATCCAGAACATCTGTCACAGACAGATAAAATCCGAGTTTCGGTCATCCGTATCCGTCCAGTGCCGCTTACCAGTTCAAGAGACAAGACGAAAAACAGTGGTCATTCGTGTCTCGGACAAGCACAGAGCACGAAAGAGGTAACACAAGATTCAATGGTTGCGCGGAGCTCGAGAGAGTTAAGGGTCAAATGAATTAAAAGTGAAGCCATTTTGGACTGTTGCAAATCTGAAGAAACTTTGGAAGCATTTTGCAATTTGGGACATGTAGAACAATAGAAGAAAGCAACACAAGAAATTATGGAAAAAACTACAACCCAACTCCCCTAAAGAGCTGTGGAACTGCGGCCAAAGTGGCACTTATGCGGCGGTTCCGCGGCCGAGTCAACTCGGTGCCTGAAGATATTTTAGGGGTAGTTTTGTAACTTTATATGGCTCATAATTTGGTCCTAGGGTTTCAGCTCTCTGCCTATAAATACTCCAGTTCTGAGCCTTTGTAGAAATGCTTCTTTTTACTTAGATTTAGTGTAGTTTAGTTTGTATTTCTTCTTCTTCTTCATCTTCCCTTCATTAAAGTGTAGTGAGAGCTCTTGAGTGGAAGTTAAATGAAGATGAGGGTTTTTTTTATTTAACTTGTATTTTTATTATCTTGTCTTGTAATTTTAATTCCTAGTGTAATTTTATTTCTTATTGTTAAGTAGTTGTTATTTCTTGTTTTATTTTCCTTATCTTTTTCGTATTTTCAAGCCATGATACTCGGTGGAGTTCCTTGCTTAGGTGAGGACCCAAGTAGTTAGCTTGTATATTTGTAAAACCGTATTTTTTTCCTTTCTTTCTTTGCTTCCTTCTTACTTTGTTTTTATTTTCATTTATATGTGTGAATAATTTCCACACTTGTTAGGGTTAAGGAAGGTTAGTATGAGGGACGGAAAAATCCCTTGTGTTTCTCTTCGCCAAACATTCTAAAACGAACCTAGACCAAACAAACGCAACCCCCTCACTTAGGCACGCTATATGTGACTTATAGCCATGACCTAAGTCGAGAAGTCCTTTGGGCGCACTACAATGTGACATGTAGTTGTGACTTAATTGGATACATTGTTGTGGGTGTTTGGCCTAGGGTTGGAAATAAGCGCACCTAGCAGAAGTACAAGGGGCACTAGGAATGGATTTAGCGTTAGAAAGCTTACTTAAACTCGCAAATCTCATTCCTATGTCCTCCTAATCCCCGCTACGTTCGATTATTCCAACATCATTTTAAGAATGGAAAAAGACAAGTATAAGACTAATCCTAACTCTACTAACCAACCTTAACCCTAACAAGTTTACTTGAATATAAATATGAACACTTCGGATAGAATTGAACACATATATACATTATTGAATTGACTCGTTTAAAACACGAACGGACATACAACCATCTCCCCGTGGATCGACCTGTACTCAATCGGCTAGCTGCAAAGTGACACCGTCTTGATTGCGGTAAGTATAACAAATAGGACAAGATAGAACGCATAGCTCTGCCGATCAATCAGGTAGTAATCAAAGTACCGTGGGAACTCACACGAGACAAATGACGACTTCAGGTCAAAGGACTAATCTGTACTCATGCCACCTGAGAACTTCCATTTGACGATAGATATAATACCATCTAGAAGTTCTCGGCGAGTCCGTCCAGTGTACTCACCTCCAGTGAGCACCTGTATACTATCTTAGGTGACACAACACCAATGGCTTGTGAGACCGTCCACCGCCCCTCATCGGTGTCTCGAAGTGTATACACTAGTCTACTCCGGAATATCGATGCCCAGTCTCGATACTCCTGCGATTAAGGACATTTAAGGATGTGCTTATAGGCTACCCAGCTCTCACGTATATGATCACCATCATAATGCAGGTTGTCAAGCAAGAATCCTATGGGCTCTATCAACATGTAACAGTGATCTGCAATACCACATAATGCATGTACATAATGCTAAGACAAACCAGATAGCATAGTATCATTTTGAGTAAGATTGTCCTACCCGTATAGGTCCTCCCTCAATCATCACAATCGCGTGCCTGCGATTACAATAATTAACATGAGGGAACTATATCCAACAATCTCCCACTTGCACTTAAGGCCAATTATTGCGGTATCGCGTACCCACAGCTCGTGTGCTACTGAATACCCAACTTCTCTACAAATCAGTTTCTCAAATCTCATTTGAGGAACATGCGTGTTCAAGAAATAGCCTCAGTGAGTGGATCCGCTATAATGTTTCAACTTCTTCTTTCTATATCTCAAGTTTGCAGAGACCAACAATCTCCCAAATTAAGCGATACCCCGCCACAAGAATTTGTCTGGATACTTGATGGGACCAAGTTCATCAATGAACAACTCCTATCCAACAAACTTCTTGGGCTGTATCCTCTGTTGAGTTATAATTGGCATCCTGCACCATGATTACCTCAGTATCCTTATTGGAACACTATCCAATATACTGATTCTCAGAAGAGGATAAACTCATAACTCTGACAGCATCTCTGTCATCCAGGTCACCTTGGAAGCCATAATCGATAACCGCCTCCCGGAGGAGGCTGCCATTATCAAATACCAAGAACATCCTCTAATGTTCATAATTGCTTCCCTTTGTTTCTCTAGGATTGGATTAATATCTGTTGTTGCAACTGGTGCAACAACAATATCTGGTGTTGTACAAGACTTTGCATGATTGACTCGATTGCCTAAGCAAATGATGTGTTATTCATGCATGTCCCTCTCTTCATTAGTCTAAAAGACATCTCTTTTAGAGAGGGTGACTCCATCACCTGCGGGTACACCAACACGCTAGGAGTCATCCATTCTAAAATACTTTTAGAATGCTGTCTAAGTACCTGATTGGGGAACTTCCCAAATCTAGATCTAAAACCATAGATCTAGTCACCAGAACTCTTGATATATTATCCATATCCAACGTGGAGAAACACTGTATGACAACCAAAATCTGATCGATTGTAATATAGGAACACCACCTCCTATCCGGAGTATGTCATCCAAATCATGGACAGTACTCCCTACATCCTTCTTACTATGTTCATCATTTGTTTTAATGAAGTCAATCATCTTGACTGTCACATCAATAACAGATGATCTATCTCCCCTATCCTTGCTTTAGTCTACGAATAGATATAAGCATCTTGCACACCTTCCGCTGCTCCCACTGACTACGATAACCCTCTAGTAGAGTCATATACACGTGCACTTCCAAAATCCCATTTGTAAAGACGTTATAGTCACTCACCTGCCAGAAATCATAGCCATGAACTGCATCAGCGCCAAAACATATCCATATGGACTTCAGCATAGACACTGAAGTAAAAATCACATTACAATCCACAATGGATATTTAATGAAAACTCTTTACAACAAGTCCAGCTTCATTAGGTAAGCACCTTTCCACCTACACAGATCTCGAAAGATCTACTTGCTCTTAATGGGTTTTACCCCTTCAGGAGCACCCAGCAAAGTCCAAAATCCATGATTTGTTGAAGTGCGTAGAGTCTATCCTGGGTATGAAATACCTGGTCACCTGGAAGTTACCATTTCCTATAACCTGCTGATAACAAGTAGGGGAATAGTAGTGTCAAGTCATATCCATATGGACTTCAGTATAGTACCTTTTCACCTGCACAGATCTCGAAAAATCTACCTGTTCCTAATGGATTTTACCCCTTAAGGAGCACCCAGTGTAAGGCTACGGCAGCGACCCGACCGTCAATCCGAGGCCAAATGCAGAACAAAAACTTTTAAAAACGACACTAACGTAACCCTAAAATCGGGATCATGTCATTAACCCTATACAAGTAAACTATAAAGTGGTAAAAAAGATTATACCGATCGATCCGTGTCTTTCGGTCTTCAATCTCTTTCCCTAGCTTGTTGCGGCTGCCCTGACGAAATCCGCTCTCCGATCTCGCTCGTCGAAGAGGCTCCATGTCGAGGATTCTTTATACGGGCTCCCGCCTCAAAATCAAGACAACTCGGGTATCCAGATTGCTAGCCTAGATACCCAAGATGAAGTAGAGATAGTGTGTGAATACTGTCTCAAAGCACCCAAGGAGATGGATGGAGGTGAATGAAGTTGCCATGGAGATGAAGAATGTGAGCATAGGTTTTTGGCTAAGCAAAAATTAGCTTGCAAAATCAATGGGCTCGGCCAAAAAGAAAAATGGTGCTCTGTGGAATTTTCTTTGTTGTGTGAAGGCGAGTGTCTTAATTGTGGTGAGGAATGAATGATAAAAACAACCCTAGAAAATATACCCAGCATCCTCTACCAATTAGCCACGAATTTGTCCCATTCTCAAAAATCAACAGCCCATCCCCATACACAAAATATCAACAAATATCTCCATCAAAACAAAAGCCATTAAATGCCAAAGGGACACCTCACCAATAGCCACAGTGAAAGAAAATTCCAGCAAGAAGAATGGGCCATTAACAATGACTCACAAATTCCATTAATTAAACATTAAACCAAATGTTTAATCAGTGAAAAAAATTGGCAACTTCAAATGTAAACTCGTAATGAATTAAAAGAATACCCCTCGTCCGTATATACATACCTGCATCCGTATTCCGACCGAATACGAATAAAACGAGATAAAAATATTCCAACAATATAATACTAGGATCCGGCTTAAACCAAAGCCCACTAGTATTATCCGTCCGAATCATGATCCCTGCACAAGTGTACGAATATGATCAAACCCTGCCATAAAACCATACAGCCTCTACAACGTTTCACCCGAACTGGGAAACTTTCTGTGGGGGACTTTAAAGACTCGTCAATATGCTGGCAGTGGGTTTAACTACAAGCACGTCAGTGGCACTAGCTGTACGTAACGGCTGCCCAGGTATTGAGCAAAAGGGAGGCCGATGAGCGAACTTATCCTGAAACCCTACTGAGCTTGTTAGTGACAATATCCATACAGTTCGGTCCATTCGTCTATGAGTATCGTATATCGGGCCTAGGGGGATGGTAAACGTCAGACCCCTAATAGCGGTATAAGTCATGTCGGAGTGTAGCCCAGAACACCCTGAGAAACTACTGGAATACCTACCAGTAAATCTCACTTTCCTTGGCCAAGGACTTTGTGTAATGGCTCTCCAGACACAGCGCGATATCACCCCCAATACCGGGAGAGACGAATCCCCTGCCGATCCGCTCACTGCCTCCATGTGGCCCGGGACTGTACCCAACTAAAACCTGTTTGCATGACTCCTTTGAGCCGTGGTAGGTTAGTAGTCAAAGCAAGTGGGAACTCACAAGAGACAAATGACGATCTCAGGTCGATAGACTAACCTGTACACATGTCTCCAGGGAACTGCTATCTGACGACAGATATAATACCAACTAGTATGTTCCCGGCGAGTCCGTCCGGTGTACTCATAACTCAATGAGCACCTATATACATCTTAGGTAAACCAACTGACATCAATGGCTTGTGAGACCGGCCATCGCCCCTCGTCGGATTCTCGATCTGTATACACTAGTCTACTCTGGAGTATCGATGCCCTGTCTCGAAACTCCCACGACTAGGGACACTTTAAGGATGTGCTTATAGACTACCCAACTCTCACGTATATGATCGCCATCATACTACTGGTAGTCAAGTAAGAATCCTGTGGGCTCTATCAACGTGTAATAGTGATCTGTAATGTCACCTGAAGCATGTACACGATAATAAAGATAAACCAGATATCATTCTATCATCTCGAGTAAGACTGTCCTACCGGTATAGGTCCTCCCTCAATCATAGCAATCACGTGCCTGCGATCCAATAATTGACTTTTAGGGCACTATATCCAACACCTAGCAAAATCAAAAATCCATAATTTGCTGAAGTGCGTGGAGTCCATCTTGGATATGAAGTATCTGGTCACCTGGAAGTTTCCACTTCGTATGACCTACTGATAATTAGTAGAACCATCATCTTCATGATACTTAACTTCCTGTCACCGTCTACGAGAAAACTGAAGCATCTCTCGGGTGTCTGAGATCACCTACTAAAATCCACAGAGTGGCTAACGGCTTGTCAAGTCCAATTGAATTTTTAGGTTCTACTAAATTTTCGGTAACCGTTTGTGGTTCTGAAATCATTTCCAATTCTACCATACTCCCACTAGTTTCTTTTGCAAAAAGATCCTTTTATAAAAATATGGCGAGTCAAGAACAATATAACTATTGATCTTGTAAATGGTAGAAACAAAATCCCAGTGAATGCTCGGGATAATCCACAAACTGCCATTACCGAAGCGTGCCTCGAGTTTGTCTGTATTCTATTTTTAAACAGAAACCAGATTACTCCATATCTTAACAACCTGAAGATATGCAACCATTCTATGTCCATATAGAATCAAGGCACTAATTTAGATGGAACCAGATTCAAATGTCATGCAACTGTTTCCAGTGCATATTACCTAATGGAAAAGGGTCAATACAGCATTACTTATCATGAAGCACGTCCACTGATGTGTAACCTGTGAGAGAATCAAGTTCTCGATATTACTATAATGGAATACTTAGCATAAGTATCTATATCTTCGATCATCTCGAAGAATCCCGATACTTCCAACATATGGTTCTCTACTTTATTTTTATAGCTACAAACTTCTCAAAATCTTTGACCTTGCATTACTTCGAATGCGTGTCTAACACCAGAGAACTCATAGGTAATCCTGAATGAAGTAAGAGTACCAACCCCATGTCCTGAAGGACACTGGACAACATACACTTTCATGTATAAGTCTCAAGAGTATACTAACTCAAATTCTATGTCTTATAAATTGAAAATTGTATCTTGGTTAAGAATGTCTTGCACCGTCATTCAATACACCTGACCTTATCTTCAACTGATAAAGGTAAATGTTTACAACACAATTTTTGAAATGTATATCTCACTTTATAAAAATAAGGTACAGATATTTCATTTTAAAATCTGGTGCATAACAACGGTTATTCAAAACCAAATATTTGTCGTCAGGCAAAATCCAGACGATTTAATCCAATATCACCAATTGCAACGAATTCCGATATTAAGGATCAAATCGCTCATTTTCCAATATTCTACTCCTACTCACCATCTGTAACACCATATAGATATGAGATCTAAAACTGGTAAATACATACCCTGGAGTCAGAATTGACTGGGAAAACAGATCTCTATTACATGTACACAGAAATACTGAAACATGAAAATGTTTCATAGGGGATGGTCAGGTATTCATAGTAATGCCTTTTCCATTATCCAGATTATCCAGATTCATGATAGTAGTTGCAATTTCCTTTGCTCTCACTTCAGTCTCTTTATATTTCTCTACTTCTTACCTTCTGCATACCGTCCCCGCGCTAACTAGTTTTCTTCCTTCCCTACCTTTCGGCACCAGCCTAAGGTTTGGAAGAAGACTATCCAATAAGTGTAATAGGTGTACTCTCCTAATCAAGGAGCTCTCACAATCTGAGAGAAGGTAAAGGGAATAGACAACTGAATAATCCTATTCAATTTCTTCAGAACCTGTGGCTATTCTTGACTGAAGTAACTTCTTCGAGTTCGTATGTAACTATACGATGGCTACTCCAAGCAATATGGATCATAGTAGTGATACGACGTGTTCTAAAGAAATGCAAAGGGTAAAGTAGGAGTGGCATGGATACATACAACTTTGTCGTGAATCAAGACAAGCCAAAACCAAAGGGTGTAAGAAGGTTCGGTCAAATTCGGTCATGAGTTTTAAGGTAAGTCATGGGTCGCTGTACCAGAGAGAGAGAGAGAAAAGAAATATTCAGCGTGCACTCTATCAAGATCTGATTGGTTATCACTTTATCTGATTACGATGGCTCCCACAGTTTTCTCGAATTCTCCTTCAAACCCTAAAAGGAGAACTAGTCGGGATCATTTAAGCGAAAAATCTCCTGAGGAGTAATACATACTCATCAGTGGGAATCGACACCCAACTATCATCATATGAAAACTTGACGGAATCCACTCAAGTCACCATACTCCAGAAGGTATGCGCATGCCTGGCAAGTTTCCCGTATGTTTGAAACTCCCGATATGGTTTTTCCTCCTAAGATCCAAGTGACCTTGACAAGGTCAACAATTCAAAGGGTCCTAGTCAAGTTCAACCCGTCATTATCCTGGTTGCATTAGACCCACCCGCACCGACCCTTGACCAGGTCAACAAGGTCGAACGACTATCCTGACCAATCCACATATCCATGCGACAGAAAAGTATTACAGAGCTATCGCACACTACGTCTTGACAAGGTCAACAAATGCAACACGAATACTAAGCAATACTGATATGAAATGACGGAGGACTACGGCTGGTTTTTGGCGAAAAACTTTTAACGTAATGAATTTGATATCGTTGAAGGAACTCGCGTGGCTTTGAAATGGAGTGGTTTAAGCTCCGCTTTTTAAAACTAGTAACATAAACTTTTGTTTAAGAGTGAACTCCCAATGAAGGGATCAAGGCTCTTCTCTCATAGAATGAGGTGCAGGATATTCCTAACCGAATACTTCTATGCAAAGCAAAAGAATATGACTATGAGTTTTGAAGAAAACTGAGTAGTTTTAAAATTGGTTCCGACAACATCATTTAGGTTTATTTTTCCTTGCATTATTTCGATAATGTGTTCCCATCATTTTATGTTTCCAAGCCGTAGAAGAAACAACCAAAACAACATGCTTTTTATATGCCATCCGCATTCGCCACGGGTCCCCGTCATGCACCGTTAGGTTACTTAACTAACGGCAGAGCGCGGGCTGGACTAGAGTGGATGCAAAACATATAGAAGCATCTACTATATATATATATATATCAACATCGCAGGCAGATAATAATCATCACAGGTAGATAAAAATCATCATAAGCATGTGAACAACAATATGGAATATCGGATAATCTAGAAGCCCCACGTTTCATTTGACCCATAAATGAGATGCGGCGTTCCCCAGTCGTGTGGATAGCCAGTGCAATGAAGATCCTAGACCCCTACGAGTGCGGCAAGTTACCCGCCAATCCCCGAAGTGAGGCAACCCTAATCAACAAAGTGAATGGGTCACCCAGCACTTCTCGGAATCCGGTAACTTGAGCACCCCTCCGTGGGTCAACCTATACCCCCTACGAGTGCGACGAATAGCCCGCCAATTCTAGAGTAAGGTCCCTTTGGTCTCAACGCCATGTGATGCGGGCCCGTTGCCCTCTAGAATCTGGCTATTCGAGCACTCCTCCGCGGGATAATCCTAGTACAGAAAAGAAAAATATATATACAACGGTAACCTCGACCTCAACCCGGTCGTGACCCAATAAAAGAATATACAAACTGGCAGTGACGGCAGTCCACATGTTGGACGCTCATCCTGTAATAAAGAATATACAAATAAATCTGAACTATACATCTAACATTGCACACAAGGCTATCGATCACGACAATCCGCACAAACCATAACCAGATATATATCACCAGAAATAAGTAACCGAAACAAGTGTGTAACCCCGTCTAATTGAGCATATAGAAATTAGAAAACGTTAGTAACACATCCATGCATGCAAATGAAGTCACGACATTAGAATTCCAAAATACAATTAGCGTATATTCCAAATTTACCAAGGATTAAAAACCAAGTGCACTAAGCATCCAAAAAATCGAGTTTTGAGACAATTCGGAAGTCCGAATCAAAATGAAACGCGCCTGAACTTTCATGGGGAGTTAAAGCACGAAATTAACTTTGAGTCGGGGGGTCTAGAGGGGGTACCCCACCCCGAGGCCACCACGAGATGGCTAGAGGGTGAGGCAGACCCAAAACTGCCCATGGTGGGGGCAGTTTCGGGTCCCCACCGCCAAGACCACCTTGTGGTGGTCTTGGGGAGTGGGCCTCTCCATTTGGTCCCCCCGAGGTCTCCCCGGGGTGCCCACGCACCACCCTGCTGCTTCTTGGTTCAAACCGAGAGCCCGAAGGGTGTGCAAATATCTCAAAACTCAAAAATTCGGGACTGTTTTTTCGACAGTTTTCGATGCCCAAAAAAACGCGAATTCTAATGTCGTAACTTGCTAGTTTAAGGTGTTTGGGAGGCTCTGATACCATTTTGGGATCCGGTGCCCACACCGCGGAGGCTGCGGGCAATGCGGAAGCGAAAACAAAAACTTTTTGCGGGCACCGGACGTTCACACCCGAGGATACGAACCAAACACCCTAAACTAGTAAGCTAAAACATGCAAGGTTGAGAAATACAATTTTTGTTGCGTATTCACCCAATTGTGGAAGACCCCTCCATTCTCGTAGCCTTCGGGAATGCGGTTGAGTATCGATCACTCTTGCCGAAGACGATCCATCTGAGGGAACGCGGAGGAGGCTCAAACCGACGATCCAAAGTTGCTCGGTTTGTAGAGCCAGTGACGTAGGAATACTTCACTATATTTTTCTCTCTAGAATCTTGCTTAAATATGATAGCAAGAAGAAGGAGAAGGAGAAGATGATGCATGAGCCATGGTGGAGGAGATCAAGAAAAATCTCATCAAGTCTCATAGTAAAATGAATGGCTACTAAAATCAACCATGATCAAATAGTTCAACCAAATGAATTTTCCAATATAAAATTCCAAGCCATACCTTTCTACATGCATGCACCATGCTTCACAACTTTCCAATTTCCACCTCATCATCCTATTTTTTTTTTCTAAAAAGGAAAACAAATATGATGTGTCCATCTTCTAGAAGCATTCCCGTAAAAATACGGAATACTTTACCTGGTATATGTTTCACTACACATACGCGTATCCGTATAAAAATATGGATAGCACCAAGGAGAGAAAATGAATATTGAATAATAATACTAAAATATATGTATTAAAATACATATATAATTTATTAAATCAAAACCTGATTTAATAATCCGGCTTAATCCTAAGCCGGCTAGTATTATCAACCATCCAATTAAAATCTATGTACCGCGTACACGTATTTAATCGGACCTCTGCTCGTACCACCGTACGGCTTCTACATCAGTTGCCTGAACCAGGAAAACCCTCTGTATGGGACTCTAAAGACTCGACAATACGCTGGTAGTGGGTTTAACCACAAGCACGTCAGCGGCACTAGCTGTACGTAACAACTATCCAGGTACTTGTCGAAAGGGGGGTCGACAATCAAGTGCGTCCTTACCCTACTGAGCCTGAATGTGACAATCTCTGTACATTCCGGTCTCTTCGTCAAAGTGTATCGCATATCGGGTCTAGGGGGTGGATAACGTCAGACCCCTACTAAGCCGATAAGTCGTGTCTGAGTCAAGCTCATCACCAACTGAGATACTGCTGATCAACTATCGGTAAATCTCCCTTACCGTAGCCACGGATTTATGGTGATAGCCAACTAAACACAGTGCGGTATCGACTCCTAATACTAAGAGAGATGAATCTCTGACAGTCGACAATTGCCTCTATATGGCTCGGGTCTGTACCCAACTAAAACTTGTTTGCACGACTCCTTTGAGACATGGTAAGGTAGTAATCAAAGTACAGTGGGAACTCACACGAGACAAATGACGACTTCAGGTCAAAGGACTAACCTGTACTCATGCCACCTGAGAACTTCCATCTGACGATAGGTATAATACCATTTAGAAGTTCTCGGCGAGTTCGTCCAGTGTACTCACCTCCAGTGAGCACCTGTATACTATTTTAGGTGACACAACACCAATGGCTTGTGAGACCGGTCACCGCTCCTTGTCGGGGTCTTGAAGTGTATACACCAGTCTACTCTAGAATATCGATACCCAGTCTCGATACTCGTATGACTAAGGACATTTAAGGATGTACTTATAGGCCACCCATCTCTCACATATATGATCGCCATCATAATACTAGTAGTCAAGAAAGAATCCTTTGGGCTCTACCGACATGTAATAGTGATCTACAATACCACATAATGCATGTACATGATGATAAAGACAAACCAGATAGCATAGTATCATTTTGAGTAAGACTGTCCTATTCGTAAAGGTCCTCTCTCAATCATCAAAATCGTGTGCCTTCGATTACAATAATTGACTTGAGGGCACTATATCCAACAACTACAACCACAAGTTGATAGCCACCTCAGTGGAGATAAACTGATAAGTGTTATCAGTTGTATCTCCGGTTGATTATGAGTCCTTTGTTACACGACTTATTGAGTTATTGGAGTTTGATAGACTCCAAACCTTAGACCCGATATGCGATACTCTTTGACGAAGAGACTGGACTGTATGGTAATGTCACTGATAGACATTGCAGGGTTCTTATGAGCTTGCTCGTTGACTTTTTTTCGATCAATACCTGGGTAGCTGTTACGTGCAGCTAGTACCGCTGACCTGCTTGTGGGTTATGGATATGATCCTAACCTATTGCCAGCTTATTGTCGAATGTTTAGAGTCCTACACAGAGATTTCCCAGCACATGCGAAACGATGTAGGGCACGTATATGGATACGTGCAGGAATTCGATTAAACACGTGTATTTGATATACGTATTTTAATCGGGTGTTTATTGATATTAGCCGGTATATATATGATATAACCTGATTATTAAGTCTAGTGTTGATTTAATAATTAAAATGTATATTTATATATTAACTAATATCATGCTCACTTAATTATTTTATTCTATTTGTTAATATTTATATTTGATATAAATATTGTGACATGTATGATGCTACATGGGTAATGGGAGTATGTAACTTACATGAAAGATATGATATGAGAATGAGTCATGGGTTAAGTAGCTTGTAGACTTGATGACTCATTTTGGTATGACTCGTCTTGTATTTTGTTCTCATCTTAGAAAAATCTTCATCTTCTCATTCTCATCACAAATTGACCATGACTTCCTCTCTTGATTTTCTTTAAGTGAGGAATAGAAAAAGAAAAGAGAAAAATTAAGTGAGCTAATTATTCTACATCTCATACTAATCATTCTTAGCAAATTTAATTAGTGGGTTGTTTCATTTTAATGAGATCAATTTGAAGCTAAAGATTGTATTGGAGTTATCTCAAGGTGGATCATCTTCGGTGAGAAGATTATCGACCAAGCTTGTTTAGGGTTTCGTAGAGACTAGCCAGATTCTAAGGAGAGGTGGCAAATGCGCTATAAAGGTTGTAACCTGCTAAACCTTTGTTTTTACCTTACTAGTTTAGTCATAAGTTTAGTAGTTTGGTTTGATTCTTGGTTTGGGTATGCTAATACTCTCTAGATTTTTAAAATTACCGCTTCCGCCGTGCTAAACCCTACTAGTGGCGCCTAACAACCCAACAGTGATATCAGAGCCATACCAAAAGGCTACAACTTGTTTTGGCGACATTGGAATTCATGAAATCCAAAATTTTCAAAAATAGTTTTAAATATTTGCATGAAAAGCTCTCATTTTTGCATGTGCTGGAGCTACCAGATTCTTGGTTCGGTCTAAGAGTAGAGAGTAGGCCTATGATAACCCGGATCTACCCAATTTGAGCTCGATTCGGCCTCGATTCGGGGCCGAACCGAGGCCGATTCAGCCTCGCAACGGGGGCTGAATCTGCCACTGGATCAGCTCCAATTTGGGGCTGTTCTAGGGCTGATTTAGCTCTGATACGGAGATGATCCCGCCCCTGATTCGGCCACGTTTCAGGGCCGAATCAAGGCTCATATAGCGTGGGGTTTTACGGGGTTATCAGGGTTCGATTTCGGGCAAACATAAGGGAATTTTCATTGTCGGGATAAACTTGAAATTCAGTTTTTAGAATTTCAAGTTAGCGATCTCGCGGTTTATGAATTCTAATGTCATGGTTCGAATCGAATAAATCAAAGTGCTTAATTTAGTCGACTCGAACACGGATACAATAAGGATATGCATTGGTAAACGCCGTCTAATTGCTATATGATCAATTAGATGAGTTTGCGCATTTGTTATTATAATTGTTGTTGATATATAGTATTGTTGGAATATGTTGGATTGTTGCGAAATGAATAGCCCCCGTGCGGAAGTGTAATGTTGCGATAAGTGTTATTTCCATTCATACTTTGTAGCCATCTTGTATATTCATTTTTTTGGGATGGGCTCCAACTTGTGGCCGCCGTTTCCGCTATATGTATATTCTTTGTTTCGGGACTTAGTGGTTAATATGTGGCTGTAGTAACCGGTTGATGTATTATTATTTGTCGGGATACGATTAGGTTTCGATCGTTGTCTCCGTTGTATTAATACATATTTAGGATTACCCTGCGGACAAGCGCACGAGCAACCGGGTTCTAGATTGTAGTGGGTGGCCATCTTAAGCAGTTGAGATTTGGTCACTCGAGTCTTGGATTGGCGGGTTGCTTGCTGCGCATGTAAGGGGTATATGATAGACCCGGAGGAGTGCTCAAGTCACCGGATTTGAGAAAGTGTCGGGTGGTCCCCTCATGATGATAATGTTGGGTTGCTTCATTTCTTGGGTTGCCTGGTAGCTTACTGCACTTGTAGGGGTCTGCTTTTGGCTACGCACGGGCTATTCACACGACCGGGTAATGGCGCGTTTCGTTTGTGGCTCGAACGAAACACGGGATTCCTAGGTCATCCGATCATTCTTATTCTGTGATTTTCATTACTTGCTTGTGATATGATTATCTGCATGTGATGATGTTTATCGCTTGCCTATAATGCTGATTATCTGGTTGCGATGATATATATATATATATATGTTATATATATATATGTTATATATATATATATATATATATATATATATATATAGAGTGATATATATAAATAAATGCTATATGCGTTTTGCACTTGTGCTAGCCTTGCCCCCGTCCTACCTTAACTTAAGTAACCTTACGGTGAAGTCCCTGGGCCCCGTGGCGTATATGTGAATTCTATTTTCTTTTCATGCTTTTCTGTGATTGCATGAGAAAATTCTAGGTAATGTGATTATCTATTTGATGGGATTGCATTGATTCAGATTAATGCAAAGATAATAAACCTAAAACATATTGTAGAAATCAAATATCAAATATTCTGGTGTTATAGTCGAATCTTTTGCTTTGTACAGAGGTATTCAGTCAGGAATATTCTGCACCTCATTCGACGAGTAAAGAGCCTAGATCTCTTCACAGGGAGTGACCTCTTTGGCAAAATATTGTGTTACTATAGATTTGCAAATTGAATAGCTGTAGTCTTTTGCTTTGCATCGAGATATTCGGTTAGGAATATCCTGCATCTCATTCAATGAGGTAAGAGCCCTGATCTCTTCATGGGGAATCCACACTTAAGCAATAGTCTACGTAACCATAAATTTGCAAAATCACTCGGTTCCGACGATGAGATCAAGTTCATCACGTTAAAGTTTTTTTTTCAAAACCAGCCGTACCCTCTGTCATTTTAGGAAGTAGAGTACTTAGTATTCATGCTACGTTTGTCGACCTCGTTGAGGCGTAGTGTACGGTAGCTAAGTGATGTCTTCCTACTTGCATGTGATGCGATTAGTTAGAACGGTCGTACGACTTTGTTGACCTCATTAAGGGTTGTGCAGGTGTGTTTAAATTAATCACGAAATGATGGGTTGAACTTGACTAGCGACTTATGATTTGTTGACCTCGTTAAGGTCATAAGCCGTTAGGGGTAAAAACCTATATCGGGAGTTTCAAGTGTTGAAACTTGCAATGAGATTGCATACTTTCTATGGTGTGGGGTGACTTGTTGACCATGTCAAGGTTACCACTCCATGATAATTTGGATTCCGATTTCCACTGTGAGCAATAGTTACTTTTGGAATATGATCCCGGCTAATTCTTCTTTTAGGGTTTGTAGGAGGATTCGACGATATAGTACGAGCCATCCTGATTAGATAAATATACCAATCTAATTTTGATAGAGTGCATGATGAGTGTTTCTTTTCTCTCTTTCTGGCAGTGACCTAAGACTAAATTTAAACCAAAAACTCGTAAACCATGTTAACCGAACCTTTTTACAATCAATGGCTTTGGGATGTCATGATTGACCTATTTCACGACCTAGTCGCATATGTTCTTACCCCTCCCACTTCCCCTTTTGCTTCCTCCAGAACACTCTGTATGTGATACAGAGATTCATATTGCTTAGAAGGCCATTGTATAGTTAGATACGAACTCGAAGAAATTGTTTCAGTCGAGGATGGCCGCAGGTTCTGGAGAAAGTGAATTGTATATGATACAATTCATTTGTCTCTCCTTTCCACCTTATCTCAAGTTTGAGAGCTCTTTAAATAAGGGGAATATACCAGTTACGCTTATTGGATAGTCTTCTTCCAATCCCGATGATGGAGCTGAAAGGAAAGGTAAGAAGAAAACCAATTAGCATAAATTAGGTATACACAAGATAAGAAAGAGAGACAATAATAGGGGACAAAATGAGTGGAAAGAAAAATGCAACTACTGTTATAACCCTGGGAAATGAAAGAGGTATTACTTGGAATACCCGGCCACTCCTTGAAACATTTTGATGTTTCATGTTTTCTATGTGATAGTAATCAAAAACTGTTTTCCAATTAATTCTGACTCCTTGTATATAGATACTGAATTAATATCCCACCTCTGTACGACGTTACAGATGTCGAGAAAAATTAGATTATTAGAAAGGTGATTTGATCCTCAATATCGGATATCAGAGCAATTGTTGCTACTGGGGAAATCACCTGATTTTGCCTTTTGACAAATTTTTGGTTTTGAATATTTGTTATCATACACCAACTTTTAAAACTGACATATCCGTCTCTTTATTTTATAAAGTGGTATATAAATTTTCAAAAATTATGTTATGAATATTTTCCTTTATCATTTGATGATTGGGTGAGGTGCATTGAATAATAGGATATACATTCTTAACCAAAATACAGTTTTCAAATTACAACACACAGAGTATGAGTTAGTGAACTCATAGGGGTTATACATAATGATGTATGTTGTCCAATGTCCTTCTGGACAACGGATTGATACTCATACTTCGTTCTATTTTACTATAAGTTCTTTTGTTTTAGACACACATTATTATTAAAATGCAAAGTCCAAAGATTTTGAGAAGTTCATAAAATATAGAAACAAAGTAGAGAACCAACATAGGAAGTATCAAGATTCATCGAAGCGTTCGAAGATGTGGATACTTATGCTAGGTATTCCGTAGTAATATAATCGAGAATTTGATTCTCTCTCAGATTACTCATCTGTAGGTACGCTCCTTGATGAGTAATGCTGAATCACGTTTTTCGATTAAGGGATGCAGTAATAATAAATGCATATCAATTGATACTGGTTCTACCTAAATCAGTGCCTCAAATTCTATATGTGATATAGAATGGGTTATCATCTTAAAATTGTTAAGATATTGAGTTATCCGGCTTATACTTAAAATCAGAATTCGGATAAACTCAAGGCATGTTTCAGTAATGGAAGTTTGTGGGTTATTCCAAGCATTGATGACGGTTTAACTCTTTACCATGTTTGGGATCAAAAGTTGTTTTGTTCTCGACACGCCACATTTTTAGAAAAAGAATTTCTTGCAAAAGAAATTAATGGAAGTATGGTAGAACTGGAAGTGATTCTAGAACCACAAACGGTTACTGAAAATTTAGTAGAACTTGAAGATTCAATTGACCCCGACAAACCTTATAGCATACTTCGCAGATTTGGTAGGTGACCATAGCCATCTGAGAGGTACTACAGTTTCCTCGTTAACGGTGAAAAGGAGGCTTGGATCATATGATGATGACCCTACTAATTATCAGCAGGCCATGGGAAGTGGTGGATTCCAATTGATGGTTGGATGCCGAGTTATCCTAGTTGGACTCCATGCACTGCAACAAAGTGATGACTTTGTTGGATGCTCCTGAAAGGGTAAAATCCATAAGGAGCAAGTAGATATTTCAAGATCAGTGCAAATAGAAAGGTACTGACCTAATAAGGCTAGAGTTATAGTAAATAGTTTTCATCAAATACCTATTATGAATTGTGATGAAACTATTATTTCAGTGTCTGTGCTGAAGTCCATACAGATATAATTTGTCACTGCCATTTTTCATGACTGTGACATCTGGCAGATAGATGACTATTATGTATTTCTAAATAGAATTTGGAAATGTACGTGTATATGACTCTGCCAGAGGGTCATATTGGTCAGTGGGAGCAGCGGTAAGCGTGCAAGTAGCTTAAGTCTATGTTTAGACTAAAGCAGGCATGGCGGAAATAGATCATCTGTTTTGATGATACAGTCAAAGTGTTTGACTTCATCAAAATGAGAGATGAACTTGATATTTGAAAAAAGTAGTAAGGAGTGTTTTCCGATTCTTCATATGGTATGTGGATAGCATACTCATGATAGGAAGTGATGTTCCTATGTTGCAATCGGTAAAACAATGGTGATCACAAATGTTTCTCCATAAAAGATATGGATATCAGTCCAATCCTGGAGAAACGTAGGGTAGCAGTGAAGAGCATTTGATGTTCTTAGTGTTTGGTAATGGCAGCCTCCTGAGAGAGGTGGTTACCAATTCTAGCTTCCCACAGAAGACAAAGTGTCTGTCGCGAGTTATAAGTTTACCCTCTTCTGAGGAGTTGTATATTGGAAGATGTTCTAAGAGAAATACTGAGGTAGTCAAGACACTAGATGCTGATTGTGAATCAGCAAAGGATACTGTCTGAGAATTCGCTGGATAAAATTGTTCATTTATGAACATGATTAAATCATCTGTCTAGGCAAATACTAAGGCAGATATCGCTCAGTTCGGAAGATATTTGATCTCCGCGAAGTTGGGTATACCATTGAGGCCACTCATTGAGGTCCACCTATTGGGTATACTATCTAGGAGAAATAGAGAGAAGCGTTGTGTCGGGTCCACTCATTGAGGCCAGTTCTCGAACACAGTTTGTGAATCTGCTAGTATAGAAGTTGGGTATGCGATACCGCAATAATTGGCCTTAAGTGTAGGTGGAAGATTGTTGGATATAGGTGCCCTCAAGGCAATTATTATAATTTAAGGAGGATCTATATGAGAGAACAATCTTACTCAAGATCATAGTATGCTATCTGCTTTGTCTTTATCTTTCATGTGATGCGTTTTATTAACTATCACGTATCGTTTAGATATGAGATAAAGCCTTAGGATTTTTCTTGACGACCAGGACGATTATGGAGATCATACTAGTGGGGCCTGGGTAGTTAATAAGAACATCCTTAAATGTTCCTAGTCGTAGGAGTATCGGGACTGGGTAATAGTATTCCAGTTTAGACTAGAGTGTACGTTTCCTGACCCGGTTGGAGAGCAATAGCTGATCCTATAGCTATTGGTTTTTGAAATCGAGGATTGTATACATGTACTCATTGGATGAGTTACACTGGACGGACTCACCGAGAACTCCTAGTTGGTAATATACCAATATCAGGTAGCTGTTCTCTTGTGACATATGTACATGGTTGTCCCTAGGACCTAAGATTGCCATAATATCTTATGTGTGTTCCCATTATACTTAGACTTCTATCCTACTATGGCTCAAAGGAGTCGTGCAAACAGGTTTTTGTTGGGTATAGTCCCGAAGTACGTGGAGGCAGTGAGCGGTCGAGAGGATTCGTCTCTCCCAGTATAGGGAGTTAATGTCGCACTGTGCAGGACATGACTACAACCATAAGTCGATGGCCATCGCAGTCGAGATAAATTGATAAGTGTTATTAGTTGTATCGCCGGTTGGTTATGAGTCCTCCGTCACACGACTTATCGAGTTATTGGGATCTGACAGATTCCAAGAGATCAGACTATACGGTAATATCACTAATGGACTTTGCAGGGTTCTTATGAGTTTGCTCGTTGACCTTCTTTCGATCAATATCTGGGTAGCCATTACATGCAGCTATACCGTTGAAGTACTTGTGAGCTATGGATATGATCTTAACCTACTGCCAGCGTATTGTCGAGTCTTTAGAGTCCCACACAGAGCTTTCCCAGCACATGTGAAATGATGTAGGGCACGTATATGAATACGTGTAAGAATTCGGTTAAACACGTGTATTTGCTACACGTATTTTAATCGGGTGTTTATTGATATTATCCGGTATATATATCTATATCTATCTATCTATCTATCTATCTATATATATATATATGATATAGCCGGATTATTAAATCAAGTGTTGATTTAATAATTAAAATGTATATTTGTATATTGCTATATTTATATATTAACTAATATCATGATCACTTAATTATTTTCTTCTATTTGTTAATATTTATATTTGATATAAATATTGTGACATGGGTGATGGGAGTATGAGACTTACATGAAAGATATGATATGAGAATGAGTCATGGGTTAAGTTGATTGTAGACTTGATGACTTAATTTGGTATAACACATTCATGTATTTTGTTCTCATCTTAGAAAAATCTTCATCTTCTCATTCTCATCACAAGTTGACCATGGCTTCATCTATTGATTTTTTTCTAGTAAGGAACGGAAAAAGAAAAGAGAAAAATTAAGTGAGCTAATTATTCTACATCTCCTACTAATCATTCTTAGCAAGTTTAATTAGTGGGTTACTTCATTTTGATGAGATCAATTTGAAGCTAAAGCTTGTGTTGGAGTTATCTCAAGGTGGATCATTTTCACTGAGGAGATCATCGAGCAAGCTTGTTCAGAGTTTCATGGAGACTAGCCAGAGTCCAAGGAGAGATGGCTAACGCGCTACAAAGGTTGTAGCCCGCTAAACTTTTGATTTTACCTTACTAGTTTAGTCACAAGTTTAGTAGTTTGGTTTGATTCTTGGTTTGAGTATGCTAATGCTCTTTAGATTTTTAAAATTACTGCTTCCTCCATGCTTTAAACCCTATTAGAGGAGTCTATCAACCCAACACAAATGACCGAGTGACTCAAAAGTCCTGTCCTGCGCTCGGATAATAAGAGCGGGCCGAGAGATGAAACCGACGAACCTTGACTTGGTTTTTAAGTCTAGTCTTGTTGGATATGTATTCCTTAGAGGACTTTATTGTATATGATACTAGGGATATGCATGTACAGGACAATCTTGCTTCAAATGATAGTATACTATTTGGTTTGTCTTTATCTTAACATGTATATTTTACTGGTTATTACATTTCGTTATTAGTTGTTGATAAAGCCCGTAGGATGTTTGCTTGATTCCCAGCGTTATGATGGCGATCATACTTGTGGGGGCTTGGTAGTCCATAAGCACATCCTTAAATGTCCCTAGTCGTGGGAGTATCGAGACCGGGCATCGATATTCCAGAGTAGATTAGCATATACATATCTTGACCCCGACGAGGGGAGATGGTTGGTCATACAACTATTGGTGTACAACACCAAAGATAGTATACAGGTGCTCATTAGGTTTAGAGTTACATTGGACGGACTCCCCGAGAACTTCTAGATAGTAATATACCTATTGTCAGATAGCAGTTCTTTGGTGACATAAGTACATGGTCGTCTTTTGACCTGACATCGTCATTTGTCTCGAGTGCATTCTTACTGTACTTAGATTACTACCCTACCAAGGCTTTAAAGAGTTGTGCAAACAAGTTTTAGTTGGGTATAGCCCCGAAAAACTTAGGGACAGTGAGAGATAGAGGATATTCGTCTCTCCCGGTATAAGGAGTTAATGTCATGCTGTGTTCGATTGATCATCACCATAAGACCTTGGCCAAGACAGATGAGATTTATTGATAGTGATGTTCCCGTCAAAATTTTTGGCCCGGAGCTTGTTGTTCCCTTATAAAATAAAGGGAAACCCCCACGTGTTAACAGGTGCGCACCCACATGCAAAGCATGTGAGTGCCGCTTCAGATAGGATCAAATCCAATATTGGTTCTCACGTGTTAAATACGTGAGCGTTAGTGCAACCTCTTAGTAGTGCACATCACATGATATCCACATGAACGCACATGGTAGTATCTTGGCAGCGTCTTACGTGATATCCACGTGAGCGCACATGCCAGTTTTTTGGCCGCGTCTTACATGATATCAACATGAACGCACATGATAGCATCTTGGCAGCATCTCACGTGATATCCATTTGAGCGCACATGCCAGTCTCCTGGTAGCGTCTCACGTGACATCCACGTAAGCACACATGCAGTTTCTTGGCAGCGCCTCACGTGATATCCACATGAGCACACTTGTCAGCTTCTTGGCAGCTCTAACGTGATATCTATGTGAGTGCTATAGGCCAACACCTCACGTGTGGTCTTTTTGATAGAATTAAATTCTATGTGGGAAATATTTCCCCGATCTTTCTTATACTAGAAAGATCTTCTATGTTAAATAGAGGACCCTTAGATCAAAAGAACCAACGGTGATTATAAAATCACCAATCGATCATTTGATAGAATTAAATTCTATCTTAAGAAAATATTTTCCTAATCTTGTTAAACAAACAAGAATAATTTTCTCTGTTAAACAGAGAGCCGTTGGATTAAAATTCCAACGGTGAATAAAATTTACCAGTTGATCTTAAGGATCAATTTGATTGATTATGAAATCAATCATGATCTCTCAATAAGAGATTTCCTCCAACAGATTGATTTTTTCCTTCTTCTATAAAAATGTCCCAAGAGATTGAATCTTGAAGAGAGGGCAGAACCAACATAAACTTTCCGCAAAAGAAAAGGAGACCCCTATAAACTTCTGTAAAAAAATAGAAGGCTATCCACAAGCTTCGGCAACGGAGAATTTAATTCTCTTTGAAGAAGATCATCTTCCTCTTTTAAGAAAAAACCCTAGGTAAAAACAGTGATAAAACCATTTCCCCCTTTACCTATCATATCATACAAGGGTTTAACCCTTTCATAAGAACTTAGTTCTTCCTATAGATCCGAGATCCACAAGACAGATCTTCCATAAAGAGAATTTAATTCTCATAGGGAAGATCTTGTTCTTGAGAATCAAATATTCAGGGGAGAACAAGTTTGGAAAGAACATGGACGAGAGAACATGAAGAAGAGGGAGGTCATACTCCTGGAACTTAGTTTCCGAAAATGATAAGAACTTAGTTCTTGAAGAAACCTGATCCCAGATCCTCAGAATAATGATCTTGGTGATCGTTAATGGTCAAAATGCCATTAAAAAAAGTTTAACTTCTTTTAAAAAGATAAACAGAGATTTAACCTCTAAGGAAGATGCACATTACATGAAAGGCACGTGTGCGCACCTCATTGCCAAGAAGGCATGCACGTCACGTGATATACACGTGAGCGCAGATGGTAAGATTAACATACAAGTGCGCATCTTACGAAAAAGCCCACGTGAAAGACACATGAGTACTCAGAAGACAACATCTCACATGAGTATTTGAAGACATCGGCCCACGTGAAGGGCATGTGAGCGCTAAGAAGACATGCAAGTGCGCTTCTCATGTGATATCACGTGAGTACCTAAGCGAATGCACGACTCACATGCAAATTATGTGAGCGATCAAAGAAAACACCCAAGTGCGCATGATTGCTTAGCACTACTCACGTGAAGATCGCGTGAGTGCACATGAAGATGATTGCCTCACGTGAACAATACGTGAGCGCATATGAAGACAGTACTTCACGTGATGTCCACGTGAGTACCTGAGACACTCAGCATCTCACATGAAATACACGTGAGCACTGCACGTTGAGTGCTTAGCACTGCAGAAGCCCTATCTTTTACCAAAATTGGCTAAGTTTGTGAAGTTTTAAACTTCTCTGAGCCCATATGCTCACTTGATTGAGTTAACCATAATCTGAAATTAGATTAACGGTTCTTAATCACTTGTTTAAAGTTGATCTTAATCTAAAACTAGATTAATGGTCCTAAAACTTGTTTAAGTCGATCTTAATTTAAAACAAGATTAATGATCCTAAAACTTGTTTAAGTCGATCTTAATCTAAAACAAGATTAATGATTCTTAATCCCAAACAAGATTAATGATTCTTAATCCCTTAAATTTATGGACCCATTTATATGAGATCTACGTCCTGAGTTCAAAACCCCAAATCTAATGTACGGATTTGGACTAATCTACGCCCTACGGGCTTGACAAGATTAGTCTTTGTATACAGTCCAAGGGTGTCACGCCACGCTTCCCAGTAGACGGGAACGGTGACATAGCAAGCCTGCAGCATATTTATTCAGAGAAGGTCATTCCCTAAATAAATATACTAAGCGTATTGAAACAATAATACACAATGCAAGAATAAATGGAGACTGTAAAATTTTTCAACAAATATTTTTATTTACATTCAACTTTCAATATTTATAAGTACATGAGTTTCCACGGGAAAGTAAATACAATAAAGGAAAATGCCTAAACATGTGGCATACATAAGTTGAATAAAAAGTGAAGCTAAGCTAATCCTGAGGAGCGATCCGGTTGTAGTCTTCCTCTGTGGCCTCCACTTCTTCTGTTTCGACCGTATCTAACGAACATTCCATGAAAAATAAGGGTGGGTGGAATCCCCGTCAGCAAACTAGTGCTCGGTAAGTCTCAAGGATAAAGTAATAGTAAAAGAATGACAAGTGTGTGTGTGTGTGTATGATGAGTAAAAATATATGAACATGGGTAAATATGTTCTATAGGTTTCTATATGGTTACTATATTAACATTAAGTTCCAAGTGTGAATGTCAACGCATCCGTAGAAATATTCTCGAGCTCAAGAGTGGAGCCCCAGGAGCAAGTAAACACGGGCCCATTTCATATGTTAGTATCGGGGCTCTAGGCTGTGGATGAATCGACTCGACTGATATTCGAGTAAAATAAAAAGAGCTTAATACGGGACTCCTGAAACCCCGTTGGTGTTGGGGTCGCACCCCGGTTGACCAAGTCAAAGTCAAGGTCAACCCCAAGCCAAGTGGGCCCAAGCCCAGATCAAGTGGGCCTATGCCCAGGTCGAGTCCGAACATGAAGCGGCCGGCCCCCTCATACCAAAATAAAAATCATGTAATAAATAATTTTGATGTAATTTTTTTTATATATGCATGTAAGCAAAATGGGCATAAAGCCAAATTTTTGTAAAGCCCATGGCTTATGTGCAAAAGAAATGAGCACATGAGGCATGGGATGGGCCAAATGCCATTTTGTAAAGCCTAAGGGGCTATATGTAAATGTGTAAGCCTATATAAGGCAACATGATGATGAATTAAGCATACAATTTTCATTCCCTCAAAAATTAGGGTTTGTGCCTCCACTCTCTCTCTCTTTTTTAAGTTCTTCCTCTTCCTTTTCATTTTTCAAATAAACCAAGAGCTTAGCTCTCTTTTTTTTTTTTAAAGCTAAATAAAGTTTTACCATAAACCCTCCTCCCAAAACTTCATCAAGAGAAGAAAAATGGTCTCTTTTTTTATCATCCAAGATCTAGATCTTGGAGTTTCAAGAGAACCCATTTTGGGTTTCTTCTCAAAAGTGAAAGGAGAAAATCTTTTGGAATTTAACTCCATAAATAAAATTACTTTGGAGTTTGACTCTATGATAAAACTTTTTTTTGTGGAGTTTAACTCCGAATAAAATTGTTTTGGGAGTTTAATTCCAAATAATTTTTTTTGGATTTTAACTCCATCACAAAAAATAAAATTTCTTTTTGGAGTTCCTGCTTCCTCTCACGTGAGGGAGAGGGGAGCTCCCACTAAGTGGAAGATTTCCCTCCTTCTCACGTGAGGGTAAGGCTCCCCATTTCGTGGTGTTTAACTCCTCACCACATTAAATCTTTTTAGGAGTTTAACTCCATAATAAAAATCTTATTGGAGTCGAACTCCATTTAAAATTCTTTTGGAGTGTAACTCCACATTTAAAATTCTTTCGGAATTCAACTCCACAATAAAAATTCTTTTGGAGTTTAACTCCATTTAAATTCTTTCGAAGTTTAACTCCACAAATAATTTTTTTTGGAGTTTAACTCCACGATAAAAATCTTTTTGGAGTTGAACTCTATTTAAAATCTTTTTGAAAATTTTTTCTTTTGAAGTTGAACTCCATGTTAAAAAAAAATCATTTTTTTTCGGAGCCCTTTTTGCTCCCATCACATGCTAGCACGTGAGGGGGAGGGCTCCCATATTTGGCCCCCCTCACATGCCAGCATGTGACCCGCACATGCTAGTCAGGTGCCAGCATGTGACCCTCACATGCTAGCATGTGTCACATGCTAGCATATGACCCTCATATGCTAGCATGTGCATGTGTGGGGAGGCTCCCATTTAATCTGAGCCCAGGTTCCCCCCTTATTTTCTTATTTTAATTTTTTTTTCTTTTCTTCTTTTTTTCTTTTCTTTATTTTAATCTTTTTTATTTTAAAGTAATTAAATAATTAAATATTAAATAAATAAAAATAAATTATAAATAATATTTTAAAATTAAAAAAAACGTTTCTCTAAATATTTATCTACTTATCTATTTTTGTTTTTTTAATATATAGAAAAATACATATATCCCTTTTTTTTAACAAATGGAACAAAACAAAAAAAGCATACGTACACTGCATATTGAATTCGCATGACCTGTTTGACCCGTCAATCGGAGATTCTCTCGCCCTAAAGGTGAGGGGTAATTAACGACAGCTTAGTCCGCGGCTGCCGGAGATTCGGATCCCCACAATCAATAAACCCCGGCTGCCGGAGATTCGGATCCCCACAATCAATAAACCCCAGCCTACCCTAGGCAGGGGGAATCTGTAATACGCCTGACAAGTGCGCGCGCATTCCTATCTTAATGGGGTGACGAAAAACACCCTACAGATTCTGGCATGCCCGATGGGACCTTGTCTCTCCTCCCATATTTCGGGTTAAATATCCAAGCGAACTCAATCATCATATATATTGATTGCCTGTACTGAAATTATGCTTCTTTGTGCAGTTTAATAATTTTCAATTGCCATCTTCGAATGCAAGTCGGTATTTGAAAGACTTTCCTTGGTCCTAGCTGGGGGCAAGGCCATCAACACTGACAAAATAATAAGGTATTTCGGGCAAGCTCCAGCGGTGCCCCTGACAACTGTTCAATCGGGTATCTTCTCTAAGCTTCCCGTCAGATGAGCACCACGTTGTTAAACTGGAAACAGATGACCACCACCTCGTTAAACTAGAAACAGATGACCACCACGTCGTTAAACTGGAAACAGATGACCACCAAGTCATTAAACTGGAAACAGATGACCTCTAAGTCGTTAAACTGGGAACATTCGACCACCACGTCGTTAAACTGGAAACAGATGACCACCACGTCGTTAAATTGGAAACAGATGACCCCTAAGTCGTTAAACTGGAAACAGATGACCCCTAAGTTGTTAAACTGGAGACATTCGACCACCACGTCGTTAAACTGGAGACAATTGACCACCATGTCGTTAAACTGGGGACAGCTGACCACCATGTCATTAAACCGGGGGAACAGTCGACCACTACGTCGTTAAACTGGGGGAAAATCAACCTCTAAGTCGTTAAACTGGGGATGTAAAAAATGTGTAAATAAAAAAAAAGGGCCGAAATGATGGGGCAACTCGCAATAAAAATCAGCGAGTAAAATAAAAATGAAAAATGAAGCCGAAATGATGGGGCAACCGCGAAAGAATAGCCGAATGATAGGGCAATTGCGACCTTCGCGATAAGAAAAGCTGAAATGATAAAGCAATCGCGGTAAAAAAACGGCAAATGATGAGTCGCTCCTGGTACCGTATTCTAGTGCAGCGATGCAGACGCCATCCAAAATTCAAATCCCCAACGGCGAATGATGAGTCGATCCTGGTACCATATTTTAGTGTAGCGATAAAGACGCCATCCAAAACTCAAATCCCCAACGGCGAATGATGAGTCGCTCCTGGTACCATATTCCAGTGCAGCGATGTAGACGCCGACAATTTCCCAAAATTCTTCCAGCCCTACGGTTGTTCCCCAAGTTGAATGTCGTATACAATCCACGGGCTCAAATAATTCTCATCATATCCATGCCCCACTGCAATCACCAGAAACGTGGCCGGTCTCCGCCCTCGGAATTATGCCCCATTAAGGAAGACCCACTCATGTGTCCTCACGATGCATAAGGAGAACAAACCTTCGTGGGATCCTTACGACTCACAAAAGAAAAACACACTTGGAAGTCCTCACGACTCCTAAGGAGAAAATACTCCTACGGGATCCTTACGACCCGTAGGGAGAAAATGCTTTTATGGGACCCTTACGGCCCATGAAATTGAGAAGTCTTAGGTGATAGGGACCCAAACCTATCTCCTAAGCCATCGCTCCCTAACGGGTAAAGGAAAATGATGAATTGCTCTTGTCACATGTGCTTCAGTGTTAGCAACGCTGATGCCTACCCTAACCCCAAAATTCCAAACTCCGATCCAATAGACCCCTAAGTCTTTAAACTGGGAACAGATGACCTCTAAGTCGTTAAACTGGGAACATATGACCTCTAAGTCGTAAAACTGGGAACAGATGACCTCTAAGTCGTTAAACTGGGCACAATAGACCCCTAAGTCTTTAAACTGGGAACATATGACCTCCAAGTCTTTAAACTGGGAACATATGACCTCTAAGTCGTTAAACTGGGAACATATGACTTCTAACAAATGACCTCCAAGTCTTTAAACTGGGAACATATGACCTCTAAGTCGTTAAATTGGGAACATATGACTTCTAAGTCGTTAAACTGGGCACAATACACCCCCAAGTCTTTAAACTGGGAACAGATGATCTCTAAGTCGTTAAACTGGAAACAGATGACCCCCTAAGTAATTAAACTGGGAACGAGGGAAATCCACTCATGTGTCCTCACGCATGAGGAGAACAAAACTTGCGAGATCCTTACGACTCGTAAGAAAACGCCTTCGTGGGATCCTTACGACTCACAAAGGAAAAACACACTTGGGGGTCCTTACGACTCATAAGGAGAAAATGCACCTACGAGATCCTTACGAATCGTAGGGAGAAAATGCTTTTATGGGACCCTTACGGCCCATAAAACTGAAAAGCCTTAGGTGATAGGGATCTAAACCTGTCCCCTAAGCCATCGCCTCCCAATAAGCAAAGGCAAATGATGCTCCTGGCATCATATTCCAGTGTAGCAGTGCTGATGCCAAACAAAAACCAATCCCCAAATTCTCTCAAAGGCAAATGATGATTCGCTCCTGGTACCATATTCCAGTGTAGCGATGCTGATGTCAACCCAAATCAAACTGACAACCTCTGCCGCGGAATAATACTTCGTCCCAGAATTTACCCCGTGTCAAAATCATGCTTCGCCTCGGGATATCTACATCCATGTCGAAATCATGCTCCGCCTCGGGATCAAGTCAACCAGTGAAACTCCGTGCCGAGGATCAAGTTGAACAAACAGCGACACTCCGTGCCGGGGATCAAGTCAAACAAACAGCGACACTCCGTGTCGGGGACAAGTCGAACATCAGCGACACTCCGTGCCGGGGATCAATTAGAACAAACAGTGACACTCCGTGCCGGGGACAAGTCGATCAGCGGCACTCCATGCCGGGGATCAAGTCGAACAACTAGTGACACTCGGTGTCGAGGACAAGTCGACCAGCGACACTCCGTACCGGGGATCAAGTCGAACAAACAGCGACACTCCATGCCGGAGACAAGTCGACCAGCGACACTCCGTTCCGGTGATCAAGTCGAACAAACAGCGACACTCCGTGCCGGGGGCAAGTCGACCAGCGGCATTCCGTGTCGGGGACAAGTCGAACAACCAGCGACACTCCGTGCCGGGGATCAAGTCGAACAAACAGCGACACTCCGTGTCGGGGACAAGTCGACCAGCGACACTCCGTGCCGGGGACAATTCGAGCAACCGGCGACACTCCATGCCGAGGATCAAGTTGAACAACCAGCGACACTCCGTGCCGGGGATCAAGTCGAACAACCAGCGACATTCCGTGCCGGGGATCAAGTCGAACAAACAGCGACACTCTGTGCCGGGGATAAGTTGAACATCAGCGACACTCCGTGCCGGGGATCAAGTCGAACAAACAGCGACACTCTGTGCCGGGGACAAGTCGATCAGCGACACTACGTGCCGGGGACAAGTCGATCAGCGACACTCCGTGCCGGGGATCAAGTCGATCAGCGACACTCCATGCCGGGGATCAAGTCGAACAAACAGTGACACTCCGTGCCGGGGATCAAGTCGAACAAACAACGACACTCCATGCCGGGGACAAGCCGATCAGCGACACTCCGTGCTGAGGATCAAGTCGAAAAACCAGCGACACTCCGTGCCGGGGATCAAGTCGAACAAACAGTGACACTCCGTGCCGGGGACAAGTCGAACATCAGCGACATTCCGTGCCGGGGATCAAGTCAAACAAACAGCGACACTCCGTGCCGGGGACAAGTCGATCAGCGACACTCCGTGCCGGGGATCAAGTCGAACAACCAGCGACACTCCGTGCTGGGGACAAGTCGATCAGTGACACTCCGTGCCGGGGATCAAGTCGATCATCGACACTCTGTGCCGGGGATCAAGTCGAACATCTAGCGACACTCCGTGCCGGGGATAAGTCGAACAGCCAGCGACACTCCGTGCCGGGGACAAGTCGAACAGCGACACTCCGTGCTAGGGACAAGTCGAACAGCGACACTCAGTGCCATCGACCGTCCAAGTCGCAAAAAGGGCAGAGCCGACCGTCCAAGTCGCAAAAAGGGCAGAGTCGACCGTCCATGTCGTAGAAAGGGCTGTTCAGGATTCCCACAAATCAGGAACCAAATTGCTCCGTGCTAGAGAAACGTCTACTACGGACACTCCGTCTCGGAGACGCGTCAAGCGTCGACCATCCAAGTCTTAAAAAGGGCAGAGCCGACCGTCCATGTCGTAAAAAGGGCAGTGCAGGCTTCCCACAAATTGGGAACCAAATCGCTCCGTGCCGGGGAAACGTCTACTACGGACACTCCATCTCGGAGACGCGTCAAGCGTCGACCGCCCATGTCGTAAAAAGGGCAGTGTATCCCAAAAAGTGGGAACCAAAGCAAGTCGCCTCCACATGAGAGAAGATCCATCAATTTCATGCACACGACCCACATATGTGGTGTGCATTCATTGATGGGGGGCACTTTGTCGAGGTCGAAAATTGCACCCCGGTTGACCAAGTCAAAGTTAAGGTCAACCCCAAGCCAAGTGGGCCTAAGTTCAGATCAAATGGGCCCATGCCCAGGTCGAGTTCGAACATGAAGCGGCCGACCTTTCTCCATGCCAAAATAAAAATCATGTAATAAATAATTTTGATGTAATTTTTTTTATGCATGCATGTAAGCAAAATGGGCATAAAGCCAAATTTTTGTAAAGCCCATGGCTTATGTGCAAAAGAAATGAGCACATGAGGCATGGGATGGGCCAAATGCCATTTTGTAAAGCCTAAGGGGCTATATGTAAATGTGTAAGCCTATATAAGGCAACATGATGATGAATAAAGCATACAATTTTCATTCTCTCAAAATTTAGGGTTTGTGTCTCCACTCTCTCTCTTTTTCAAGTTCTTCCTCTTTTTTTTCATTTTCTAAATAAATCAAGAGCTTAGCTCGCTTCTTTATTAAAAGCTAAATAAAGTTTTACCATAAATCCACCTCCCAAGACTCCATCAAGAGAAGAAAAATGGTCTCTTTTTTTATCATCCAAGATCTAGATTTTGGAGTTTCAAGAGAACCCATTTTGAATTTCTTCTCAAAAGAGAAAGGAGAAAATCTTTTGGAATTTAACTCCGTAAATAAAATTATTTTAGAGTTTGACTATATAAGAAAAACTTTTTTGTTTGGAGTTTAACTCTGAATAAAATTGTTTTGAGAGTTTAACTCCAAATAATTTTTTTTGGAGTTTAACTCCATCACAAAAAATAAAATTTCTTTTTGGAGCTCTTGCTTCCTCTCACGTGAGGGAGAGAGGAGCTCCCACAAAGTGGGAGCTTTCCCTCCTTCTCACGTGAGGGGATGGCTCCCCATTTAGTGGAGTTTAACTCCTCATCACATTAAATCTTTTTAGGAGTTTAACTCCATAATAAAAATCTTTTTGGAGTTGGACTCCATTTAAAATTCTTTTAGAGTTTAACTCCACATTTAAAATTCTTTCGGAGTTCAACTCCACAATAAAAATTCTTTCGGAGTTTAACTCCACAAATAATTTTTTTTTGGAGTTTAACTCCATAATAAAAATCTTTTTGGAGTTGAACTCCATTTAAAATCTTTTTGGAGTTGAACTCTATATTTAAAATTCTTTTGGAGTTTTACTCCACAAAAAAATTTCTTTTGGAGTTGAACTCCATGTAAAAAAGAAAAAGAAATTATTTTTTTCGGAGCCCTTTTTGCCTCCATCACATGCTAACACGTGAGGGGGAGGGCTCTTATTTAATGGGAGCCCTTTAGCATGTGAGGGGTCACATGCTAGTAACATGCTAGCATGTGTCACATGCTACCATGTGACATACTAGCATGTGACCCTCACATGCTAATCACATGCTAGCATGCGTCACATGCCAGCATGTGACCCTCACATGCTAGCATGTGCATGTGTGGAGATGCTCCCATTTAATGGGAGCCCAGGTTCCCCCTTTTTTTCTTATTTCATTTTTTTTCTTTTCTTTTCTTCTATCTTCCTTCTTTTCTTTATTTTAATCTTTTTTAATTTGAAATAATTAAATATTAAATAAATAAAAATAAATTATAAATAATATTTTAAAATTAAAAATAAAACGTTTCTCTAAATATTTATCTACTTATTTATTTTTGTTTTTTTTATATATATAGAAAAATACATATATCCCTTTTTTTTAACAAATGGAACAAAACGAAAAAAGCATACAGACACTGCACATTGAGTTCGCATGACCTGTTTGACCCGTCAATCGGAGATTCTCTCGTCCCAAAGGCGAGGGGTAATTAACGGCAGCTTAGTCCGCGGCTGCCGGAGATTCGGATCCCCACAATCAATAAACCCCAGCCTACCCTAGGCAGGGAGAATCTGTAATGCGCCTGACAAGCGCGCGCATTCTTATCTCAATAGGGTGACGAAAAACACCCTACAGTTGGATTCACACAAGAAACTATCACAAGCACCTCGAATATAAATAGTTTATAACTGTATAGTATACTTAATTAGATTGATTGATTGGTTATAATATGTCTTGATCGATACCATAAATTGCAAAAGTTGTAGAATGAAGTCGAGTGAGTCGAGTAAGGTGCGAGTCATGCCAATTGGAATCTTGGGTCGAGTCAAGTAAGTTCAAGTAGATTGAGTTCGAGTTCAAGTTCAAGTTTAAATTCGGTTTGGATTCGAGTTCAGGTCTTTTTCATATGAATTTATTTAACTGTTAAGATCTTATGTTCGGGAGAAATCGGCAACTGTTGTACATGGACGGCAGGATTTGTGTCTTTTTCCAAGACAATTGCCATTGATAACCCCGTTAAGTTGTCTAACCTGAACAGGCAAGCACTCACTTTCGCCGGCTCCCCAGGGTCTGTTGGGTTATGCCAGTGCCCTGGCCATCTACCGTGACCGTTTGCGGAACAAAATTTTTCAAAACTAGCGTTAGAACAATCCTCTAACCCAGATCTACCATAAACCTAAAGGTAGCAAACTAAATAGGAGTTTAGAATGGTTATACCGAATGATCCGAGTCCTTCGGTCTTCTACCATCTTCCTACGCTCCTAGAGGCCATCATGATCAAGCTTTATCGCCGGCCTCCCTCCATCGAAGATGATCCACCTGAGGATTTGTAATTTGAGCTCCAACCTCATAATCGAGCTAACTAGGGTACCTAATTCGCTAAACTAGATAGCCTAAAGGATGTAGAATCTAATGATAGATTAATTTGTCTCCAAACACCCTAGGTTTCTCAATACATGAGACATTTAGGGTGGAGGTAGAAGAAGAAGCAAGAGGAGATGATAGTGAAGCAACCATAGAAAGTGGTTAAGTGTTGTGAACAAAAGAAATGAATCAAGCATCACCCAAAAAATCTCACAACACCAAAATAATATCAAGCATGCCATAATAGCGAACCATGAGTCACTCCCATGAGTCACCACAAAGCCATGCTTCTATAAATGCCAAATCACATCTCATCCCTCCACCTTATTTAACCATTTAACAAAATGGTTATAAACAAAAATGAGGTGGCATCTTCTAGAAGCATCTTGTAATAAATTACAAGAATACCTCTCATCCATATATACATACCCGTATTCGTATTCTGAAAAATACGAATACATAGAGACAAAAATAATCCAATAATATAATACTAGGATCCGGCTTAAACCAAAGCCCACTAGTATTATCCGTCCGAATTATGATACGTGTACAAGTGCATATATATGATCGAACTACGCCGTAAAACCATACGGCCTCTACATCGTTTCGCCCAAAGCAGGGAAACCCTCTGTGTGGGACTCTAAAGACTCGTCAATATGCTGGCAGTGGGTTTAACCACAAGCACGTCAGCGGTACTAGTTGTATTTAACGGCTACCCAGGTATTGAGCGAAAGGAAGGCCGACGTGCAAACTCATCCGAACCCATAATGAGCTTGTCTGTGATAATCTCTGTACAGTCCGGTCTGTTCGTCTAAGAGTATCGCATATCGAGTCTAGGGGGTGGATAAAGTCAGACCCCTAATAACGCGATATTTCGTACCGGTATGAAGCCCATCACCAACTGAGAAACTACCGATCCAAATCAGTAATTCTTGTCTACCTTGGCCAAGGATTTTTGGTGATGGCCACCCGTGCATCTCGCAACATCAACCCCCAATACCGGGAGAGACGAATCCTCGACGATCCGCTCACTGCCTCCATGTGGCTCGGGATTACACCCAACTAAAACCTGTTTGCACGAATCCTTTGAGTCGTGGTAGGGTAGTAATCAAAGCACAGTGGGAACTCACACGAGACAAATGATGATCTCAGGTCGACAGACTAACCTGTACACATGTCATCTGGGAACTGCTATCTGACAATAGGTATAATACCAACTAGTATGTTCCCGGCGAGTTCGTCCAGTGTACTCATAACCCAATGAGCACCTGTATACTATCTTAGGTGACTAACTGACACCGATGGCTTATGAGACCGGCCACCATCCTTCGTCGGGATCTCGATAAGTACGCACTAGTCTACACTGGAGTATTAATGCCCAGACTCGATACTTCCACGACTAGGGACATTTAAGGATGTGCTTATAGACCACCCAGCTCCCACGTATATGATCGCCATTATAATGTTGGCAGTCAAGCAAGAATCGTATGGGCTCTATCAACATGTAATAGTGATATGTAGTACCACATAATACATGTACATGATGATAAAGAGAAACCAGATAGCATACTATCATTTTGAGTAAGACCGTGCTATCCGTATAGGTCCTTCCTCAATCATCATAATCACCTGCCTGCGATTACAATAATTTCCTTAAGGGCACTATAGCCAACAATCTCCCACTTGCACTTTAGGCTAATTATTGCGGTGTCGCATACTCACAGCCCGTGTGATACCGAATACCCAACTTCTCTACTAATCAGTCTCACAATGCACGTTTATGAAACTATTGCGTTCGAGAAATAGTCTCAGTGAGTGGATCCGCTCCAATATTTCTATTTTTATCTCTCACTATATTTCAATTTCGCGGAGAAAGACTATCTCCTGAAATGAGCAATACATGCCTTAGAATTTGTCTGGATATCTGATAGAACCCAGTTCACAAATGAATTCCAAATCCAACAAACTTCTTAAACTGTATCATGCACTAAATTTAATCAGTATCCTGCGCCATGCCTTCCACAGTATCCGCTTGGACCACCTGTCCAACATACTCCACCTCAAAAGAGGGAAAACTTTAACTCTGACAGCCATTCTATCATTCAGGTCACCTTAGAAGCCTAAAATGATAACCGCCTTCCGAAGGAGGCTGCCGTTACCATATAACAAGAACATCCATTTATGTTCATAACTGCTTCCCAATGTTTCTCCAGAATTGGATTAATATATACTTATTATAGTCTATGCAAAAACAATACCCGGTGTGGTACTTGACATCTCATGATTGACTCAATTGCCTAAGCAAATGATATACCAATCATGCAAATCCCTCTCCTCATCAGTCTAAAAGACATCTCTTTAGAGGGGGTGACTCTATCACCTGCGGGTACACCACTACACCAGAGTTGTCTATTCTAACACACTTTAGAATAATGTCAAAGTACCCGAATTAGGACACTTCCCAAATCTAGATCTAAAACCATAGATCTAGTGACCAGAATCCATGATATTTTATCCATATCCTATGTGGAGAAACCACCTTGTGACAACCATAGTATAACCGATCATAGTATAGGAAGATCTCTTCCTATCAAGTGCATGCCATCCAAATACCAGGACATCACTCCCTACTAGCTTCTTACTAGATCCATCTCTCCTTCTGATGAAGTCAAATTCTATGACCGTCACATCAAAAAAAGATGATCTATCTCCGCTATACCTGCTAGTCTATAAATAGACACAAGCTACTTGCCCACTATGCTTCCGCTGCTCCCACTGACTATAACAACCCTCTGGCAGAGTCATATACACGTGCACTTCTAAAGCTAGTTTAGAACAACGTTATACTCATCCTCTTGCCAGATTTCATCGTCTAGAACAGCAGCAGTGGTAAGTTTGTGTAATCAAAAAACCTCCCTGTCACCGTCTTTGAGGAGACCGAAGTACCTCTCGGGTACCTGAGATTACCCACCAAATCTATGGAGTGGCTAATGGAATGTCGAATCCAATTGAATTTTTAGGTTCTACTAAATTTTCAGTAATCGTTTGTGGTTCTGGAATAACTTCCAGTTCTACCATACTCCCACTAATGTTTTCTGAAAAGAATCCATTTTACTAAAACTGGTAGCGAGTCAAGAATAATATAACTATTGATCTTCCAGATGACAGAATGTTAACCCTCGTTAAAGCCCGGGATAACCCACAAACTGCCATTACTGAAACGTGCCTTGTGTTTGTCCAGATTCTGGTTTTAAGCATCAGTCGGACAACTCCATATATCTTAACATCATTAAGATATGAATCCATTCTATATATCCAATATAGAAACAAATGCACTAATTTAATTAGAACCAGATTCAAAAATTATGCAGCCGTTTCCAGTGCATATCAACCAAATGGAAGAAGGACATATAACATTACTCATCTAGGAATACATCTGGAAGGTTATGCTAATGCCCTGGCCATCAACCGAGGTCGATTGCGGAACAAATTTTTTTTAACGATGTAAACTTGGCGCTAGAATAACCTTAAACCGGATCTACCATAAACCTAACTAGCAACTAAAGAAGCTGTCTGCTGTGAAAGAAGTTTATACCATGAGACTCGAGTCCTTCGGGTCTTCACTCCTCTTCTTTATCATGCTCTTAGTGCCTCCATGATCAAGCTTGATCGACGGCTTCCTTACGTTAAAGATGATCCACCCGAGAGTGTCTACTTTGGGCTCCTATCTTTAAACTAAGGTACTAGGTTACTTGGTTTAATAATCTAAGTAACATAGGCGATGTAAAGAGTGATGATGGATTGTTTTTGTCTCAAGAACCCTATCTTTCTCAACACATGAGACTATTAGGGTTTGAGGTAGAAGAAGAGAAGCTTGGAGGAGATGAGAGTGTTGTAGAGAGCAAGCTAAAAAAAACCCAAGTGAATAATGGCTAAGTCTTGTGACTAATAAAGCAAGCATGCCAAAGATAATAATAAAAAATTATCTTCACCTCAAAATATCTAGATATTTATCTACAAAATATCTAGATGCCATCTTGTCTCAATATTAACCCATGACCCACTAAGTGAGTCAACAAGTATCCATACTTCACTTAAGAAAAGTCAACACGTCATACTTCCACCTCATTAACCATTTAACTAAATGGTTAAAACAAATAATGAGTTTTCTTCTTCTAGAAGCACTCTTGTAACAAATTAAAAGAATAACCCTCACCCTATATACATACCCGTATCCGTATTCCAAAAAATACAAATACAAAAGAGACAAAAATAATCTAACAATATAATATTAGGATCCGGCTTAAACCAAATCCTGCTAGTATTATCCGCCCGAACATCATACGTGCACAAGTACACGTATGTGATCGAACCCTGCCGTAAAACCATATGGCCTCTACATCGTTTCGTCCGAAGCAGAGAAACCCTCTTTGTGAGACTCTAAAGATTCGACAGTACGCCGGCAGTGCGTTACTGGATAAATCCGTAACCACAAGCACGTCAGCGGCACTAGCTGTACGTAACGGCTACCCGGGTACCTGTCGAAATGGAAAGCCGATGAGCAAACTCATCCGGATCCTTATTGATCCTATCTGTGACAATATCCGTACAGTCCGGTCTCTTCATCTAAGAGTATCGCATACCGGATCTAGGAGGTGGTAATCGTCAGACCCTAATAACCCGATAATTCGTGCTAATGCGGCTCAGGACCAATCTAGGAAACTACTGATCAACCTATCAGCAAATCCCAACTGCCTTGGCCAAGGTCTTATGGTCCTGACCAATCGAACACAGTGCGATATCAACTCCCAATACATGGAGAGACGAATCCCTGACAATCACTCACTGCTTCCATGTGGCTCAGGACTGTACCCAACCAAAACCTGTTTGCACGCCTCGGCAGAGCCGTAGTAGGGTAGTGATCAAAGCACAGTGGGAACTCACACGAGACACATGACGATCTCATGTCCAAAGACTAACCTGTACACATGTCACAAGAGAACCGCCATCTGACGATAGGTATATTACCATCTAGAGGTTCTCAGCGAGTCCGTCCAGTGTACTCACCCCCAGTGAGCACCCGTATACAATCTTAGGTGATCATACCAATGGTTGTGGGACCAACCATCGTACCTCGTCGAGCTTTAGAAACGTACACGCAAGTCTACTCTGGAGTATCGATGCCCGATCTCGATACTCCTGCGACTTGGGACATTTAAGGATTTGCTTATAGACTACCCATCTCCCACATGTATGATCGCCATCAAAATGCATGTAGTCAAGCAAGATCCTACGAGCTTTATCAACATGTAACCGAAATATGTAATAACGTGTATAACATATGCCATGTTATGATAAAGTCAAACCATAATAGCATACTACCATATCAAGTCTTTATCAATATGTGCAAGCTGGATAAAGTATCAATAAAAAAAATACACATATACTGATAAAAAAACTGAAATAATATACTATATAATTGAGCAAGATCGTCCTGTACATACATATCCCCAGCATCTATATGTATACATATATAATCATGGTCTCTATGGCATACATATCCAACAATCTTCCACTTGCACTAAAGGCTAGTTATTGCCGTACCGAATACCCAACGTCTGCTCTAAGGCCAGTTGCTAGAGTACCGTATACCCAACATCTTAAAAAGTCGCTCTAACTGTGCTTGATGGAGGGCCTTTGTAAATGGATCCACCGTGTTCTCTTTTGTATCCATTCTCCGGACTTCGATCTCCTGGCGATCTATGATTTCCCTGATCAGGGGATACCGCCTTAAGATGTATCTGGATTTCTGATGGGACCGTGGTTCCGTCGCTAAAACTATAGCCCCATTGTTATCGCATTACAAAGGTATCGGATCAACAATGGATGGAACCACCTGAAGTTCAGTAATGAACTTCTTCATCCAGATCGCTTCTTTTGCGGCATCGCTTGCAGCAATATATTCAGCCTCCATCGTCGAGTTTGCGATGGTATCCTGTTTGAAACTCCTCCAATACACCGCCCTTCCATTGATGGTAAACAAAAATCCCAAGACAGAATTGCTGTCATCCTTGTCACTCTGGAAGTTTTAATCGGTAAAGGATTCGACCTTGAGGTCTCCATTATCGAAAACTAAGAACATCTCCTTCGTCCTTCTCAGGTACTTAAGAATGTTCGTCACTGCTGTCCAGTGGTTCTCACTTGGGTTTGACTGATACCGACCCACTACGCTTTGCGCGTAAGCTACATCTGGTCTTATATATAGCATTGCATATATTATAGATCCTACTGCCAAAGCATAGGGTATAGTGCTCATGCGAACCCTCTCCTCATCAGCCTTGGGAGACATCTCCTTGGAAAGGGTGATTCCATGCAATGCGGGTATGTTACCGTGCTTGGAATCTTCCATACTAAATTTTTTTAGTATGGTCTCTATGTACCTGGACTGTGAAAGTCCCAGTAACCTCTTGGATCTATCTCTGTAGATCCTGATCCCCATAATGTACGAGGCATCACCCAGGTCCTTCATGGAGAACCTTTGTGATAAGAACAGCTTGACCGATTATAGAATAGGAATATCGTTTCCTATCAAAAGAATGTCATCCACGTATAAGACTAGGAATACGACAGTTCATCCTACAATCTTCTTATAAATACATGGCTCATCCTCGTTCTTGATGAAATCAAATTCCTTGACTATTTCATCAAAACAGATGTTCTAGCTCCGTGATGCTTTCTTTAATCCATAAATGGATTTAAGCAACTTGCACACTTTTCCGCTGCTCCCACTGTCTATAAAACCTTCTGGCTGTTCCATATAAACGCACTCCTCTAAATCCTATCCCTGACTGGCTTACGCTCTTTTCGTTTCCGAGCCCTCAATGCCCTTTCAAAATTTGGATCCTTCCGTTTAGAAAATCCGTTTTTACGTCCATCTGCCAGATTTCATAGTTATGGAAGGCAATAATGGTAAGTAGGATCCGAATGGATTTGAGCATATCCACTTGAGAAAAAGTTTTGTCATAGTCCAATCCTGATCTTTAACGAAAACCTTTTGCAACAAGTCTAGCCTTATAGGTTTCCACCTGCCCATCTACACCAATCTTCCTTTTGTAGATCCATTTGCATTCAACTGGTTTTACCCCAGGAGGAGCAACTTCCAAGGTCAACACTTTATTGGTATACATGGAATCTATTTCGGATTGCATAGCATCCAGCCACTTATCAGAGTCCCTACTGATAATGGCCTGCCTGTAACTAGTAGGATCTTCTTCCAAGATGCAATCCTCTCGATCCCCGTCTATGGGAAACCGTAGTATCTCTTCGGCGGATAAGAAATCCTACTAGATTTGCGTAGCGGCTGAGGTTCGTTTGGGATTACCGAATCTAGTGGTTTCTCCAAATCTTCAGTTACATTTAGTGGTTCAAGGATTTCTCCCAGTTCTACTTTACTCCCACTAGTTTCTTTTGCAAGAAACTCCCTTTCCAAAAAGGTAGCGTGGTGAGATACAAACACCTTCTGTTCCTCAGTGTGGTACAACAGATATCCATAACCATTCTTTGGATATCTCACAAATTTACATAGAACTGATCGTGCCTCAAGTTTGTCCGGGTTATGTTTTCTAATGTAAATCGGACAACCCCATATCTTAAATTTTTTATGATATGGTCTCTTACCATTCCATATCTCGAATGGTATCTTAAGCACGGATTTGGATGGAACATGATTCAACAGATGTGCTGCTGTTTGAAGCGCATATCCCCAAAATGAAAGAGACAACTCAGCATTACTCATCATAGAGTGAACCATGTCCAAAAGGGTACGGTTCCTCCTCTCCGATACACCATTGTGCTGTGTGTGTAAGGAGGAGTAAGCTGAGATAGAATTCCATTCACTTTTAGGAAATCCCGGAATTCCGTACTCAAGTACTCCCCTCCTCTATCAGATCTGAGGATCTTGATACTTTTGCCGATCTGGTTCTCTACTTCTTTCTTATATTCTTTGAATTTCTTAAAAATTTCAGATTTGTGTTTCATAAAATACACATATCAGAACCTGGAGAGATCGTCAGTAAATGTGATGAAGTACGGGAACCCACCCGTGCATGTATAGACATTGAACCACATACATCACTGTGTATGAGTCCCAAAAGCTCTTCTGCTCTTTCTCCATATCCGGTGAACGAAGATTTGGTCATCTTTTCATTGAGACAAGACTGACAAGTTTCATAAGATGAAAATTCGAACGTATTCAAATATCCATCTTTATGTAATTTACTCAGTCTTTTCTCTCCGATATGACGAAATCTACAATGCCACAAGTAGAATTCGTTCTCTTTTGAACTCTGCCTCTTGTGTGTGTTTTGTACATTGAAAACTGCGTTTTGATTTAGAACATAGATACCATTACATAGTGTACCTTCTGCAACCAATACCTGATTAAGTAAATGTTCATGATATTTCTATCAAGAACAAACTTATATCCATCTTTATCAAGTAAAGAAACTGATATGATGTTGCAAACCAGGGAAGGTACATAGTAGCAATTGTTCAAAATCATAGTATTGCCTTTTGGCAACACTAGGTGATATTCACCAACGGCAGCATCATCAACTTGTGCTCCGTTCCCTACTCTGAGGGACATATCTTCAGGTCCAACTATCCTACTTTTTCTCAGTCCCTGGAATAAATTACAGATATGAGATCCTGATCCAGTATCTAGTATTCAGGATGTAGGACTGACCGAAAAACAGTTCTCAATAACAAGAACACCTGAAGGAGATGCAATAGTATGCTACTTCTTCATTGGGGTCATCAAGGAATTCATGTAATCCTCTTTCCTCTGCATATATTCATGACTGTTGTCATAAGTCAGACCCAAACTGATGTTCCCCAGCCCCGAATAAGAATTCAGATCGGTCAAGTGATACATTTTATTATCTTGATTAGGGCGCGAAATGGTTGCTACTTGGAAAGAGAGAAAAGAAACACTTAGCGTGTGTTCTTGCAAGATCAGTTTGATTATTAATTTATCTAATGAGGATGGCTCCCAGTGTTTCCTCAAATTCTTCTTTAAACCCTAAAAGAAAAACTGTCAGGATTAATCGCACGTCACAATACTTACTTAACCTTTCGGCCAGGCTAGTGTTGGTACTTCGAGAAAGGTTTTTCAACGCTTTCGCGAAATTCCTTAATTATATAATCTCTTTTTCCTGGAGGCGTAGCCCCTCTAACATCGTTCTAGACACCTACCTGGTTTATAGTATTGATTGTTAAGTGAAATAATCTCCCGAGAGTAATCCTACTCATCAGTGGGATCGGGATCCAACTATCAATGTGTGATGACCTAGATCGAATCCACTCTAGTCACTACACTCCAGAAGGTATGCTAAATCTGCAAGTTTCCTGTATGTTTGAAACTTCCGATGTGGTTGATTGATCTTTTGAATCCACTTCTTTGATTTTAAAGAAAATATGTAGTAGTAAAGAAGTGATGTAATGTTTTAGTCGTATAATAACCGCAATTAATAACGGTGTCACATGTAGCGAGCGTTAGTGAGTATGGGTCATCCTCTGGGATTCGTGGAACTCGTAAATTCTTGTTTTAGTTGAGTCGAAAGAACTAGTAAAGAAAATTAAGAAATTGTTTCAAGAGTTGATTAAAGTAATAGTTTCAAGAAATTCAAGAAATTGTTTTCAAGAAAGAAAATTCAAGAAAATATTCAAGATTTATTTATCAAGAAAATTGTAGAAGGCTTGTAGGATTCGAACGGAATTGGTAGCCATGGATGACTATTCAAAATGATTCATCTTATCTATTGGTATAATTAACACTAGATCGATGGCTACCAATGAGAATTAGGGATCTCTTGAAGAAACTAGGGTTTCTCCTTCATTGCCCTTTGTCCTTTCATTGATTGCCATTCTTATCTAGCCTTTACCAAGAAGGATCATCAATCTAATCTCCAAATTGTGACGATATTCTCAATAAATTGATCTCGCTCACAATTTGGACATTAATGATTTTTTTGCTAATTTTATAATCTCCATAAGACTTAATATGAATATATAATTCTCTCACCATGTGATCTACCAAATTCCTTCGAATTCTTAGCAAGCGGAGATTTACTCACACATTATGAAAATAGAAGAATCAACAAATAGAGATTTCATAATGCGAAAATTTAAAGAAAGCGAGATTAAAACTAATGATCACCTTTATTATTCAACTTCAAATTATAATTTCTCCAATCCGAGATTACAAGAAGAATTGCTCTCGATCATTCCCTTGAAGAGATAATTGCTCCGTCGATCTTCGCTTCGCTCGATCACCGTGAGTCTTGGATCTATCAAGGATCACGTGCTTGTTGATGACGATCGGTTTCGCATAAAGGAATCTTGAATGATCTCGCTCGATGAATTTCTCAATGATTCTTGATCTTGGATCTTGATTTGGAATTGGATTTAAATTGTTTTTGTAATTGGGTACAAAACGTGTACTAAAAATCAACAACTAATCAACCCCTTTTAATGTAGGCTTAGGTCCCTTTTTATAGCCCTTAATCAAGCTTCCCCAATAAGCTACATTGTTATAGAGAGGCTTCTAGAATATACTAGGTAGTTATGAAGGTTCCTCCACAAGCTAGGTTATTATAGAGAAGTTTCCAGAACAAGATTATTAAAACGAGACTTCCCCAATAAGCAAGGACGTTGCAATGAAGCTTCCAAAGAGTCCCCGACACCGAATCCTACAACTCGGCCGCGGATCCGCGGCGACTCGGCTTGACTCGGCCGCGGTTCCGCGGTCGAATGGTGGCTTCATTGCTTCAAATTTCTTTGGTCTTCTTCTATTGACTTGTGGGTTTATATGTGATATCTGGAATCTTCTTTTCTCTACTGAATCTCTGCCAGAATTTAACTCTTTGATTTCCTGTATTTTATCAGCGAATTTCCGATTCCGATATCTTACCTGAGCTAATTTTTACACAAGATCTCAATAAAGAGTGTTAGAGATATACAATATTATGCGTGGAATAATAAACATACAATTTCCTTTAAAAATATTGATCATAATGTATAACACATGGTAATTGATATTTTCCAGACAAACTTGTAATATGTGTTATATTTATATCAAACATCCTTAGATGATTAGAAAAGTGAGGAAATTGTTATGTTAAAAATTGCAATAATTTCGATCGAACAAATTCCCCCAAACTTGACTTTGATCGTCCCGCGCAAACTTCTTTTTATTCAGGAGAAGGAGAAAATAGAAAGAAAGAGAAAAACTAACTAGCACACTTTCGTAGGCAACACGATTGCACTGAGCACGTGCAACAAGCCTTTAAACCTCTAGGTGTCCCTGAAAGGAGGAGTGTTGTCTTTTGAGGGTTTTCACCGGATTGCACCCACAAAATCCTATAATAAAAGAAAGACTGTGAAAGTTACATATAATGATAAGAACTATAAAAGAAAAACTTGAAAATCAGAGTTTTCAACTAAACTTGCTTCTCGGTTGTCATGAGCCCTATCTTAATAGTCATGAATAAATGTTAGAAATCACATCATCTCTCAATAAAACATCGCCTTTATTCTTCATCCCTACCTTTCCTCCAAACACCAATCATATACCCCTACGTGTATGTGAAAGACATTCCTACACACGGAGAATTCAATTCAAGCTATCATACTTTTGTCCATCTACCTCAGTACCTTTTAGTCGGTGAATATTTTAGATGGAATTGCTCACACATTCTTCATGCGACCATTAATATTTCTTGAGGTACTAACCGACCGATTACTAAATGTGCTCACTTATTAGGCGTAATTAGCAATTTCCTCGTCTTGCACACCTAAGGCTTAGCAGTGACTCCCAAACCAGTTGGTCTAAGGCACTAGGTGATGAAGCACCCTCGCTATATTTTATTATGCTGCCTTGGTAATCACAAAACCAGTGTTCATTTCTTTTCACCATTTTATACTTTTATTTTTCATTTTTATTTTTTTCGTACTTTGGCTTTTAGACAAGAGCATTTCAAGGTATCCTCTACTATCCCGAGTTTCAAGACGTGTGTAAGTGCGTATAGTAGGGTATCAATGTTCAAATGTTTGGCTTCCAGAATAGGAACTATTTTTCAGATTTATTTTTATCCTCAGATTAGTGACTTCCTTCATCTTACTAACCCTTGGGACAACAGCTTATAACTACTTATTGCTAGTTTCGTTTAAGAAAACATCTAACTTTCTTGGTTTTCTTAAACCTTTACAATCTTTTAAATGTAATTTTTCACTTTCTAACCTTTCATTATAAAAGAAAAAAATTTAAAAATTTAAAAATTTTGTGCTTATGTAAAGTGTAATGCAAAATAATGCGTAATTAAGTACAAACCTCCCCCAAACCTGTTTACAGCAGTGTCCTCACTGTTGTCATCTTTTAAATCTTAAAATCCTGTAGACTTGCGAGGAAAAATGGGGTATAAGAATAAATGAACGTGAAAACCTCCCCCAAACTTATTTTTGGCTCACAATTTTGTGTATAATTTTTTTTTCAAGAGCCAAAAATATACCACCCCAAACTTGAGTTAAACAATATTAAGCTTTTAAAATCATAAGAGAGGGGTACAGTTATTGGTCAATGCAAAGCTTTACATAGACTGAAAGTCAACACCAACCATTCGAAGAGTTTATCGATGTAACGCACCGGTTGGTGGAAGAACATGTTATATAGAGCCAAGAAGAAGCGGGGAAGAGATAAGTGGTGTAATAGAACGGGTTTGCGTCTCAGTTTAGAGAGACGACACAATGATGATGATGGATTACTCGCATTCTCGTTATTGTCAGGAAGAAGGGGTGTTGGTTCAAATTCTTTGTTTTGGGGTTGATTCATCACAACTCCCATGTTTTCTTAAAATGCGAGTTCATCAGGGAAAATTTCTTCAAAGTTTTTATCGATACCCCGAAGAATAATCTCATCGGAAAGAATGGGATGATACTCAGACTCCATAAAAGGTTCATAATCAGCGTTAGATGTTGACCCGGACAGCTCGATAGATGAGTCTGTATGTGTATAATAAATAGCGGGGTCAAACAACAACGTATTGAGGGAGTCTAGATCAGTATCGTGAAGCTGTTCAAATTTGCTGCTGTCGACATCTATTAATTTGACAAATCATAATTGAGCAGAAGGTTCAGAGGGTTCACTTCCCAACTTGTAAATGTTAAGCATAATTGATATCTTCCCGAAGGATAGGTTCATAGAGCCGTTTCGATAGTTGATTACAGCGTTGGAAGTGGCAAAAAATAGTCGACCTAGAATCACCGGAATTTGGTTCCGTGGGTTCGCTATAGGTTGTGTATCTAGAACAATAAAGTCCACAGGGAATATAAATTCCCCAACTTTTATCAACGCATTCTTAAGCTCACCCCTAGGTTTGGTGATAGATCGATCTGCCATCTGGAGAGTGCAGTGTGACGGTTTTAACTCTCCGATACTTAATTGCTCATAGACAGAGTAAGGAAGCAAGTTAAAACTGGCGCCAAGGTTGAGTAAAGCACGATCAATATTTTTACTCCCAATAGAAATAGAGATTGTAGGACAGCCAGGGTCCTTACGTTTCTTTTGTAACCGATGGGTAAAAGCTGTGCTAACATTACTCGTCATGAACACTTATTTCAGCACTTGATTCTTTCTCTTTCTAGTACACAAGTCCTTAAGTATTTTCGCATAAGCCGGAACTTGTTGGATAGAATCTAGTAGAGGGATATTTATGTTAACCTGTTTAAACATTTCCACAATCTTCCCCATTTATAGACTTGGTCTGTTTCCCCTTAACCTATTTAGATAAGGAGCTTTATCAATAAGAGCTTGGTCCAACATTGGAGAAGATCGTGGGGGTGGAAAGAATCCCAGAATTAGAGTGGGGATCATTATAGGTGGACTCAAGGAGGTGGGTGGAGGGTTCGAGCCTAGGGGAAAACAGAGAATAGGCTCGGAAGAAGGTGGAGTAGACGAAATAGGGTAAGAAGTGGAAGTGGAAGTGGAAGACGGGGTATCATTGATTGATTCCTCATTATCAATCTCTTCACCGACATGGTTGTTTAGCACTCTTCCAGATCTAAACGTGGTAATAGCACTCACATTATGACGCGAGTATCCAGAATTCGGTAGGGGTTAAGCTGGAAGTTTCACTTTCTCTCTAGCACTCATTGCGGCATTTAACTGTGCAATTTTTGCTTTTATCGCTTTTATACTCTCACCGTGGGAGGCGGAGTCATGCTTTATAGTGTCGATAGAAGACCTTATATCAGCCGACATTTGCATGGTGTGTTTCATAAACAAATCTAAGGTTCGTTTGAGTGCAGAGGAGTTTTCGGTATAGGCCGTTTGGAAAGAATTATTATAGGGTGTAGAATTGTTGGCCGGATTTTGAAAAGTTTGTGTTTGAAAGGGGTGCTAAATCTGTAGTGGTTGCTGTGGCTGTGGAGGAACCCTTTGAAAGTTATTTTGGTTTGGAACCGTAATTTGAGTTTGGTGTTGGTTTCAAGCAAAATTAGGGTGATTCTTCCAACCTTGATTATATGTGGAAGAATAAGGACCATTTTTAGGTCTTTGCTGAAAGCAGCATTAGTGTGTTCTTGACCTTGAAACGGAGAATTCAAAGGATATTCTTCCGTCAGATGTGATGGATCTCAACAGCATCCACACACGGTTTTAGGGAGTGTCACCTGATTTAGGGAGGCTAAAAAAAATTTGATTTCCATAGCTTCGAGTTTCTTTTGCATTGCTACCATTGCGGCTTTTATGGCAATAGAAACATCAAGTTGATGGATACCACCCCTAAATGATGTACTAACGCTTTCCCATTGCAAAGTGTTTTCAGCAAAATCTTCCAAAAATTTCCAGGCTTCACCATCGTCTTTAGACATGAAATTGCCTTGACACATGGTTTCAAGCATCTGTTTTGTCTTTGAATTAATGCCTTCATATATAATTCGGCATAGATCCCATCTATGGATTCCATGATGAGGACATTGGATAAGTAGATCTTTGAATCGTTCAAAGCATTTCCAAAATGGTTCATTGGGAAGCTGGAAAATTGGTTGATTTCACTCCTAACACGGGCGGTCTTATAATTGGGATAAAATTTCTTAAGGAATGCTATAACGAATTCATCCCAATTGGAAATAGAATGTGCGGGTGTGTTATAAAGCCACTTTTCGGCTAAATCGCACAAAGTAAACGGGAGAATACGTAAACAAATAGTATCCACAGAAAGTTGTGAAGTGCCCATCATAACACATACGTTTTCGAATTTGGTGATAAAAACTTATACGTCTTCAGACTCTAGACCGTGAAATTTAGGCAAAAGATTGATATAGTGTTGTTTGATTTCGAAATTATCCCCATTGGCTGGTGGCATAGAAAGACAAGTAGAAAGAGGACCACGTATAGGGTAGCATCTCTCTTGGAGAGATATACGCGGTAGATTCCGCGCACCTGCGGGTGGTGGCAGAGTGGTGTTATTGAAATTTGATGGAGAACCGTCTATCTCGGTGGATGTGGTTTGTGGTGAGGAAAAAGAAGATGAAGAAATACCGACTTCAGAGTCGATAGACAAAATGCGGACAAGACAGGCACTAGAGTCCCGTGTCCAGCCGAGTATGCACTAAGCGGGTTTAGCGCAAGTGGCAGCGTATGTGTAAATTAAGAGAAAGGTGTGTTTTTGGTTTGTTTTGAAAAAGACGGATTTAGAAAAATCACAACAAAAATGCACAATCAACCCTAGATCTATGGTCACCTAGGTCAAATCACTAGACCGCTCCTACACTTCCAGAGGACAAATCGCAGGATAAATTCTCTACTATCTCTTTATCCCTCCTGTGGCCAGGTAAGTGCCAGGTAAGTGGGAGGTATCCGCTATGTAAATAGCGGGCCTAATTAGGTAATCACTTGCCTTAGACACACTTGGCTAGACACCACAAAAGATATGCGGATAAGCAGTAGATTACCCACGACCTTCCTCTGTCCTAATTGAGCGCGACGGTCCTTAGAGTCTTGGTCTAGATATTTTTTAATTAATGAAGGGTGATGCGGATACTAGTTTTGTGATTTTTGGGGCTTAGGAAGGGTAATGAACTCCCCACCTAATTTAAATTTGGTCTTTGCTTCTTAATTTCTGTATTAAAATATGCAAAAATAACCAATATAAAAACACGCAACAAGAATTTTTTTTGAGCGGTGAATTTTTGCAAAGAATCCTGCAGAAAAGTTGTTATTAGACAAATCAGAGGAGAGATAAGAAGATAGGAAATATACCACAGAGAGCTGAAACCCTAAGTCTTCAAGAACGCCGCGGTTCTGCCGCCAATGCCTGCTTCTTGCCGTGGTTCCGCGGTCTATTGAACAGTTCTTTGAACAATATTTGGTACTAATGCTCCCCTTGCGCCTCTGGTCTCGATGAAATGATCTGAATATTTTTCTTCTTGCTACAGTGATTCCAGATTTCCTTGCAAAATTCACACACTAATCGTTAAGACACGATGCGGTTTTTGATTTAAATTTTGATAGAATAATAATATTTCAACTCAAATAGCAAGAACGAACAAATTATGCACGCATCCCCGGCAACGGCGCCATTTGATTGGTCGTTTGAATCCACTTTTTGATTTTAAAGAAAAGATGTAGTAGTAGTAAAGAAGTGATGTAATGTTTTAGTCGTATAATAACCGCAATCAATAACGGGCCGTCTTATGGGTAGAATTGATTTTAAAGAAGTGAAGAAGTGATTTTAAAGAAAAGATGTCACGTGTAGTGAGCTTCAGTGAGTACGGGCCGTCTTATAGGATTCGTGGAACTCGTAAATTCTTGTTTTAGTTGAGTCGAAAGAACTAGTAAAGAAAATCAAGAAATTGTTTAAAGAGTTGATTAAAGTAATAGTTTCAAGAAATTCAAGAAATTGTTTTCAAGAAAGAAAATTCAAGAAAATATTCAAGATTTATTTATCAAGAAAATAGTAGAAGGCTTGTAGGATTCGAACGAAATTGGTAGCCATGAATGACTATTCAAAATGATTCATCTTATCTATTGGTAGAATTAACACTAGGTCGATGGCTACCAATGAGAATTAGGGATCTCTTGAAGAAACTAGGGTTTCTCCTTCATTGCCTTTGTCCTTTCATTGATTGCCGTTCCTATCAAGCTTTTAACAAGAACGATCATCAATCTAATCCCCAAATTGTAACGAAATTCTCAATAAATTGATCTCGCTCACAATTTGGACATTAATGATTTTTTTGCTAATTTTATAATTTCCATAAGACTTAAGATGAATATAGAATTCTCTCACCATGTGATCTAGCAAATTCCTTCGAATTCTTAGCAAGCGGAGATTTACTCATACATTATGAAAATAGAAGAATCAACAAATAGAGATTTCATAATGCGAAAATTTAAAGAAAGCGAGATTAAAAGTAATGATCACCTTTATTATTCAATTTCAAATTACAACTTCTCCAATCCGAGATTATAAGAAAAATTGCTCTCGATCACTCCCTTGAAGAGGAAATTTCTCCGTCGATCTTTGCTTCCCTCGATCACCATGAGTCTTGGATCTATCAAGGACCACGTGCTCGTTGATGACGATCGGCTTCGCATAAAGGAATCTTGAATGATCTCGCTCGATGAATTTCTCAATGATTCTTGATCTTGGCTCTTGATTTGGAATTGGATCTAAATTGTTTTCGTAATTGTGTACAAAATGTGTACTAAAAATCAACAACTAATCAACCCATTTTAATGTAGGCATAGGCCCCTTTTTATAGCCCTTAATCAAACTTCCTTAATAAGCTAGGTTATTATAGAGAGGATTCTAGAATAAGGTAGATAGTTATGAAGCTTTCTCAACAAGCTAGGTTGTTATAGAGAAGTTTCCAGAACGAGATTGTTACAACGAGGCTTCCCTAATAAGCTAGGACGTTGCAATGAGGCTTCCAGAGAGTTCCCTACACCGAAGCCACAACTCGGCCGCGGATCCGCGGCGACTCGGCCTGACTCGGCCGTGGAACCGCGGTCGAATGGTGGCTTCATTGCTTCAAATTTCTTTGGTCTTCTTCTGTTGATTTGTGGGTTTATATGTGATATCTGGAATCTTTTTTTCTCTACTGAATCTCTGCCAGAATTTAACTCTTTGATTTCCTTTATTTTATCGGCGAATTTCCGATTCCGATATCTGACCTGAGCTAATTTTTACACAAGATCTCAATAAAGAGTGTTAGTGATATACAATATTATGTGTGGAATAATAAACATACAATTTCCTTTAAAAATGTTGATCATAATGTATAACACATGGTAATTGATATTTTCTAGAAAAACTTGTAATATGTGTTATATTTATATCAAATATTCTTAGATGATTAGAAAAGTGAGGAAATTGTTATGTTAAAAATTACAATAATTTCGACCGAACATTGGTTTTTGCCCCTAACGACCTATGATCTTGACAAGGTCAACAAATCATAAATCGCTAGTCAAGTGCAACCTATCATTATCTGGATTACCCTAGACCTACCCACATAAGCCCTTGACAAGGTTAACAAAGCCATGCGTCTGTCCTAGTTAATCGCATCATGTGCTACAAACAAGCACCACTCAGCTACCATTCATTACGCTTTGATAAGGTCAACAAACACTGCACGAATACTGAGTAATACTCTTAGGAAATGACAGAGGGTTACAAATGGGTTTTTGGCAAAAAATCCTTTAATGTAATGAACTTGATATCGTTGAAGGAATCTGAGCAGTTTTGAAAAGGAGTGGTTTAGGCTCCACTTTTGAAAACTTCTGGTTTTTGTAGAAAACCGAGTAATCTATAGTATTGACTTTTGCTCAAGAGGTCACTTCCCGCGAAGGGATATCGACTCTTGTCTCTTGAAATGAGGTGCTGGATATTCACAACCGAATACCACTATGCAAAGCGAAAGAATATAACTGTTTTTTTTTCGAAATTTGATCCAACAACATCGTTTTAGGTTTCTTTTCTTGCATTAATCAAAATTAATAATGTCCCATCAATTAACCTATCACACTAGAAAAGAACGAAAATACAATGTACATATATGCCAACCGCATTCGCCACTGGGCCTTATCATCACCCGTTAGGTTACTTAACTAACGACAGAGCGGGAGCTGGACTAGCGCGGGTGCAAAACATATACAACATATACTACTATATATAAATATACATATAACATCCGTCCTAGGCATGATAATAAGAAACATCACATAATCACAGCAAGCAACACAGAAAGGTGAATAATCTTAGAGCCTCTGGTTTCATTTGAACCGCAAATAAAACCCGACGTTCCCGGTCGTGTGGATAGCCTGTGCAATGATAACCTGGACCCCTACGAGAACGGCAAGTTACATGCCAATCCTAGAAGTGAGGCTACCCAATCAAAAAATTAAATAGGCTACCCAGCACTCCATGGGATCCGGTAACTTGAGCGCCCCTCCGTGGGTCATCCTATACTCCCTACGAGTGCGGCGAATAGCCCGCCAATTCTAGAATGAATCCCCCTCTGTTTCATTGCCATGAGATGCGGGCTTGTTTCCTTCTAGAACCCAGTTATTCGTGCACTCCACCGCGGGGTAATCTTAGTACAGAAAATGAAAATAATATATACAATGGTGACAACGACCTCAACCCGGTCGTGCCCCAAACAAATAATATACAACCCGGCAACAACGACAGTCCACATGTCGCACACTCGCTCCGCAATAACAAATGTACAAATGAATCTCAACTGTACCACTAACATTGCACCACAAGCTATCCACCATGACTATCTAACCACTACCACAACACAAACACAGAACATCAACGTGAATGTCATGTTCGCAAACCCATCTAAAAGAACATATAGCAGTTAGACGATTTATACCGATTGAATGACATTCTCGCAGATAGTAATGTATGTACTGTAGCAATTAAACAGTGTTAAAAATTAACGACTTCAAAATGCCCCGTAAAGCACCAAACTCAAAGATAACAGAATATCCAACTTGGGCAAAAACAAACAACATCTGAAACACAAAATCCAAGAGATAAGAACACAGACCAAAACCCAACTCAATTCCACCCCAGAAAATCGGTGGTGCCGGTTATTTTGCAAGTTTGGTCGGCCACAGATAGGTGGAATCGTCTTGTTTTTGGTCTGTGTTCATCTCACAATGAAAGGAGCACTCTGCAATTGTATAAAAAATTTTTAGAGCCTCTGAAAATTTCGACAGAAACTTGGATTTTCGTTTCGTGTTTCGGAGTTATTTCGGTTTCGTTACTTTAACATTGTTTAAACCTGCTAGTATAGGGTTTATGGACTGGCTCTGATACCATGAAAGGTTATGCTAACGCCCTGGCCATCAACCAAGGCCGATTGCGGAACAAATTTTTTTTAATGATGTAAACTTGGCGCTAGAATAACCTTAAACCGGATCTACAATAAACCTAACTAGCAACTAAAGAAGCTGTCTGCTGTGAAAGAAGTTTATACCATGAGACACGAGTCCTTCGGGTCTTCACTCCTCTTCTTTATCATGCTCTTAGTGGCCTCCATGATCAAGCTTGATCGACGGCTTCCTTACGTCAAAGATGATCCACCTGAGAGTGTCTACTTTGGGCTCCTATCTTTAAACTAAGGTAATTAGGTTACTTGGTTTGCTAATCTATGTACATAGGCGATATAGAGAGTGATGATAGATTGTTTTTGTCTTAAGAACCCTAGGTTTCTCAACACATGAGACTATTAGGGTTTGAGGTAGAAGAAGAGAAGCTTGGAGGAGGTAGGAGTGTTGTAGAGAGCAAACTAAAAAAAACCCAAGTGAAGAATGGCTAAGTCTTGTGACTAATAAAGCAAGCATGCCAAAGATAATAATAAAAAATTATCTTCACCTCAAAATATCTAGATACCACATTGCCTCAATAGTAACCCATGACTCACTAGGTGAGTCAACAAGTAGCCATGCTTCACTTAAGAAAAGTCAACACCTCATACCTCCACCTTATTAACCATTTAACTAAATGGTTAAAACAAATAATGAGGTTTCTTCTTCTAGAAGCACTCTTGTAACAAATTACAAGAATACCCCTCACCGTATATACATACCCGTATCCGTATCCTAAAATATACGAATACAAAAGAGACGAAAATAATCCAACAATATAATACTAGGATCCGGCTTAAACCAAAGCCCGCTAGTATTATCCGCCCGAACATCATACGTGCACAAGTACATGTATGTGATCGAACCCTGCCGTAAAACCATACGGCCTTTACATCGTTTCGCCCGAAGCAGAGAAACCCTCTTTGTGGGACTCTAAAGACTCGACAGTACGCCGGCAGTGCGTTACTGGATAAATCCATAAGCACAAGCACGTCAGCGACACTAACTGTACGTAACGGCTACCCGGGTACTTGTCGAAAAGGATAGCCGGCGAGCAAACTCATTCGGATCCCTATTGAGCCTATCCGTGACAATATCCGTCCAGTCCGGTCTCTTCGTCTAAGAGTATCGTATACCGGATCTAGGGGGAGGTAATCGTCAGACCCTAATAACTCGATGATTCGTGATAATGCGGCTCAAGACTAATCCGGAAAACTACTGATCAACCTATCAGCAAATCCCAACTGCCTTGGCCAAGGACTTATGGTCCTGACCAATCGAACACAGTGCGATATCAACTTCCAATACCTGGAGAGATAAATCCCTGACAATCACTCACTACATCCATGTGGTTCGGGACTGTACCTAACCAAAACCTGTTTGCACGACTCAGTAGAGCCGTGGTAGGGTAGTGATCAAAGCACAGTGGGAAGTCACACGAGACAAATGACGATCTTAGGTCCAAAGGCTGTAACAACCCTAAACTTTTTGTACGAATTTTTTTTTCAAAATACAGAAAGGGACACCTGAGCCTGAGCACAAGTTATAAGTTTAATTAGCTTTTGAACATCAAGAAAGAGCTTGTAGCTCATTGGTATGACCTTGCACTACTGAAACATAGCACCTGAGTTCAAATCCCATCAGCCACATTATCTTTTTATTAAAATTTCTTTTAATCTTTTAGAAGCCCAAGGGTTTACATGTTCATTACACGTAAACTGAAGAGTCACAGAATATTTAAATATATGCACGAGGGTATACGAGGCGACACCAACACGTGGCACCAAACCCTGACCCCCTCCGTCGGTGTTGGCCCGGCGAAAAACCCAATAAACCCGATACCGCCGGTCCAACCGTCGGTGATGCCCATCTTTTCATTCGAGCACCTCTTCAGCTACCCCACTTCTCTCACACTGTTTATTTTCTCTACACATTTCCAAAGAGCAATAAAATCCCATTTAATCCCAATTTTAATGCATTCTTTCATCCCCTAAACCCTAATTTCCCTTATAAATACTACACGCCATTTCACACATTCTCACTCAGAAATTCCCTATCAAAACTCTCCAAAATTCTCAAGTTTCTTTTGTGTGCAAGTGGAGTTGGCGAAGGGCGAAGTTCCGACGACGTTCCAAGGAGTTTCTAGCGACGAAACGATGCCCCGACGATCCCTAGTCTTCCTCTACGTCTCTTTTTTCTCAATACCCAGTAAGTCCCTTCTTCCCCTCTCTTTTTTGATTCTAAAACTTTTCTATTTTAAAACTCGTCGGAAACGGAGTTAATCCGACTTCCGATTTCCTTTTCTTCAAAAATACAACTTTTTCTTAATAACAAACCTCCAAAATGTTAATATATTGTTTAGTAATCATTAACTAGATAATAGAACAAGTCTGACATCAAAATAATAATCATATTAAGTTCTATTTCATTTTTACATTAAAATACCCTTATACTTAGATTTGACATTGCTTATTGTTTTTGACCCTTTTACGTTAGAAAACTCATGAGGTAATGACCTACCTCATCACAACACACATTTCTTGATATAGCACGATGGAAATTGGGGAACATAGTTATGGGATAATACGATGTTTCAAATAAATATCATTAACTTATAAAACCATTTCTTTAAAAAGATATATTAAACAATTCCTTGCAATTGCGCCTCTACAACCCACTTTTGGGGACTTCGTTCGGAATGGTGCGGATTATCTTACATCCCCAGGCCTAGAAGGGCGAGTTGCAGACCTTTGAAAGGAGCATTCGATCTCGATGGAATTTTTATGCATTTTTTCTTTAGAAAATGAGATTTCTATAAGAAAATAAATAAAATTACTTTCATTAACTATGTATGTATATCTATTATCAAAATATCTACTTAACTATATTATATAAATATTCCATGTTTTCAAAAGGAATCACCATTACATGAAAATACTATCCAAATACAAAACAACACAGATATTTCAATAAAATACCCTATACTATGAAAATTAGGTTTTACTCACTAAAAATTTTACTTTTATAAAATATATATCTATGAAAACCCTAAAGATGATAATTAAATGCTTGAGATGCATTTTGAAAATTATATCAAACTATTTTTACATAAAACCCCCTCAAGTTATACTAATTTACAATAAGGACCCCAGTAAATATAGGTTTAAGCGGGACCAGTCTCTTGAGCCTCAGGGAGCCGGAGAATATGGGAGGTTGCTTATCTAAGGTAGACAATCTAATAACGGTGTTATCAACACGGTAATTGTCTTTAAGATAGACACAAATCTTGTCGTTCATGTGCGGCAGTTACCGATAATATCAAAACAATCAGGACTTCAATTCTGTTTAAAAGTCTGACTCAGTTCGAGTCATGGTCAAACCTGAAATCAATCTGACTTGAATGTGATTCAAGTATAAACTACAATACAACATGAATCCATGAATCAGTCTATTCAATCTATATCAATTTATATTGACCGAACCGAACCATGGATATACTCCATTTACATGACTATCCATTTACATCCATTCCATTTACTGATGTCATGGTTTCGACAAGACTTCCATTTACTACAAGACAATACAGACAATACAATACAATGAATACAATCAATACAATAAGACATTACGTGATTTATAAAGGGGTAGACTGGTACGGAACATGTTAAAGGTGGCACGAGGTGGTCACTTAAGACGCAATTACATCTATGCCGTTGTTCCTTGGTATTTTCTATGGAGCCTTGTACTATGGGTTACCAAAGTCCACGGTGTAAGTTGTGTAGGGTTCCCTAGCACGATAGCAAGGTTTCGGGAGGTATCGTCCATGCCAATTTCAAATTTTTGCGATTCTAAACATCCCTAACCCTAGAATCTTAACTAGAGATTTAGACGAAACAACAATGCAAACAACTCTACATCTAAGTGAATGAGGAATACAACCTTTGTATACCGGTCCTTCACTTCTAAGGTTCCGTGTAGTAGTCGCTTCGCTCCAAGTAGTGAGCACCCAAACTCTAGTAAGGGTTCACATGAAGAAATGAACAAGCTTGCTCGAAGTCTTCGAGCAAGAAGATTATCTACATCGAGGAGACTCAAGCTCTTGCTACCTCTTCACTAATGGTAGATTAGTGAAGCAAACACCCTAAACTAAATGACTAATATAGTAGAGGATGATGAAGTAGGAATTTTGCTCACTTTAGATTTATTTTTCTCACAATATTTCTTTACTTTAAGAAAAGCTAGCAAGGTTTCCCTTGATGAAGAAGAAGATGAAGTGGAGAAGAGAATGAAAACTCATGAGGTGAGAATAGCAACCATGTGTGAGTTAGTATCATATACTAACTCATGTAGAGACTAAACTATGGCTAACGATAATGGTTAGGTTAATAAATATATTAAGTAAAACAAATTAGTGGACTTAGTCAATGGTTCCACAAGCTTCTCCAAGCTTTAACCATTAAACCAATTTCCATCTAATTTTGATTAACTTTAAATAAATAAAACCCTTCATTATATCAAGCATGGTGTGAGTCTCATACACCCATGAAGCATGTGGCATCAAGCATGACACAAAAAAATGTACATTAATATATATCACATATATACTATATACACACAAGTGGGAAAAAGAAATGTTTAAGTGAGCTAATATTAGTTAATGTACTTCAATATATCACATATATAATTATACATTAAATTACTAAATCAACATTTGATTTAATAATCCAGCTATATCACATACAACCGACTAATATAAAATATAACAACATATCTAATCAACACTTGATCCGATAACCCGGCTATATCACATATAACCGACCGATATCACATATAGCGAGAATAGAATGCGGTATCACATACGCGCATTAATCTCGATCTCGCACATATCATATATGTGCCCCTACTTCATTTCGCATGAACCAGGAAACCTCTGTGTATGACTCTAATGACTCGTCAATACGCCGGCAGTAGGTGATGATCATATCAAATACCCACAAGCCGCAAGCGGTTAGCTAAACGTAAGGTATTGAGCGATGATAAGATCAACAAGCAAGCCTGCTCATACTCCTGCGAATCTAATCATGTAACACTACCGTACAGTCCGGTCTCTTCGTCAGATATGTCGCATATCATAGCTTGGGGGTGGTAAAACGTCAGACCCCAATAGCCTGATAAGTCATGACAAAGTGAGGCTCATAACGGTTTGAGAAACTACCGATAACACTAACCAGTAGATCTCAGCAACCCAGGCCAGGGATTTCCTGTTATGGCCAATCAAGCATAGCGCAACATCAACCCCTAATACCGGGAGAGACGAAATCCCCTCCTATCGCTCATTGCCTCCATGTAACTCGGGGCTGTACCCAAAAATCACCGTTTTGCATGATCTCTTGAACGTGGTAAGGTGGAAATCAAAGCACAGTGGGAATCACACAAGACTCTATGACGATATCGGGTCGACAGACTAACCTGTACCAATGTCACTAGAGAACAGCTATCTGACGATAGATATAATACCATATAGGAGTTCTCGGCGAGTCCGTTCAGTGTATCCAGTCTCCACTGAGCACCCGTATACCATCTCTGATATCAAACACCAATGGATATGAGATCATCCATCGTCCATCATATGGGTCGAGAAGCGCATACGCTAGTCTACTCTGGAATATCGATGCCCTGTCTCGATACTCTCACGACTAGGAACAATTGAAGGATGTACTTACCGACTACCTTTGTCCCACTAGTATGATCTGCATCATAATCCTGGTAGTCAAGTACTCATCCTAAGGGCTTTATCAACATGTAATAGAGAGACAATAAGTGTACATGTTAAGATAAAGAGCAACCAGATAGCATACTATCATGTCGAGCAAGAAAGTCCTTCCTATATATGTCCAAGCATCCACTATAATATACATCACATGTATAATAATGGCCTCTAGGGCATACATATAACTAACAAGTTGGACTTCTCTCGTATACACTAGTATCTTCTGTACCAAGCTACAAACACTACGTTAACTTAACAATCAAATATTATACTAGATATACTCTCTTTTCTGTCTATTCTATTTCTCTCCTTCTTTGGGACTTATCGAGCGATTGTTTGCTGACGACATTCCTATTTCTATTCTTCTTTGGAATGTTGTCAGGTGGATCGGACGCAATAGAGCTCGAGACCAGCCAGGAGCATTTGGAGTAGTACACTGAAGACCTGGAGCATTAGACTTCATTTGTACATTTTCATTTCAGTTATGCCATTGTTTAGGCATCGCATTCTATTCATGTATTTATATTTCAGTTGTACTTGTAAAAGAATGTTTAATAAATAAAGTTGCTGTTTATTTACATTCCTGTCTCTTGTGTACTTTACTTATATTGCTTAGATACGCTTAGCGTGTTTACTTCTGAGTAAATACGTAGTGGCCTCGTCGCGTCCTCTTACCGTACACCGGAAAGCGGGGCGTGACAAAGATTAACCTGTACACATGTCACATGTGAAGCGTCATCTTACGATAAGTATAATACCATCTAGAGGTTCTCAGCGAGTCCGTCCAATGTACTCACCCCCAGTGAGCATCCGTATACAATCTTAGGTGATCGCACCAATGGTTGTGGGACCAACCATCGCCCCTCGTCAGGGTCTAGAAACTTACATGCAAGTCTACTCTAGAATATCGATACCCGATCTTAATACTCCTACGACTTGGGACATTTAAGGATGTTCTTCTAGACTACCCAGCTCCCACAAGTATGATCGCCATTATAATGCAGGTAGTCAAGAAAGATCCTACGGGTTTTATCAACATGTAACCGCAATATGTAATAACGTGTATAACATATGCCATGTTATGATTAAGTCAAACCATAATAGCATACTACCATATCAAGTCTTTATCAGTATGTGCAAGCTGGATAAAGCATTAATAAAAAAAATACACATATACTGATAAAGACAACTGAAATAATATACTATATAACTGAGCAAGATCGTCTTGTACATACATATCCCCAGCATCCACATGTATCCAACAACATCCACATATGAGTAACCTGAAATAGAAGCAAGTTCTCAAAACTATTACTTACAACACAATACCGAACACAAGTATCTACATCTTCGATCATCTTGAAGAATCCTGATACTTGTAACATATGGTTCTCTTCCTTATTCTTATACCTGTAACTTCTCAAAATTTGGACCTTGTATTTCAACGAAATACTTGTCTAAAACTAGAGAAGTCATGAGTAAACAGAATATAGTATGAGTACCAACCTCTTTGTCCTAATGGACATCGGACAACATACAATACTTTGTTTAAGTTCTCTGAGTTTAATAACTCAAACCTTGTGCGTTGTAAGTTGAAAACTGTACTATGGTTAAAAAGAATTACACCGTAGTTGAATGCATCTTACTTAACCAGCAACTGATATAGGTAAACGTCATAGACATAATTTTAAAAAGTTATATCTCACTTTATAAAATAAATGTCCGGATACATCAATTTGAAATTGGTGCATAACGATGGATATTCAAAACCAAAAGAATTGTCGTTAGGCAAAAACCCAGGTGATTTCCTCAAATATCATCAATTCCAAAGAATTCCGATATAAAGAGGATCTATACACCAAATTCGCAATATTCTACTTCCATTCATCATCTGTAACGCTATAAAGATGTGAGAATCATGTGAGTTCCTAAGAACGACAGCAAGGTTTCGGGTGGCATCATCCATACCAAATTAAAATTTTGTCATGCTTAAACAACCCTAAACAAGATCTTATACTAGAGAATCATATGAAACTAAAAGCAAACAACTTTACTTCTAAGTGATTAGAGATTACAACTTTTGTAGTCCATTCCTTCGCTTCAATAGCTCCTTGTTGTGGTCCCTTCGCTTCGATCAACAAACTCCTGGACTTTTGAGAAGCTCCACAAGGTGAATGATCCATGCTTGCTAGAAGTCTTCCAAATCTAATATGATCTACTTCGAGGAAACACGAACTTAAGCTATCTCTTCACTAATAATGAATTAGTGAAGCCAACACACTAAACTATATGGCTAATATAGAAGAGAATGATGAAGTAGGAATTTTGCTCATTTTAGATTTTATTTTCTCACAATTTTTCTTCTCTTTTTCAAAAGCAAGAGAGCTAGAAAAAGGATGAAGAAGAAGATGAAGTGTTAAAATGAATGAGAGTGAGATGAGGTTACAAATGCAACCATGGTGAGTTCTAGTCATACACTAACCATTGTAGAGACTTAACCATAGCTTAGAATAATGGTTGGGTTAACAAAATATCTTCAGTAAAACAAATTTGGTGGACTTAGTCAATGATTCATAGAAGCTTCTCAAAGCTTCTTACCATGACCAATTTCCATCAAATAATGAATTACTTTAAATGAATGTTAACCCTAATTATATCATGGTTATGGTGTAAGTCTCATACACCCTTGTTGCATATGTAACCTTGCATGATACATAACATATATCACATATATATAATGTATGCAAAAGTGAGAAAAATAAATGGTCAAGTGAGAAAAATAAATGGTCAAGTGAGAAAATATTAGTTAATGTAAATTTATATATCAAATATATAATTATACATTAAATCATTAAACCAACACTTGATTTAATAATCCGGGTATATTACATATAACCAATTAATACCAATAATATCAACTTACCGAATCAACACTTGATTCGATAACCCGGCTATATCATATATACCCAGCCGATATCACATATCGCGAGAATAGAATACGGTATCACATACACATATTAATCTCATTCCCGCACATATCATATATGTGCTCCTACTCTGTTTCGCCTGAGCCAGGAAATCTCTGTGTAGGACTCTAAAGACTCGTCAATACGCTGGCAATTGGTGATGATCGTATCAAACACCCACAAGCCGCAAGCGGTCAGCTAAACGTAACGGCCATCCGGGTATTGAGCGATCAGAAGATCAACAAGAAAACCTATACATACTCCTGCGAATCTAATCAGTAACACTACCGTACAGTCCGGTCTCTTCGTCTGATATGTCGCATATCCAGTTTTGGGGTGGTAAACGTCAGACCCCAGTAACCGATAAGTCATACCGATGTGAGGCTCATAACAGGTCGAGAAACTACTGATAACGCTTACCAGAAGATCTCCATATCAGCCCTAGCCAGGGACTTCCAGTTATAACCAATCGAGCATAGCGCAACATCAATCCCCAATACCGGAAGAGACGAAACTCCTCCTATCGCTCATTGCTTCTATGTGATTCGGGACTATACCCAAAAGACACCGTTTTGCACGTTCTCATGAACGTGGTAAGGTGGAAATCAAAGCACAGTGGGAATCACACAAGACTCTATGATGATCTCGGGCTTATAGACTAACCTGTACCAGTGTCTGTAAGACTACAGTAGCTCCCCGGCCGTCTTTCCGAGGCCAAAATGCGGAAACGAAAATTTTTCTTAACAAGAAACCGGTGCTATCGTATGCTTAAAACCCGGATCGAACCATTAACCTACAACTAGCTATCTAGAGAAGGGATAGAAAGGCTATACCGATCGATCCGTGTCCTTCGGTCTTTGGCCACCATCCCAAGCTCCTCGCGGCAACTCCGGTCTCGATCTCCTCGTCGAAAAGAGAACCACATCTACGAGTCTTTTTATGGGCTCCCGCTTCGTCCGAAGCAACTCGGGCACGAAGTGTGCTGGCCAACGTGTCCAAGGTGTTGTAGAGAATGTTTGTGATCACTTTGTCTCTTGCATCCATGGCTTGGATGGAGGTTAGAGGTGTCGCCATTGATGGAGATAATGAGCTAGAGAAGAAAGAGGAAGAAGAAGATGTTTCTCTTTTTTTTCTTTTGTGATGCTGGAATGATAATAATGAGAGAGAGATCAATAATACAAGAGCTCACAACCATAACATGGCTGCCCCTCTTTCTCCTCTTATCAATTCAACACATTAAATCAATCATAAAATGTGACATTTGCACAAATAATGATACTATGAGTCACTAGATTGCATATGCCACATTTAATGCACCTCATGATGAATTCTAGCTCATTATTTCCACCATCCAAACATTAATCCAAATGTTTAGTCTAACAAAAAAATCCGGCAACATCTAAAGTAAACTCGTGACGGATCACAAGGATACCCCTCACCTGCATATACATACCTGCATCCGCATTCCGACTGAATGTGAATGCGATGAGACTAAAGTAATCCAACAAATCTAATACTAGGATCCGTCTTAAACTAAAGCCCACTAGTATGATTCGTCCGATCATGATCCGTGCAATACTGCACGTATATGATCCAACCCTGCCATATATCATACGGCCTCTACAACGTTTTGCCCGAAACTTGAGAAACAGTCTGTGGGGGACTCTAAAGACTCGTCAATACTTTGGCTGTGGATTTAACCACTAGCACGTCAGAGGTATTAGCCATACGTAACAGGCTACCATGTATTAGCTGTACGTAACGGGCTACCAGGTATTGACCACAAGGGAGGTCGATGAGCGAACTCATCCTGACACCTTACTGAGCCTGTCAGTGACAATATCCATACAGTCCGGTCCGTTCGTCTATGAGCATCGCATGGGGAGCCTAGGGGGTTGGTAAAAGTCAGACCCCCAAAAGCGGTACAAGTCGTGTCGGAGTGTAGCCCAGAACACCGTGAGATACTACTGGAATACCTACCAGTAAATTTCCTGCCTCAGCCGAGGGCTTTGTGTAATGGCTCTCCTAGACACAGCGCGATTTCACCCCCAATACCGGGAGAGACGAACCCCTGCCGATCCGCTCACTGCCTCCATGTGGCTCGGGACTGTACCCAACTAAAACCTGTTCGCACGACTCCTTTGAGCCGTGGTAGGGTAGTAATCTAAGCACAGTGGGAACTCATACGAGACAAATGACGATCTCAGGTCGATGAACTAACCTGTACACATGTCACCAGGGAACTGCTATCTGACGTCAGGTATAATACCAACTAGCATGTTCCCGGTGAGTCTGTCCGGTGTACTCATAACCCAATGAGCACCTGTATACATCTTAGGTGAACCAACTGACACCAGTGGCTTGTGAGACCGGCCACCACCTCTCGTCGGGGTCTCGACTGTATACACTAGTCTACTAATGGAGTATCGATATCCAGTCTCAAAACTCCCACGACTAGGGACCTTTTAAGGATGTGCTTATAGACCCCATCTCCCACGTATATGATCGCCATCATACTGCTGGTAGTCAAGCAAGAATCCTAAGGGCTCTATCAATGTGTAATAGCGACCTATAAGGTCACCTAAAGCAGTACACGATGATAAAGATAAACCATGGTAGCATACTATTCTCCATCAACGTGTAATAGTGAACCACAATGTCACCTAAAATATGTACACGATGGTAAAGACAAACCAGATAGTATACAATCATCTCGAGTAAGACTGTCCTACGGGTATAGGTCCCCCCTCAATCATTGCAATCATGTGCCTGTGATCCAATAATTGACTCTGAGGGCACTATATCCAACAGTGTCACCAGAGAACTGCTATCTGACGATAGGTATAATACCATCCAGGAGTTCTCGGCGAGTCTGTTCAGTGTACCCAGTCTCCACTGAGCACCCGTATACGATCTTTGATGTCAAACACCAATAGATGCGGGATCATCCATTACATATCATATGGGTCAAGAAGCGTATACGCTTGTCTATTCTGGAGTATCGATGCCCTGTCTCGATACACCCTCGATTAGGAACAATTATAGGATGTACTTTTGGAATACCCTGGCCCTACTAGTATGATCTCCATCATAGTCCTAGTAGTCAAGTACACATCCTAAGGGCTTTATCAACATGTAAGAGCAAGACAGTAACACAATACAAGTCAACATGTTAAGACAAAGAGCAACCAGATAGCATACTATCATATCGAGCAAGAAAGTCCTCTCTATATTTATCCAAGCATCTACTATAATATACATCATATGTACAATAATGGATCTAGGGCATTTACATAACTAACAAATCAAATCTGGTAAATACATACTCTGGAGTTAGAATCTAATTGGGAAAACAGTTTTCAATTAACACCGTACAGTGAAACTGAAACATGAAAATGTTTCGAAGGGGTAATTGGGTATTCCTAGTAATGCCGCTTCCACTATCCAGATTCATGACAGTAACCGTATACTTCTTTAACATCACTCCAATCCCTTTATACGTCTTTACTTATTACTTTCTGTACACTATATTTAGGCTAATTGAATTTCTTCCTTTCCTATCCTTCGGCACCAGCCTATGGTTTGGAAGAAGACTATCCAATAAGTGCAATAGGTTTACACTCCTAAGACCAGGAGCTTTCGCAATCTGAGAGAAGGTAAAGGGAAAAGACAACTGAATAATCCTATTCTATTTCTCTAGAACCAAAAACCATCTCGAACTGGAACAAGTTCCTTCGAGTTCATATGTAACTATACGATGGAATATCCAAGAAATGTGGATCTTCGTTGTAATACAGAGTGTTCTGGAGAAATGCAAAGGTGATATAGGAGTGGTAGGGGTATACGCTGTTTCATCGTGAATGATAGTAGTCGCAATTTACTTTGCCCTTAATCTAATCCATTTATATTTCTTTACTTATTACCTTCTGTACACTACATTTAGGCTAATTGGTTTTCTTCCTTCCCCACCTTTCGGTACCAGCCTAAGGTTTGGAAGAAGACTATCCAATAAGCGTAATAGGTTTACTCTTCTAATACCAGGAGCCCTCGCAACCTGAAAGAAGGTAAAGATAAAAGACAACCGAATAATCCTATTCAATTTCTCCAGAATCAGAAACCATCCTCGAACTGGAACAAGTTCTTTCGAGTTTGTATGTAACTATACGATGGCATATCTAAGAAATATGGATCTTCGTAGTTATACGGAGTGTTCCGGAGAAATGCAAAGGGGATGTAAGAGCGGCAATGATATATGCGACTAAATGACAATCCAAAAGCCAAAGTGTTTTTAAGAAGGTTCGGTTAACTTGGTTCATGAGTTAAGGTCAGGCCATGGTCGCTGCTAAAGAGGGAGAAAAGAACCACTCAGCGTGCATTCTAACCTAGATTAGATTGGTTAATCACTTTATCTAATCAGGATGGCTCCCACTGTTTTCTCGAATTCTCCTTCAAACCCTAAAAAGAGAATTAGTCGGGATCATCTAAAATCACCCGAGGAGTAATACCTATTCATCAGTGGGAATTGGGATCTAACTATCATCGTATGATAACTTGATGGAATCCACTCAAGTCTCCACACTCCAGAAGGTATTCCCATGCCTGGCAAATTTCCTTTATATTTGAAACTCCCAATGTGGCTTTTACCCCTAACGGTTTTTGACCTTGACTAGGTCAGTAAACCATAAACCGCTAGTCAAGTTCAACCCGTCATTTTCTTGATTGCATTAAACCCACCTGCACGTGCCATTGACTAGATCAACAAGGCCGCACGATTGTCCTAACCAATCACATTTACAGTGCATAAAAAAATACCACTTACCTACAGTACACTACGCCTTGACTAGGTCAACAAACACAATATGAATACTAAATAACACTAATCTGAAACGATGGAGGGCTACGACTTGTTTTTGGCGAAAAACCATTAATGTATTGATCTTGATATCGTTGAAGGAACCGAGTGGTTTTACAAATATATAGTGACGTAAACTTTTGCTAAAGAGGTCACTCATTGTGAAGGGATCTCGGCTCTTTCCTCATCGAACAAGGTGCAGAATATTCCAAATTGAATACCACGATGCAAAGCAAAAGAATAGACTATAGTGAAGTTATTATGATGACGCAAACTTTTGCTCAAGTGGTCACTCCCTATGAAGGGATCCCGGCTCTTACTTCGTCGAATGAGGTGCTGGATATTCATAACCGAATACCACTGTGCAAAGCAAAAGGAAACGTCTGTAATGTCAGTTTTTAAAAATCTTGGTTCCAACAATATCATATAGGTTTGTTTTTCTTGCATTAATCGGAATTAATGCGGTCCCATTAATTAAACCATATCACACCAGAAAAGAACGAAAATACAATGTACGTATATGACATCTGCATTCGTCATGGGTTCCCGTCATGCACCGTTAGGCTACTTAACTAACGGCAGAGCAGGGGCTGGACTAGCGCGGATGCAAAACATATGCAACATCTACTAATATATATATAAATATATATAACATTCGTCCCAGGCATGATATAAGCAATATCATAGAATCTCAGCAAGCAACACAGAATATTGGATAATCTTGGAGCTTCGGGTTTCATTTGAGCTGAAAATGAGACCCGACGTTCCCTGTTGTGTGGATAGCCCGTGCAATGAAAATCTGGACCCCTACGAGCACAGCAAGTTATCCTCCAATCCTAGAAGTGAGGCAATCCCAATCAACAAAGTGAACGGGCCACCCAGCACTTCACGGAATTCGGTAACTTGAGCACCCTTCCGTGGTCAACCTGTACCCCTACGAATGCGTCGAATAGCCCGCCAATTTTAGAGTAAGGCCCCCTCTGTCTCAACTCCATGAGATGCGGGCCCGTTGCCCTATAGAACCCGGCTATTCGAGCACTCCACCGTAGGGTAATCCTAGTACAGAAAATGAAAATATATATACAAGGGTGACATTGACCTCAACCCGGTCGTGCCCCAAACAAATAATATACAAACTGGCAGAGACGGCAGTCCATATGTCGGACGCTCGCCCCACAATATCAAATGTACAAATGAATCTAAACTGTATAACTATCATTGCACCACTGGCTATCCACCACAACAATCCAACCACAATCTCAGCACAACACAGAACATCAACATGAATGTCATGTTCGTAAATCCGTTTAAAAGAACATATAGCAGTTAGACGGGTTATACCACTCTAATGTCATTCACGGTCGCAGATAGTAATGTATGCACTGATAAACACAAACTTAAAATTTCTATCGACTAAACATTCCTAAATTGGCCCCCAAATGCAAACCAGCACTCAAACAAATTTAGGCCAAAACCAAATATCCAAAAAATCACAATTCCATGTAATAGAGTGCCAGAAAAAATTATGTGCACATTCACCACTAAATGACCGCGGAACTGCCGCAAATAGGCACCTAATGCCGCCGTTCTGCGGCGGTAACGGAAGATCATGTGCTCAAATTTTTTTCGTGATTCTAAATATACCTGCACGTATTTTTAAAACTCTCTGAAATATTTTTGAATAAGTTTGAAAATCGCCAGCAAACACATTAAAATGGAATCGTGATTCGGAAAAATTGGTCGATCGATATTTTAACCTTGTGCAAACTGGCTAGTATAGGTTTATAGCGTGGCTCTGATACCATGTTGGGTTATGCCAGCGCCCTGGCCATCTATCGTGACCGTTTAAGGAACAAAATTTTTCAAAACTGGCGCTAGAACAGCCTTATAACCCGGATCTACCATAAACCTAAAGCTAGCAAACTAAAAAGGAGTTTAGAATGGTTATACCGAATGATCCGAGTCCTTTGGTCTTCTACCATCTTTGTAAGCTCCTAGAGACCATCATGATCAAGCTTGATCGCCAGTCTCCCTCCATCGAAGATGATCCACCTGAGGATTTGTAATTCTAGCTCCAACCTCATAATCGAGGTAACTAGGGTAACTAGTTTGCTAAACTAGATAGCCTAGAGGATGTAAAATCTAATGATGGATTAATTTGTCTCCAAACACCCTAGATTTCTTAACACATGAGACATTTAGGGTGGAGGTATAAGAAGAAGCAAGAGGAGATGAGAGTGAAGCAACCATAGAAAATGGCTAAGTGTTGTGAACAAAAGAAATGAATCAAGCATCACCAAAAAAATCTCACAACACCAAAATAAATATCAAGTATGCCACAATAGTGAACCATGAGTCACCCCCATGAGTCACCACAAAGCCATGCTTCTATAAATGCCAAATCACACCTTATCCCTCCACCTCATTTAACCATTTAACAAAATGGTTATAAACAAAAATGAGGTGGCATCTTCTAGAAGCACCTTGTAATAAATTACAAGAATACCCCTCATTCGTATATACATACCCGTATCTGTATTCCGAAAAATACGAATACACAGAGACGAAAACAATCCAATAATATAATATTAGAATCCGGCTTAAACTAAAGTCCACTAGTATTATCCGTCCGAATCATTATACGTGCACATGTGCACGTATATGATCGAACTCCGCCATAAAACCATACGGCCTCTACATCGTTTCACCTAAAACAGGGAAACCCTCTGTGTGGGACTCTAAAGACTTGTCAATACGCTGGCAGTAAGTTTAACCACTAGCACATCAGTGGTATTAGCTGTACGTAATGGCTACCCAGGTATTGAGAGAAAGGAAAGTCAACGAGCAAACTCATCCGACCCCCTACTGAGCCTGTCCGTGATAATTTCTATACAGTCCGGTCTGTTCGTCTAAGAGTATCGTATATCGTGTCTAAGGGGTGGATAAAGTCAGACCCCTAATAACGCGATATTTTGTGTCGGTATGAAGCCCATCACCAACTGAGAAACTACTAATCCAAATCAGTAATTCCTGTCTACCTTGGACAAGGATTTTGGGTGATGGCCACCCGTGCACCTCGTGACATCAACCCCCAATACCGGGAGAGACGAATCCCCAACGATCCGCTCGCTACTTCCATATGGCTCGGGACTGTACTCAATTAAAACCTGTTTGCATGACTCCTTTGAGCCGTGGTAGGGTAGTAATCAAAACACAGTGAGAACTCACTCGAGACAAATGACGATATCAGGTCGATAGACTAACCTGTACACATGTCACCTGGGAACTGCTATCTGACAATAGGTACAATACCAACTAGCATGTTCCCGGCGAGTCCGTCCAGTGTACTCAAAACCCAATGAGCACCTGTCTACTATCTTAGGTGGCTAACTTACACCAATGGCTTATGAGACCGGTCACCGCCCCTCGTCGGGGTCTCGATAAGTACACACCAGTCTACTCTAGAGTATCAATGCCCAGTCTTGATACTCCTACGACTAGGGACATTTAAGGATGTGCTTATAGACTACCCAGTTTCCACGTATATGATCGCCATCATAATGTTGGTAGTCAAGCAAGAATCCTATGGGCTCTATCAACATGTAATAGTGATCTGTAATACCACATAATGCATGTACATAATGATAAAGACAAACCAAATAACATACTATCATTTTGAGTAAGACTGTTCTATCCGTATAGGTCCTCCTTCAATCATCATAATCACCTGCCTGCGATTACAATAATTTCCTTGAGGGCACTATGGCCAACAAGCTCAAGAGAAATGATACCGCTTAAATTTATATTAATCCAGAGTCCTTAAATATTGTTTGCATATCTCAAGAGGGTTTTATGAAAAATATGTTAATATTTTGAAAAATAATCCTAGAGGGTGAATTATAATATTTAGGGTTTTCATGAACATATATTTTAATTGTTGTTATATTTTAGTGATAAACCTAACTTTTTGAAAGTTTATGGTACTTTTATGAAAACTAGCTTTTTTGGAAACTTGTTGGTATTTTATTAAAAATTCTAATCTTTTATTTTAAAAGATATAGTTTCATAATTTGTTTTTATTGAAAATATGGATTCATAACCTTATATAATTTTCTAAAGTTTTGTTTTGTTTAGAAAAGTCATATTTCTTAAAAACCATATTTTTATTTCCTTTCGAGACCGAATACTCCGTGAGGAGTTCTGCATCTCACTCTATTATCCCAAAGATGTGCGATAATCCACACCATCCATTAACGGGTCTCCTAACGAGGGTTGTAGAGACGCAATTGCCAAGGATTTAAAAACATCGATTAAAAGAAACCCGTTTTTAAAAATGTGATATTTTAATGTAAAACCTATTCTTTAAATAAAGCATATATTTAGAATCTCGTGCTATGAAACCATAGTGTTCGTGTGGGGTAGGTCGTTATCCCGTGAATGGTCTAAAGGCCTATACTCTAGTTATTGAAAATACTGTTATATTAATGTTCATGGTATTTTTATGAAAACTTTATTTTATGATTATTTCACATGGAAAATTTTATTTAAATAAAAGCTAAATGATTATCAATAAGGTTAAGAGTGATGTGAAGCTGTTAGTTTGACATATTTTTCTTATAAAGTGGGGTACAATTGTTAAAAAAATAACATTATATCGGAGCTAACTCTGTTTTGTCAATGTGTTTTTAGAAGGCGATTTGAGATGAAAGAAATTAGAGAGAAGAGAGACTTACTTGTTGTGTAGTGTTAGGAAGAGGTTAAGAAAGAGAGAGGGGGTCTTGGTGTCGTCGGAGATGATTCGGTCGTCGGAATTTGATCGCTACTCCCTTTGGCTTGCTTAACTCTACTTGAATAGTCTCAACCTTTGTTGAACTTAGAGAATTTTGAGAAAATTTTTAGAATAGAGTAGAGCTAAGGCATGTGGTGGTATTTATAGGGTAAAAATGAGAGAGGGTGTGAAATAAAAATGAATTAAAATGGATTTAATAGTGTTAATTAGGGATTTAAAGAGTCTCTTTTTGATTGCAGGAAAATTAAACAGTGCAGGGGAGTTGAGGGGAGCTGAAGGGACTTGTATGCAAAGCACGGAGTGATTTGGAGTATCTTGTACCGTCGGCGGCAGGTGAATGGGGACTTGGGGTGGTTGGATTTTGCCCAATCGCCTCGAGATTCGTGCCACCAGTTTTAACCAGTGTTAACTCAAATTTATCCTGTTTGATTTTTCTAAAATTTTTCGTTTCTCCGTGAATTGCACGTGCAACTCTTGAGCTTCCGAAAAATTTAAAAAGAAAAATCTTAAAAATAATTGGGACTGATGGGAATCGAACACACAGGCTATGTCACAGTAGTGTAAAGGCTTTACCAGTGAGCTACGAATTGCTTCTTGCTTTTATTACACAAAAATTACTTATAACTCCTACAAAGGTTGAAATACCTTTTTCTGTACATTTAAACAAATACTTCTATACTGGGATTTGAGAGTCGTTACATTCTACCCTCCTTATAAAAATTTCGTTCTCGAAATTTTTATTTACATAAAGACTAATTTTCAAGAAGGTATGGGTAGCGTGTACGCACATCTTCTCCTCTTTCCCAAGTTGATTCTCCTGGTGAATCCTTTCTTCACATCACTCGGACCAAGTTCACCTCCTTATTCCGCAATGTCTTCACCTTTCGGTTCAGGATCTCAACTGGTTGCTGCTCGCAAGTTAGATCAGTCTGTACCGCGAGCTCTGAGTGATCTAGTATATATGGCTGGGGTCGCTCACATATCATTGTAGCTGGGATATGTAGAACACGTTGTGTACTCTTTCCAATGAGGGTGATAGTGCTAAACGGTACGCCACTTCTCCAACTCATTCGAGTATGTTGAACGGTCCTATGTATCTTGGACTTAATTTACCCTTCTTGCCAAAACATACCACTCCTCTGTTTGGAAAGATCTTCAAGAATACATCTTTCCGGGTTGAAACTCCAGATGTCGTCGTTTTGCATCTGCCCAATACTTCTGTTGGTCCTGGGCTATGCGCATCTTTTCCCTGATCATGTGAACCACATCAACAGTTGCTATGATTATCTCTGGTCCAAAAAGTTCACGATATACAACGTCGTCCTAACTCTGCGGGGAACGACACTTCCGTCCGTAGAGTGCTGCGAATGTTGCCATCCTAATACTTGCATGGTAGATGTTGTTATATGAGAACTCCATAAGGTGTAGGTGATATTCCCACGAATCTCCGAAGTCTAACATACAGGCTCTCAGCATGTATTTCCGAGTCTGAATTGATCACTCGGACCGTCTGTCTGTTTGTGGATGGTACGCCGTACTGAAATTCAGACTCGTTTTCAGGCTAGCTTGCAGACTCTGCCAAAACTGTGATCGGAATCTTGTATCACGATCGGAGACGATACAGGCAGGTACTCCATGTAATCTCATGATCTCCTGCATGAGTTTATAGCTATCAAGTATGGTACATCTTGAAGGTCTAAATCTTGCTTTAGAATTCTACTCACCTCCATGTACTTTCTTGCTAACGTCTCAGTTGACTGGCCAACTCAGAATGTAATAAATTGAGCCAACTTGGTGAGTCGATCCACAATAACCCAAATTGCGTCATTACCCTTCGTGCTATGAGGGAAAGCAGTCACAAAGTCCATGGTAATGTGCTGCCATTTCCATTATGGGATTGGTAACGGCTGAAGTAGACCAGCAGTTCTGTGATGTTCAACCTTCACTTGCTGACACACCAAACACTTTGCTACGCTCCTTACCACTTCTCGCTTCATTCTATACCACCAGTTGTGTTGCCATAGAACCTTGTACATCTTTTTACCGCCGGGGTGTACCGAGCACGGAGAGCTGTGAGCTTTTTGCTTCAACTCTTCTCGAACAGGGCCAACTGACACACATAAACGGCTTCCATATCATAAGGATCCATCTTTGTGGTTGATAAAATCAGTTCGAAGTCCACTTTCTACTTGTTGGATCTTTTGTAGTTTGGTATCATTTGCTTGAGCCGCCTTTATTTGATTGACAAGAGTGGACCGGACTTGTAAGTTCATCAAATATGAAGCATTACCTGGCATAACTACTTCTTTCCCCAATTCGTGCAATTCTTGCTGTAGCTTCCACTGAGCGGTAAGGTTCATTGCTAATGGCTGAAAACTAAGTGCATCAGGAACTACGTTCACCTTCCCAGGATGATACTGTAGGTTGATATCGAAGTCCGCCATAAGTTCTATCCATCTTCTGTACCGCATGTTGAGTTTCTTCGGAGTAAATACATAATTCAGACTCTTGTGGTCAGTGTATATATCCACTAGTTCTCCCAAAAAATAATGGCACCAAATCTTGAGTTCGAAGACCACTGCTGCCAGTTCCAGATCATGTGTTAGATAGTTATGCTCATAGAAGTTTAACTGTCTTGATGCAAAAGCCTCAAATTTTCCATGCTGGTGTAGAACACATCCTAATCCTTTACCAGACGCATCACAATGTACATCGAATCCACCAGATTGATCTGGTATTACGAGAATAGGAGCAGAGGTTAGCCTTTACTTGAGTTCTACAAAAGCCTTCTCACATGCTTCTGACCACACGAATGCTTCGTCTTTACGTGTGAGCTTGGTCAGGGGTACTGCGATCTTTAAGAATCCTTTAATGAATCGTTGGTGGTATCCTACTAAGCCCAAGAAATTTCTTATATCTTTCACCATCTTTGGTGTCGTCCACTCGCTGATAGCTGGCACCTTAACGGAGATTCCTTCGCCTGAAACGATATGTCCGAGAAATCCGACTTGATCTAGCCAAAATTTATACTTGCTGTATTTGGCGTAGCGCTGATGTTGTCGTAATGTCTTCAGGACAATCCATAAATGCTCAGCGTGCTCTTTCCGATTCTTTGAATACATCAGGATGTCGTCAATGAAGATAACAAGAAACCTGTCTAAGTACTCTCGGAAAACTTGGTTCATTAAGTTCATAAAGATGACAGGTGCATTGGTCACTCCAAATGGCATTACAAGATATTCATAATGACCATAAAGATTCCTAAATGTCGTCTTCGGAATGTCGGACTCCTTGACCTTCACTTGATGATATCCTGAACGAAGATCTAATTTTGAAAAGACACAAGATCCACTTAACTGATAGAAAAGGTCATCGATGCGAGGTAGCGGATACTTGTTTTTAATTGTCACCTCGTTCAGAGCTCGATAATCCACACACATGTTGTAGGTACATTCCTTCTTCTTCACCAGTAGTACCGGAGATCCCCAATTTGAAGTACAGGGACGAATCAAACCTGTCTTCAGGAGTTCGTCCAACTAAATGCGGTTCTCCTTCAATCCCTCCAGACTTAATTGGTACAGAGCTTTTATTACCGGTTGTCCGCCAGGTTGTAAATCAATGCTGAATTCAAGAGTTCAATCGGGATGCAAAACTGATATATCTTCCGGAAATACATTCTCGAACTCTTGAATTACCTCTGGCTTCGATCCTTCCGCTTGCAACGCTGTAATCTCTGCCTTCTTTGGTTTTGCTCGGTAGATGCTAGGCTCGAAGGTCCGGTCTCCGCTTTTGAAGTAGAACACTGGGTGATCTGGTATTTCAAACACTACCCTCCTTTGGCGATAGTCGATGGTAGCGAAGAAAGTTCCTATCCAGTCCATTCCCAAGGCCATGTCGAAATTCGGTATGTCCATCACCTTGAAGTCTACATAGAATTCTCAACAGCAGACGACCACTGGACACAGATCGTATCCCAAAGTTGCTTTTAGAATGCTGTTCCCTGAACTGACATTCCAGCTAGATACGAGCGGCTTAACTGGGATCGCATGAGTTCTTACGAACCGTTGTGACATAAAGCAATGTGATGCCCCAGTGTCGAAGAGCGCGAGTGCAGGTAGGGAGGCTACTAAGATTGTACCTAAGTCGCATGGGATAGGTTTTGGTATAACAAATATAAGATGGCTATGAATTGAAAGGACTTGAAATAAAATAGGGTAAGGATTTACCAGTGATAACCTGACCCGTAGCTTCGGCCTCTTCGACCGACATAGTGAATGCTTGGCGTCACGACACTTTCTTTTATGCCTGGTTAAATACTCGGCGTTGAGATTGAGCGGTCTGGGTGTGGGGAGTTAGAGCTGGTAGAGCTAACCAGGTAGGAGGAGCTTGGATCGCCGGTCTAGCTGGAGGGTTGTTGTATCCTCGGTTCTGGGGGCATACTCCAATAGCGTGAGTAGAAGACCCATAGATCAGACACAAGTTGTTCTTCCTACGATAGTTCTTCACAAGGTGCCCCGTTCTTTTGCAGTAGATGCAAAATTCTGGCCTGCTGTTGGTGAACGAACCTACTGGCCTCTGAGATGGTCCTTTAAAAGCTGGCCTGGAAGAGGACCTTCTTGTGATCTGGTGCACATGGCATTTCACACCGACAGTCTGCGGCCTGCCCTTCTTTTTCACAACTGCCTTATAGCGTCGAGCAACCTTCAAAGCAAGCTCATGGGTTGGAAAATCCCTTGTAGCGAGTGCAGCTTGGATTTTAGGGTCCAACCCTTGCTGGAATCGTCGTGCTTGGATCTCAGCAGTGGGAATAAGGTGTGCAGCGAACCTGTTATGACCTTGTGTTAGCAGTGTTGTGAGTGCGATCAGAAAATTGAATTTGAGAGTATATCTTACCTGTTGAGCATGGTAAACTCAGTATCATATTCATCCACTGACTTGACCCACATCGAGCCTTATTGTAAATTGATGAATTGCTGCTCCATGTAAAAGTGGGCAGTCTCTGCGAAGTACTTGGCATCGAAAAGATCTTGGAATGTTCTCCATTCTATCGGTTGAGCGAGATAGTTCTCCTTAGCCTTCCACCAAACTCTGGCATTATCAGTCAGTTGCAACTTAGCAATTCTCACCCAGGCTATATCTGGAACTTGAGCCGCTGCCAGATCATCCTTAATCGCTTGAGCCCATTCTTCTACCTCAAGCGGGCTCTCCTTACCCGAGAAGTTCTTCAGGTGCAGTGCCCGGAACTGCTTAATTCCAGGTGCTTCTCTCTCGGTGCAGTTCATAAGAATAGCAGTCTGCTGCTGCCGACCCTCCAATAGGCTTTGATAACCTCAAGAAGTACCGTTTGCTCATTGATAGGAGCTGCAACGGTAGGTAGTGGTGGTAGCATAGGCGGTGGAGTATTGCCATTGACGTTTGTGCTGGTATTGTTCGGAGAGTCTATCACCTTGATATAAAAGAATTGTTAAGATAAATTCAAGGAATTTAAAATGCAAGGAATGTAAATGTTTGCTGAATTCGTTAATTCTTATGGTATATTGTTTACGATTTCATGCAGAACTGACTTGCATAGGCCACTAACAAAACCTATCACACCCCGCTTCCCAGTAGATGGAAACGGTGACGTGGCAAGCCCACGACATATTTATTCAGAGAAGGTCATTCCTTAAATAAATATATTAAGCGTATTGAAACAATAATACACAATGCAAGAATAAATGGAGACTGTAAAATTTTTTAACAAACATCTTTATTTACATTCAACTTCCAATATTTACAAATACATGAGTTTCCACTGGAAATTAAATACAATAAAAGAAAAAGCTAAACATGTGGCATACATAAGCTGAATAAAAAGTGAAACTAAGCTAATCCCGAGGAGCGATCCGGTTGTAGTCTTCCTCTGTGGCCTCCATTTCCTCTGTCTCGACCGTATCTGATGAACATTTTAAGAAAAACAAGGATAGGTGGAATGCCCCTCAGCAAGCTAGAGCTCGGTAAGTCCCAAGGGTAAAGTAAGAGTAAAAGAATGATAAGTATAGAATATATATATGTGTGTGTGTGTGTGTGTGTGTGTGTGTGTGTGTGATGAGTAAAAATATATGATCATAGGCAAATATGTTCTATAGGTCTCTATATGGTCATCATGTTAACGTTAAGTTCCAAGTGTGAATGTTAACGCATCCGTAGAAATATTCATGAGCTCAAGAGTGGGGCCCCAGGAGCAAGTAAACACGGGTCCATTTCATGTGTTAGCATCAGGGCTTTAGGCTGTGGATGAGTTGACCCGACTGATATTCAAGTAAAATAAAAAGAGCTTAATACGGGACTCCTGAAGCTCCGTTGGATTCACACAAGAAACTATCCCAAGCATCCTGAGTATAAATAGTTTATAACTGTATAATATACTTAATTAAATTGATTGATTGGTTATAACATGTCTTGATCGAAACCATAGCTTGCAAAAGGTGTAGAATGAAGTCGAGCGAGTCGAGTAAGGTGCGAGTCATGCTAATTGCAATCTTGGATTGAGTCAAGTTAGTTCAAGTAGATTGAGTTCGAGTTCAATTTCAAGTTTAGATTCGGGTTTGGATTCGAGTTCAGATCTTTTTCATATGAATTGATTTAACTGTTAAGATCATATGTTCGGGAGAAATCGGCAACTGCTGCATATGGACGACAGGATTTGTATCTTTTTTCAAGACAATTACCATTGATAACTCCGTTAAGTTATCTAATCTGAATAGGCAAGCACTCACTTCTCCGGCTCCCCGGGGCTCAAGAGAATGATATATTAATTTAGAGTCCTTAAATATTGTTTGCAAATCTCGAGCGGGTTTTATGAAAAATATGTTAATATTGTTTAAAAATAAGCCTCGAGGGTGAATTATAATATTTAGGGTTTTCATGAACATATATTTTAATTGTTGTGGTATTTTAGTAATAAAACCTAGCTTTTTGAAAGTTTATGACACTTTTATAAAAACTAGCTTTTTTGGAAATTTGTTGGTATTTTATTAAAAATTCTAATCTTTCATTTAAAAAAATATAGTTTCATAATTTGTTTTTATTGAAAATACGGATTCATAACCTTATATAATTTTCCAAAGTTTAGTTTTGTTTAGAAAAGTCGTATTTCTTAAAAACCGTATTTTTATTTACTTTCGAGACCGAATATTCCGCAATGAGTTCTGCTTCTTGCTCTTCTATCCTAAGGATGTACGATAATACGTACCATCCATTAGCGGATTCCCTAACGAGGGTTGTAGAGGCGCAATCGCCAAGGATTTAAAAACATCGATTAAAAAAAACCTGTTTTGAAAATGTGGTATTTTAATGTAAAACCTATTATTTAAATAAAGCATATATTTAGAAGCTCATGTTATGAAACCATAGTGTGCGTGTGGGGTAGGTCGTTACCTTGTGAATGATCTAAAGCTTTATGTTTTAGTTATTGAAAATACAGTTATTTTAAAATTTATGGTATTTTTATGAAAAGTTCGTTTTATGATTATTTCACGTGGAAAATTTTATTAAACTAAAAGCTAAATGATTGTAAATAAGGTTAAGAGTGGTGTGATGATGTTAGTTTGACCTTTTTGCTTATAAAGTGGAGTACAATTGTTAAAAAATAACATTATATCGGAGCTAACTCCATTTGGTCGATGTATTTTTTGAAGGCGATTTGAGATGAAAGAAAATAGAGAGAAGAGGGACTTACTCATTGTGTAGTATTAGGAAGAGGTTAAGGAAGAGAGAGAGGGTCTTGGTCTCGTCGGAGATGCTCCGGTCGTCGAATTTAATCGCTACTCTCTTTGGCTTGCTTAACTCCACTTGAATAGCTTCAACCTTTCTTGAACTTAGAAAATTTTGAGAAAATTTTCAGAATAGAGGAGAGCTAGGGCATGGGGTGGTATTTATAGGGGAAAAATAAGAAAGGGTGTGAAATAAAAATGAATTAAAATGGATTTAATGGTGTTAATTAGAGATTTGAAAAGTTTCTGTTTGATTGCAGGAAAATCAAACAGTGCAGGGGAGTTGAGGGGAGCTGAAGGGACTTGTGTGCAAAGCACAGAGCAATTTAGACCATCTTTGGACCGTCGGCAGCGGGTAAATCGGGATTTGGGCAGTTGGATTTGGCCCAATCGCCTCGAGATTCATGCCACCAGTTTTAATCAGTGTTAACTCCACATTTATCATGTTTGATTTTTCTGAAACTTTTCGTTTCTCCGTGAATTGCACGTGCAACTCTTGGGCTTCTGAAAAATTTAAAAAGAAAAATCATAAAAATAATTGGGACTGATGGGAATCGAACACACAGGCTATGTCACAGCAGTGTAAATGCTTTACCACTAAGCTATAAGTTGCTTTTCTCTTTTATTACACAAAAATGACTTATAACTCATATACAGGCCGAAAAACCCTTTTCTATATATTTAAACAAATAATTCTGTACAGAGATTTCAGAGTCAATACAAAGGGCAACCCCATAATAAATAATATATAACACGACACGGAGTGACCTACCGGAGCAGGTGAAAGTTGTTATCGCAATGCGATAATGTAATTAACTGCAGGGGCTTGCGCCTGCAGGGAAGAGCGTCTCCACAATCAAAAATCCTTCATAAATGAGGGGGAATCTGATAAAATCTACTACATCGGTCGTATCTATCCAAACCTCTGATAGACGATTTCATAAATCAATTTGGTTTTTTCAAAGAGGTGCATTGATATGTTCATATAGCATCTACCCCTAAATTCAGGCTAGACGTCTCCGCATCTCAGTCCAGTTTTCAGTTGTAAATAGATTCTGGCACGTCCGGTGGGACCTTTTCCTCTTTCTACTGCACACTTCGTGTTTTGTGTTTTCGCGAACAAAAATCATGATATATTTATGTTTGTAATCGCTCTTGGGTGGTGGGATACTGAAGCTGACATTTTGTCTCTATATAGAATGGCGTTCGCTTCCACTCACTGCAACTCAGGCTCTGTTATATCTGGTGGAGTCAAATATGGACCACTTGCAGCCTCATGTCTCTGTAATCCGGCTCTTCATGAAATCAATGGGCTTTTTTTGGGACAATGGTCCCATCTCCTACCCTCGATGCCTCAACGCTAAAGGGGAAACCCCAGAAGAAGTCTGTCTTCCACAGGCTGGCTCCTCAAGCTTCACGTTTGCCGACGGAATCAGTCTCCAAACAACTGGTACCTGCCAAAGACCTAGATTGATCCAGGAGGCATAATATTCAAGCTCTCAAGGAAAACAGTAAGCAAACTCAGCAAAATCCCGAGACGAAAGAAGTTATGGTTGTGAGACCTGATTGATGTCAATATGGGCATTGAATAAGACAAGCTGAGGGCAGTTCTCCGTCCAGTCTGACATCAACTTTGATAGCGAATGTTGCTGTTCCAACCACGAACAACTTTGAATTGTTGTGAAGGGTCAGATGAAATTCCCATACTGCAGTGTTCAAGAAGTCTCCGTAGCTAGTGGAGATCGAATGAGAGAAGAAGACAGTTCGCTCCCCGAAAGGACTTTTCTCATCTAAATATAAGGTGTGGAAGGAAATGAAGAACTCAATCGTTGTCTGCGGCTTTTCCCCCAAGCATTAACCAAACTCTAACAACTCCCCTTCCAGATACAAGGGGACTTATCCCAAGGTGGTTCCTAATACGATGGTTCCTCCTAAAATGGCTTCTCACAAAAAGAGAGGCTAGATAAAGCTCAAGCGCCCGAAACAAAATTCAGAAGCTAATGTTCTAAATGCTCCAAGACTAGGGGAATGGTAATTCATTCAGTCCACATGGTGAACTCTAAATACGAAGGTTGTGCTTCTACTAGTCACAGGCTGCATACTCAGTCTCTGACAAAAGCTTAGCAGCAACATGAAAAGCTGCAGGAGATGCTTTCTCTGGCAGCAGCACTTACGAGTTCACTGCCTAAGGCAAACCCTGAAAAATCACCCGAAGAAAGGACAGGGCAGAAGTCGGATATTGATTTCCTGAAGCGCGTTCTCAAAAAGAGAGATAAAACGGCAGCGATGTCCGCTAAAATGAACAAGATGGCCTTCTTGATCCAGAATAGGGCTGGAATGATGGTCCAATCAGAACCATTGGCAGATGAACCACAGATAGTTACTCTTAATAACAAGGGTGACACTTCAAACCTTCCGTAAGCCCCATCAAGGGCTAAGGAGGAAATGATCCCAAAAGCAAAGCCGGACGAACACATTGCTCAGCAAATCAAAGCACACTATGCCAGTGAACTAGGAAATAAGTTGACCAAGACTGGTCGACAGTATCCAGTATGATTTGTTCAAGTATAGTACTCGCTGGGATACACGTTTTTGATGTTTCGTATGTACAAGGGGATTGGGAATCCTCGCCAGCACATCGCGTGGTTTAAATCCATGTGCGACAAAACTGGAGAAAACGATATACTGCTCCTCTGAAAGTTCGTCAGCAGTTTGGCGAGCACCACCTTCGAATAGTATGCTGAAGTCCTAAATAATTTCATAAAGACTTTCGACGAGATGGAGATGCTCTTCTGTCAAAGATTATCCAGTGCGAATAGACACACTACTCTGATAGCATTGGTCAATGAAAGGGTTAGACCAAATGAGACTTGGGTCTAATATGTTATCCGATGGCGAAATCTTTGGTCTAAATAGGAGCAACGCATAGACAAGCTCTAGCCGTGAGAATGTTCATAGCCACCCTTGACCCAAATTCAAAGGTGTTCCTATATATGACCTTCTTCAAGCTTTTGACCTTCCAAGAGCTCATAGGTAAACTGGCTCGATATGATCAGATGGGTCAAGACCCTTCCTCTTCTGATGAAGATGTATGAAAAGCAGTGGTAAGGCGGCGTTTGCCGCCAACAAAAATAAGAGTAGCTCTGAAGCAACCTGTCTCCAAAATAGTGACAACGCGGGTCCTACCCTTGAAAATATTAGGACGAGAATATTCGCTCCCCTCCGAAATATACATAGAAGGCATATTGCTCGCTGGCAGAAGAATCTTTACGTGAGGTGGTCCTTTTTTTTAAAAGAACAGAAAGGATATTAAGGGACCTACAAGCGGGTCTTGCAATCAAATGGAATAGCCCTCTTGAACTAAAAATCATGGAAGGAACATAAAAGTCAAGTTCTACTCCTAAAATGGATGATGAAGGGAAAAGCTCCCAAGTCAAGTTCATTCTTCTAAGGAGGAAGAAGACTCAGCAAAAAGAGTGACATGATATCTCGTTTCTTCGTATATGAAGAAGATACTCTGGCAGCGTCAGAAAGAGAAATTGATGAGCAAGGGGTAGGTGCCCCAACCCGATTGGTACGATGATAAATGAAGCAGTCCAAGAGGATGAAGATAGCCTAAGATGTGAAGTGGCCACTAATACAACAGCTAGGAAGCAGCGCCTAAGTAAGTAAGCCTTAGAAGGGATGGGTTATGTAATTCCCCAACCGAATGATAAATGATGGACCGAAACGTCCCTAAAGTAGCATTTAGCTCCGAACACAGAGATCTTGGACCGAAACATATCTAAACTAGCATTTCGCTCTGAACACAGAGATTTTTGACCGAAACGTCCCTAAACTAGTATTTCGCTCCGAACACGAAGATGTTGGACCGAAACATCCCTAAACTAGCATTTTGTTTCGAACACGGAGATGATGGACCGAAATGTCCTTAAAATAATATGTTGTCCAAAACAAGGAAATGTTTGACCGTAATGTCCATAAACTGCCATGTTGCCCTATGAACTCCTGAAGATTCATGTTGCAACTGAAGTCCTACCGGCGAAGATTGCAACTCAAGTCCCATCGGCTACATAGCTACTCCAGCAATGAAGCCACCTTCAAGTCCTACCGGCAAATAGATGGGTCACTTGCGGAAAAGCAATTTTCGAGAGTTCCATTGTTTGCATAAAAAATGGTATGTCCACAAGCAAAATGGGCACGGATGAAAACTCGAAAGGGCGTCATGTGTAAAAACAACAAGACTGCTGGTGAGTTTGTGAAAACCTGAAAGGGTGCAATCTCGTAAAAAAAATGTGTGCACACTTGTAGGGTCCCCTCGACTTTGTTATGGAGAAAATACCTGCGTAAGATCCTTACGACTTATAAAGGAGCAACACATATAGGAATCCAAACGATTCCTAAGGAGAAAACACACTTATGAGATCCTCACGACTCGTAAGAAGAATATACCCCCTATGAGACCCTCACATCTCATAGAATTCAAAAGCCTTAGGTTACATGGATCTAAATATGTTCTTAAGCCGTCATATCCCTAAGTTGCCCTACAAGTAGTTCAATACTGGCACTTGTACACGATCCATGAGCACGAACAATATATGTTCCAACGAAATCCCACCGATGGCGAGAAATATCCCCATATCATGAACAACACTTATAACTCCTTTCGATTTATTAGAAGAAAACTCTCTTATAAGATCCTTATTACTTGCAAGGGAAAATACTATTTAGGAATCCCCACGATTCTTTAGGAGAAAATACACCTACGAGATCTTCTCGAATCGTAGGAAGAAATACCTTTATGAGACCATTACAGCTCATAAAGTCAAAATCCTTAGTTGGCCGGGATCTAAATCTGTTCACTAAGCCACCTTTGCTCAATCGACAATGGAAAATAATGATTTGCTCCTGGAAACATCCCAGTGGTATCGACATTGATGCCTAAATAGGTATCGAACTCTAAGTCCTTTAAAGGCATATGATGATTCACTCCTGGCAATATTTCAGTTGTAGAGATACTGATGCTGAAGCAAGTATTAGATTCCAAGTTCTCAACTCGTAATAAAAAGCAGTAAGCAAAAAATTTATGCATATGAAATATCCGAAATGATTGGGCACCGCGAGAAAAAAATAGCCGAAATGATTGGGCAATAGCGACTTTCGTGATATAAAAAGTCGAAATAATAGAGCATTGCAAAAATAAAAAAAAAGAAAAGAATTTTTTTTTCTACCGTACAAGCATGTCAATACTGACTCTTGTATACCATCCACGGGCATAAATAAATGAAAATGAGCAATGTGCTCCGCTGAATGCTACCAAGTAATGAATGCTTCAGCAAAGATTCGAGTCTCAGCGGCGCCGCATAAGCCTTAAGACTATTAAGAGCTATTTCGTCCCCCCCGAATGATTTAGCGGCAACTTGTCAAACAAATCAAAAGCGAAGTAATTGCAAAATCCTAGCTCCTGCTTGAAGTTCCTTCTCATTCCGACAGGGTGCAGACGCGACGTTAACAAAGACTAAAGAGTCAAATCAAAGCGGAGTGACGGCAAAATCCTAGCTCAAGATCTCAATGGTAATATCTACAGCCTGTAGATCATCCCTGCATTTTTCTTGTGCCATCAGGGTGCAGACTAATGTCAATAAAGAGCAAAGGGTCAAATATATAAAAGTGGTACGATGGAAAAATCCTAGCTCCTGATCTCGATGGCACTATCTACGACTTAGAGATCATCTCAACGTTCCTTCTCGGTACAGATGCAACGTCACTAAAGACCAAAGGGTCAAATCAAAGTAGAGCAATGGAAAATTCCTAGCTCTAGATCTCGATGGCAACATCTACAGCCTATCGACGTTCCTTCTCATTCCAGTAAGGTGTAGATGCAATGTCAACAAAGGCCGAAAAGGTCAAATCAAAGATGGAGTATAGGCATATTTCTAACTCCAAGTCTCGATGGCAATATATGCGGCCTAAAGACCAATTCGACATCCCTCTTACTCCAACAGACTATAGATGTGGTGTCAACAAAGATCTAAGGTGCCAAAGCAAAAGTGGAGTGACGATAACATCTTAGCTCCAGATCTCGATGACAACATCTACAGCCTAGAGATCATTTCGATGTTCTTCCTCATGCCAGCAGGATGCGGATGCAATGTCAACATTGACCAAAGGGTCAAATCAAAGCAGAGTGATGGCATATTCCTAGCTCTGGATCTCAATGACGATATATACGGCCTAGAGGTCATATCTATGTATACCCTACTTCCGCGAAGAATCGGCGCGACATCATCAAAGAAAAAGCGAAGGGTATCATATTCCTAACAAAGTCTAAAAACCATTGGATGTTATCCCACTCCAGAAGGGTGCGATCATGACTCATCGGGGCTCCAAATAGAACGTAACTTTGAGTAAAGCGCTATGGCAATACCAAACGCTGGATCTTCTGATAGTAATGTGAATATTCCAACCTAAAAAAATTACTTGAAGATGTCGTGTCCAGTTTCATAAGGGATTAGAGACACGATAGACGCGTGGCTACTCGAGCCGCAACCTAAGGGACTGTATGTCGAGAAAATATCAGCCAATGCAATGGAATTGTTTACCATCGAAAACAGAGACGAACTGGGTTAGAACGTCTGGCCTGAATTTAGGGGCAGATGCTATTTGTCGGGTTTGGTTTGCTCTAAAGGGCAAAACCGTGTGGTTTCGGCCAGAGTGGACAATACCATCTATACTGGGGCATGGGGCGTTACATTTATAGCGGCCCATGCAGGTCCCTCACTAGTAAGTCTCGAGGACAAACCATTGCTCAAAGGTGGGGAGGATGTCAGGACCCGGTTCTTGCTCACGGAACAAAGTGTCACGCCAATTGTCATGCCAAGCGGGCGGGGGCCACCTCTTGAATCCGTAGGGGCCACCTCTTGAGTTCATGGGACCCACGATAGAATAATGGGGAATCTTCGAAACACATTCTGAAAGAGGACCGAACTGCATTATAAATGTAATGATACCACCCTCAATTACAGAGGCTCATTTTAAGTGAATCGGTATTACAAGAGGTTGAGAACAAAGTAGTTAAGCGTGCTTGGGCTAGGGAAGTCTTAGGATGGGTGACCTCCTGGGAAGTGGCCTCTGGTCGGGTCGGGTCCGGTTCTTTCTAAAGGGAAAAACCGTGCGGTTTCGGCCAAAGCGAACAATACCATCTGTACTGGAGCGTGGGGCGTTACACCTACAATCAAAACCCCCTCAAAAAAAAGGAATCTGATTAAGTCACACTACATCAGTCGCATCTTTCCAAACCTCCAATATACGGTGCCATAAATCAACTCAGCATCTTCGGAGGGGTGGACTGATATTTTCCAAATAGCACGGTTTTGCCCTTTAGAGCGAACCGGACCCGACCAACGCCCACTTCCCAGGAGGTCACCCATCCCAAGACTTCCCTAGCCCGAGCATGCTTAACTATGGAGTCCTCAAGCTCCTGTAGCGCCGATTCACTTAAAATGCTCCTCTGTAATTGGGGGTGGTATCATTATATTTATAATGCAGTTCGGTCCTTGTTTACCCCAATCAGAGCAAAGCTCTACTTTGAAAATTTAAATTTTAATGAATGAAGCAACGCTTCAGATCCACTGCGCTGCGCGCAGAGCGCCACGTGTCAAAATCAGACATGCCAGCGCAGGGAGCGCAGCGCCCAAGGCAGCGCACTCAATCAAGAGCAAGGCTCCATTAAAGAAGCAACGCTTCAGCTGACTTGCGCTCTGCGCTGCGCGCCACATGGCAGCGCGGTTGCGCCAGCGCGGTCTGCGCCTGCGCTGCGCGCCACATGGCAGCGCGGTTGCGCTAGCACGGTTGCGCAGAGCGCAGCGCACCACGTGGCAGCGCAGTTGCGCAAGCGCAGTCGTGCTGCGCTCTGCGCTGCGCGACATGTGTCAGCGCAGTTGCGCAAGCGCAGTTGCGCTAAGCTGTGCGCTGCGTGACACGTGTCAAGCGCTGGGGCGTTTGCGCCAAACAGAATTAAATTCCAGAAAGATCTTTCTGTTCTTGTTAAAACAAGAAGATTGTCTTCTGTAAAACAGAAGCCCTTTGATCAAAGATCCAACGGTAGGGAAAATTCCCCAAATCACTCAGAGAAAGATCTCTTTAACAAATTAATGGGCACTATATAAAGACCCCTAGACCCCAATTCAGAGGGAATCAACAACATCAAGATCGAGATTAAGAGAACTCTGAAGAATTTGAGAAGAACTCTTCTCAAATACCCAAAAAGAAAAAAAGGTAAAAACCTTTATAAAAGAGAAGGTTCTCTTCTGAATAGATCATTGATCTAAGAACTAGATCAATGATCTTCAATGAAAAGAAAAATAAATAATAACAGTGCCTTGCACTTTTTATGACCGACCGGTTCTTTGAAAACAAGAAAAACTTGTTTTCTTTGATCTAAAATTGATCAAAATATAAAACAGTGCCCTGCACTTGCAAAATTGGCACTGTTGCGCTCTTGGGTTGGCGCAAGCCACCAGAGAGCGCCACATGTCGGCTCCAGAATCACTTGCGCCATACGCTTTTAAAATAGAGCAATGCTCTCATGAATTGGCGTAACCCACCAGAGCGCGCCACGTGTCAAAAGAGCAACAGCGCAGCGCACTGCGCTTGCGCTCACCAGAGCGTGACACGTGTCACCCCCACATGGACTTGCGCCTTGCGCTCCTCAATCGGCGCAAAGCGCCTGACAAGCCCCGTGGCACTCTGTCAGACTAATTAATGCGATGCATTATCAAGGGCAGGGCCCAATAAAGAAAGGTCTATCAGACCAAACAAAGTGCTATGCACTATTTAAAGGGAATAAAGCCCAAACAGAGGTCTGTCAAACAAAAACAGATGCTGTGCATCATTTATAAAGGGACTGAGCCCAAATTAAAAGGCCTGGCAGGCCAAAATAAAATGCAGTGCATTATCAAACATGGGCAAAGCCCTAGCACAGGTCTAATAGGCCAAAAATAAAAACGTTGAATATTCTCAACTGGACTTAGCCCAATCATGGCCGTAAGTCCTCAAATTAAATTGACTGAGCACGGCTGCTCTCCTAAATCAATTTACATTCGGTTCAAGGGTATATCTCCGAACTCCTCTGACACCTATCGTTGTAATCCTTCAACGACGTCAGAGAGGTGACGGGTCCCGACGGCCATACATGCAATGGACCACTACGTCCCTAAACTAGAACATGGACCCCCATGTTCCTAAACTGGCGGTAGACTACTATGTCCTTAAACTGGTCCCTAAACTGGAGCAATAGAGCCCCCAAACGCTCTTTTGTCGGATCTAAATGATCCCGTTTAAGTTGATCTTAGCCTCAAATATGGCTAACGTATCCTTAAACATTCAAACAGACTTTAGTCCCAAACTGGACAATAAAACCCCCAATCAACTTTGGTTCAAGGGTACATCTCCGAACTCCTCTGGCACCTATCGTAGTAATCCTTCAACGACGTCAGAGAGGTGACGGGTCCTGACGGCCATATATTAAATGGACTACCATGTCCCTAAACTGGCGATGGACCACTACGTCCCTAAACTGGAACAATAGAGCCTCAAATGCTCTTTTGTCGGATCTAAACGATCCCGTTAAGTTGATCTTAGTCTCAAACTGGACTAACATATCCTTAACAAATGTTTAAGTTGATCTGAGCCTCAAATACGGCTAACGTATCCTTAAACCAAAACCCCAAACCCAAATCTAAGAAAATACGGATTTGGACTAATCCACGTCTTACGGGCAACGGCATAAATTAGTCTCCGTATACAATCCACGGGCAACCACAAATAAAACAAATACCCACGACACGAAGTGAAATTCTGGAGAAGGAGAAAGTTGTTACCGCGATGCGGTAGCATAATTAACTGCAGGGGCTTGCGCCTGCAGGAAAGAGCGTCCCCACAATAAAAACCCCCTCAAGCGAGGGGGAATCTGACGAAGTCTACTACATCGGCCGCATCCGTCTAAACCTCCGATACACGGTGCCATAAATCAATTTGGCATCTTCGGAGAGGTGGACGGATAAAACCATATAGCATCTGCCCCGAATCTCAGGCAAGACGTTCATGTCTTGGTCGTCTTTTGGAGGGGAACAGTCCTCTTTCGGAATGTGTTCCGAAAATTCCCCATTGTTCTACAGTGGGTCCTACGGACTCAAGAGGTGGCCCCCACGGATTCAAGAGGTGGCCCCCGCCCCCTTGGCATGACAATTGGCATGGCACTTTATTCCGTGAGCAAGAACCGGGTCCCGACATCCTCCCCACCTCTGAGCATAGTTCATCCTCGAACCACAGACCTAATACTGAGGGACTTGCATGGGCCACCATAAATGTAACGCCCCACGCCCCATGCCCCGGTATAGATGGTATTGTGTGCACTAGCTGAAACCGCACGGTTTTTCCCTTTAGAGCGACCTCCTGAGAAGTGGACCTTGGTCAGGTCCGATTTGCTTTAAAGGGCAAAACTGTGCGGTTTCATCCAGTGCAGACAATCCTAAGACTTCCCTAGCCCAAGCATTCTTAACTACGGAGTTCTCAAGCTCCTGTATTTCCGATTCACTTAAAAAGCGCCTCTGTAATTAAGGGTGACATCATTGCATTTATAATGCAGTTCGGTCCTCTTTCAGAATGTGTTCCGAAAATTCCCCATTGTTCTATAGTGGGTCCCACAGATTCGAGAGGTGGCCTCCATGGAGTCAAGAGATGGACCCCGCCCCCTTGGCATGAAAATTGGTGTGGCACTTTGTTCCGTGTGGTACTTTGTTCCATGAGCAAGAACCGGGTCTCGACAGTAGGGACGCTCTTCCCTGGAAGCGCAAGCCCATACAGTTAATTATGCTGTCCTATTACAATAACAACTTTCACCTTCTCCAGGTAGATCACTTCGTGTTGTGCTATGTTTGTTTATATGGGGTTTTGATCTTAGGACGCAGATCTCATATAAATGAGGTCCATCAGTTAATAGGATATATGTGTTTGATTGTTAGTCATATATGAGATTAAGATCAACATAGATGATATGGATTAAGGATCGTTAGTCGTATATGAGACTAAGATCAACTTAGATAACGGTAAGCATATAGGCTCAACTGATCATATAAGGATAGCCTATGGATTGTATACGGTAATCAGTTTGGAGACAGTCCGCAAGGTAAAACATATTAGTTTAAGGACATCGCGGTCTTTAGGAGACCTGGATGGAATATGGTTTTTTTATGCCTATGGATTGTATACAGGGATCAGTATGGAGATCAGTCGTAGGGCCAAACATATATTAGTTTAGGGACGTTGTGGTCCAACATTCCCGTGCTTGGGACGAAGTATTAATTTAAGAAATGAACGATGGCAACATAGGATGCGCCCAATATTAGGGTACGATCCAGTTTTGAAAGCATTTATATTTCCTTCAAAGATATAGATATGCATATATGTATAAAGCCGGGGCTCAATATGAGATACGCATCTATATGGGGATGCATATCAGTATGAGATGTGCACATCAATAAGGAAGTTTATCGATATGGGGTGTATCAATTTGATGATTAGGGTATTTCCTGTCTTGATGAAATTTCATATCTTTCATCAAGTTAGGACGAGAAAAGAGTTGTTGGTTGTTGAGACCCACCACCTATTGTTCATATCCTAATATTGCATTATTATATTCCCCATTCTTATTCATTTTACAAATAAACAGGTGCGTTTGACCCATGTCTGCTACATAGTTACAGCTTACAGGTTCTCAGAACAAAAACAGTGAAAAAGATGAAAAAACGATACAAAAGTGAGACTACGACCAACAAATGGAAGAATCTTGATCAAGCCTACAGTTTGGAGAATAAACGAAGATCAATAAACAAGTTCACAAAGCACAAAGGCAGCGCAAGGTTAAAAACTTCGACACGAAGCAAACGGCAAAGTCCACGACATTATTCACTGTGGAAATCTGGAAGAAATCTAAAAGCCAATCTGAGAAAACAACTGAAGAAATAGAAGGAAAAATTCAACAGAAGAATACCTAGAAACATGAGCCCAAGACCCCTCTACCTGGCCGCGGAACCGCGGCCAAACCTGGATATTGGCCGAGGATCCGCAGCCGTGCGTTGCGCGTGTGAGGCGCGTGTCGGTGCGACGATGCATTTATTAGGTTTTTCTTGGGGTAAAATTGTAATTGCAGATGTTAGTCGATTGTAACCCTAGGGTTTCTATGATCTATAAATAGAAACCCTAACACCTCTTTTGAGGTATGTCTCTTCTTGTGCCTCATTTCATTTTATCAAAATTTAGATCTGTAAATTTCTGCAATGTATGAAGAGAGCATCAAATAAAAATTAGGAGTAAGTTTTCTTTTTATTGCCCTAGTTAAATTTTCTTTCCTGCCCTAGTTTAATTTTCCTTTCTGCCCTAGTTTAGATTTCATTCTCTGCCCTAGTTAATTAGTCTAGAACATGTCTTTTAATTCCCTAATGAGTGAGTAGTCTCCTCACTTGTTAGGGTTAGATTTGGGGAAGGCTTGAGATATGAAGATCTCTCACCCCTTTCTTGTCTATCACACGTTTTTATAGGACTCCATGCATACATGCACACACCGCTCCCTACGGCACCCTATCCCACGAGGTAGCGGTGATACCGTAGTATAAACGACCGGTTGTGCATGTTTTTCATGGAGGTTTGGGTAAGAATTAAGAAAGGAAGGAAAAGAACCTTGAGGAAAAAACATCGTTTCTTCCCGATGGTACTAATCCACTTTATTAATTATTACCATAACACCTCATAGATCTTAAACAGGGCATAGAAAGCGGTGAGGAATATTGACTTTCCAAACTTAACCTAAACCTAACCCTAGCAAGATTTAGATCAACTTAGTTTTTAGATTTAATCAATCCGACAACAATCGGAATTAACTCGTTAGAACAAATCGAAAATACACAAAATCCCTGTGGACTGACCCGTACTCACCGGCTAGCTACCAAGCGACGCCGTTCTTGATTGTGGTAATTATAAATTCTTTGATTCATCTTTTAAAAAGCGCACACACGCTAAATCTCTATCAATCACCTCTCTGAAGACGTTGAGCAGTTACAACGACGTATATCAGAGGTGTGGAAAGTATCCACCCTTGAACCAAATCCTGTATATGTGGGAAAAGATCATGTTGGAACGAAGGATCGCCAGTCTTATATGAGACTAAGATAAATTTGGAAGGATGATCATTAGTCATATATCCGACTAAGATCGATATGGGTGGACGACCATTAGTCATATATCCGACTAAGATCAATGTAGGATATCATCGATCTGTTGATCAATAGATTGCATATGAGAAGCAAAAGCTTCTATACTTAGTTTATTTTAACTAAGTAATTAAGCAAAGGCTGATGTTCACGTGCGCATGTACATATAATATCTTTGATGAGAGTGCGCACGTGCATATCACGTGGGTTACGCGCCTGCTTATGATCGGGGACTGTGCACGTGCATATCATGTGGCTCGCACTTGTTATCAGTTCAAACTCATAAGCGCACATATATATCTATGCGCATGCAAAAAGTCAACGTGCATATCACGTGACGTTCGCACATTCATGGGCCATTTTCAATAAGTGCGCGCACGTGCATATCACATGACGCGCATGCCTTTATTGGTAGTATCCAAGAAGTGTGCACACGTGCATATCATGTGATGCACATGTCTCCAAGGAGGCAATTTTTTATTAAGTGCGCACTAGTTTGGTGCGTGCTTATTCCGATCAGAAAGCAAAACCTTTCACAGAGAAGTAATGGTTTCCGTTTTGTGTTCTTTTCTTCTTCTTGTCTTTTCCAAGAAGCAAAATCTTCGATTTTTATCTTTTTTCAGATCAAGTATATGTATTTTATGATGCGCATACTATTTTTTTAGATCTTAGGATTGATCTCTCGCAAAAGTATATCTTTATGAATGAGAGATGAGCTTTAAGATCATTTGATCTTTTACGGAGAATCAATAGATTCGAAAAAGAAGCAAAGGCTTCTGTATAAAAGTAAAAGCTTTTTAATGGAGGAAAAAAGAAGTTTTTCTCTTTTATCTCTACCTTGCGCACGTGTTCGCTGAGGAAGAAGATGAAGAAGACTTGAAATCTATATTTTTCTCAAGCTTATGGGTAGGAATCTCTTCTTTCATTTTGATCTCATGGGTCCTTTATATAGGGCCTGAGAAATATCAATCAGTTTGAGAGAATCTCTCATTTAGAGATCTTGATTGATATCATGATCAAGTGGTAATTTCTAATCACCGTTGGCTGGAGATCATAAATCTTAATAAAAGATTTTGATTCTAATTAAGGATTTGATTCCTTATCAACAAGATTTATTTCTTGTTAGAAGCGTCTGCTTCAAGGAATGTACATGCGTGCTTGTGATCTTTGATACATATGCACACGCATCGCACGTATAGGTGCACACGTATGATTTAACTTGCTAATCTTGTGAAATATGTATATATAGGTGCGCACAACTTAGGCATCGCACATGTGATTTAACTTGGCCATCTTACCAAGTGCGCATGTATAGGTGCACGCAACTCGGGCTGAGTCGTTTGATTCATGCGCACATGCGTTGCACGTCGCGCACATGTGATTTGTCTTGGTCATCCTGCCAAGTACACATGTATATGTGCATACTACTTGAATATGGGAACAAATGCTCGCTTTGGCAAAAAAATTTGGCAGGAACAAATGTCCCCCACTACTTTGCCTACATAAGATATGTATATGGGTTAAGTAGTGCAAAGTAATGCATCGCCATGGAATTGATGTCTTATGAGACAAGTTTAGAATCCTTGTCGCCTAAGTGTTTTTCATCTTCATGAGCCGTAAGGATCTCAAGAAGTTTTTTGTCCCTATGAATTGAAAGGATCTTATAGGTGCATATTCTCCATAGAAATCGTGAGGATTCCTAAGTGTCCATCACCTTCATGAGTCGTAAGATTCTCACTCGGGTACTTCCTTATTACAAGTCGGGGGGACCTGTAAGTGACTTCTTCACTTCAATAGGATGCAACTTTAGAGAATGTGACCCGTGGATAGTATACAAGAGTTAGTATAGACTTCCTTGTAGGGCAACAATGGCTTAGGAAACAGGTTGATATCCCCGTCATCTAAGGCTTTTCACCTTTATAAGCCGTGAGAGCCTCACAAAGATGTTTCTCCCTACGAGTCGAAAGGATCTCGCAGATGTATCCTAACGTGAAAATCTCTTTTGATACATGAGTCCGTTAGGTTTGTAGTACCGGGTTATGTCCATTGTACCGTTGCGTTGGCTGATATATTCTTGACATGCAGTCCCTTAGTTTGTTTCTCAAGTAGCTCCGCGTCTGTCGTGTCTCTGATCCCTTCTGAGGCTGGACAAGATGTCTTCAAGTAGTCTTCTTAGATTGCAATATTCACATTACTATTAGAAGATCCAGCATTAGGTATTGCCGTGGCGCTTTACTTGAGGTTAGGCTCGATTTGGAGCCCCGATGAGTCATAACCGCAACCTTCTAGGGTAAGATGACATCCAATGGTCTTTAAGTTTGCTATCAAGACCCAAAGCTATGCATATACCTTCTCTTCGCTTTTGGTTTGGTGTCGTGCCGATCTTTCGCTGAAGTAGGGTATACATCCGTATGATCTCTATGCTGTACATATCGCCATCGATATCTAGAGCTAGGAATATGCCATTACTCTACTTTTATTTGATCGTTGCGTCCGCACCCTCCTGGAATGAGGAGGAACGTCAAGATGATCTTTAGGCTATAGATATTGCCATTGAGATATGGAGCTAAGAATATACTAATTCTCTACTTTTATTTGACTCTTGGATCCTTGTTGGCGTCGCATCTGCACCCTATCGAAATGGGAAGGACGTAGAGATGATCTCTAGGCTGTAAATGTTGCCATCAATATCTAGAGCTAGGATTTTGCCATCACTCCACTTTTATTTGACCTTTGGGTCCTTGTTGACATCGCGTCTGCACCCTGTCGAAATGAGAAGGACGTAGAGCTGGAGCTAAGATTTTTCCATTACTCCATTTTGATTTTGCTCCTTGGAGCTTTGTCTACAACACATCTGTACTTTGCTGGAGTAAGTTGGACGCCCAAATAGTCTCTACACTGTAGATGTGCCATCAAGACTCAGTTATTCTTTTGACGAAGCATGGTGGGTTTGTATGGTTCCCTTTATTTCATTTGTACCCATGGATTGTATACAAGAGTCAGTATGGACCTACTTGCAGGGCAGAAAAATTTTATTTTCATTTTATTTTCTTTTTTTATTTCTATGATACTCTATCATTTCAGTTTTTCATATCACGAAAGTCGCGATTGCCCCATCATTTCGGCTATTTTTTCGCGGCGCCCAATCATTTCGGCTGTGTTATTATTTATTTTTACTTGCTGTTTTTTATTGCGATTTTCCTAAACATTTTATCTGTTTCATATGCATATTTTTGCTCGCTGATTTCTATTGCGAGTTGCCCCATTATTTCGGCTATTTCATATGCATTTTTTTGCTCGCTGATTTTATTATGAGTTGGGGACTTTGGTCTTGATACCAATTTTGGTATCAGCATCGCTACAACTAGAATATTATCAGGAGCGAATCATCATTTTCCTTTGTCAATTTGAAGAAAGGTGTCTTAGAGAATAGGGTTAGGATCATGTCGACTAAGGCTTTTTGATTTTATAAACCGTAAGGGTCTTATAAATGTATTTTTCCCTACAAGTCGTGAGGATCGTATATATGGGTTTTCTCCTCTGGAATCGTGAGGATTTCTAAGTGGTATTTTCTCTCGTAAGTCGTAAGGATCTTACAAGAGATTTTTCTCCTTATAAGTCGAAATGAATTACAAGTGTCATTCATCATATGTGGAACTTTTTTTTGCCATTGGTGGACCTTTGTGGGAATATATTTTGTTCATGCTCGTAGATCATATACAAGCGTCAGTATTGAACTACTTGTAGGGAAACAGTGGGGATATGACGGCTTAAGAATAAGTTTAGATCCCTGTAACTTACGGCTTTTGAATCCTGTGAGCCGTGAGGGTCTCATAGGAGGGAATTCTCCTTACGAGTCGTGAGGATCTCGCAAGTGTACTTTCTCCCTAGGAATTGCATGGATTCCTAAGTGTGTTACTCCTTTATGAGTTGTAAGGGTCTCACGCACGTATTTTCTTATTAACAAGGTCGATGGGACCCTACAAGTGTACACGCATATTTTTACGAGATTGCACCCTTGCGTGTTTTCACAAACTCGCTGGCAGTCCCGCTGTTTTTACTTATGGCACCTTTTCGGGTTTTCATCTGTGTCCATTTTGCTTGTGGACATACCGTTTTTTTGGAACAATGGAACTTTTGAAAGTAGGTTCTCCACAGCTGACGCATCGGTTTTCCGGTAGGACTTGGGGGTGGCTTCATCGCTGGAGTAGCTGTATACCCAGTGAGACTTGAGTTGCAATCTTTATCGGTGGGACTTCAATTGCAATGTCAATCTCAATGAGCATATTAGTTTAGGGACATTGCTGTCCATTATCGCCATGTTTAGGGCGACGCGCTAGTTTAGGGACATTTCGGTCCAACATCCCCGTGTTTGGAGCGACATGCTAGTTTAGGGACATTTCAGTCCAATGTGAATCATTCGGTCAGGCAGTTACATAACTCATCCCTTCCAACGCTTGTTTTCTTAGGTGCTGCTGCCCGGCCGTTGTATGAGTGTCTACTTCACGTCTCAGGCTATTTTCACCTTCTCGGACTGCTTCATTTATTATCGTACCAATCGGGTTGTTTTTGCGGGAAATACCGGAAACTTTATACAGCACCTGCCCCTTGATCATCATTGTCGCTTTCTAACGCTGATGGAGTATCTTTTTCATATACGAAGGAATGAAATATCACGTCACTCCTGCCGAGTCTTCTTCCTCCTTGGAAGATTGAACTTGACCTGGGAGCTTTCCCCCTAATCATCCATTTTAGGAGTGGGACATGGCTTTTATATCCCTTCCATGATTTCTCGTTCAAGCGGGCTATTCCACTTGATTGTATGACCCGCTTGTAGGTCCCTTAATATCCTTTTTTTTTTTTGAAGAAACGATCACCTCAGATAGACTTTCCTCCGCCAACGAGCAGATGTCCCCTGTGCATATTTCGGGGAGCGAGTATTCGCATCCTAATATTTTTAAGGGTAGAATTCGCACGGTCGTTATTTTGGCTACGGTTGCTTCAGAGCCGCTCATTTATTGTTACACGTTGGTGAAAAACGCCATCTTGCCTTTGCTTTTCATATATCTTCATTGGAAAACAAAAGGGTCTTGATCCATCTGATCCAACCGAGCCAGTTTATCTATGAGCTCTTGGATGGTCGAAGGCTTGAAGAGGGCCATATATGGGAACACTTTTGAATTTTGGTCAAGGGTGGATATGAACACTCCCACAGCTGGAGCTTCATCGATGCGCTGCTCGCATTTTGACCAAAGGTTGTTGGCTATAGTGCCCTCAAGTCAATTATTGTAATCGTAGGAAAGTGATTATGATGATTGAGGGAGGGCCTATATGGGTAGAATAGTCTTATTCGAGATGATAGTTTACTATCTGGTTCATCTTTATCATCATGCATATGTATTATGTGGTATTACGGATCACGATTACATGTTGATTGAGCCCATAGGATTCTTGCTTGACTATCAGGGGTATTGTGTTGATCACACTTGTGAGAATTAGGTAGTCTATAAGCAAATCCTTAAATGTCCCCAGTCATGAGAATATCGAGACCGGGCATCGATATTCCAGAGTAAACTAGTGTATACGTTTCTTGACTCCGACGAGGGGCGATGGCCGGTCTTACAGCCATTGGTGTTAGTTAGTCACCAAAGATTGTATGCAGGTGCTCATTAGATTATGGGTTACAATAGACGGACTTACCGGGAACATACTAGATGGTATTATACCTATTGTCAGATAGCAGTTCTCAGGTGACATGAGTACAGGTTAGTCTGTCGACCTGAGATCATCATTTGTCTCGTGTGAGGTCCCACTGTACTTTGATTACTACCCAACCATGGTTCAAAAGAGTCGTGCAAACAGGATTTAGTTGGGTACATTCACGAGCCAAATAGAGGCAGTTAGTGGATCATCAGGGATTCGTCTCTCTCGGTATTGGGGGTAGATGTCGCGCTGTGCATGGGTGACCATCACCAGAAATCCTTAGCCAAGTTAGATGAGATTTACTAATTTGGATCAGCAGTTTGTTAATAGGTGATGGGTTTCACACAGACATAATTTATCACGTTATTAGGGGTCTGAATTTATCCACCTCCTAGACCCGATATGCGATACTCTTAAACGAACAGACCGGACTGTTCGGAGATTGTCGCAGACAGGCTCAGTAGGGGTACAGATGAGTTTGTTCGTCGGCCTTCCTTTCGTTCAATACTTAGGTAGCCGTTATGTACAACTATTGTCGCTGACGTGTTTGTGGTTAAACCCACTGCCAGTGTATTGTCGAGTCTTTAGAGCTCAACATAGAGGGTTTTCCCAGTTCAGACGATATGATGTAGTTGCCGTATATTGATACATGCTGGGTTCTGATTAAATAAGTGTACTAACTATACGAACTTTGATCGGGCGGATGATAATACTCGCCGGCTTAAGATTAAGCCGGATTATTAAATTAAGTACTGATTTAATAATTTATGTATATGTATTTTGATATGTATTTTCTAGTATTATATTCTTTGTATTTCTCTATCTCTTAGATATTCGTATATTGATACGAATACGGGCATGTATTTGCGGGGACGTATTTTTATAGGCATATAAAAATACTTCTAGAAGGAGAATACCTTATATTGTTTTTTCCATTTATTTTTAAATGGAAATGAGGTGGCATGCAAGAAGGCAAGGTGTATAGTGAGAGGGATGGTAGATGAATTGCTATATTCATTTGTCATCACTATTCAAGTATGGTAGGATTTTTATTTGATAAATTCTTTTATCAAAACAAAAATGGCTATGCTTGAATTTTGGATGAGCTTTTTGTTTTTTTTCTCACCATTCTCATTTTCCTCTCTTGCTTTTTAAGCTCCTCCTTCATCATTTTCTTCTACCATCTCATGAGTTGAGAATCAAGAAGTAAAAAAGATAGGAAATTGCTTGAACAAGTCATTACAAACCTAAGCTTCACTTCTTAGCAAGTTTTGAACCTTAGTTGCTTCACTAGATTATTTTTGTGTCAAGTTGGAGTTTGGACTAGGTTCCCTCGGGTGGATCATATTAGGCGAAGGAAGATCGGCTTACAAGCGCGATCCAGAGCCCTTGAGTGATAGCTAGAGTCTACAACATTAGATCTCTTGAAGAAAACTTGAAGATGTGAGTATTCTACATATAGTAAATTAGTTTAGCACACTAATTTTTGTTTACAAGTTCTAACTCTTTAGCATTAATTCATTGTTTTAGAACTTTAGCAAACTAGAAATTTTTAAAAATCCATGTTTCCATCTTCTAAAATTAGCGTGCATGAGTTCCCAATAGAGGTTTCATCATCGAGTAATATATTGGACCCAAGTCTCATTTGGTCTTAATCCTTTCGTTGACCAATGCCGTTAGGGTAGTGCGTGTATTCGCACTGGCGAATTTCTGACAAAAGAGCATCTCCATCACTTGGAAGGTCTTCATGGAGTCATTTATGAGTTCCGTATACCATTCGAACACAATGCTCACCAGACCGTTGATGTAACACCCGAGTTCATTTATACCAATTCCAGTTCTCGTATTTCTTTATTCGTGATATTTCTTGATTTAACGTAATTTGGGTGCGAATGGTATTTTACACTTTACATTGCATTCGACCCGACCCGCTTGCTTGAAACTTGTTTGATTCATATTTATGAATCACCCTGACTTGTTATGTAGACTTGTGCATTTTCAACTTTATCGCATACTGGCATTTTACCTGGCATGGCATCTTTTACCATATAACATTTTAAGTCACGCAAAATATTTTAAAAATTCATTTCATAGCCTGCATGATACCCCTGACCCCGTGGTAGCATCCGTGCATCTTGTTCTCGTCCCGTTCAGTGAAACGGACGTGTTCGGATGGCTACACGCACGTACGTGCATCCGTTCTTGGGGGTATGCATTTTCGTTACCCGAGTATTCATTTTTAATTTTGGTCGTCGCATATATTTTTCATATTTTAAAACTGAATTTTTAAACCCGACCCGGGTGTGTTTTTGACTAAGTTTGTATTTACCAGTAAATCAAATTTTTTGTTAATATAATATTAATATTAAATTTATTAATACCAATTAAAATTTAAATAACAGTGAAGATTATTAAATCCTAACCCACTAACAAACAAAACTATCTCTCCTCAGTTCTCTCTCTCTCTCCTCTCGATCTCTCTTTTCTCCCTATCCCTCTTCCTCCCTTTTCATCTCTCGCCTCCTCCTCCGATGAAGAACGCCGCTTCCACCTTCGATTCCTGATACCAGCAATCTCGGTATCCCCATCGAGACAATTCCTTTCCCAACAATGGAGCCCTGCAGCTATAGGACTTTCTCCACTGAATTTCTCCGTACCAAGTTCAATTTCATCTGAGGACTTGAGGAAAGAAACTTCTGGAGAAAAAGGAGATGATTCTGAGTGTGGCCATTGATGCTTGGGTCGGAATTCAATCGCGAAGGCTGCCGCTCCTGCAGGCCTTGCTGTTGTCAATATTTTGGTTACTCGAGGTTGATGTGACTTTACAAGATGGTCGAGAATATGTTGGCACTGTGGTTAATGCAGATCTCCATTCGGATATTGCGATTGTTAAGATAAAATCCAAGACACCATTACCAGCAGTGAAGCTTGGGATGTCGAGTAAGATTCGTCCAGGAGATTGGGTGGTTGTTGTTGGCTGCCCGCTCTCTTTGCAAAATACTGTGACGGCCGGTATTGTAAGCTGCGTAAATCGAAAAAGTAGCGATTTGGGCCTTGGAGGAATTCGAAGGGAATACTTGCAAACTGATTGTGCAATTAATGAGGGGGATGCTACTAAGAAAAGGAAAATGGCTGGAAACATCGATTACCAATCTATACTTTACAATACGTTACAGATGTGAAAGCAGTTCTGCATCCAACTATTAGGTCATGTATGAAGTAATATCTGCAGCATATGATATTGCAGCACTGGGCTAAGGGAAACTATGGTGGCCCCCTTGTGATCCTTGATGGTGAAATTGTAGGAATCAATATGTTGAAAGTAGCAAATGCTGTTGGTTTGAGCTTGGCGGTACCAATTGATTCAGCTGTTAAAATAATAGTGTACTTCAAGATGAATGGAAGAGTTGTCAGGCCTTGGCTTGAATTAAAGATGGTTGATCTTAATGATAATATCATTGCGCAGCTGAAAGAAAAAGATGCTACATTTCCTGATGTGAGCAAAGGCGTGCTAGTGCCCATGTTAACTCTAGGATCTCCGGCTGACCGCGCTGGGTTTCGTCCAGGTGATGTTGTTGAGTTTGACGGAAAACCTGTTGGGAGTATTAAAGAAGTGACTGAGGATAAAAAGATCGCCGGAGTCGTGATCGTCGCTGCCATTCCAGACGATTACATCTCCTACCTGCTTGGTCACATTCGTGCATTGCCTGGTCCTGTTCCGTACGCGCAAGCGTGCATCGAGACTTTTACCGACTTTGGACATTACCGTGTGTATCCGTATCGCGATCTATCAAGGCAAGCAAAACTTGCTACATGCTATTCATATTATTTTATAATTATTTAATTACATGTTAAATCTGTAGATTTAATCTAATGTCACATGTTCTATTTTAACATTCGATGTTCCATTATATCATTTTAGATCTAGAACCTGAAACATATCATGTTGCATTTTAGTTTACAATACGTGGTACCCACGTCCATATTTAAATCACATAATAATTATTTGTACAGCCCATAGTACCCTTTAATAGTTTATACTCTATTGGACACTCGTTTGCATACATCTAGCCTAATATATATATTCAATTTCGTCCCTAGATTATTTAATACATATTAGTGTGATTTTAACATTCCATATTCGATAAATTATATTTAATTAATGTTGGAACTATCCCCTTAACCCAATTCGACAACTGTGCATCCATATGCGTTAATCTGTACTTAGTTGCATGTAACATCATAATGTTCCACTTCTATTATTCCATTAGTACCCATACTTGTTTTGTATACCCAAGCTTACTTATAGTTTGAATATGAGCACCCACGTGACGTTTTGTGCACCCCTGACATGACTTGATATACTATTCTTGACATGACATGATACCTATATACCACCTGACTTGACCTGATGTAACATGGCTTTACCTGTTACCTGATCTTGTTACTAATGCCAACAGCTTTGACATGTTGTCCCTACGGACATTCCCTGTTGTCTATCCAGACAAACCTTTACCTGCCGATCCTGTGTTGGCATTAGCTCTAGATTTATCAATACTTGACTTGAATACACAACTTGGGGGTATGAGGAAATCAATGATGAACCCAGACTTGTAACTCGACATTTCGATACCTTTACTGATCCGTTTTAGAGGCTAGGCCAGCCTTGGGATGATGCTGCTGACATCATCCATCGTTACCCACTACCTTTTAGAGGCTAGGCCAGCCTTGGGATGATACTGTTGACATCATTCATCGTTACCCTTTTTCCTTTTAGTGGCTAGCGACTTGTCTCGGTTTCAGCCCGAGTATCCTCACCGTTATCCCGAGCACGCACGGGATACTATTGAGTTACATTGATGATTAATCAAATTGATTTCAAAGACTTGAGAGTAGTTAACCCAATAGACCAGTTTAGATTACTCACTACACGTTACCCCACTGTCCTTACTTATATTACTGTTATGCCTGTTTCATCATTTTTACTTATACCTGCATGTATTGCTACCCCTGTTTATAGTATTGCTTGATATTATGACGCACTGACGTCTGGGTTTTGCATGGCCCAGATTCTCTTCCTTTGTTACAGACTGATCAGGAATACTGCCGCTGTTAGATCGAGTGGTGAGGATCTTGTTGGTATCCAGTTTTACTTTCCAGGTGTTTTATTTATTGGATCTTTTGCTTCCACATATTATATTATTTCTTGACTCATTTATTCTGGCCCATGGACATGTATTAGATAGTTTAGTTTACTTTCCTGTTCTTGATATCTCTACCGCCGTAATGTGACTATGGAGGGATTTTTATTATCCACAGGTAGCATGGTTGGCTGTGTCACGTGCCTATCTTAGCGTACTCTGGGAAGCGGGCGTGACATGGTTCTTTTGGTATCAGAGCCATAGGATATAGGTTAATCGAGTTTGATTCTTTTGTAGTTGGTATTGGACCCAATACACGAATCAGAATACTCGTAATTAGGAGCATGTCCTGCCACCTTGTTATCATGATTCTTGAATCATATCTTTCTCTTATCCTTCGCTTTGACATTATGCAAACCACTTTGCATCTCGACTTGAAACCTTTTTGGTTCTCTATTGTTTCTCCCATTTTCTTGATTCTGATACTAGGATTTGGGTGACTTGAGTGGAGTTATGTGATTGTAACTATGAACTGCAGCATAGTTACAATGCGGTACTCTATTTAAGTAACTTGGAATTCTATTTTTGATTCATTTCCTTATTTTATGATCGTTATATTACCTTACTTCTCTCGGTTTCATTGCTTACCAGTTCTTGTTTTATCGCCAGCTTGAGTCATGTTTACCGTGCTTAATCCTCTTCAGTATCTTGACTTCGGATGAAGTCATCTCGGTATCTTACTTGTTCATGTTTTCCCAGCATTAGAATTATTCAATTCTGGTGCATCCTTTTGTTTGTTGTTGTCTTGGGAATAGATTTTCTCGGCACTTTCCACGCTCATATTGATTGTAGGGAAAGGAAAGTGATTTTCCAGATTCCCGGATATCCAAAGTTTGTTTTGCTGGAGGAAGCGGTTCTGTCGGGCCAGTCGAGTTTAGGGCTAGGCCGACAAACAATGTCCTTTCGTCGATGGAAGTTAATAAGGAGGAAACGCCATCTGTAGTTCAAGAGTTCATGGATGTATTCGAAGACATCTCGGGTTTACCGCCAAAACGAGATGTGGAGTTCGCGATCCATCTTGTTCCTGGTGCAGTGCCAATTTCAAAGGCGTACTATCCGATGGCACCAGTGGAGTTGGAAGAAGTAAAGAAGTAGGTTACCGAAGTACTTGGGAAGGATTGGATTCACAGCAGCAGTTCACTTTGGAGAGCTCCAGTTCTTCTAGTAAAGAAGAAAGATAGCACAAGGAGGATGTGCATCAATTATCGAGAATTAAACCGGGTGACAATTAAGAACAAATACCTGATCCCTCGCATTGGCGAATTGTTCGAGCAGCTTAGTGGCGCGAGGGTATTCTCGAAACTAGATTTGCGATCCGAATATCATCAGGTCCGAGTTAAAACCGAAGATATTTGCAAGACGGCGTTCCGAACTCGGTATGGACATTACGAGTATTTAGTGATGCCCTTCGGAGTAATGAATGCACCAGCGATATTTATGAACTTGATGAACCGAATTTTTTCACCGTTCTTGGACCAGTTTATAGTGATGTTCATTGATGATATTTTGGTCTACTCGAGGAGCATTGGAGAGCGTGCAGAACCCTTGAAGATCGCACTGCAGACATTGAGGCAAGAAAGACTGTATGCAAAAAAAAAAATGAGCAAGTGCGAGTTTTGGCTTAAAGAAGTGATGTTTTTGGGCATGTCGTGTCCGGGGATGGAATCGTTGTTGATCCCGAAAAGATTGCAGCAGTTCGATATTGGCCGATTCCGAAGAACGTAGCAGAGATCAGAAGATTTCTTGGACTTGTCGGATATTACAGAAGGTTCGTGGAGAATTTTGCTCGTTTGGCTGAGCCTTTGACCACGCTTACACGCACGGAGGTACCATTTGTGTGGATGAATAAGTATGCGTCAGCTTTTGAGGCATTGAAGCAGAAGTTGTTAACCGCTCTTATTTTAACCATGCCAGACAGTTCCAAAGGATTGGTGATTCACAGTGACGCATCCGGGAAAGGATTGTGATGTGTTTTGATGCAGCATGGGAAGGCTATAGCTCACGCATCGAGACAATTGAAGACCCATGAAAATAATTACCCAACTCGTGATTCGGAGCTAACAGCTGTGATTTTCGCTTTGAAGATTTGGAGACACTACTTATTGGGCGAAAGGGTTGAAGTATTCACCGATCATAAAAGCCTGAAGTATGTGTTCACACCGAAGAAGCTTAATATGAGGCAGCGTAAATGGTTGGAGCTGATGGCTGACTACGATCTTGATCTTAAGTACCACCCGGGGAAAGTTAATGCTGTGCCGGATGTGCTTAGTCGGTTGCCAGCAATTTACATATTGACTGCACAGAAGAAACTTATTGAAGACTTTCGAAAATTTGATTTGGAGATTGTGCTACCGCATTCTTCGGGACAGTTGATGCCGCTGCAAGTACAGTCGTCGTTGATCGAGAATATTAAAGAGCGCAATTACAGGACCCTAGACTTCAGAAGTTTCGAGAATAGGTTGAGGCTGAACTTCGAACGGACTTATTGATTCTTGAAGGTGGTTCGTTGCGATATGACAGCCGTTTGTGTGTGCCAAAGGGAGATATCTGTGAAGAAGTTATGAAGGAGGCGCACAGTTTTCGCATATTCCGTACATCCAGGAGGCACGAAGATATACCGAGATATACGACAGCATTTCTGGTGGGAAGGAATGAAACGGGAGATTGCCCGCTTTGTGGCAAAGTGCTTGGTGTGTCAGCAAGTTAAGGCTGAACATCAAAGGGTTGCTGGTTTATTGCAACCACTTCCGATTCCTCAATGGAAGTGGGAACATATAACCATGGATTTCGTGACGGCTTTACCGTGGAGTCCAAAGGGCAACAATGCATTTTGGGTGATTGTCGATCGATTGACCAAGACAGCTCATTTCATACCATTTCGAGTTGGTCAATCAACAGAAGCTTTGGCTGAACGGTACATGCAGGAGATTGTAAGATTGCATGGAGTACCGGTGAGTATCGTGTCTGACCATGACACTCGTTTCTTATCGCATTTCTGGAGGAGCTTACAGGAAAGTTTGTAGACTCGAATGAAGTTTAGCACAGCTTATCATCCTCAAACAGATGGCCAGTCGGAGAGAACGATCCAAAGTCTTGAAGACACGTTGAGAGCTTGCATGTTGGAATTCAAGGGTTCGTGGGAGGATCATCTACACTTGGTGGAGTTTTCTTACAATAACAGCTTTCAGGCGACTATTCAGATGGCTCCATTCGAAGCGTTGTATGGTCGCAAGTGTTGTTCACCTGTTGTTGGGACGATGTTGGAGAACGAAGATTGTTGGGACCGGATTTGATCGTGCAAACAGTTGAGAAGGTCAACACTATCCGGAATCATATGAAAGCAGCACAAGACCGACAAAAGAGTTGGGCAGATAAATCAAGAAGACCTCTAGAGTTTGCCGTTGGTGATTTGGTATTCCTGAAGTTATCACCGACTAGAGGGGTGATTCGTTTCGGAAGTCGAGGCAAGCTTAGTCCTCGAGTCGATAGGCCTTTCGAGATTTTGGAGCGTGTTGGAGAAGTGGTGTATCGATTGGCTTTACCGCAATCCTTGGCGAATGTTCAAGACGTGTTTCACGTATCTCAACTCCGTAAGTATGTACGAGATGAAACACACGTGCTGGATCATTCGGAGCTGATTGTACGAGAAGATTTAACTTATGAGGAGTGACCGATGTCGATTGTGGATCGAAGAGAAAAGGTTCTTAAGAACAAGGTTATCCCTTTTGTACTTGTTTCTTGGGAAAACCGCTCGCATGGAGAATCAACTTGGGAACGAGAGGATGAAATCCGACAGAAGTTCCCACATCTACTCTTGTAGTTTCTTGAATGTTTATCCTTTCTTGTTCTTGGAATTTCGAGGACGAAATTCTTTTTGTAGTTGGGTATAATGTAACACCCGAGTTCATTTATACCAATTCCATTTCTCGTATTTCTTTATTCATGATATTTCTTGATTTAACGTATTTTGGGTGCGAATGGTATTTTACACTTTACATTGCATTCGACCCGACCCGCTTGCTTGAAACTTATTTGATTCATATTTATGAATCACCCTGACTTGTTATGTAGACTTGTGCATTTTCAACTTTATCGCATACTGGCATTTTACCTGGCATGGCATCTTTTACCATATAACATTTTAAGTCACGCAAAATATTTTAAAAATACATTTCATAGCCTGCATGATACCCCTGACCCCGTGGTAGCATCCGTGCATCTTGTTCTCGTCCCGTTCAGTGAACCGGACGTGTTTGGATGGCTACGCGCATGTACGTGCATCCGTTCTTGGGGTATGCATTTTCGTTATCCGAGCATTCATTTTTAATTTTGGTCGTCGCATATATTTTTCATATTTTAAAATTGAATTTTTAGACCCGACCCGGGCGTGTTTTGAACTAAGTTTGTATTTACCAGTAAATCAAATTTTTTGTTTATATAATATTAATATTAAATTTATTAATACCAATTAAAATTTAAATAACAGTGAAGATTATTAAATCCTAACCCACTAACAAACAAAACTATCTCTCCTTAGTTCTCTCTCTCTCCTCTCGATCTCTCTTTTCTGCCTATCCATCTACCTCCCTTTTCATCTCTCGCCGCCTCCTCCTCCGATGAAGAACGCCGCTTCCGCCTTCGATTCCTGATACCAGCAATCTCGGTATCCCCATCGAGACAATTCCTTTCCCAACAATGGAGCCCTGCAGCTATAGGACTTTCTCCACTGAATTTCTCCGTACCAAGTTCAATATCATCTGAGGACTTGAGGAAAGAAACTTCTGGAGAAAAAGGAGATGATTCTGAGTGTGGCCATGGATGCTTGGGTCGGAATTCAATCGCGAAGGCTGCCGCTCCTGCAGGCCCTGCTGTTGTCAATATTTCGGTTACTCGAGGTTGATATGACTTTACAAGATAGTCGAGAATATGTTGGCACTGTGGTTAATGCAGATCTCCATTCGGATATTGCGATTGTTAAGATAAAATCCAAGACACCTTTACTAGCAGTGAAGCTTGGGACGTCGAGTAAGATTCGTCCAGGAGATTGGGTGGTTGCTGTTGGCTGCCCGCTCTCTTTGCAAAATACTGTGACGGCCAGTATTGTAAGCTGCGTAAATCGAAAAAGTAGCGATTTGGGCCTTGGAGGAATTCGAAGGGAATACTTGCAAACTGATTGTGCAATTAATGAGGGGCGGTATGCTACTAAGAAAAGGAAAATGGCTGGAAACATTGATTACCAAGCTATACTTTACAATACGTTACAGATTTGAGAGCTGTTCTTCATCCAACTATTAGGTCATGTATGAAGTAATATCTGCAGCATATGCTATTGCAGCACTGGGCTAAGGGAAACTATGGTGGCCCCCTTGTGATCCTTGATGGTGAAATTGTAGGAATCAATATGTTGAAAGTAGTAAATGCTGTTGGTTTGAGCTTTGCGGTACCAATTGATTCAGCTGTTAAAATAATAGAGCACCGCAAGAAGAATAGAAGAGTTGTCAGGCCTTGGCTTGGATTAAAGATGCTTGATCTTAATGATAATATCATTGCGCAGCTGAAAGAAAAAGATGCTACATTTCCTGATGTGAGCAAAGGCGTGCTAGTGCCCACGTTAACTCCATGATCTCCGGCTGACCGCACTGGGTTTCGTCCAGGTGATGTTGTTGAGTTTGACAGAAAACCTGTTGGGAGTATTAAAGAGGTGACTGAGGATGGGAAGATCGCCAGAGCCATGACCATCGCTGCCATTCAAGACGATTCAGTGGACGTCTCCTACTTGCGTGGTCACATTCGTGCATTGCCTGGTCCTGTTCCGTACGCGCAAGCGTGCATCAAGACTTTTACCGACTTTGGACATTGCCATGCGTATCCGTATCGCGATCCATCAAGGCAAGCAAAACTTGCTACATGCTATTCATATTATTTTATAATTATTTAATTACATGTTAAACCTGTAGATTTAATCTAATGTCACATGTTCCATTTTAACATTCGATGTTCCATTATATCATTTTAGATCTAGAACCTGAAACATATCATGTTGCATTTTAGTTTACAATACGTGGTACCCACATCCATATTTAAATCACATAATAATTATTTGTACAGCCCATAGTACCCTTTAATAGTTTATACTCTACTAGACACTCGTTTGCATACATCTAGCCTAATATATATATTCAATTTCATCCTTAGATTATTTAATACATATTAGTGTGATTTTAACATTCCATATTCGATAAATTGTATTTAATTAATGTTGGAACTATCCCCTTAACCCAAATCGACAACTGTGCATCCATATGCGTTAATCTGTACTTAGTTGCATGTAACATCACAATGTTCCACTTCTATTGTCCCATTAGTACCCATACTTGTTTTTTATACCCATGCTTACTTATAGTTTGAATATGAGCACCCACGTGACGTTTTGTGCACCCCTGACATGACTTGATATACTATTCTTGACATGACATGATACCTATATACCACCTGACTTGACCTGATGTAACATGGCTTTACCTGTTACCTGATCTTGTTACTAATGCCAACAGCTTTGACATGTTGTCCCTACGGACATTCCCTGTTGTCTATCCAGACAAACCTTTACCTGCTGATCCTGTGTTGGCATTTGCTATAGATTTATCAATACTTGACTTGAATACACAACTTGGCGGTATGGGGAAATCAATGATGAACCCAGACTTGTAACTCGACAGTTCGATACCTTTACTGATCAGTTTTAGAGGCTAGGCCAGCCTTGGGATGATGCTGCTGACATCATCCATCGTTACCCACTACCTTTTAGAGGCTAGGCCAGCCTTGGGATGATACTGTTGACATCATTCATCGTTACCCCATTTCCTTTTAGTGCCTAGCGGCATGTCTCGGTTTCATCCCGAGAATCTTCACCGTGATCCCAGGAACGCTTGGGATACTATTGAGTTACATCGATGATTAATCAAATTGATTTCAAAGACTTGAGAGTAGTTAACCCAATAGACCAGTTTAGATTACTCACTACACGTTACCCCACTGTCCTTACCTATATCACTGTTATGCCTGTTTCATCATTTATACTTATACCTGCATGTATTGCTACCCCTGTTTATAGTATTGCTTGATATTATGACGCACTGACGTCTGGGTTTTGCATGGCCCAGTTTCTGTACCTTTGTTGCAGACTGATCAGGAGTACTGCCGCTGTTAGACCGAGCGGTGAGGATCCTGTTGGTATCCAGTTTTACTTTCCAGGTGTTTTATTTATTGTATCTTTTGCTTCCGCATATTATATTATTTCTTGACTCATTTATTCTGGCTCATGGACATGTATTTGATAGTTTAGTTTACTTTCCTGTTCTTGATATCTCTACAGCCGTAATGTGACTGTGGAGGGATTTTTCTTATCCACAGGTAGCATGGTTGGCTATGTCACGTGCCTATCTTAGCGTACTCTGGGAAGCAGGGCATGACAGTTGACGAACTATCGGAGGTGCAGTATATCATTTCTTCCGGTATTACCACATATGGATTTAAATCACACGATGTGTTTGCAAGGATTTACGGTCCCTTTGTACTTGTAGAAGGTCGGAAGTATGTATTCTGGCGGGTACTTTACTTGATCATAGCCTACCGGATAAGGCCGACCAGTCTTGATCGGCCTATTTGCAGCTTCACTGGTATAGTGAGCTTTGATTTGCTGAGCGATATATGCGTCCAGCTTTGATTTTTGGATCATTTCCTCCTTAGCCGTTGATGGGGATTGCAGAGGATTTGAAATGTTATCTTTGTCTATAAGAACGAATACCGGTGGTTCATCTGCTTGTAGTTCAGATTGGACCATCATTCCAACCATATTCTGGATCATGAGGGCCATCTGGTTTATTTTAGCGGACATCGCTGTCGCTTCTTCATCTTTCTTCTTGAAAGCGCGCTTCAGGAAGTCAATATCTGACTCTTGCCCTACTTTTTCTTCAGGTGCATCCTCGGTATTTTCCTTAGGCAATGGTCTAGCAAGTGTCGCTGCCTTAGTAAGCATATCCTGCAACTTTTCATGTTGCTATTGAGATTTTGTCAGAGACCGAGTATGCGGTCCGTGATTAATTGAAACAGTACTTTCCTCTTTACAATTCACCACATGGACTGTGTGAGCTATCTTGCCCCCAAGCTTGGGGCGTTTGGAATCTTGACCCTTAGAGTTTGCCTCGGGCGTTTGGAATTTATTAAACCTTTCTTTCTTGTGAGAAGCCGCTTTCACTTTAGGAGGAACCATTAGAACAGGAACCGTCTTGGGATGAGTCCCCTTATATTTGGAAGGGGATTTGTCAGAGTTTGGCTGACGCTTAGGAGAAGAGCCGCGAATGATGACCGAGTCCTTCACCTGCTTCCACATCTTATATATATATGAGAAAAGTTCTTTTACGGAGCAAACTGGTTTCTGCTCTCCTTGGATATCCGTGGGTTGCGGAGACTTTTTCAATACTACGGTAGGGGAATTTTGTCTGACCCTTCGTAGCAGTTCAAACCTGTTTTCGGTTGGAACATTAGCATTCACCATCGGAGTCGAAGTCAACCCGAATGGAGAACTGCCCCCAACTTATCTTATTTGATGCCCATATTGACATCGATCATGTCTTTTGACTGGAGTTTCTTCAGTCTCAGGAATTTGCTGAGCCTGCCCCTGTTTTCCTTGAGAGCATGAATATTTTGCCCCCTTTATCGACCTTGGTCTTTAGCAGGTGCCAGTTGTTTGGGGACTGGTTCCGTTGGCAAAGATGAAGTTTGAGGATCCGGTCCATAGAAGACAGACTTCTTCTGGGCTTCCACCTTCGGCGTTAAGGCACCGATGGTAGGAGATGGGAGTATAGACTCATAGATAAGCCCATTGATTTTTTGAAGAGCTGGATTGCAGAGATTTGAAGTTGCAAGTGGCCATACTTGACTCCACCAGACGTGACCGAGCCTGAGTTGCGGTGAGTGGAATCAAACGCCATTCTGCAGTATCTCATCACCCAAGGGAAACTACAAACATATATATATATATATACCGTGTTTTTTTCACAAAAATGTGACACATGAAGTGTGAAGTAGAAAGAGGAAGGGGTCCCACCGGGCGTGCCGGAATTTTTTTACCGTCGAAAACAAAGACAAACTGGGTTAGAATGTCTGGCCTGAATTTAGGGCAGATGATATTGGAACATATCCGTCCACCTTTCCGAAGATGCCAAGTTGATTTATGACACCATATATCAGAGCTTTGGACAGATGCGACTGATGTAGCGTGACTTAATCAGATTCCCCCCTTTAAGGAGTTTTTGATTGTGGGGACACTCTTCCCTGTAGATGCAAGCCCCTGCAGTTAATTACGCCATCGCATTACGATAACAACTTTCACCTTCTTCAGATAGATCACTTCGTGTCGTGTTATGTTTGTCATATGGGGTTTTGAACTTAGGACGTAGTTATCATATAAATGAGGTCCATCAGTTCATGGGATATATGGGTTTTATCTAAGGATCGTTAGTCATATATAAGACTAAGATCAACATAGATGATATGGATTAAGGATCGTTAGTCGTATATGAGACTAAGATCAACTAAGATAACGGTGAGCATATGGGCCCAAATGATAATTTAATCATATATAAATAGCCCATAGATAGTATACGGTAGTCAGTACGGAGGCAGTCCGCAGAGCAAAACATATTAGTTTTAGGATATCACGGTCTATGGGATACATGGATGGAATATGACTTGTTTATGCCCGTTGATTGTATACGGGGATCAATATAGAGATCAGCCGTTGGGCCAAACATATATTAGTTTAGGGACGTTGAGGTCCAACACTCCCGTGCTTGGGACGAAGTATTAGTTTAAGGACATTTCGGTCCAACATTGCTGTGCTTGGGACGAAAGACTAGTTTAAGGAAATTTCGGTCTGTCCTTCATTTTACACACACATTTATATCACGTGGCGAAATGAACAATGGCAACACAAGATGCGCCCAATATTGGGGTACGATCCAGTTTTGAAGGCATTTGTATTTCCTTCAAAGATATACATATGCATATATGTATAAAGCCGGGGTTCAATATGAGATACGCATCTATATGGGGATGCGTATCAGTATGAGATGTGCACATCAATATGAAAGTGCATCGATATAGGGTGCATCAATATGATGATTAGGGCATTCCCCATCTTGATGAAATTTCATATCTTTTATCAAGTTGGGATGAGAAAAGAGTTGTTGGTTGTTGGGACCCGGCACCTCTCTGAAGACGTTGAGGAGTTACAACGACGTATATCAGAGGTATGGAAATGATGTACCCTTGAAAAGATCATGTTGGAAGGAAAGATCGTTAGTCTTATATGAGATTAAGATCAATTTGGATGGACGATCATTAGTCATATATTCATCTAAGATCATTATGGGTGAACGACTACTGGTCATATATCCGATTAAGATCAATATGGGACATCATCGATATGTTGATCGGTGGATTGCATATTAGAAGCAAAAGCTTCTATACTTAGTTTATTTTAACTAAATAATCAAGCAAAGGTTGATTTCCAGGTGCATATGCACATGTAACATCTTTGATGAGAGTGCGCACGTGCATATCACGTGGGTTATGCACCCGCTTGCGATCGGGGACTATGCTCAAGCATATTATGTGGCTCACACTTGTTATTAGTTCAAAATCACAAGTACACATGTATATGTGTACGCATGCAAAAATTGAACGTACATATCACGTGAAGCTCACACATTCATGGGCTATTTTCAACAAGTGCGCGCACATGCATATCACGTGACGTGCATGTCTTTATGGGCAGCATCCAACAAGTGCACACACATGCATATTACGTGATGCGTATGTCTTTAAGTCGACAATTTTTTATTAAGTGCGAACTAGTTTGGGTGCGCACTTGTTCCAATCAGAAAGCAAAAGCTTTCACAAAGAAGCAATGGCTTTTGTTTTATGTTCTTTTCTTCTTCTTGTCTTTTCCAAGAAGCAAAAGTTTCGATTTTTATCTGTTTTCAGATCATGTATATGCGTTTTATGTTGCGCATATTATTTTCTTAGATCTTAGGATCGATCTCTCGCAAAAGTATATGCTTTATGAATGAGAGACGAGCCTCATTTGATCTTTTACGGTGAATCAATGGATTCGAAAAAGAAGCAAAGACTTCTGTATAAAAGCACAAGCTTTTTAATGAAAGAAAAGAGAAGTTTTCCTCTTTTATCTCTAATTTGCGCACTTATTCGCTGACGAAAAAGATGAAGAAGACTTGAGATCTATATTTTTTTCAAGCTTATTGTTAGGTCTCTCTTCTTTGATTTTGATCTCAAGGGTCGTTTATATAGGGCTTGAAAAATATCAATCAGTTTGAGAGAATCTCTTATTTAAAGATCTCGATTGATATCATGATCAAGTGGTGATCCTTAATCACCGTTGGATGAAGATCATGGATCTAAAAAGAAGATTTAGCTTCTAATTAAGGATTTGATTTCTTATCAACAAGATTTATTTCTTGTTAGAAGTGTCTGCTTCAAGGAACGTATATGTGCGCTTGTGATCTTTGACACATGCGCACGTGCATCGTATGTATAGGTGCACATGTATGATTCAACTTGGCAATTTTGCCAAATGTGCATATATAGGTGCATACAACTTGGGTAGCGCACATATGATTCAACTTGGCCATCTTACCAAGTGTGCATGTATAGGTGCGCGCAACTTGGGCTGAATCATTTGACTCATACGCACGTGCGTTGTATATCGCTCACATATGATTTGTCTTGCTCATCTTTCCATGTGCATATGTATAGGTGCACATTACTTGAATATGGGAACAAATGCGCACTTTGGCCAAAATTCTTGGTGAGAACAGTACGATGGACTTAATCCAGTACCAAAAACCTAACAGACTCCTATATCGAAAGGGGTTATCTATATTTCACGTTAGGATACACCTACGAGATCCTCTCGACTCATAGGGAGAAATACCTTTGTGAGACCCTCACGGCTCATAAAGTTGAAAAGCCATAGGCGACATAGATCCTAAACCTGTTTGCTAAGCTATTGCTGTCTTATAAGGAGGTCAAGCTGACTCTTGTATACTATCCACGGGCCACATTTGACAAAATTGCATCCAATGAAGAGAAGAAGCCACTTACGGGTCCTCTCGACCCATAAGAAGAAAATATTTGCTTGAGATCCTTATGACTCATGAAAGTCGAAGACACTTAGGAATCCCTACAATTCCCAAGGAGTATATGGACCTGTGAGATCCTCTCAACTCATAAGGAGAAAAACCTTCTTAAGACCCTTATGGCTCATGAAGATGAAAAAGCCTTAGGTGACAGGGATCCTAAACCTGTCTTCTAAGCCATCAATTTTATGGCGATGTATAACTTTGCACTACTTAATCCACGTATATAGTTACGTGGGCAAAGTATCGGGGGCATTTGTTCCTGCCAAAATTTTTGGCCGAAAGCTTGTTGTTCCCTTATAAAAATAAAAGGGAAGCTCTCACGTGTTAAACACGCGTGCACCTATATGCAAAGCATTTTAGTGCCACTTCTGATAGGATCAAATCATATATTGGTTCCTACATGTTAAACACGTAAGCATCTCACGTGATATCCACATGAGCGTTAGTACAACCTCTTGGCAATGTGCGTCATGCGATATCCATATGAATGCACATGCTAGCATCTTGGCAGCGTCTCATGTGATGTCAATGTGAGCGCATATGCCAATCTCTTGGCAGCGTCTCACATGATATTCATGTGAACGCACATGCAGTCTCTTGGCAGTGCGCGTCACGTGATATCCACGTGAACGACATGCCAATCTCTTGGCAGTGTCTCACGTGATATCCATGTGAGCGCATATTCAATCTCTTAGCAGTGCACATCACGTGATATCCACATGAGCGCACATGTTAGCATCTTGGCAGCGTCTCACGTGATATCCATGTGAGCGCATATGCTAGCCTCTTGGCAGTGTCTCACGTGATATCCACGTGAGCGCACATGCAGTCTCTTGGCAGTGCGCGTCATGTGATACCCACGTGAATGCATATGCTAGCATCTTGGCAGTGTCTCACGTGATATCCACGTGAGCACACTTGCCAGCTTCTTGGCAGCTCTTGTGTGATATCCATGTGAGTGATATAGGCCAACGTCTTACGTGCGATGCACGTGAGTGTTCTTTCTGATAGAATTAAATTCTATGTGGGAAATATTTCCATGAACTTTCTTAAACTAGAAAGATCTTCTCTATTAAATAGAAGACCCTTAAATAAAAAATCCAACGGTGATTATAAAATCACCAACTGATTATCTGATATAATTAAATTCTATCTTAGGAAAATATTTTTCTAATTTTGTTAAACAAACAAGAATGATCTTCTCTGTTAAACAGAGTGCCTTTGGATTAAAAATCCAATGGTGAATAAAATTCACCGGTTGATTTTAAGGATCAATTCGATTGATTATGAAATCAATCATGATCTGTCAATGAGAGATTTCCTCCAACAGATTGATCTTTTCTTTCTCTTATAAAAAAGACCCAAGAGATTGAATCTTGAAGAGAAGGCAGAACCCCCCCATAAACTTTCTCCAAAAGAAAAGGAGATCCCCCCATAAGCTTCTGTAAAAACACAGAAGGCTACCCACAAGCTTCGGCAACGGAGAATTTAATTCTCTTTGAAGAAGATCATCTTCCTCCCAAAAAAAAACTAGGTAAAAACATAGATAAAACTAACTCTCCCTTTATCCATCATATCATATAAGGGCTTAACCCTTTCACAAGAACTTAGTTCTTTCTAAGGATCTGAGATCCACAGATCTCCCATAAAGAGAATTTAATTCTCATAGGGAAGATCTTGTTCTTGAGAATCAAAAATTCAAGGGAGAACAAGTTTGGAAAGAACATGGATGAGAGGACATGAAGAAGAGGGAGTTCATCCTCTAGGAACTTAGTCCTCAAATATAATAAGAACTTAGTTCTTAAAGAAATTTGATCCCAGATTTTCATAATAATGATCTTAGTGATCGTTAATGGTCAAAATGCCATTAACAGAAGTTTAATTTCTTTTAAAAAGATGAACAGAGATTTAATCTCTAAGGAAGATGCGCATCATGTGAAAGGCACGTGTGCACACTTCATTGCTAAAAGGGCATGTGCATTACGTGATATACACGTGAGCGCAGATTTTAAGATTAATATACAAGTGTGCATCTCAAGAAACAGTCCATGTGAAAGACACATGAGCACTCAGAAGACAACATCTCATGTGAAGACCACATGATTATTTGAAGACATCGACCCACATGAAGAGCACGTAAGCGCTAAGAAGACATGTAAGTGCGCTTCTCACGTGATATCATGTGAGCACATAAGCGAGTGCATAACTCACGTGCAAATCATGTGAGCGATCAAAGGAAACACCCAAATGCGCATGATTGCTTAGCACTACTCACGTGAGGATCACGTGAGCGCACATGATGATGACCGCCTCATGTGAAATTCATATGAGCGCACATGAAGGCAGTACTTCACGTGATGTCCACGTGAGCACCTGAGATGCTCAACATCTCACATGAAACACACGTGAGCACTGCACTTTGAGTGCTTAGCACTACAGAAGCCCAATGTTTAGCCTAAATTAGCTAAGTTTGTGAAGTTTTAAACTTCTTTGAACCTATAGGCTCGCTTGATTTAGTTAGCCTTAATCTCAAATTAGATTAACGGTTCTTAATAACTTGTTTAAAGTTGATCTTAATCTAAAACTAGATTAATGGTCCTTAAACATGTTTTAGTCGATCTTAATCTAAAACAAGATTAATATCCTTAAACCCCTGAACTTATGGACCTCATTTATATGAGATCTACGTCCAAAGTTCAAAACCCCAAATCTAATGTACGGATTTGGACTAATCCGTGCCCTACGGACATGACAAAATTTGTCTCCGTATACAATCCAAGAGCAACCCCATAATAAACAATATATAACACAACACGAAGTGACCTACTGGAGCAGGTGAAAGTTTTTATCACAACGCGATAATGTAATTAACTGCACGGGTTTGCGCCTGTAGAGAAGAGCATCCTTACAATAAAAAAACCCTCACAATTGAGGGGGAATCTGATAAAATCTGCTATATCGGTCGCATCTATCCAAATCTCCGATAGACGGTGCCATAATTCAACTTGGTATTTTCGGAGAGGTGCATGAATATGTTCATATAGCATCTGCCCCAAAATTCAGGCTAGTCATCTCCGCGTCTCAGTCCAGTTTTCGGCGGTAAACAAGTGAGATCAGTAGTTTCTCGGGATGGTTTTGAGCCACATCGACATGACCTATTGGGTTATTAAGGGTCTGACGTTTTCTACCCCCTTAGACCTGGTATGTAACATTCTCAAACGAAGAGACCGGACTGTATGGAGATTTTCACTTTCAGGCTCAGTAGGGATACAGACGAGTTAGCTTGTCGACATTGCTTTCTTTCAATACATGATTAGCCGTTACGTACAGCTAGTGCCATTGACTTACTTGTGGTTAAACCCACTGCCAATGTATTGTTGAGTCTTTAGATTCATACATAGAGGGTTTTCCGGCTCAGCCAAAACGATGTAGTGTGTATTTTGATACGTACAGAGGTTTGATTAAATATGTGTTTTTGTAAACGTACTTTTAATTGGACATTTTGTTAATACTAGCCGATTTGAAAGATAACCAGATTATTACATTTATATGAAATGTGAGCTAGTGTTATATCTCTTTTGGTATCTCTTTTTTGGTATTTGTGTTTTGACACGAATATGGTATTTATATGAATACGGGTATTTGTATAAATACAGGTATTTGTGTCTTAATATAAATAAGCATATTTGTATCTTAATACAAATGTGGGTATTCGTATTTTATACGAATACGGGTATACTTATTTTGATACGAATACGGGTGTACGTATTTGTAGCATATACTTGTATTAGTGTATATGTGTACACAAAATGAGGTGGCTTCTCTTCTCCTCTTTTCTCTTCATGTTTCTTTTAGAATTGTGTGGACTTATGACTCACACTTGTGAGTCACAATTCCACTCAAGAAATTCTAAAAGTAAAAGAGAGAAAAGAATGAGATAAGATCATGAGCCATATCCTATTCTTTTTCCTCTCTTGAGTTTTGGGAGTTGAGAAAAGAAAAAGAAAAAGCGAGAAAACCTAGAGATTAACCACTACTACATTCTTGTGATCAATTCCAAGCAAGTTTTGTTCACAAGTTTCTTCACTTTGTGCTCTTGAGTGAAGCTATAGCTTGAGTTAGGGTTCCCTTGGGTGCATTATCTTCAATAAGGAAGACCAACATTCAAGTTTGTTCCTGGTGGATTTAGGAGCTTAAGAAGTGGAAAAGAAGATGAAGGACATGACTACAAAGGTTTTTAACGCTAATCGAGTAGTTCAATCTCTTTTAGATTGCTAGTTTAGTGTTTGGAATCGATTCTAGGTCATAATTGCTTGTGTTCTAGTTTAAAATTTTCATTTTACATTTCGCCTTGGCCGCAAGTGAGTGGCAAGAGCATGAGCAAATACTTACATGGTATCACAGCTACTAGGTACTGTGCCGATCCATGGGGGGTTCTTACTGTTGTGATAGTAGTGGCGAAGCGCATGTTTTTACCTGCAGGGTGTTCCGTGCGGTTATATGGTCCGGTGGGTTGTAGTCCATCGCGAGAGGACTATGTAAAAAATAGCTGCTGAGGGAGCTATGGTCTCTACAGCTAGTTTCCACTGTGCTGATTGACCCTTCAGGGTATTAGAGTCGCCTAAACATTTAAACTAGCCGTAAACGATGTTTAAGTTTTGAAAAACGAATTTTCCCATATTTTAAGAACCTAATTCCATGTTTATGTCTTTTTTTGAAATGACCTCTCAATTTTTTTTAAATAGCTGCAGAGAGATTTATATGATACATGATTATCACTCGAGGAGTACGAGCCTAGAAGCTCAAACTTTGGCTTCCAGAAAATGGCTTTTGGCTGCTACTGGAGGCCAAAGCATGAGCTCTGGTCTCGAGCTTCCTCCAGTGGTTTAGGTACTTGGATTTGAGATTTTTAGTATATTTTGTTTTTCCCCAGATTTCATTTGATGTTATCTTTGTTTACGGGCAATATGAAAAGTTTTAAAATCGAAATTTTAACATTTTTGAATATTTGTGTTGATATATATGTGTTTGTAAACATCGTCTAATTGCTCTGGGTCAATTAGACAGGGTTGCACATATATGCTTGTGTTATGGTTGATATATATCTTGTGATGGTTTAGCCAGATTGTCATGGTAGATAGCCCTTCATCGTAAATTCTATGTATATTTGTTTATTTGGGGCGAGCGGTCGGATTGTGGCCGTCATTACCGCTCGATATATATTATTTTATTAGGACACCTGAGTTGAGGTTGATATCACCATTGTATATTATTTGTTCATGTATTAGGATAAACTCGCGGAGAAGTGCTTAAGTAGTCGGGTTCTAGAGTGTGTTAGATGGTCGTTTCATGATGATGAGTTCGAGCCGTCTCGCTCTAGAATTGGCAGGCTATTCGCTGCACTTGTAGGGGTTTTAGGATTGACCTACGGTGGAGTGCCAAAGTTACCGGATTGCATGAAGTGACGGGTGGTCCACTCATGACATTGAGTGTTGGTTGCCTCACTTCTAGAATTGATGGGTAGCTTGCTGTTCATATTAGAATTTTGCACTTTTATACCACTCATTCTTGATCGCAGTGCATATAGGTAGGTACTTTTGATCCGTGTTTGCTACATTATTGCATATTACAGATTCACAGTCCAAAACATTGTAAATCATGAACAGTCACGACAAATTCAGGACAACTGCCACAAACAGATAAAAATATGGGTTCCGCTCACCATCTGTCAGGTACCGTCTACCAGTTCAGGTGATAAGATCGAGCAAGGGTCATTCGTTTCTCGTACAAGCACAGAGAACAAGAGAGGCAGCACAGGGATCAAGAAGGCAATGTAGAGCTCGAGGAAAATCGAGGCAAAAAGTCCACTCATTTTCATCTTTTGGACTGTTGAAAATTTGGGAGTAAATTGAAATGAATCTGCAAATATAAGTGTACTAAACAGAAAAATATAGCAACACAAGAGATCATAAGAAAACAGAGGACCCAATTCCCTAAAAAAACCACGGAACCACGGTTATTAGGGCCTATAGGTGGCAGAACCACGGCCATGTCGTAGCAAACTATGACCAAATTTCAGGGGTGGTTTTGTAATTGTACATTGGCTCAGAATTTACCCCTGGGATTTCACCTCACTTCCTATAAATACTCCAGATCAAAGCCAAGCAAAGGAAGTATATTTTTACTAGTTTTAGTTAGAATTTGAGTGTAAACTTCTTCTTCTTCATCATCTTTCCTCCATTAAAATTGTCTGATAGAATTTGAGTGGATGATAAATGAAGTGGAAAGTTTTTTTTTGCATGTCTTGTTCAATTGTTAACTAGATTTTATAAATTGCTTATTTTTTCTTTGTTAAGTAGTTGTTGGTTTTATTTGTTCTTTTTCTTCCTTTTTTTTATCTTTGCAACCATGATACTCAAGTGTGATCCTTGCCTAGAAGAGGTCTCAAGTAGCTAGTTGCCATCTTCTACTCCATTTCTTTCTATCTTCTCTACTTATTTTTATTTTCTTTTTTTATATAATGAGTGAGTAGTTTTCTCATTTGTTAGAATAGGATAAGGGAAGTTTGAGAGAAGGAAATCTTCCTCACTCTTTCTTTTGCCCGACAGCTTGAATTGAACTCCCGTCAATTCAACCACAATCTGCTTCCTACGGCACCCTATCCTCTATGATAGTGGTGACACCCTAGTGAGACCGGTTGTGGTTGGATTGACCGGAGGTTATGAATAAGAGCCAAGAACGGACGGAAAAGCACCAAAAGTAAGGAACCAAGCATTGGAAAGCTTAGTTTATACTCGCAAGTATCCTTCCTAGTCGTGCTAATCCCCGTTATTGTCGATTACCGTAACATCAATATCAAGAGAGACAATTGAATGAAGTGAGCGAACTCCTAACTCAAACTAATCTAATCTTAACCCTAATAACCTTCCATTCACATACATATCAAACACATAGTTAGTATCGAATAAACTTGGATAAAAATTTGACTTAACTCGTTAAAATATTAAGAAAAAGACTCTCATCTCTTCATGGATCGACCCGTACTCAACCGGCTAGTTACAAGTGAAAACGACTTGATTATGGTAGAAAGAACATATAGAACGCATAGCACAAACATAATAATCACTAGCCACACTCGTAGGGGTCTTTATTTTAGCTGATGTTCGAGCTATCCATACGGCCGGAGAACGTTGGTTTTCATTTGCGGCTCAAACGAAAGACGAAGCTCCTATTTTATCCGCTATTCCATATTGATTATCGCATGCCTGTGATGTTTATTACCTGCCTGTGATGATGATATAATATAAATGTGTTTTTATGTTTTGCATCCATGCTAGTCCTATCCCCGCATGCCATAAGTTAAGTAACCTTACGGTGAAGACCCAGGACCCCGTGGCGAGTACGGATGGCATATAAAGCATTGTATTTTTTTGTTTCTGTGATGCATAAGAACTTAATTGACGAGACCGCATTAAGTTTGATTAATGCAAGAAAATAAAGCTAAAATGATGTTGTTGGAATCAAATTTCAAAACCACTCGATTCAAAACTACTCAGTTTTTTACAAAACCATTTGTTTTCAAAATTGTGCTTGAACCACTCATTTCGCAATCACTAGATTTCTTCAAAGATATCAAGTTCATTACGTTAATGGTTTTTCGCCAAAAACCAGCCGCGGCCCTTCTTCATTTTAGATAGATAGCGTTTAGTATTTGTGTTGTGTTTGTTGGCATCCATCAAGGCATAGTGTACAGTAGCTAAATGATGCTTATCTGTTGCATAGAGATGCATTAATATAGGACAGTCGTACAACCTTGTTGGCATCCGTCAAGGACGAGTACGGGTGGGTCTAAATTAATCAGGACAATGACGGGTATAACTTAACTTGCGCTTTGTGATTTGTTGGCATCCGTCAAGGTCATAATACACTTGGGATAAAAACTAATATCGGGAGTTTCAAATATAAAAGAAACTTGAAAGGTGAGTGCATACCTTCTGGAGTGTGGTGACTTGAGTGGCTTCTATCAAGGTTATCATACGATGATAGTTGGGTCCCGATTCCTACTGTGAGTAGGATTACTCCCGAAAGATTTTCACTTCACAACTAGCTAACTCATTAGGTGTCTAGAAAGGTGTTAACAAGGTTATGCCTCTGCGGAAATGGGGTTATTTAATTAGGTCCGTGCGAAAGCACGGGGAGCCTCCCTCGGAGTACTAACACTGGCCTGGCTGAACGGCTAGTGAACTTGTGGGGCGTATATGAACCCGACCAGTTCTCCTTTTAAGGTTTGAAGAAAAATTCGAGGAAACAGTGGGAGTCATCCAGATTAGATAAATTAAAAATCAATCTAATCTTGCACTAGAGCACACTAAGTGTTTCTTTTCTCTCTCTCTCTCCAGGTAGCAACGATGTCATGCTTTAATCAAGATAATAAAACGCATGACTTGATTGAACCAGCTTATTGTACTGGGCTGAGGAATATCGGTTTGACTCTAACTTATGACAAATGTCACGAGTATGGACAAGGGAAAGAGGAATGTAAGGATTACCATATGACCCTGATGCTGGAGAAGCATTCTAATACATCTTCTTCGGGTGTATTGGTTATTGAGAACCATTTTTCGGTCAATTCTATCTCCTGGGTACTAGATACCAGATCGGGATCTCATATCTGTAATTTATTACAAGGACTAAGAAAAAGTAGGTTGGTTGAACCGGATGATATGTCCCTCAGAGTAGGAAATAGAGTACAAGTTGATGCTGCTGCCGTCGGCGAATATTATTTGGTGTTGCTAAGTGGCAACACTGTGATTTTGAACAACTGTTACTATGTACCATCTATGCTTTGCAATATTATATTCGTTTAATTATTGAATAAAGATGGTTATAAATTTGTTCTAGATAGAAATATTATGAACATTTACCTCAATCAGGTATTGGTTGCAGAAGGTATATTATGTAATGATATTTATGTTCTTAATCAAAACATAGTTTTCAATGTACAAAACACATGCAGGAGGAAGAGTTCAGAATTGAACAAAACTTTCTTATGGTATTGTAGACTTGGTCATATCAATGGGACCAGACTAGCTAAATTACATAAGAATGAATATTTGGATTCGTTTGAATTTACATCTTATGAAACTTGTTTGTCACGCCCCGCTTCCCGGTATACGGTGAGGGGACGCGACGGGTCACGCGATGTATTTACTCTGAAGTGAACATGCTAAGTGTATCTGAGAAATATAAAGTAAATGTATACAAGAAAGATGACAATAGATGTAATTGAACAACAACTATTATTTATTAAACATTCTTTTACAGGTATAACTGGAAATGTAAATACATGAATAGAAAGCAATGCCTAAACAATGACATAACTGAAATGGAAATATGTACAAGTGCCAACAGCTCTGGGTCAAAGGCTAACTACAAATCTTCAGTGCTGGGCTCGATCTCCAGTGAGTCCGATCCACTTGACAACATTCCAAGAAAAGAAGAAAAGGAATGCCATCAGCGAACTATCGCTCGGTAAGTCCCAAAGGTGAGGAGAGATGAAATAGACAGAATGAGAATATAACTAGTAATGTTTTATTATAATATTAACGCAATTGTTTATAACTTGGTACAGAAAATGCCAGTGTATACGAGAGGAGTCCCATTATTTCGGAGACTAAGGTATACGGAGCACAAGGGACCGTTCAGCCACGGTACAATGCCAATAGATATTCAGGTTAGGTGTATTATGGTTACAGTCTCGTGCCACTTCTAACACCTTCCGTACCAATCTACCCCTTTAAAACGTCGTAACGTCTTTTGTGTTGATTGCATTGTTTGTTATATAGATGAATGACTTGCTGAAATTATAATATCAGTAAATGGAATGGATATAATGGATGTTCATGAAAAAGGAGTATATCCTTGGTTTGGTTCGGTCAATATAGATTGATATAGATTGAATAGACAGATTCATATTGAAATGTAGTTTTATACTTGAATCATATTCAAGTCAGATTCATTAGATTAAGACTTAGTCTTAGTTATACACTTCAAAAAGAAATTGAAATTCTGAATCTGTTTTGATGTTATCGGTAACTGCTGCACATGGACGGCAGAATTTGTGTTTTTTTCCAAGACAATTACCGTGTTGATAACACCGTTTGTTAGATTGTCTTTCTTAAATAGGCAAGCAACCATATTCTCCGGCTCTCTGAACCTCAAGAGAACTGGTCTCGCTTAAACCTATATTTATTAGGGTCTTTATTGTAATTTAGTATAACTTGAGGGGTTTTATGTAAAAATAGTTTTGATATAATTTCAAAAATACACCTCCAGTATTTAATTATCGTCTTTAGAGTATTCATAGATGTATATTTTATAAAAGTGAAATTTCTAGTGAATAGAACCTACTTTTCATTGTATATGGTATTTTATTGAAATATTGGAATTGTTTTGTATTGAAATGGTACTTTCATGTAATTGTGATTCTTGACTTAGAAAATATGGAATATTTTTATAATATATTTAAAATAGATCTTTTGATAATATTCATATATATATATATATAATAAAAATAAATTTTATTTATATTCTAGAAATCTCATTTTCTTAAAAATAGCATTAAAAATTCCATCGAGATCGAATGCTCCTTGTGGAGGACTGCATCTCGCTCTACTAGGCCCGAGAACGTGCGATAATCCGCACTATCCCGATCAGGATTCCCTAAAATGGGTTGTAGAGGTGTAATTGCAAAGAATTAGATAATACTCTTTTTAAAGAAAACAGTTTTGTAATTTAGGGTATTTTATTGTAACTCGTGATATTCCCAAAAACATTGCCCAAAAGTAAATCATGCTATGTACAATATGTGTGTTGTGATAAGCTAGGTCATTACCTCGTGAGTTTTCTAAAGGTAATACAAGGAAATATATGAATTATGGCAAAATGTAAAGTATATGGTATTTTACCGTAAAAGTACGATAAAAGTTGCATAAAAGATTCTTTTGAGATGAAATTTTTTTGATGTGTTTGATAATGTTTGTTAAACATTATATGAGAGTAAGGTATTTTATTGTTTAAGAAAATAGACTTTTTAAAGAAAAAACCGAATCGGAAGTCGGATTACTCCGTTTCCGTCGGGTTTTGAAGAATGAAAGTTTTAGAACAGAACAAGAGAGGGGAAGAAGGGAATTACTGGCTACAAGGTTAGAGGGGAGAAGGGGGAAGCTAGGGAAGGTGTCGGAGCGTCGTTTCATCGCCGGAATCTCCTCGGAATTTCGCTGGAACTTCACCCTTTGCTAACTCCACTTGCACACTATAAGGACTTAAGAATTTTTGAGAGTTTTGGCACTTGATTTCAGAATGAGGAGTGCCAAAGGGTATGGTGGTATTTAGAGGGTAGGATTAGGGTTTAGAGGGTTAAAGAATGCATTAAAATTTGCATTAAAATTGGATTAAAGGTGATTTAATATTCTCTGGAAAATGTGTGGAGAAAATAAACAACATGGGAGAAGTGGAGTAGGACAAGGGGTGCTCGAGTGAAGAGATGGAGAGCATCCCCTACGGGTGGCCCGGCGGTGCCGGTCCCAAGCACATGCGTCGCCAGTCCAAGTCCGGTGGAATGGGCTTGGATTGGTGCCACATGTTGGTGTCGCTTGGTTTTCTTCAGTGCACATGTTTGATTATTTTGTAACTTAACATCTTATGTGTAGGGCACGTGCAAATCCTTAGGCTTCTAAAAAATTAAATAAAAAGATAATGTGGCTGGGGGGATTCGATCACAGGGGCTACGTCACAGCAGTGCAAGGCTTTACCAATGAGCTACAAGTGCTTTCTTGCTGTTCAAAAGAAAATCAAATTTTTATAGCATACACAGGATTGCAAATACCCCAATTGTACATTAACTTTTAAACAATTTTCTGTACATTGAAATTGGAGTTGTTACAGTCTACCCTCCTTACAAAAATTTCGTCCTCGAAATTTACAATTTATTTTAAGGAATAGTTTAGAAATAAATAAGGGTATCTTGCACGCATGTCGTCCTCTCGTTCCATTGTTGATTCTCCCGGTGAATCTTTTCTCCATATCACTCGAACCAAGTTGACTTCTTTGTTTCGAAGTGACTTCACCTTTCTATCCAGGTTCTCAACAAGTTGTTGCTCGCAAGATAAATCTGGCTGTACAGTGAGCTCGGAGTGATCAAGAATATGGATGGGGTCACTCACATACCTTCTGAGTTGGGATATGTGGAACACATTGTGCACTCCTTCCAATGAAGGTGGAAGTGCCAAGCGATAAGCCACTTTACTGACTCGTTCGAGTATGTCGAATGGTCCAATATATTTCGGACTTAGCTTACCCCATCTTCTAAAACGAATCGCTCCACGGATCGGAGATATCTTCAGAAATACATGTTCTTTCGGTTGGAACTCCAAGTGACGGCGCTTTGCATCAGCCCAGTGCTTCTGTCGATCTTGGGCTATGCGCATTCTTTCCCTGATAGTGCGAACTACATCGACTGTTGCTACTATTATCTCAGGTCCAAGGAGTTCTTATCTCAGATGTCGTCCCAACTTAATGGCGATCGACACTTCCTTCCATATAAAGCTGCAAATGATGTCATTCCGATACTTGCTTGGTAGCTGTTGTTTATGAAAACTCTACAAGATATAGGTGATCTTCCCACGATCCTCCGAAATATAGCATACACGCTCTTAGCATATCTTCTAAGATCTGAATAGTTCGCTCAGGCTGACCATCTGTTTATGGATGATAAGCTTTGCTAAAGTTCAAACTTGTTCCCAAGCTAGCTTGCAGACTTTGCCAAAATTGCGATCGGAATCTGGTGTCACGATCGGAGACAATGCAAACCGGTAATCCATGCAATCTTACGATTTCCTGCATGAGTTCATGGGTATCAGAGATAGTACATATTTGAAGAGATAAATCTTACTTAGATTCTTATCTCCATGTACTTCTTTGCTAGTGTCTCAGTAGATTGTCCAATTCGAAAGGGAATAAAGTGAGCCGACATTGTGAGTCGATCACAATAACCCATACCGCATCGTTACCTTTCGTGCTACGAGGAAGTGTAGTTATGAAATCCATTGTGGTGTGTTGCCACTTCCATTCTGGGATAGGTAACGGTTGAAGTAATCCAGCAGTCCTGTGATGCTCAGCCTTTACTTGCTGACACACCAAGCATTTAGCGACGCTTCTGGCTACTTCACACTTCATTCCATGCCACCTGTAATTTTGACTCAGATCTTTGTACATCTTTGTATCTCCAGGGTGTACTGAATAAGGAGAGCTGTGAGTTTCTTTCATCAACTCTTCTCGCACAGAATCTTTTGGTACACACAATCTACTGCCGTATCTCAAATATCCGTCTTCATGGATGATGAAGTCTGTTCGAAGTCCACTTTCTACTTGTTCTCTGATCTTTTGCAACTTAGCATCACTTGTTTGAGCTACTTTGATCTGATTGACAATGGTAGATTGAACTTGTAAGTTTATCAAACTTGAAGCGTTACCTGGTATGATTATTTCAATCTCCATTTGATGCAAGTCTTGTTGAAGCTTCTACTGTGTGGTGAGATTCAATGCTAATGGTTGGCGACTAAAGGCATCTGGAACCACATTCACCTTCCCTGGATAATATTGTAGGTTGATGTTGAAGTCTGCCATGAGTTCTAACCATCTTCTTTGCTGCATATTCAACTCTTTCTGAGTAAACACATATTTCAGACTTTTGTGGTCTGTGTATATGTCCACTAGTTCACCAAGAAGATAATGTTACCAAATTTTAAGAGCAAAGATTTCGGCCACCAACTCCAAATCATGCGTAGGATAATTGCGCTCATGAATCTTCAGCTGTCTTGAAGCATAAGCCATAACTTTTTCGTGCTGATGTAGAACACATCCTAATCCCTTACTGGATGTATCGCAATGCACTACAAAACCTCCAGATTGGTCCGGTATAACAAGAATAGGCGCTGATGTCAATCTTGACTTGAGTTCTACGAAAGCTTGTTCGCATGCTTCTGACCACACGAATTCTTCATCTTTACGCATGAGCTTGGTCAGGGGTGTTACAATCTTCGAAAATCCTTCAATGAACCCTCTGTAATATCCTGCTAAACCCAAAAAACTTCGAATGTCCTTTATTGACTTCGGTGTCGGCCATTCGCTTACTGCTGATACCTTAGCTGGATCTACAGAGATTCCTTCGCCTAATATAATATGTCCGAGAAAACTGACTTGATCTAGCTAAAACTCGCCCTTTCTGTACTTGGAATAGAGTTGATGCTGTCATAGAGTCTCCAGGACAATTCAATAGGTGTTTGGCATGTTCTTTCCCACTCTTAGAATACACTAGGGTGTCGTCGATGAAGATGACAACGAACCTATCTAGGTACTCGCGGAAAACTTAATTCATTAGGTTCCTGAATATATCTGGTGCGTTGGTCACTCCAAATGGCATCATAAGAAATTCGTAATGTCCATAGCGAGTTCTGAATACCGTTTTATGGATATCAAATTCTTTGACCTTCACCTGATGATAACCCAAACGAATATCTAACTTGGAGAAAATACAAGATCCACTTAGCTGATCGAACAGGTCGTCGATGCGAGGGGGTGGATAGTTGTTCTTTATAGTTACTTCGTTCAAAACTCTATAATCAATGCACATTCGATATGAACCTTCCTTCTTCTTCATAAGTAGAACTGGTGATCCCCAACTTGAAGTGCTGGGACGAATCCATCCTTTTGTCAATAATTCGTCCAACTGAGTGCGGACTTCCTTTAAACCATCAGGGCTTAACCAATATGGTGCTTTGATCACCGGTTGTGCTCCAGGTACTAAATCAATACTGAATTCAAGAGCTCGATCGGGAGGCAAACCTAATATGTCTTCAGGAAACACATTGTCGAACTCTCAAACTATCTCTGGCTTCGGTCCTTCCTCCGCTTGAAGTGTTGCAATCACTGCCTTCTTCGGTTTTGCCTTGTATGTACTTGGCTCTAGGGTACGGTCTCCACTTTTGAAATAAAAGACCGGATGGTCTGGAATCTCGAACACTATCCTCCTTTGATGTTAGTCGATGATAGCGTAAAAAGTTCCAAGCCAATCCATACCCAAAACGACATCAAAGTTCGGTATGTCCAGCACCTTGAAGTCAGCATAGAATTCTCTGCTGCAGACAACCACTGGACACAGGTCGTATCCTATTATTGCCTTTATAACGCCGTTCCCTGAACTGACATTCCAACTGGATACAAGAGGTTTGTCTTGAATCGCATGAGTTCGGACGAACCGTTGTGACATAAAGCAATGAGATGCTCCAGTATCGAAGAGTGCTTGTGCAGGAAGTGAGGCTACTAAGATTGTACCTAAGTTATGTGGGATAGGTTTTAGGTATAAGGAAAAGATATATGGTATGTATATAGACTGAAAGAAAGTTTGGAAGGAAAATGTTACCGGTGATGGCGTGGCCGGTGGCTTCAGCTTCTTCCACAGTCATTATGAAAGCATGTCACCTCGGCACATTCCTCCTTGCTGGAGGAGCATTCCTCTGTCCCTTCCTTGGTCCTTGAGGTACATTCCGTTGAGCTTGATGGAACTGATGAGGAGGAGGTGCAGTCGGTCCACGAGGAGGTAGAGCAGGGAGAGCTAGTCGTAGAGCAGGTGCCTGGATGTCTGGTTGCTGCTGATAAGTAATTGCTGGTCTGGGTGTAGCATTTGGGTTATGTTTACGAGGACAAGACCCAATGTCATGAGTAGCTGATCCGCAGACTAAGTAGAGGCGATTTGCACGCCGGCAGTCTTTCACCGAATGTCCATCTCTTCAGCAGTAAGTACAAAAGGCTGGGTTGGGCCGGTTATTCGGTACTCCCAGTCTCCTGGGCACAAATTGTGGCCTTGAAGAGGCTCCTCCTGCCATCTGGATGGCAGGTAGCTTCATTCTGGTAGAGTGGGGTCTGCTCTTCATCTTCACTACTACCTCCTATCGGCGGGAAAATTTCAGGGCCAATTTGTGGGTTGGAAAATCCCCTGTAGCTAAGACAGCTTCGATTTCCTAATCTAACACTTGCTGAAATCGTCTGGACCTGATCTCAGCAGTTGGTATCAGATGTTCCGTGAACCTGTTAACGTCTTGTGTTAGCTGGGTAATATATGTTATTTGAAAATCGAATATTGAGACATATCTTACCTTCTGAGTATGGTAAAGTAAGCGTCATATTCATCTACAAATTTGGCCCACATAGAACCCTGTTGCTGGTGGATGGATTGCTGCTCCATGTCAAATCGAGCGGTCTCTGGGAAGTATTTTGCGTTGAACATGTCGCGAAAGGTCCTCCATTCGATAGGCTGGTCAAGACGGCTTTCTTCCGCCTTCTATCAAACTCGTGCATTGTCAGTGAGTTGCAGCTTTCCAACTCGAACCCAAGCGATCTGTGGCACTTGTGCCGCTGCCAGGTCATCCTCAATACTTTGAGCCCATTCTTCAGCTTCCAGGGGGCTTTCTTTTCCTGAATTTTTTTTTGTGTGCAATGCCCGGAATTGCTTCACTCCGGGCGCTTCCGCTTCTGGACGGTTCATCAGAATAGCAGTCTGTTGCTGCTGTCCTTCCAGAAGGCTGCGGATTGCCTCAAGCCGTACCGTCTGCTCATTGATCGGAGCATCGACGGTAGGCGTAAGCGGTAGAGGTGGTGGTGTGTTGTTGAAGTTGGTGCAGATGTTGTTTGGAGAATTCATAACCTAGAAAGAAAAATAGGGTTAGGATAGATTCAAAATATATGAAATTGCAAGATTCAAGGAATATTAATTGTAAAAAATATTTTTAGTTGCTGATTCTTGTGTTATATTGCTTAGGACTTCATGCAGAATTGACCCGCATGTCTATGCAGAACTGACCTGCATGTCCATACAGAGCTGACCTGCATGGGTGCCAACAAAACCTGTCATGCCCCGCTTCCCGGTGTACTGTTAGGAGACGCGACGGGTCACGCAATGTATTTACTCTGAAGTAAACACGCTAAGCGTATCTAAGCAATATAAAGTAAATGTACACAAGAAAGATGATAATAGATGTAATTGAACAACAACTTTTTTTTATTAAATATTCTTTTACAGGTACAACTGGAAATGTAAATACATGAATAGAAACCAATGCCTAAACAATGGAATAACTGAAATGGAAATATGTACATGTGCCTACAGCTCTGGGTCAAAGGCTAACTGCTCCAAATCTTCAATGCTGGGCTCGATCTCTAGTGAGTCTGATCTACCTGACAACATTCCAAGAAATGAAGAAAATGAATGTCGTCAGCGAACAATCGCTCGGTAAGTCCCGAAGGTGAGCAGAGATGAAATAGACAGAAAGAGAATATAACTAGTAATGTTTTATTATAATGTTAACACAGTTGTTTGTAGCTAGGTACAGAAAATGCCAGTGTATACGAGAGGAGTCCCACTATTCCGGAGACTAAGGTATACTGAGTACAAGGAACCGTTCAGCCACGGTACAACTGCAATAGATATTCAGGTTAGGTGTATTATAATTACAGTCTCATGCCACTTCTAACACCTTCCGTACCAATCTACCCTTTTAAAACCCCGTAATATCATTTGTATTGATTGCATTGTTTGTTATATCGATGGATGACTTGCCGAAACTATGATATCAGTAAATCGAATGGATATAACGGATGTTCATGTAAACGGAGTATATCCATGGTTCGGTTCAGTTAATATAGATTGATATAGATTGAATAGACGGATTCATATTGAATTGTAGTTTTATACTTGTATCATATTCAAATCAGATTGATTAGATTGAGACTCAGCCTGAGTCAGACACTTTCAAAAGAAATTGAAGTCCTGAATCAGTTTTGATGTTATCGGTAACTGCTACACATGAACGGCAGGATTTGTGTCTTTTTCCAAGACAATTACCATGTAGATAACACCGTTTGTTAAATTGTCTATCTTAAATAAGCAAGCACCCATATCCTCCGTCTCCCTGAGGCTCAAGAGAACTGGTCCCGCTTAAACCTATATTTACTAGGGTCCTTATTGTAATTTAGTATAACTTGAGGCGGTTTTATGTAAAAATAGTTTTGATATAATTTCAAAAATACACCTCAAGTATTTAATTACCATTTTTAGGGTTTTCATAGATGTATATTTTATAAAAGTGAAATTTCTTGTGAATAGAACCTAGTTTTCATTGTATATGGTATTTTATTGAAATATTGGATTTGTTTTCTATTGAAATGGTATTTTCATGTAATTGCGATTCTTGATTTAGAAAACATGGAATATTTGTATAGTATATTCAAATTAGATCTTTTGATAATATTCATATATATATATTTATTTAATAAAATTAAATTTTATTTATCTTCTAGAAATCTCATTTTTTTTAAAAAAATAGCATTAAAAATTCCATCGAGATCGAATGTTCCTTGCGGAGGACTGCATCTCGCTCTACTAGGCCCGAGGATGTGTCATAACCCATACCATCCTGATCGGGGTTCCTCAAAATGGGTTGTAGAGGCGTAATTGCAAGGAATTAGATAATACTTTTTTTTTAAAGAAAACGGTTTTGTAATATTTTAGGGTATTTTATTGTAACTCGTGATATTCCCAAAAATATTGCCCAAAACTAAATCGTGCTATGTCCAATATGTATGTTGTGATGAGGTAGGTCATTACCTCGTGAGTTTTCTAAAGGTAATACAAGGAAATATGTGAATTATGGCAAAATGTAAAGTATATGATATTTTACCATAAAAATACGATAAAAGTTGCATAAAAGATTCTTTTGAGATGAAACTTATTTTGTTGTGTTTGTTAATGCTTGTTAAACTTTATATGAGAGTAAGGTATTTTATTGTTTAAGAAAAATAAACTTTTTAAAGAAAAAACCGAATCGGAAGTCGGATTACTCCGTTTCCGTCAGGTTTTGAAGAATGAAAGTTTTAGAATAGAACAAGAGAGGGGAAAAAAGGGACTTACTGGCTACTAGGTTAAGGGGAGAAGGGGAAAGCTAGGGAAGGTGTTGGGGCATCGTTTCATCGCCGGAATCTCCTCGGAACTTCGCCGGAACTTCACCCTTTGCTAACTCTACTTGCACACTATAGGATTTAAGAATTTTTGAGAGTTTTGGCACTTGCTTTTAGAATGAGGAGTGCCAAAGTGTAAGGTTGTATTTATAGGGTAGGATTAGGCTTTAGAAGGTTAAAGAATACATTAAAATTTGCATTAAAATTTGATTAAAGGTGATTTAATATTCTCTAGAAAATGTGAAGAGAAAATAAACAACATGAGAGAAGTGGGGTTGGCTAAGAGGTGCTCGGGTGAAGAGATGGAGAGCATCCCCTACGGGCAGCCCGGCGGTGCCGGTCCCTAACACATGCGTCTCCGGTCTAAGTCCAGTGGAATGGGCTTGGATTGGTGCCACATGTTGGCGTCGCTTGGTTTTCTTCAGTACACATGTTTGATTATTCTGTTACTTATCATCTTACGTGTAGGGCACGTGCAAAACCTTGGGCTTCTAAAAAATTAAAAGAAAATTAAATAAAAAGATAATGTGGCTGGGGGGATTCGATCACAGCGGCTACGTCACAGCAGTGCAGGGTTTTACCAATGAGCTACAAGTACTTTCTTGTTGTTCAAAAGCAAATCAAATTTTTATTGCATACACAGGATTGCAAATACCCCAACTGTACATTAACTTTTAGACAATTTTCTGTACATTGAAATTGGAGTTATTACATTGTCAGTCTTGTCTCAAAAGAAAAATGACCAAAACTCTATTTACGGGATATGGAAAAAGAACTACAGAGCTCTTAGGACTAATACATAGTGACATGTATAGTTCAATGTCTACACATGCAAGGGATGGGTTCTCGTACTTCATTACATTCACTGATGATTTCTCTAGGTTCGGATATGTATTTCTGATAAAACACAAATCTGAAAATTTTAAGAAATTGAAAGTATATAAAAGCGAAGTAAAGAACTAGACTGGAAAAAGTATCAAAATCCCGTGATCTGATCGAGGAGGTGAATACTTGAGCACAAAATACCTTGACTATTTAAAAGAGAACGGAATTCTATCACAGCTTACTCCTCCGTATACACCATATCACAACGGTGTATCGGAGGAGAGGAACCATACCCTATTGGATATAGTTCGTTCTATGATGAGTAGTACTGAGTTGTTTCTTCATTCTGGGGATATACGCTAGAGTCAGCAGCATATTTATTGAAAAGGGTTCTGACCAAATCCGTGTTTACCACTCCATATGAAATATGGGAAGAGAAAAGTCCATACCTTAATTTTTTTAAAATATGGGGTTGTCCAGTCTATGTTAAATTATATAATCCGGACAAACTCATGGCATATTCTGTACTGTGTAAATTTGTAGGATATCCTAAACATTCGATAGGACATCTTTTCTACCACACTGAAGAACAGAAGGTGTTTGTTGCTCGTCCCGCCACTTTTTTGGAAAGGGAATTTCTTGCAAAAGAAATTAGTGGGAGTACGGTAGAACTGGAAGAAATTCAAGAACCAAAAACTACATCTGGAGATTTGGTAGAACAACAGAATTCAATAGTTCCGAACGAAGCTCAGCCACTCCGCAGATCTACTAGGATTTCTTATTCGCCTGAGAGATACTACGATTTTCTCATAGACGGGGATCAAGAGGATTGCATCTTGGAAGAAGATGATCCTACTATTTTCGAGCAGGCTATTACCAATAGGGATTTTGTGAAATGGCTGGATGCTATGCAAACCGAAATAGAGTCCATATACACCAACAAAGTTTTGATTTTGGACGTTGCACCAACAAGGGTAAAACCAGTTGGCAGCAATGGATCTATTAAGAAGAAGATTGGTGCTGATAGACATGTAGAAACCTATAAGGCTAGACTTATTGCAAAAAGTTTTCATCAAAGACCAGGTGTGGACTATGACGAAATCTTTTCTCCAGTGGCTATACTGAAATCTATTTGGATCCTACTTGTCATTGCTGCTTTCCATGACTATGACATTTGGCTGATAGATGTTAAAATGACTTTTTTAAATGGAAGTTTAGAAGAGTTTGTTTATATGGATCAGCCAGAGGGTTTTGTATACGGTGGGAGAAACGGGAAGGTGTGAAAGTTGCTTAAATCCATTTATGAATTAAAGCATTCATCACAGAGTTGGAACATCTGTTTTGATGAGACAGTCAAGAAATTTTACTTCATCAAAAACGTTGGCGAGCCCTGTATATATAAGTAGATTGTAAGGAGAGCTGTCGTATTTCTTGTTTTGTACGTTGATGACAATCTCCTAATAGGAAATGCCATTCTTATGTTACAGTCGATCAAGCTATTCTTATCATAAAAGTTCTCCATGAAAGACCTGGATGATGCCTCCTTTATTCTGAGGATAAAAATGTACAGATATAGATCCAAGAGAATATTGGGACTTTCATAGTCCAGATTCATAAACACCATACTAAAGAGATTTAGTATGGAAGATTTCAAGCATGGTAATTTACCCGCTTGTCACGGAATCACCTTATCTAAAGAGATGTTTTCTAAGACTGATGAGGAGAGGGCTCATGTGAATAATATACCTTACGCTTCAGTGGTAGGGTCTATAATGTATGCGGTATTATGTACCAGACTAGATGTAACTTATGCACTTAGCGTGATAAGCCGGTATAAGTCAAACCTAGGGGAGAAATATTGGATAGTTGTGAAGAACATTATGAATTACCTGAGAAGAACCAACGAGATGTTCTTGGTATACGGTAATGGAGACATCTAGATGGAGTCTTTTACAGATTCAAGCTTCCAAAGTGACAAAGATGACAGCAAATCCATCTCGGATTATGTGTTTACCTTCAATGGAGGGACGGTCTATTGGAAGATTTCTAAGCAGGATACTGTAGCAAACTCGACGATGGAGGCTGAATACATTGCTGCCAACAATGCCGCAAAAGAAACGGTCTAGATGAGAATGTTTATTTCTGAACTTGAGCTGGTTTCGTCCATTGTTGATCCAATATCTTTGTATTATGATAAAAATGGGGTTATAGTATTAGCGAAGGAACCATGGTCCCATTAGCGATCGAGACACATCTTGAGGCGGTATCACCCAATCAGGGAAATCAATATTCGGAGAGTAGACACAAAAGAAAATACGGCGGATCCATTCACAAAGGCCCTCCCTCAAGCACAGTTCGAACGATTTTTTGAGATGTTGGGTATGAGATACGCCAACAACTGGCCCTAAAGCAGACATTGGGTACTCGATATGCCAATAACATGCCTTAGTGCAAGTGAGAGATTGTTGGATATGTATGCCATAGTAGCTTTTATTGTATAGGATACTAGACATATGTATGTATAGGACAATCTTACTCAATATGATAATATACTATTTGGTTTGTCTTTATCTTGACATGTATGTTTTACTGGTTATTACATTTCGTTATAACATGTTGATAAAGCCCGTAGGATTTTTGCTTGACTACCAGCGTGATGATATCGATCATACTTGTGGGGGCTTGGTAGTCCATATGCACATCATTAAATGTCCTTAGTCATGGTAGAGACTGGGCATCGATATTCCATAGTAGACTACTGTATAGGTATCTTGACCATGACAAGGGGTGATGGTTGGCCTCACCGCCATTGGTGTACGGCACTAAAGAAAATATACAGGTGCTCATTAGGTTATGAGTTACACTGGATGAACTCGCCGAGAACTTCTAGATGGTAATATACTTAACGTCAGATAGCAGTTCTCTGGTGACATAGGTACATGGTAGTCTTTTGACCTGATATCATCATTTGTCTCGAGTGTGTTCCCACTGTATTTAGATTACTACCCTACTACAGCTTTAAATAATTATGCAAACAGGTTTTAGTTGGGTACAATCCTGAAGCACTTGGGGACAGTAAGAGACAGAAGGGATTTGTCTATTCCGGTATAGGGAGTCGATGTCACGCTGTGTTCAATTGGCCATCATCATAAAATCTTGGCCAAGGCAGATGAGAGTTACTAATAGTGAGATCAGTAGTTTTTCAAGATGGTTTTGATCCACATCAACACGACTTATCGAGTTATTAAGGGTTTGGCGTTTTCCACTCCCTTAGACCTGGTATGTGACACTCTCAGACAAAAAAACCGGACTGTACGGAGATTGTCACTTTCAGGCTCAGTAGGGATACGGATGAATTTGCTTGTCGACGTTCTTTTCGTTCAATACCTGGGTAAACGTTACGTACAGCTAATACTACTGACGTGCTTATGGTTAAACTCACTGACATCGAATTGTCGAGTCTTTAGAGTCACACATAGAGGGTTTTCCGGCTCAGGTGAAACGATATAGTGTGTGTATTTTGATACGTATAGAGATTCGATTAAATACATGTTTTGTATACGTATTTTTAATCGGACACTTTGTTATACTAGCCGGTTTGAAAGATAGCCAGATTATCTGTAACACCCTAGTTTATTTATACCAGTTCTATTTTGAGTATTTCTTTATTTATGGTATTTTCTTGATTTATTGTGTTTTGGGTGCGAATAGTATAATTGGCATCTGTATTGCATCCGACCCGACCCGCTTGCTGGAAACCTGTTTTAATTCCAGTTTATAGTATATCCCGGCTAGTTATGAGAATCCCTGCACTTTCATTTTTTTATGTACTGCATACTGGCATTATATCTGGCATCTGCATTTTTTAATATAACATATAAAGTCCAGTAAAATATTTTATAAATATATAGCAAGGCCTGCATGATACCCCTAACCCTGTCGTAGCATCCGCGCATCTTGTTCTCGCCCCGTTCAGTAAAACGGATGCATTTGGATGGCTACGTACACGAGTGTACATCTGTTCTTGGGGGTATACATTTTCGTTACCCGGATATCCTGTTTTGGTTTTGGTTGACACGTATATTAACCGTATTTTCAAATCGTAATTTTAGACCCAACTCGGGCGCGTTTTGAACTATTTGTGTATTAGCCAAAATCTCAAAATAAATTCAATATTATATTCATTATATAATACTGTTTACATATTATCGTTTATATATATTTTTTATTAACAAAAATATAAATTTTTCCCTAACAGTTCACTCTCTCTCTCTCTGCATGCATATTTTATATTATATTATATTTTTTATCCTATTTTTTTCATTTAACTGTTTCTCTCTCTCTCTCCCCTCTCGCGGTGAGCGAGATCCCGTCACCCCCTTCTTCCTTACGCTCACCTCCCTTCTTCTATTTCTTCTTCTTTTTCTTTTTAAAGCCTTGCACACCCTCGCGACAAGAACCCATGCAACCCTAACCCTAACTCTGCCGCCTCTACAAACCTCAACCCTAACCCTCGCCTCCATCTTCTCCTTCTCCTTCTCGTCACCTCCTCTCTCTTCCCTTCAATCTCTCTCCTCTCCCGAGCACCCGACGACGAACCCAAGAACCCACGCCCTCGCCTCTGCCCTCGCCGCGCCGTCACCACCTCATAGCCGTCGCCCCACACCCTCGTCTCCACCTTCTCTTCCTTCGCCTTCAACCAACACCACAGCCATCACCACCAACACCCTCAGTTCAAACCGAACCCCACTTGCCTCACTTGCACACCCCTCGCCGGAGCTCCGTTAACCCGACGAATTCACACCATCGTCACCGTTTCCATCTCCTCCTACTCTTCTCTCCTACACCCTTCAAACCACAGCCTCTTTTCTTCTCCTTCTCCTTCTTCTCAATTCTCTTCTTTTTTGATTTCTTGAATTCTCGTTTCCGGTGATCGTTGGAGCCGTGCTCTACACCGACGACCCAGGAGATCCAGTGAACGTCCCCTACCTGCGTGGTTATCCTCTTGCCTTTCCTGGACCCATCCCGCGTGCCGTGTGTGCATTACGACGATTACCCGACGTCGAACGTGCCGTACGCACCCGTCGTGTGATCCAATCGAGGCAAGTTTATCTTGCTACATGCTATAATACTTATCTTGCATCCATATAAATAAAATATTACAAGTTGATTGTATTATACATCCATATTAAAGGTTTTACTATTTTCGGATAGCATTATACATCCATATCATCTATTATATAGGTAGCTGCATCTACAGTTCATATTAATTCATGTTATTGTTGTAGTAACACCCCATACTTGATAATATGCATCCTACATAACCTTGGAGCTGTAGATGTAACACCTGATCGATATTTGTGTATCCATACTATTAATTATATATCTAGTTGCATGCCATGTCATGTTATTTCATATTACTGCTACATTAACACCCCTTGCTAGATAATGTGCATCCCACATAGTCTTGGAGCTGTAGTTGTAACCCTGATAGTTATTTATGCATCATGCTTTATTGTGTATCCATACCATTAATTCTGCATACCTAGTTGCATGCCATATTACATTAACTCATATTATTATTACGTTAGTACCCCATGCTTGATAATGTGCATCCTATATAGTCATGATGTTACCCGTGATGGATATTTGTGCATCCATGCTTTTACTGTACATCCGTACTTTTACCCCGATTCAATACTTGCTACATTTTATTGTTGGGCACCCATGTGATACACTGTGTTCTATTTGACATGTTACCTAATCCTATTTCTAATGCCGACAATCTTGACTTGTTGTCCTGATGGACGTTATTGTTGTCTGTATAGACAAAACCTGCACCTGCTGGATCCTGTGTTGGCATTAGATATTGATTGGCAATACCCGACTTGGACACATAACTTGGGGATATGGGGAAATCAAGAATGTAACCGAACGTAACTCAAAGAGCTAGTATATATTGTTTGCCGTTTTTCCGGGCGTTTCTGAATATATTGTTTGCCGTTTTTCCGGGCGTTACGGAATATATTGTTTGCTGTTTTTCCGGGCGTTACGGAATATATTGTTTGCCGTTTTTCCGGGCGTTACGGAATAATCACCGATGGGTTACGATAAGAATTACATTAATTGATTTCGAAGACTTTAGAATAAATAAACCAGTAGCACAGTTTAGATTATCACTGCACGTCACATATACTGTTACACGTTACTATTCCTTATTCGTGTTACTGTTACACTTGTATTACTGTTTATAATTCATGCCTGCTTATCTTGTTACCCCTGATTATGTATTATTGTTTGATATTATGATGCACTGACGTCTGGGTTCTGCATGGCCTAGATCCTCTATCCGTGTCGCAGGCCGTTCAGGAGTTCTTCCGCCAACAGGTCGAGCAGTGAGGATCTTGTTAGTATTCTAGTTTAGTTCCTTTCAGCATTTCTTTTATTTCCTGATGTGAACCCGTATTTGGGACGTACCTTCCAGATTGTTTGTTTATTGGATTTATTACTTCCACATATTATTTCTTGACTCGTTTATTCTGGCATATGGACATGTACTAAATAGTTTATTTTTTTCTATTGTTCTTGATATCTTATGGACAGCCGTAATGTGACTGTGGAGGGATGTTTTCTAGCCACAGGTAGCATTGTTGGCTCTGTCACGTGCCGATCTTAGCGCACTCTGGGAAGCGGGGCGTGACAGGGTTTGTTTGGTATAAGAGCCATAGGATTTAGATTAATCGGGTTCGATTCTTTTGTAGTTGGGTATTGGACTCAATACACGAATCAGAAAACCTGTAATTAGGAACATGTCCTGCCACATTGTTGACGTGATTCTTGAATCTTATCTTTCTCTTGATCTTTTGTCTTGACGATATGCAAATGAACTTGCATCTCGACTTGAAATCCTCTGGTTCCCTACTGTTTCTCTCTATTCTGATACTAGGATTTAGGCGACTTGGAAGGAGTTATGTGATTATAATTTTGAACTGCAGCATGGTTACAATGCGATACTCTATTTAAGTAACTTGGAGTCCCGGTCTAGATTCACTTCCTTGTTTCATGGTCGTTATATTACCTTGTTTCTCTCGGTTTCATTGCTTACTAGTTCATGTTTTATCGCAAGCTTGAATCCTGTTTACCATGCTTATCTTCTTCAGTATCTTGGCTTCAGATGAAATTGTTTCCGGTATCCTACTTGTTCATGATTTTCCTGCATTAGCAGTATTCGATTCTGGTGCATCCTATTGTTTTATGTCGTCCAAGTTTTTTGCTCCACATTCGATTTCTTGCACGACCCTGTCTAGATGTTGGGACATACACACTGGGAACGGGAAGATCATATCTAGTAGTGAGTGCAAGGATTGTTCCGTTGTTATTTGCGGACGGGAGTTATTTGCATATTTCTTGGTGATCGATACCGGCAGTTATGATGCTATCTTGGGAATGGATTTTCTCGGTACTTTCCACGCTCACATTGATTGTTGGGCAAAGAATGTGATTTTCCAGATTCGCGGACATCCGGAGTTTGTTTTTGCTGGATGTAGCAATTCTGTCGGGCTAGTCGAGTTTAGGGTTAGGCCGACAAACAATGTTCTTTCATCAGTGGAAGTTGATAAGGAGAAAGCGCTAGCTGTAGTTCGAGAGTTCATGGACGTGTTCGAGGACATCTCGGGTTTACCGCCAAAACGAGATGTAGAGTTCGTGATCGATCTTGTTCCTGGTGCAGCGCCAATCTCAAAGGCATACTATCCGATGACACCAGTGGAGTTGGAAGAAATAAAGAAGCAAGTTACCGAATTGCTTGAGAAGGGTTGGATTTACAGCAGTAATTCACCTTGGGGAGCTCCAGTTCTTCTAGTAAAGAAGAAAGATGGCACAAGGAGGATGTGCATCGACTATCGAGAATTAAACCGGGTGACTATTAAGAACAAATACCTGATCCCTCGCATTGGCGAATTGTTCGAGAAGCTTAGTGGCGCGAGGGTATTCTCGAAGCTGGATTTGCGATCCGGGTATCATCAGGTCTGAGTTAAATCAGAGGATATTTGCAAGACTGCGTTCCGAACTCGATATGGACATTACAAGTATTTAGTGATGCTATTTGGAGTCACGAATGCACCGGCGATATTTATGGACTTGATGAACCGAATCTTTTCACCGTTCTTGGACCAGTTTATAGTGGTGTTCATCGATAATATTCTGGTCCACTAGAGGAGCCTAGAAGAGCATGCAGAACACTTAAAGATCGCATTGCAGACATTGAGGCATGGAAGATTATATGCGATGATGAGCAAGTGCGGGTTTTGGCTTGAAGAAGTGAAGTTTTTGGGGCATGTCGTATCTGGAGATAGAATCGCCGTTGACCCTGAGAAGATTGCAGCAGTTCAAGATTGGCCGATTCCGAGGAATGTTGCGGAGATCAGAAGTTTTCTGGGACTTGCAGGATACTACAGATGATTCGTGGAGAATTTTGCTCGATTGGCTGAGCCTTTGACCAAGCTTACGCGAAAGGAGGTATCGTTCGTATGGACGGATAGTTGTGCATCAGTTTTTGAGGCGTTGAAGTAAAGGTTGATAACCGCTCCTATTTTGACCGTACCAGACGATTCCGGAGGATTAGTGATTCACAGCGATACATCTAGGAAAGGTTTGGGATGTGTTCTGATGCAGCATGGGAAGGTTATAGCTTACGCATCGAGACAGTTGATGACCCATGCGGAAAATTACCCAACTCATGATTTGGAGCTTGCAGCAGTGATTTTCGATTTGAAGATTTGGAGACACTACTTACTGGGCGAAAAGGTCGAAGTATTCACCGATCACAAAAGCCTAAAGTAAGTGTTCACGCAGAAAGAGCTTAACATGAGGCATCGTAGATGGTTGGAGCTGATGGCTGACTATGATCTTGATCTTAAGTACCCTCCGGGGAAAGTTAATGTAGTGCCGGATGCGCTTAGTCGGTTGCCATAAAATCAGATGTTGACTGCACAGAAGGAGCTTATCGAGGATTTTCGGAGATTCGAGTTGGAGATCATGCTACCGCATTCTTCGGGATAGTTGATGTAGCTGTAAGTATAGTCGTCATTGATTGAGAGTATTAAAGCAGCACAGTCACTGGACCCAAGATTGCAAAAGTTTCGAGAACAGATTGAAATGGGACTTCGAATGGACTTGTTGATTCATGAAGATGGTTCGTTGCGATATGGTAGCCGTTTGTGTGTGCCGAAAGAAGACATTCGCGAAGAAGTTATGAAAGAGGCACACAGTTCCGCATATTCCGTACATCCAGGAGGCATGAAGATATACCGTGATCTACGACAGCATTTTTGGTGGGAAGGCATGAAAAGGGAGATTGCTTGCTTTGTAGCGAAGTACTTGGTGTGTCAGCAAGTTAAGCCTGAACATCAAAAGGTAGCTAGTTTATTGCAACCACTTCCGATTCGTCACTGGAAGTGGGAACATATAACCATGGATTTCGTGACAGCCTGTGGAGTCCGAAGGGTAACAATGCAGTTTGGGTGATTGTTGATCGATTGACTAAAATGGCTCATTTCATACCGTTTCGAGTTGGTCAGTCAACGAAAGCGTTAGCAGAACGGTACATGCAGGAGATTGTGAGATTGCATGGAGTACCTGTGAGCATCGTTTCCGATCGTGATACTCGATTCTTATCGCATTTCTGGAAGTGTTTACAGGAAAGTTTGGGGACATGATTGAAATTTAGCACCGCTTATCATTCTCAGACAGATGGCCAGTTGGAGAGAATGATCCAAACTCTTGAAGACATGTTGAGAACTTGCATGTTAGACTTCAAGGGCTCGTGGGAGGATCATCTACACTTGGTGGAGTTTTCTTACAATAATAGCTTTCAGGCGACTATTCAGATGGCTCCATTCGAAGCGTTGTATGGTCGCAAGTGTCGCTCACCCATTTGTTGGGACGATATTGGAGAACGAAAATTGTTGGGACTGGATTTGATCGTGCAAACCGTGGAGAAGTTTAATACTATCCGGAAACACATGAAGGCGGCACGGGATTGACAGAAGAGTTGGGCCGACACATCGAGAAGACCTCTAGAGTTCGCTGTTGGTGATATAGTATTCTTGAAGATATCACCGACTAGAGGAGTGATTCGTTTTGGTAGTCGAGGCAAGCTTAGTCCTCGATTCGTGGGGCCTTTCGATATTATGGAGCGTGTTGGAGAAGTGGCTTATCGATTGGTTTTACCACCATCTTTGGCGAATGTTCATGACGTGTTTAACATATCTCAACTCCGTAAGTATGTGCGAGATGAAACACACGTGCTAGATCATTCGGAGCTGACTGTAAGGGAGGACTTGACTTACGAGGAACAACTGATGTCGATTGTTGATCGAAAAGAAAAGGTCCTTAAGAACAAGGTTATCCCACTTGTACTTGTTTCTTGGAGGAATCGCTCGCACGGAGAATCGACCTGGGAACGAGAAGAGGAGATTCGACATAAGTTTCCACACCTATTCTTGTAGATTCATATTTGTTTATCTTTTCTTATTCCTGGAATTTTGAGGATGAAATTCTTTTTGTACTTGGGTATAATGTAACACCCTAGTTTATTTATACCAGTTCTATTTTGAGTATTTCTTTATTTATGGTATTTCCTGATTTATTGTGTTTTGGGTGCGAATAGTATAATTGGCATCTGTATTTGCTTCCGACCCAACCCGCTTGCTGGAAACCCATCTTCATTCCTGTTTATAGTATATCCCGGCTAGTTATGAGGATCCGTGCACTTTCATTTTTTTATGTACTGCATACTGGCATTATATCTGGCATCTGAATTTTTTAATATAACATATAAAGTCAAGTAAAATATTTTAAAAATATATAATATGGCATGCACGATACCCCTAACCCTGTCGTAGAATCCGCGCATCTTGTTCTCGTCCTGTTCAGTAAAACGGACGCGTTTGGATGGCTACGTACACGTGCGTGCATCCGTTCTTGGGGGTATACATTTTCGTTACCTGGATATCCTGTTTTGGTTTTGGTTGACACGTATATTAACCGTAATTTCAAACCGTAAATTTAGACCCGACCCGGACGCGTTTTGGACTATTTTTGTATTAACCAAATTCTCAAAATAAATTCAATATTATATTCATTATATAATACTGTTTATATATTATCGTTTTTATATATTTTTTATTAACTAAAATATAATTTTTTCCCTAACAGCTCACTCTCTCTCTCTCTGTGCATGCATATATTATATTATATTATATTTTTTTATCCTATTTTTTTTCTTTTAACTGTTTCTCTCTCTCTCTCCCCTCTCGTGGTGAGCGAGATCCCGTCACCCCCTTCTTCCTTACGCTCACCTCCCTTCTTCTATTTCTTCTTCTTTTTCTTTTTAAACCCCTGCACACCCTCGCGACAAGAACCCATGCAACCCTAACCCTACCTCTGCCGCCTGCACAAACCTCAACCCTAACCCTCGCCTCCATCTTCTCCTTCTCCTTCTCGTCACCTCCTCTCTCTTCCCTTCAACCTCTCTCCTCTCCCGAGCACCCGACGACGAACCCAAGAACCCACGCCCTCGCCTCTACCCTCGCCGCGCCGTCACCACTTCATCGCCGTCGCCCCACACCCTCATCTCCACCTTCTCTTCCTCCGCCTCCAACCAACACCACAGCCATCACCACCATCACCCTCAGTTCAAACCAGACCCCACTTGCCTCACCTGCACACCCCTCGCCGGAGCTCCGTTAACCCGACGACCTCACACCGTCGTCACTGTTTCCATCTCTTCCTACTCTTCTCTCCTACACCCTTCAAACCACAGTCTCTCTTCTTCTCCTTCTTTTTCTTCTCATTTCTCTTCTTTCTTGATTTCTCATTTCCGGTGATCACCGGATCCGTGCTCGACGTCGACGACCCGGGCGATCCAGTGAACGTCCTCTACCTGCGTGGTTGTCCTCTTGCCTTGCCTGGACCCATCACGCGTGCCTTGTGTGCGTTGCGATGATTACCCGACGTCGGACATGCTGTACGCACCCTTCGTGTGATCCAATCGAGGCAATTTTATCTTCCTACATGCTATAATACTTATCTTGCATCCATATGAATAAAATATTACATGTTGATTGCATTATACATCCATATTAAAGTTTTTGCTGTTTTCGGATACCCGTATGCATCCATATCATCTATTATATAGGTAGCTGCATTTACAGTTCATATTAATTCATGTTATTGTTGTAGTAACACCCCATACTTGATAATATGCATCCTACATAATCTTGGAGCTGTAGATGTAACCCCTGATCGATATTTGTGTATCCATACCATTAATTATATATCTAGTTGCATGCCATGTCACGTTATTTCATATTACTACTACATTAACACCCCATTCTAGATAATGTGCATCCCACATAGTCTTGGAGCTGTAGTTGTAACCCCTGATAGTTATTTATGCATCCATGCTTTATTGTGTATCTATACCATTAATTCTGCATACCTAGTTGCATACCATATTACATTAACTCATATTATTATTACATTAGTACCCCATGCTTGATAATGTGCATCCTACATAGTCATGATGTAACCCCTGATAGATATTTGTGCATCCATGCTTTTACTGTACATCCGTACTTTTACCCCGATTCAATACTTGTACATTTTACTGTTGGGCACCCATGTGATACACTGTATATTACTTGACATGTTACCCGATCCTGTTTCTAATGCCAACAATCCTGACTTGTTGTCCTGATGGACGTTATTGTTGTCTGTATAGACAAAATCTGCACCTGCTTGATCCTGTGTTGGCATTAGATATTGATTGGCAATAATCGACTTGGACACATAGCTTGGGGGTATGGGGAAATCAAGAATGTAACCGAACGTAACTCAAAGGGCTATTATATATTGTTTGCCATTTTTCCGGGCGTTACGGAATATATTGTTTGCCGTTTTTCCGAGCGTTACGGAATATTTTGTTTGCCATTTTTCCGGGCGTTACGGAATATATTGTTTGCCGTTTTTCCAGGCGTTACGGAATAATCACCGATGGGTTACGATAAGGATTATATTAATTGATTTCGAAGACTTTAGAATAGATAACCCAGTAGCACAGTTTAGATTATCACTACACGTCACATATACCGTTACACGTTACTATTCCTTATTCGTGTTACTGTTACACTTGTATTATTGTTTATAATTCATGCATACATAACTTGTTACCCCTGATTATGTATTATTGTTTGATATTATGACGCACTGACGTCTGGGTTCTGCATGGTCCAGATCCTCTATCTGTGTCGCAGGCCGTTCAGGAGTACTTCAGCCAACAGGCTGAGCAGTGAGGATCCTGTTAGTATTCTAGTTTAGTTCCTTTCAGCATTTCTTTTATTTCCTGATGTGAACCCGTATTTGGGACGTACCTTTCAGATTGTTTTTTTATTGGATTTATTGCTTCCGCATATTATTTCTTGACTCGTTTATTCTGGCATTTGGACATATACTAGATAGTTTAATTTTTTTCTACTGTTCTTGATATCTTATGGACAGCCGTAATGTGACTATGGAGGAATGTTTCCTAGCCACGGGTAGCATGGTTATCTCTATCACGTGCCGATCTTGGCGCACTCTGGGAAGCGGGGCATGACAGGGTTTGTTTAGTATCAGAGCCATAGGATTTAGATTAATCGGGTTCGATTCTTTTGTAGTTGGGTATTGGACCCAGTACACGAATCCGAAAACCTGTAATTAGGAACATGTCCTGCCACATTGTTGTCGTGATTCTTGAATCTTATCTTTCTCTTGATCCTTTGTCTTGACGATATGCAAATGACCTTGCATCTCGACTTGAAATCCTCTGGTTCCCTACTGTTTCTCTCTATTTTGATATTAGGATTTGGGCGACTTGGACGGAGTTATGTGATTGTAACTATGAACTGCAGCATAGTTACAATGTGGTACTCTATTTAAGTAACTTGAAGTCCTGGTCTAGATTCACTTCCTTGTTTCATGGTCATTATATTACCTTACTTCTCTCGGTTTCATTGCTTACCAGTTAATGTTTTATCGCAGGCTTGAATCCTGTTTACCATGCTTATCTTCTTCAGTATCTTTGCTTTAGATGAAGTTGTTTCGGTATCCTACTTATTCATGATTTTCTCGCACTAGCAGTATTCGATTCTGGTGCATCCCATTGTTTTATATCTTCCAAATTTATTACTACACATTCGATTTCTTGCATGACCCTGTCTATTTGTTGGGACAAACACATTGGGAACGGGAAGATCATATCTAGTAGTGAGTGCAAGGATTGTTTTGTTGTTATTTGCGGACGGGAGTTATTTGCAGATTTCTTGGTGATCGATACCAGCAGTTATGATGCTATCTTGGGAATGGATTTTCTCGGCACTTTCCACGCTCACATTAATTATAGGGCAAAGTAAGTGATTTTCCAGATTCCCGGACATCCGGAGTTTGTTTTTGCTGTAGGTAGTGTAAATCGATGTACAACACCCCAATACTTGTGGGGAGGCGGAATTTTCAAAAACGAACTTGTTTAGTGAACAAACATCGACTAACCGCTTAAATCGAAGCTAAACGATAACTAACCAAACACATAGTTGTTCTAAACTACTATGCTTAGGGATTATACCTATCGAACCAAGTCCTTCGGCTTTACGATCTCCTCGTCCTCCTCGGCCTTCTCGATGTAGTAGATGATCCACCCGAGAGCAAAACTCCAAGCTTAGCCTCTAAACTTGAGGCAACTAACCTTCTTGGATTGCTAATCAAAGAAGATAGATGAGATAGAGTGAGGGTTATGGATTGTTTAGTCTAACTAATCCTTGTTCTCAACACATGAGAGGTGAGGATTAGGGTTTGAAGAGAGAGAGCTTGAGGAGAGAGAATGTGAATGATATTATCAAATGAGAATAGTAAGTTATCATAATATATATGAAACTTTAAAATTCATCAATAAAAGAAAAACAAATGATGAATAATCAAGTTTCATAAATATCTAATGGTGATTCATAACCATGACTCATTAAGCATTTATTGTGCATTAATGATATGGATGAATCACTCTCATGACTCACTAAACCCATTTAATGCATATGACACCTAAACCTCCTTAGTCACCATCTTCTAGAAGCTTCTCGCACAATTACGAGAACGCCCCTCCTTTCCGCAAAAATACGGAAAAACTTTAGACTGTATAAATCCAATAACCGGATACCAGTAACTGGCTTAAACCAAAGCCGACTGGTAAAAACTGTCCGAAATTCGTACGTGCGTAAACACACGTATGCGTCCGAACCCTTTGTCGTAAAACCATACGACCTCTATATCGTTTCCCCTGGAGTAGGAAACTCTCTGTGTGGGACTCTAGAGACTCGACTACTACACCGGCAGTGGGTTTAACCACAGACCGCAAGCGGCACTAGCTGTACGTAACGGTCCCCAGGTAGTTGTCGATAAGAAGGCCGATGAGGAAACCCATCCGAACTCCTACTGAGCCTGCTGTGACAATCTCCATACAGTCCGGTCCGTTCGTCTTAGACTATCGCATATCGGGCCTAGGGGGCGGCAAGCGTCAGTCCCCTAATAGCGGTATAAGTCGTGTCGGAGCAAAGCCCATTACACCCTGAGAAACTACTGGAACCTACCAGCAAATCTCGCTTGCCCTGGCCAGGGACTTTGCGTAATGGCTCTCTGACACAGCGCGATATCAACTCCCAATACCGGGAGAGACGAATCCTGTCTAACCGCTACTGCCTCCAAGTGCTCGGGACTGCACCCAACTGCTACCTGTTTGCACGACTCCTTTGAGCCGTGGTAGGATAGTAATCTAAGAACAGTGGGACACACTCGAGGCGAAGTAGCAGTGTCAAGTCTGCGGACTATGCTGTACTCATGTCACCTGGGAACTGTTCACCGACGACTGGTATAAAACCAACCAACAGTTCCCTGTGAGTCCTGTCCGGTGTACCCGTAACCTAACGAGCACCTGCATACTATCTCCAGTACGACGTACTGACGGCTGTGGGACAGACCATTTCCCCAACTGGGATGAGAAGCGTACACACCAGTCTACTCCGGAGTATCGATGCTCTGTCTCGATAATCCAACGACCAGAGACCTGAATAAGGATGTGCTTGTAGACTACCCAGCCCCCACTAGTGTGACTACCATCACAACGCTGGTAGTCAAGCAAGATCCTAAGAGCTCTATCAATACGTATACTCACATATTAAGATAGAAAAACCAAGTAGCATACTACCATGTTTAGCAAGACTGTTATATACATGTGAATATCCCAAGCTTCCTTTAAGTAATATACAAACTAGTATGATACAGTAATGGCCTTCTAGGGCATAAACACTAACAATCTCCCACTTGCACTGGGGCCATGTACTGGCATATCGAAGACCAATGATCTCGAGTAGCCTCTCGAACTGAATCTGAGGTAGGGCCTTCGTGAATGGATCAGCAATGTTCTCTTCAGAAGCAACTCTCCGAACCTCGATCTCCTGACGATCAATGATCTCCCTGATCAGGTGATACCGCCTCAAGATGTGTCTGGACTTCTGATGGGACCTTGGTTCCTTCGCTAAAGCTATAGCTCCGTTGTTTTCGCAATACAGAAGTATTGGATCAACTATGGTAGGAACCACCTGAAGTTTTGTTAGGAACTTCTTCATCCAGACTGCTTCTTTTGCGGCATCGCAAGCAGCTATATACTCCGCTTCCATTGTCGAGTCAGCAACGGTGTCCTGCTTGGAGCTCTTCCAGCACACCGCCCCTCTATTGAGGGTAAAGACATAACCCGACATGGACTTGGAATCGTCCTTATCACTTTGGAAGCCGGAATCATCAAAGGCCTCCAACCTGAGGTCTTTTCCGCCGTAAACCAAGAACATCTCCTTAGTCGTTCTCAGGTACTTGAGAATGTTCTTTACTGCTATCCAGTGCTTCTCCCCTGGGTCTGACTGATACCGGCTTACCACGCTTAGTGCGTATGCTACATCTGGTCTGGTGCACAACATCGCATACATTATAGAGCCTACCGCAGAAGCGTAGGGTATAATAGACATGCGTTCCCTTTCCAAATCAGTCTTGGGAGACATCTCTTTGGAGAGGGTGATTCCGTGACAAGCCGGTAGATTACCGCGCTTAGAATCTTCCATACTGAATCTTTTCAGTACAGTGTCGAAATACCTGGACTGCGAAAGTCCCAACATCCTCTTGGATCTATCACGATAGATCCGGATCCCCAGAATGTAAGAGGCATCACCCAGGTCTTTCATGGAGAACCTGTGTGACAAGAATCCTTTGACAGATTGTAGCATAGGAATGTCATTTCCTATCAATAGAATGTCATCCACGTACAAGACGAGGAATACGACACTTCTGGCTACAACTTTACTATATATACACGGTTCATCTGGATTTTTGATAAAGTCATATTCTTTGACTGTCTCATCAAAACAGATGTTCCAACTCCGCGATGCCTGCTTTAGTCCATAAATGTACTTAAGCAGCTTGTATACTTTCCCGCTGCTCCCACTCTGATTGAAACCCTCTGGCTGATCCATATAGACGCTCTCTTCTAAATTTCCATTCAGAAAAGCCGTCTTTACGTCCATCTGTCAGATTTCATAATCATGGAAGGCGGCAATAGCAAGAAGGACCCGAATGGATTTGAGCATAGCCACTGGAGAAAAAGTTTCGTAATAGTCCAAACCAGGTCTTTGACGAAAACCCTTTGCAACAAGTCTAGCCTTATAGGTTTCCACCTGTCCATCTACACCAATCTTTTTCTTGAAGATCCATTTGCATCCTATGGGTTTTACCCCATCTGGAGCAAAGTCCAAAGTCCATACTTTGTTGGTGTACATGGACTCCATTTCGGTCCGCATTGCATCTAGCCATCGTACCGAGTCGCCGCTCTGGATGGCCTGCTGGAAGTCAGTAGGTTCATCATCATCTATGTTGCAATCCTCTCTATCCCCATCTATGAGAAACCTGTAGTATCTCTCAGGCGGATGAGACGGCCTACTACTCCTGCGGAGGGGTGCGGGAATGTCCTGTTCTTCTTGAACTACTGGTTCTACCAAACTTTCAGTAGCGGTTTGTGGTTCTGGAATTTCTTCCAGTTCTATTTCGCTCCCACTTATTTCCTTTTCTAAAAACTGATTTTCCAGAAAATGGGCATTACGAGAAACAAAAACCTTTTGTTTCTCTGCGTAATAGAAATAATATCCCTTGGAGTTCTTTGGATATCCCACAAACATACATTTTACTGATCGTGCCTCAAGCTTTTCCACATGCTACTTTTTAACAAAAGCTGGACATCCCCAAATCTTCATATGTTGAAGATGGGGTTTCTTCCCAGTCCACATCTGATATGGAGTGGTAGGCACAGTCTTGGTAGGATCCCTGTTCAAAAGATATGCCGCTGATTCTAGCGCATAACCCCAGAAAGATCGCGGTAACTCAGCATTACTCATCATGGATCGTACCATATCCAATAGGGTTCGATTCCGTCTCTCCGATACACCGTTGTGCTGTGGAGTGTATGGAGGAGTAAGCTGAGAGAGAATTCCTTTCTCTTTTAGGTAACCTAGGAACTCGGCACTTAAGTATTCTCCACCTCGATCAGATCTCAGTGTCTTAATACTTTTGCCTGTTTGGTTTTCCGCTTCACTCTTGTATTCCAGGAATTTCTCAAAGGCTTCGGATTTATGTTTCATCAGATAAATGAATCCGTATCTTGAGTAATCATCCGTGAAAGTAATGAAATAGGAAAAACCACCTCTTGCATGTGTAGACATCGGACCGCATACATCGCTGTGTATGAGTCCTAAGAGCTCGCTCGCTCTTACTCCTTGTCCAGTGAATGGAGTCTTTGTCATCTTTCCTTTGAGACAAGATTGACAAGTGTCATAAGTTTGATATTCGAACGAGTCCAAATATCCTTCTCTATGCAACTTAGTCAACCTTCTCTCATTGATGTGACCCAGTCTATAATGCCATAAGAAAGCTTTATTCAAATCTGGAGACTTTCTTTTTAGTGTGTTCTGGACGTTGAAAATTTGGAGTTGGTTTAAAACATATATACCGTTATTTAGTGTACCGGACCCAATCAAACCATGATTAAGGTGGATGTTGACAACATCTCTTACAAACGTGAAATCATAACCTTTATTTGATAACAAGGAAACTGATATGATATTACACGTTAAGCTTGGTACAAAATAACAGTTATGTAAAACCAAAATGTGTCCACTCGTCAATCCTAGGTGATAATCCCCGACGGACGCAGCTCTCACGCTAGCTCCGTTAGCAACCTTTAGGGTCATATCACCTTCCTTCAGCACTCTACGGTTTCTCAGTGCCTGCAATGAATTGCAAATATGAGATCCTGATCCGGTATCCAATACCCAGGAAGTAGAGTTGATCGACAGACAATTCTCAATTACAAACACACCTGAAGTCGAAGCCACAGCTTGCTTCGGTTCTTGGTTCTTGGCGTTCCACGCCTTGCAATCCTTCTTCCAGTGCCCTTTCCTATGACAATGGAAGCACTCATCCTGGCCAACTACCGGTACCGCAAACTTTTTCTTTCCCTTCCCTCCCACCTTACTAACACCTCCTCTAGGTCTGGGGACGGCCTTCTTCTTCCTTCCTTTGGCCCTAGCCTTGGACCCGGAAGAAGATGCACCGCCAACAAACATAGCGGGTGTTTCCCTTGCCTTCTGCAAGGTGCCCTCTGCACTCTTTAACATGTTCAGGAGTTCCGGAAGTTCAACTTCTTTTCCTTGAAGGTTGAAGTTCAGGATAAACTGGGCGTAGGTGGGAGGAAGGGACTGGAGAATAAGGTCTGTATATAGCTCATTATCCAAAGTCGTCCCAAGGTCTGCGAGCTCTTCAATATAGTCGATCATCTTTAGGACATGTTCTCCTACCGATGACCCGACAGCCAACCTCGCTCGAAACAAGTTCTTAGAGGTCTCGTATCTTGCTATACGAGATTGCTCTCCATAAAGTTCCTTTGTATGGAGAAATATGCCATCTAGGGTCATATCCTCGTGCCTCATCTGATGTTCATTGTTCATTGAGGCAAGCACGATGCACTTGGCTTTCGCGCGATCTAAATCCCAGGTTTTGCGGATTTCCTTATCCGCATTGCTGGATTTGGGACCAGGGACAGCAGGTGCCGTAGCGGTGAGGATGTACCCCAATTTGTCATAGGTCAAAGCCATTTTGACATTCCGCAGCCAATCTTTATAGTTTGGCCCTGTCAGTATATTTTTCTCTAAAAGTAACTTAAGTCCAGTCATTTTCAGGGTCGCTGCAATTAGGAGAGAGAAGAAAACTCTTTAGCATGATGCTCTTGCAAGTTTAGAGTGGTTTTTAGTTTATCTAAACTGAATGGCTCCCACTGTTTCTCGAATTCTTCCTCAAACCATAAAAGAAGAATTAGCCAGGACTATTCTCACCGTACAATACTTGCTTAACCGTTCAGCCAGGCCAGTGTCGATACTTCGAGGGAGGTTTTCCAACGCTTTCGCGAAGTTCCTTAATTAAATAACCTCTTTTCTCTGGGGGCGTAACCCCGCTGACACTTTTCTGGACACCTACTTGGTTTATAGCATTGATCGTTAAGTGACGAATATCCTGATAAGTAGCATATACTCACAGTAGGATCAGGATCCAAATATCATCGTATGATAATGTTGAAGGAATCCTACCAACATTCATCAAACTCCAAATGGTATGCATCTCTTTGCAAATTTCAGTTTCTTTAGAAATTCCCGATATATTTTTTTTTTTTTGCCCCATGCTCTTATGACCTTGGCTTTGGTCAAAATGTCATAAGTCACATGTCAAGTTCTACCCGTCATTATCTTGTCAATTTGAACCCATCCGTATATACCCCTGACTTTGGTCAAATGATAATACGACTGTCCCAAACTAACTCATCTATCTTATGCAACAAATGAAAACCCAGCAGCTACCAAACACTATACCTTGACTTTGGCCAAAATGCATAGCTTGAATACTACTGAATACCCAAATGAAATGACGGTGGGCTACGAATGGTTTTGGCGAAACCGTGAACGTAGTGAACTTGATATAACCGAAGGAACCTGATAGCTTTTAAAACGAGTGGTTAAAGCTCCGTATTTAAAAATATCTGTTTTTAAAATTAACCGAGTGGTTTCTTTTAAATTGTTCCAACGATTTAAACTTTGGTTTGTTTTTCTTTGCATTATAGATAATGCGTCCCATCATTAACCTATCATTGCAGAAAACAACGAAAATACAACGTCCTCTTATGCCATCCGCATTCGCCACGGGGTCCCGTCATCACCCGTTAGGTTACTTAACTAACGACAGAGCGGGGGCTGGGCTAGCGCGGGTGTAAAACATAAATGACGTCTAAATAGCTATCATATATAGATATTGTACATTCGTCAGACGCAATAATAGGCATTCCAGATCACAGATGAACTTTATTGGATTTGCAAGTAATCCGTGTTTGTTTTGAGCCTGCAACAAAAGACGGATTACACAATTGTGATGAATAGCCATTACCCCACCCAAGACCCCAACGGGTACGGCAAACTATCCGCCCGGCAGTTTGTGCACCCCACCTTGGGTCTGTCCTAGGAGCAAAAACAGTAAAATGAAATAATACAACGGTGGTTACAACCGCAACCTGGATGTGCCCCGCAAAATAATATTACAACAAATTACATTTACATCAAATGAATTAATTAATAACCCATCACAAAACCCCGGCTATACATCACAACAGTCCAATACAGTTCATATCCACAAACAGTAAAAACCATTACAGAAATGTGCAACCCCCTGCCAACCGACATACTAGCAGTTAGGGGAGGTTTACGAACACATTATACAAACACAGATATAATCCAACAAGCAAATACTGTATAATTTCGATCGATTAAACGCTTTTAATTTTGCTCCAATACTGGTCTGCAAATCTGAAACCTGAGCAAAAATTAAATATTCCAGAAAATCCCAAATATCACACAGAACCATCACAAGAAAAATGGGTCCCTGAATCGTCAACTCGGCGGCGAAAGCGCGGCGGGATCAGTGCTATCCGCCGCGGTTCCGCGGTGCCGTAGGCGATTCAGGGGACCAAATTTTTTGTGTGTTCTACTACTATCATTTTAAGCTTTCTGAACAACCCTGAAAAATTTTTGGACTTCATTTATAAATCGACAGAAACTTGATATTTTAGGGTTTTCCGGTTTCGTTTTTTCCGTTCGAAATTCATACAAATTTGCAAAAAAGTTATTTATTGTTTAGCGAGGCTCTGATACCACTGTAAGTCGATATACAACACCCCAATACTTGTGGGGAGGCGGAATTTTCAAAAACGAACTTGTTTAGTGAACAAACATCGACTAACCGCTTAAATCGAAGCTAAACGATAACTAACCAAACACATAGTTGTTCTAAACTACTATGCTTAGGGATTATACCTATCGAACCAAGTCCTTCGGCTTTACGATCTCCTCGTCCTCCTCGGCCTTCTCGATGTAGTAGATGATCCACCCGAGAGCAAAACTCCAAGCTTAGCCTCTAAACTTGAGGCAACTAACCTTCTTGGATTGCTAATCAAAGAAGATAGATGAGATAGAGTGAGGGTTATGGATTGTTTAGTCTAACTAATCCTTGTTCTCAACACATGAGAGGTGAGGATTAGGGTTTGAAGAGAGAGAGCTTGAGGAGAGAGAATGTGAATGATATTATCAAATGAGAATAGTAAGTTATCATAATATATATGAAACTTTAAAATTCATCAATAAAAGAAAAACAAATGATGAATAATCAAGTTTCATAAATATCTAATGGTGATTCATAACCATGACTCATTAAGCATTTATTGTGCATTAATGATATGGATGAATCACTCTCATGACTCACTAAACCCATTTAATGCATATGACACCTAAACCTCCTTAGTCACCATCTTCTAGAAGCTTCTCGCACAATTACGAGAACGCCCCTCCTTTCCGCAAAAATACGGAAAAACTTTAGACTGTATAAATCCAATAACCGGATACCAGTAACTGGCTTAAACCAAAGCCGACTGGTAAAAACTGTCCGAAAGTCGTACGTGCGTAAACACACGTATGCGTCCGAACCCTTTGTCGTAAAACCATACGACCTCTATATCGTTTCGCCTGGAGTAGGAAACTCTCTGTGTGGGACTCTAGAGACTCGACTACTACGCCGGCAGTGGGTTTAACCACAGACCGCAAGCGGCACTAGCTGTACGTAACGGTCCCCAGGTAGTTGTCGATAAGAAGGACGATGAGGAAACCCATCCGAACTCCTACTGAGCCTGCTGTGACAATCTCCATACAGTCCGGTCCGTTCGTCTTAGACTATCGCATATCGGGCCTAGAGGGGCGGCAAGCGTCAGTCCCCTAATAGCGGTATAAGTCGTGTCGGAGCGAAGCCCATTACACCCTGAGAAACTACTGGAACCTACCAGCAAATCTCGCTTGCCCTGGCCAGGGACTTTGCGTAATGGCTCTCTGACACAGCGCGATATCAACTCCCAATACCGGAAGAGACGAATCCTGTCTAACCGCTACTGACTCCAAGTGCTCGGGACTGCACCCAACTGCTACCTGTTTGCATGACTCCTTTGAGCCGTGGTAGGGTAGTAATCTAAGAACAGTGGGACACACTCGAGGCGAAGTAGCAGTGTCAAGTCTGCGGACTATGCTGTACTCATGTCACCTGGGAACTGTTCACTGACGACTGGTATAAAACCAACCAACAGTTCCCTGTGAGTCCTGTCCGGTGTACCCGTAACCTAACGAGCACCTGCATACTATCTCCAGTACGACGTACTGACGGCTGTGGGACAGACCATTTCCCCAACTGGGATGAGAAGCGTACACACCAGTCTACTCCGGAGTATCGATGCTCTGTCTCGATAATCCAACGACCAGGGACCTGAATAAGGATGTGCTTGTAGACGACCCAGCCCCCACTAGTGTGACTGCCATCACAACGCTGGTAGTCAAGCAAGATCCTAAGAGCTCTATCAATACGTATACTCACATATTAAGATAGAAAAACCAAGTAGCATACTACCATGTTTAGCAAGACTGTTATATACATGTGAATATCTCAAGCTTCCATTAAGTAATATACAAACTAGTATGATACAGTAATGGCCTTCTAGGGCATAAACACTAACAGGTAGCAGTTCTGTCGGGCTAGTCGAGTTTAGGGCTAGGCCGACAAACAATTTTCTTTCGTCGATGGAAGTTGATAAGGAGGAAGCGTCAGCTGTAGTTCGAGAGTTCATGGACGTGTTCGAGGACATCTCGGGTTTATCACCAAAACGAGATATGGAGTTCGCGATCGATCTTGTTCCTGGTGCAGCGCCAATCTCAAAGGCGTACTATCCGATGACACCCGTGGAGTTGGAAGAAGTAAAGAAGCAGGTTACCGAATTGCTTGAGAATGGTTGGATTCACAGCAGTAATTCACCTTGGGGAGCTCCAGTTCTTCTAGTAAAGAAGAAAGATGGCACAAGGAGAATGTGCATCAACTATCGAGAATTAAATCGGGTGATTATTAAGAACAAGTACCCGATCCCTCGCATTGGCGAATTGTTCGAGCAGCTTAGTGGTGCGAGGGTATTCTCGAAGCTGGATTTGCGATCCGGGTATCATCAGGTCCGAGTTAAATCAGAGGATATTTGCAAGACTGCATTCTGAACTCGATATGGACATTACGAGTATTTGGTGATGCCATTCGGAGTCACGAATGCACTGGCGATATTTATGGACTTGATGAACCGAATCTTTTCACCGTTCTTGGACCAGTTTATAGTGGTGTTCATCGATGATATTCTGGTCCACTAGAGGAGCCTAGAAGAGCATGCAGAATACTTGAAGATCGCATTGCAAACATTGAGGCATGAAAGATTATATGCGAAGATGAGCAAGTGCGAGTTTTGGCTTGAAGAAGTGAAGTTTTTGGGGCATGTCGTATCTGGAGATAGAATCGCTGTTGACCCTAAGAAGATTGCAGCAGTTCAAGATTGGCCGATTCCGAGAAATGTAGCGGAGATCAGAAGTTTTCTGGGACTTGCAGGATACTACAGAAAATTCGTGGAGAATTTTGCTCGATTGGCTGAGCCTTTGACCAAGCTTATGCGAAAGGAGGTACCGTTCGTATGGACGGATAGTTGTGCATCAGCTTTTGAGGCATTGAAGAAAAGCTTGATAACCGCCCCTATTTTGACTGTATCAGACGGTTCCGAAGGATTGGTGATTCACAGCGACGCATCTGGGAAAGGTTTGGGATGCGTTCTGATACAGCATGGGAAGGTTATAGCTTACGCATCGAGACAGTTGAAGACCCATGAGGAAAATTACCCAACTCATGATTTGGAGCTTGCAACAGTGATTTTCGCTTTGAAAATTTGGAGACACTACTTACTGGGCGAAAAGGTCGAAGTATTCACCGATCAAAAAAGCCTAAAATATGTGTTCACGCAGAAAGAGCTTAACATGAGGCAGCGTAGATGGTTGGAGCTGATGGCTGACTATGATCTTGATCTTAAGTACCCTCTGGGAAAAGTTAATGTAGTGCCGGATGTGCTTAGTCGGTTGCCAGCAATTCGGATGTTGACTGAACAGAAAGAGTTTATCGAGGATTTTCGGAGATTCGAGTTGGAGATCGTGCTACTGTATTCTTCGGGACAGTTGATGCAGCTGCAAGTACAGTCGTCGTTGATCGAGAGTATTAAAGCAGCACAATCACATGACCCAAGATTGCAGAAGTTTCAAGAACAGGTTGAAGTGGGACTTCGAATGGACTTGTTGATTCATGAAGATGGTTCGTTGCAATATGGTAGCCGTTTGTGTGTGCCGAAAGGAGACATTCGCGAAGAAGTTATGAAGGAGGCACACAGTTCCGCATATTCCGTACATCCAGGAGGAACGAAGATATACCATGATCTACGACAGCATTTCTGGTGGGAAGGCATGAAAAGGGAGATTGCTTGCTTCGTAGCGAAGTGCTTGGTGTGTCAGCAAGTTAAGGCTGAACATCAAAGGGTAGCTGGTTTATTGCAACCACTTCCGATTCCTCAATGGAAGTGGGAACATATAACCAAGTATTTCGTGACAGCTTTACCGTGGAGTCCGAAGGGCAACAATGCAGTTTGGGTGATTGTTGATCGATTGACCAAAACAGCTCATTCCATAACATTTCGAGTTGGTCAGTCAATGGAAGCGTTAGCAGAACGGTACATGCAGGAGATTGTGAGATTGCATATAGTACCTGTGAACATCGTTTCTGATCGTGATACTTGATACTTATCGCACTTCGGGAAGAGTTTACAGGAAAGTTTGGGGACGCGATTGAAGTTTGGCACCGCTTATCATCCTCAGACAGATGGCCAGTCAGAGAGAACGATCCAAACTCTTGAAGACATGTTGAGAACTTGCATGTTAGACTTCAAAGGCTCGTGGGAGGATCATATACACTTGGTGGAGTTTTCTTACAATAACAGTTATCAGGCGACTATTCAGATGGCTCCATTCGAAGCGTTGTATGGTCGCAAGTGTCGCTCGCCCATTTGTTGGGATGATGTTGGAGAACGAAGATTGTTGGGACCGGATTTGATCGTGCAAACCGTGGAGAAGGTTAATACTATCCGAAATCACATAAAGGCAGCACATGATCGACAGAAGAGTTGGGCCGACACATCGAGAAGACCTCTAGAGTTCGCTGTTGGTGATATGGTATTCTTGAAGATATCACCGACTGGAGGAGTGATTCGTTTTGGGAGTCGAGGAAAGTTTAGTTCTCGATTCGTGGGGCCTTTCGAGATTATGAAGCGTGTTGGAGAAGTGGCTTATCGATTGGCTTTACCATTATCTTTGGCGAATGTTCATGACGTGTTTCACGTATCTCAACTCCGTAAGTATGTGCGAGATGAAACACACATGCTAGATCATTCAGAGTTGACTGTAAGGGAGGACTTGACTTATGAGGAACGACTGATGTCGATTGTTGATCGAAGAGAAAAGGTATTTAAGAACAAGGTTATCCTTCTCGTACTTGTTTCTTGGGGAATCGCTCGCACGGAGAAGCGACCTGGGAACGAGAAGACGAGATTCGACAGAAGTTTTCACACTTATTCTTATAGATTCATGTTTGTTTATATTTTCTTATTCCTGGAATTTCGAGGACGAAATTCTTTTCGTAGTTGTGTATAATGTAATACCCTAGTTCATTTATACCAGTTCTTTTTTGAGTATTTCTTTATTTATGGTATTTTCCTGATTTATTATGTTTTGGCTGCAAATAGTATAATTGGCATCTGTATTTGCATCCGACCCGACCCGCTTGCTGAAAACCCGTCTTGATTCCTGTTTATAGTATATCCCGGCTAGTTATGAGAATCCGTGCACTTTTAATATTTTATGTACTGCATACTGGCATTATATCTGGCATCTGAATTTTTTAATATAACATACAAAGTCAAGTAAAATATTTTAAAAATATATAGCATGGCCTGCATGATACCACTAACCCTGTCGTAGCATCCGCGCATCTTGTTCTCGTCCCGTTCAGTAAAACGGACGCGTTTGGATGGCTACGTATACGTGCGTGGATTCGTTCTTGGGGGTATACATTTTCGTTACCCGGATATCCTGTTTTGGTTTTGGTTGACACGTATATTAACCGTATTTTCAAACCGTAATTTCAGACCCGACCCGGGCGCGTTTTGCACTATTTTTGTATTAGCCAAATCTCAAAATAAATTCAATATTATATTCATTATATAATACTTTTTACATATTAATCGTTTATATATATTTTTTATTAACAAAAATGTAATTTTTTCCCTAACAGCTCACTCTCTTTCTCTCTCTCTCTGCATGCATATTTTATATTATATTATATTTTTTATCCTATTTTTTTCTTTTAACTGTTTCTTGTTAGTGTATATGCCCTAGGGGCCATTATTGTATCATACTAGTTTGTATATTACTTAATGGAAACTTAGGATATTCACATGTATATAACAGTTTTGCTAAACATGGTAGTATGCTACTTGGTTTTTCTATTTTAATATGTGAGTATACGTATTGATAGAGCTCTTAGGATCTTGCTTGTCTACCAGCGTTGTGATGGCAGTCACACTAGTGGGGGCTGGGTAGTCTACAAGCACATCCTTTTTCAGGTCCCTAGTCGTAGGATTATCAAGACAGGGCATCGATACTCCGGAGTAGACTAGTGTGTATGCTTCTCATCCCAGTTGGGGAGATGGTCTGTCCCACAGCCGTCAGTACGTCGTACTGGAGATAGTATACAGGTGCTCGTTGGGTTACGGTTACACCGGACAGGACTCGCAGGGAACTGTTTGTTGGTTTTATACCAGTCGTCAGTTAACAGTTCCCAGGTGACATGAGTACAGCATAGTCCGCAGACTTGACACTGCTACTTCACCTCGAGTGTGTCCCACTGTTCTTAGATTGCTACCCTACCACGGCTCAAAGGAGTCGTGCAAACAGGTAGCAGTTGGGTGCAGTCCCGAGCACTTGGAGGCAGTGGCGGTTAGACATGATTCGTCTCTCCCGGTATTGGGAGTTGATATCGCGTTGTGTCAGAGAGCCGTTACGCAAAGTCCCTGGCCAGGGCAAGCGAGATTTACTGGTTGGTTCCAGTAGTTTCTCAGGGTGTAATGGGCTTCACTCCGACACGACTTATACCGCTATTAGGGGACTGACGCTTGCCGCCCCCTAGGCCCGATATGCGATAGTCTTAGACGAACAGACCGGACAGTACGGAGAGTGTCACATCAGGCTCAGTAGGAGTTCGGATGGGTTTCCTCATCGGCCTTCTTATCGACATCTACCTGGGGACCATTACGTACAGCTAGTGCCGCTTGCGGTCTGTAGTTAAACCCACTGCCAGCGTAGTAGTCGAGTCATTAGAGTCCCACACAGAGAGTTTCCCTACTCCAGGCGAAACGATATAGAGGTCGTATGGTTTTACGACAAGGGTTCGGACGCATACGTGTGTTTACGCACGTACGACATTCGGACAGTTTTTACTAGCCTGCTTTGGTTTAAGCCAGTTTCTAGTATCGGGTTATTGGATTTATACAGTCTAAAGTTTTTCCGTGTTTTCATGGATAGGAGGGGCGTTCTCGTAATTTTACGAGAAGCTTCTAGAAGGATGGTGACTTGGGGGTTTAGGTGGCATAAGCATTAAATGAGATTAGTGACTCATTTGTGTGATTCATCCTTGTCATTAATGCATCATAAATGGTTAATGACTCATGTAGATGAATCACTCATATGTATTTATGAAGCATGGTTGTTAAATCATTTATTTATTTATTTGATAAATAATAATGCTTCATATATATCATGAGAGATCATTATCTCACTCTCATTCTCATGCTCACGTTTTCTCTCCTCAAGCTCTCTCTCTTCAAACCCTAATCCTCCCCTCTCATGTGTTGAGATCAAGGATTAGAAAGACTAATCAATCCATAATCCAACTCTATATCACCTAGGTTACTTAGATTAGCACTTTAAGAAATCTAGTTACCTCAAGTTAGAGGTGAAGCTTGAAGTATAGCTCTCGGGTGGATCATCTACTATATAGAAAAGGCCGGAGAGGAGGTGGAGAACGAAAAGACGAAGGACGTGGTTCATTAGGTATAATCACTTCACATAGTAGTTAACAACTTCTATGTTTCTTGTTAGTTATAGTTTAGCAAAGATTCTCGGTTAGTCGATGTTTATGCAAAGAACAAGATCGTTTTTCATTTTTCCGCCTCCCCGCAAGTCGTGGGGTGTTGTACACCGACTTACATTTCTCTCTCTCTCTCCCTCTCCCTCTTTCTCTCTCTCTCTCCCTCTTTCTCTCTCTCTCTCCTCTCGCGGTGAGCGATATCCCGTCACCCCTTTCTTCCTTACGCTCACCTTCCTTCTTCTATTTCTTCTTCTTTTTCTTTTTAAACCCCTGCACACCCCCGCGACAAGAACCCATGCAACCTTAACCCTAACTCTGCCGCCTCCACAAACCTCAACCCTAACCCTCGCCTCCATCTTCTCCTTCTCCTCCTCGTCACCTCCTCTCTCTTCCCTTCAACCTCTCTCCTCTCCCGAGCACCCGACGACGAACCCAAGAACCCACGCCCTCGCCTCTGCCCTCGTCGCGCTGTCACCACCTCATCGCCGTCGCCCCACACCCTCATCTCCACCTTCTCTTTCTCCGCCTCCAACCAACACCACAGCTATCACCACCATCACCCTCAGTTCAAACCGAACCCCACTTGCCTCACCTGCACACCCCTTGCCGGAGCTCCGTTAACCCGACGACCTCACACCATCGTCACCGTTTCCATCTCCTCCTACTCTTCTCTCCTACACCCTTCAAACCACAGCCTATTTTCTTCTCCTCCTCCTCCTTCTTCTTCTCATTTCTCTTCTTTCTTGATTTCTTGAATTCTCGTTTCCGGTGATTGCCGGAGTCGTGCTCGACGCCGACGACCCGGGAGATCCAGTGAACGTCCCCTACCTGCGTGGTTATCCTCTTGCCTTGGCTGGACCCGTCCCACGTGCCGTGTGTGCGTTGCGACGATTACTCGACGTCGGACGTGCCGTACGCACCCGTCGTGTGATCCAATCGAGACAAGTTTATCTTGCTACATGCTATAATACTTATCTTGCATCCATATGAATAAAATATTACATGTTGATTGCATTATACATCCATATTAAAGTTTTTACTGTTTTCGGATACTCGTATGCATCCATATCATCTATTATATAGGTAGCTGCATCTACAGTTCATATTAATTCATGTTATTGTTGTAGTAACACCCCATACTTGATAATATGTATCCTACATAATCTTGGAGTTGTAGATGTAACCCCTGATAGTTATTTATGCATCCATACTTTATTGTGTATCTATACTATTAATTCTGCATACCTAGTTGCATGCCATATTACATTAACTCATATTATTATTACATTAGTACTCCATGCTTGATAATGTGCATCCTATATAGTCATGATGTAACTCCTGATAGATATTTGTGCATCCATGCTTTTACTGTACATCCGTACTTTTACCCCGATTCAATACTTGCTACATTTTACTGTTGGGCACCCATATGATACACTGTGTACTACTTGACATGTTACCTGATCCTGTTTCTAATGCCTACAATCCTGACTTGTTGTCCTGATGGACGTTATTGTTGTCTGTATAGACAAAACCTGCACCTAGAGGTGTAACCGAGCCGAGCTTGAACGAGCCGACCTCTGGCCAAGCTCGGCTCATCTTAGTTTATGCTAGCTCGAGTTCGTCTCGAGTTTGTCTCGAGCTGAGGAGTTCTGGATCGTGTTCAGCTCATTAGCTTACCGAGCTTTAAACGAGCCAGAGTCGAGCTCGGATGCATCTTCTATTAGGCGATCTCTGAAAGGAAAATGACTAAGAGGCGTTTGGTAGAGGCTGAGAATAGGTCAATGGTCATTATAAGTGTTTCAGAAAAAAACCATAAAAGTATATTGTAAGAGGTGAGGCAGGGGACAACAATCATAAAAACTAAGATCCAGGGCTTCGAGATATGAAAAGGTTAAAAAAATTAACATTTAGAGTATGAAATGAGTCTAAGTGCTGGGTTTTATATTCATTTCAGTTGCACTTCATATACCGTCTCTTAATTGAATTAAGTGTCTTGAGAGTTGTATATTACATATTATTCAAACTGTGTAACCGAGCCGAACTCGAGTCAATACCGAACGAGCTTGGCTGAGCTCGAGTTCGGCTCGTTTAATAAACTAGCTAAGCTTTCAGGCTCATGTTCGGCTCATTAATAAAGAACCGAGCTTGAACGAGCTGATACCGAGCTGAACCATAATCAAACCCAAGCCGGCTCGTTCAATTACCATCCCTACCTGCACCTGCTTGATCCTGTGTTGGCATTAGATATTGATTCGCAATACCCGATTTGGACACATAAGTTGGGGGTATGGGGAAATCAAGATTTTAACCGAACGTAACGCAAAGGGCTATTATATATTGTTTGCCGTTTTTCCGGGCGTTACGGAATATATTGTGTGCCGTTTTTCTGGGCGTTATGGAATATATTGTTTGCCGTTTTTCCGGGCGTTACGGAATATATTGTTTGCTGTTTTTCCGGATGTTGCGGAATAATCACCGATGGGTTACGATAAGGATTACATTAATTGATTTCGAAGACTTTAGAATAGATAACCCAGTAGCACAGTTTAGATTATCACTGCACGTCACATATACTGTTACACGTTACTATTCCTAATTCGTGTTACTGTTACACTTGTATTACTGTTTATAATTCATGCCAGCATATCTTGTTACCCCTGATTATGTATTATTGTTTGATATTATGACGTACTGACGTCTGGGTTCTGTATGGCCCAGATCCTCTATCCGTGTCGCAGGCCGTTCAGAAGTACTTCAGCCAACAGGCCGAGTAGTAAAGATCCTGTTAGTATTCTAGTTTAGTTCCTTTCAGTATTTCTTTTATTTCCTGATGTGAACCCGTATTTGGGACGTACCTTCCAACTTGTTTGTTTATTGGATTTATTGCTTCCGCTTATTATTTCTTGACTCGTTTATTCTGGCATATGAACTTGTACTAGCTAGTTTATTTTTTTCTACTGTTCTTGATATCTTATGGACAGCCGTAATGTGACTGTGGAGGGATATTTTCTAAGCACAGGTAGCATGGTTGGCTCTGTCACGTGCCGATTTTAGCGCACTCTGGAAAGCGGGACGTGGCATTATCACATTTAGATGAAATGTGAGCTAATATTATATCTCTTTTGATATTTGTATTTTGATACGAATATGGTATTTATACGAATATGTGTATTTGTGTCTTGATATAAATACGGGTATTCATATCTTAATACAAAGATGAGTATTCATAATATGAATACGGGTATATGTATTTTGATACGAATACGGGTGTATGTATTTGTAACATATACTTGTATTGGTATGTGTATACACACACGCGCGCATGCACACACAAATGTACACACACATATTGAGGTGGCTTCTCTTTTCCTTTTTTCATGTTCCTTTTAGAATTGTGTGGACCTGAGTCACAATTGCACTCAAGAAATTCTAAAAGAAAAAGAGAGAAAATAATGAGGTAAGATCATGAGCCATATCCTATTCTTCTTTCTCTCTTGGGCTTCTAGAGTTGAGAAAAGAAAAAGAAGTAGCGAGAAAACCTAGAAATTAGTCATTACTATATCCTTGTGATCAATTCCTAACAAGTTATGTTTACAAGTTGCTTCATTTTGTGTTCTTGAGTGAAGCTATAGCTTGAGTTAGGGTTCTCTCGGGTAGATCATTTTCGACAAGGAAGACCGACTTTCAAGCTTGTTTCCGATTGACTTGGGAGCTTAAGAAGTGAAAAAGAAGACGAAGGATACGATTACAATGGTTAACGCTAACCGAGTAGTTAAGTCTCTTTTACATTGTTAGTTTAGTATTTGGAATCGATTCTAGGTCGCAGTAGCTTGTGCTCTGGTTTAAAATTTTCGTTTTGCATTCCGTCTTGACCACAAATGAACGGCAAAGCACGAGCAACTACTTACAAGTATCGGTTGAGGGTCCTATGCTTGCTTTAACTAATTAAATTCTAGGTGACTGTATGGTATTATCTAATAAAATATTGATGGCTGATGACTATCCTTAAAACAATTTATGTGAGCCCTTCTTTTATCATGTAATTTTTATGTGAGCCCTTTTTTTATCATGTAATTTAAAGGGCCAAAAGACAGCTCAACCTTTAAAAAAAGACTGTTTGCACTAAGTAATTTTTTCATTGATGCAGTATTGACAAAATAAGCAAGTGGTGCTTAGAACTTCAAAAGAAGGATAAAGTTGACAAAATTTTCACCTACAAGACTAAATATGAATTTCATGAGTCTTTTTTTGGGTGCGATGCCCACACCAAACCCTAGGATATGAGTTTAATTGATTTTTCTATATGACTTTAATAATTTTTTAGTGCGACCATGCCAACTCTAAAGCATAGAATATGACTTTAATTATAATTTTTTAGTGTGACCATGCCAACACTAAAGCAAAGGATCATCTCAGGACCCCCCAATTAAGCGTGCTTGTGGCGAAAGTAGTACAAAAGATGTGCAACCGCTTGGAAAGCCAATATCAGGTCGAATTAAAAAAAAAAGTATTAAATTTATTCAATTCAAAACCATAATAATATTAAGATCATTCGATAGACATGCAGAGGTCTGAAAATTTTGCTGCTAATTCTAATTTGTTTTCAAAACTTTATTTTGTTATGAATAATTTCCTTAGCCGGATTATTTTTCTGCTTTTGTATGTCATAGCTGTCCTAGATATATAGTTTTGTTTGTGAAAAGATTTTGATTAAACAATAGTTTAGTGGTCATTCCCGGTAAATTGATTTTGATATAAACGTCTAAAAATACTATATTTTCTTTTGTCTTTAATAAAGATGCTTATCTAATTCTAAAAAGCAATCAAATTGTGCCGTAAATGGGCATGGACGATTGCGGTTTCTTTTCTAGGACCCCCAACATCAAGTTGGTTGCATCAATAAGGTCTAAATGCTAAGGACCACCCACAATACAAATTGAGAAAGGTGCCAACTACTAAGGGGTCACTCCTCACCATGAACCAAATCAAACAAATGATAATGTGAGTATTTGATTATGATGAGTGAGCCTATTGGCATACTTTGGAGGGAACCTGTAGGTCATGGTTAATGTGTGATAAATACATGGAAGCCAGAGAAATGATAACCGGTAGAAATAAAGATTGGTTGATGTTGGCGGTTGGGCTTCACCCTGCCCAATATCCATCCCTTCTAATTCTAATGGCGCGCGCGCATGTATATAAGGGTGCTAGGGTTAATTAATCTAATTAAGACCGAGGAGAGATCTAAGAGATTGCTAGAGTTTGAGCCGTCGTATTCTCTTCTCTAAGTTCTATCGAGAGTTGGCTCGCGAGGTGATCACGTGGGAGATTCTCGTTCATCAAGAATATGGTTTCTTTCCGGCCGTTGTAAGAAGGCGAATGTCAAAATTCGTTGTGATAACGTGGGCGAGGATAACGATCCCACCACTTTCTCTGGTTAAGCTAATTCTTGTAGAACCTTATATGTAGTTCTTCTATTCCGCTGCTATGATTTGTTGATAGTCAAGTTTGATCTTTGCACCAAAATACTACATTGATGTCAAAGCCTAAATGCCCACGTTCGTAGTTCGTAATTAGATCTATATTTTAAAAATTATACCAACTCATAGATGCGTTTTTTTAATCTAAAAGTTGGATCGATTTTTTTTTTCAATTTTTATAAATCTACAATTATTAGGTTTGTTGATGGAAATATATCTTTAGATCTATTTAATTTTTTTCATGCATCATTTAAACATCTAAACTAGAACTAAAATTTGTGACTTTGTGATGGTTAAAATTTGGTTTTTGATGTGAGGATTGGACATGGATCAAATTTGCGAGAATATATTTTTTGCTAAAAATTGGATCATATTTGTAAATTTTTTAGTGAAATTTTATGATGTCTAAGCCATAATTTTTGAAAAAACAAATCCTGACCTCAATTTCTTTTAGGATAAGATTGTGAGATTTTTGGTAAGGGCCAAAATAATTTTTTTCTTTTAAAAGAACATTATTCTAGATTTTTTGAATTCCTTTTGGATTTTTCAGATATTAAATATTTTATTTTTTTCTGAAAAATTGAAGAAAAAAAATGAAAGGGGCAATAGCGGCTGTGATTGTTGCTCCCGCAAGCCCAGCTCGCGGGAAGCCTCACCCGAGCTGGGCTCGGGTGCTTTTTTTGGACCAAGCTAGGCTCAGTTTTACTATCCTTTTTTTCAAAATTTTGTAGAATTTTTCTTAAAAATTCCAAAAAAATCTGAAAAATCAAATAAATTAATTCTATTATTTTGGAAATTTTTTCCCACTTAAATATTTCCTTATGGTTAAGAGATTACACTATTTTAATTCCGAGAGTTATATTTTTCAAATTTTCCCCCATTAACTAAAAGTTATAAAATTTTATTCTCATATAACATTTTGGAGATTGTGCGGGTAATTTGGTTCTGTGGGAGCGCCCGGGGTGCATGCGTATTTCACGAAAAACGAAAACCCTAATTATAACGGACAAGATTAAATAAGGTAGTTTAATAAAAAGTGAAATTAGTTAGATTGTTTTGTTGTATTTTACGATGTATATGGCATACTTAATGAATAAAGACGCAAGTTGCATTTATCAATAAAATCTGACAAGTTTCAAGTGGGAGATTTCATGATAGAGGCATGAATTAAGATTCAACTATCATATCTATTTCGCTTCTAGAAATTTTTAAACCGTTTCATTCATTTTAATAAAATCTTAAATTTAATAGTTTTAAAGGATATAGTTGGGGGCTTAGACTTTCTTCTCTTTCTTTGGAATGTAAATTTATTATTTTTGTTAAGATGGGCTGAAAACAAAGCGTTCTTTAGGAAAGAATGATACTCCATTAAATATCAATAGTCTTAACGCACCTAAAATGAATTTTGTCTTAAACAGACGACTTCCAAAACGATTATCGCTGATTTCATCAAGGGTGATAAGCTAAACAGTGATAATTTCTTCGACCGACGTCTAAAGATCCAATTCCTACTGAATGAACAAGAAATGCGAGACTGTATTAAGGCAGAAATGCATGAATCGGAGCAGGGCTCCACTCAGTAGGATAGGAAGGCTACAAAGCAGTACAAGAGCAGGGTCCAGAAAGATCGTTCAACACGGTATATCTGTTGGTTAGTTGTGCTCACTCTATATCGAAGTAGAGAGGCGGAATGCACAAAAATTAAATTTTTAAGCAAGCACAACCATCTTAACCCAAGTGATCAAACCATAATTCTAAACTGGCAACTATTAGGAGTTTTATCCACTATGAAGAAGGGTTATACCAAATGATCCGCGTCCTTCGGTCTTCTACCCACTTCCTTAGCTCTTTGAGGTCTCCTTGATCGAGCTTGACCGTCGGTCTTCCACTATCGTAGATGATCCACCCGAGAAATGTGGTTCATGGCTCTAGCTCCACACTAAAAATCAATGGAGCAACTAAACACTCTAAGATGCTAATCTAGAATTCGTAGAAATGTAGTAGTATTGTTCGAGTGGTTTTTTTTTATCTCACTTCAACTCTTGATTCTCAACACATGAGTGTATAGGATTGAAGAGGAAGGAGGAGCTCAAGAAAGGAGAGAGAATGAGAATGGTGAAAATGAAAAATCTTATACCATCACAATAATACAAGAATGGTTTTGTTAAAAGATATTTTGCAATATTAAAAACCAACCATAGTTGAATAGTGTAGACAAATGAATTATAAATTCATTTGTCTAACCTATTCAACCATGCTTCACATCATACTCATGCCACCTCACCCCTCCATCTCATTTCTAATTTCTTAGAAAAGAAAAACCAAGAAAATGAGGTGTTCTCTTTTTAGAATATTTTCCGTATAAATATAGAATACACTTTACCATATATATATACACCCGTATTCGTATCAAAATACGAATACCCAAAGAGATAGAATAACACAATGAACATAATACTAGAATATATATATATATATATATATATATATATATATAAATTATTAAATCAATACCTGATTTAATAATACGGCTTAATCCTAAGCCGGTTAGTATTATCAACCGTCCGACCGAAAACCCGGATAACACTAGAATATACATATCGAAATATGTAATCAATACCTGATTTAATAATCCGGCTTTATTCTAAGACGGCTAGTATTATCATTCGATCGGAACCCTACACGTATCAAAATACGGCCAGTACATCATTTCGCTTGAACCAGGAAAACCCTCTGTGCGGGACTCTAAAGACTCGACAGTACGCTGGCAGTAGGTTTAACCACAAGCACGTCAGCGACACTAGCTGTACATAACGGCTACCCAGGTACCTGTCAAAATGGAAGGCCGACGAACAAGCTCATCCGAATCCCTACTGAGCCTATTCGTGGCAATCTCCGTACAGTCTGGTCTCTTCGTATAAGAGTATCGCATACTGGGTTTAGGGGTGGTTAACGTCAGATCCCTAACAACTTGATAAGTCGTGTCGATTTGGCTCAGGACGGATCCGAGAAACTACTGACCTTACCATCAGTAAATCTCAATTGTCTTGGCCAAAATCTTATGGTTCTGCTAACCGGACACAACGTGATATCGACTCCCAATACCGGGAAAGACGAATCCCTGACAATCACTCACTGCCTCTATGTGGCTCGGGACTGTACTTAACCAAAACCTGTTTGCATGACTCAGTAGAGCCGTGGTAGGGCAGTGATCAAAATACAGTGGGAACTCACACGAGACAAATGATGATCTCAGGTCTAAAAACTAACTTGTACTCATGTCACCTGAGAACCGCTATCTGACGATAGGTATAATACCATATAGAGGTTCTCGGCGAGTCTGTCCAGTGTACTTACCCCCAGTGAGCACCTGTATACAATCATAGGTGATCACACCAATGAATGTGGGACCAACCACCGCCCCTCGTCGGGGTCTAGAAACGTATACACAAGTCTACTATGGAATATCGATGCTCGGTCTCGATACTCTTACGACTTGGGATCTTTAAGGTTGTGCTTATGGACTACCCAGCTCCCACAAGTATGATCGCCATCATAATGCTGGTAGTCAAGTAAAATCTTATGGGCTTTATCAACATGTATCTGTCATATGTGATATCGAGTATAATATATGCACATGTTAAGATAAAGACAAACCAAAATAGTATACTACTGTGATGAGTATTTATCAATATGTATAAGCAATACAAAGTAGTAAGAAAAACAAATACACATGTTCAGATAAAAACAACTCAAATGGTATATTATATAACCAAGCAAGATTATCCTATACATAAATATCTCCAGCATCCTATACGATACAGGCTGCTAGGGCATACATATCCAATATATACATATCCTTAGCATCCCATACAATATAGGTCTCTAGGGCATACATATCCAAAAATCTCCTACTTGCCTTAAGGCCTGTTATTGGTGTACCGAATACCTAACATATGCTCTAGGGCCAGTTGTTGGCGTATCGCTTACTCAACATCTCAAAAAGTCGCTCGAACTGCGTTTGAGGGAGAGCCTTGGTAAATGGATCCGCCGTGTTGTTTTTCGTATCTACTCTCCGGACCTCGATCTCCCGTCGATTTACGATCTTTCTGATCAGGTGATACCACCTCAAATTGTGTCTGGATTTCAGATAGGATCATGGTTCCTTCGCTAAAGCCATAGCCCTAGTGTTATCGCAATACAAAAGTATCGCATCAACAATGGACGGGACCACCTCAAGTTTAGTAATGATCTTCTTCATCCAGACCGCTTCTTTTGCGATATCGTTGGCAGCAATATATTCAGCCTCCATCGTCGAGTCTGTGTCATACCCCGCTTCCCAGTATACAGGCAGAGCACGCGACGAGGCCGCTATGTTTTTACTTAGAAGCAAATATGCTAAGCGTAACCAAGCAATATAAAAGGAATATACACAAGAGATAAAAGATGTAATTGAACAGCAACTTTATTTATTCACATTTTTTTACAATACATGGAAAAGTAAATACATGGGATAAAGTGATGCCTAAACAGTGGCATAACAGAAATGAAAAGTACTGAAATAAAATGTGTACAATGAATCTAAAACTCAGGGTCATAATCTAGCTGGTCCAAGTCCTCGCTGGTGGCATCGATCTCCTGAAGGTCCGATCCACTTGACAACATTCCAAAGAAGAAAGAGAAGGAATGTCGTCAGCGAACAAATCGCTCGGTAAGTCCCAAAGATGGGGGAGAAGTAGAATAGGTAGAGAGAGAGTGTGTGTGTAACTTTTAAAGTGGTATGATGTTGTTATAATATTGTATTTAGTATTAACGCTTAAGTTCAAGGGTAAATGTCAACCAATCTTAAGAGTGTTCTCGAACCCAACGTGCTGTAATCCAGGGGTAGGGAACCACGGGCCCGAATCAATTGTTAGTAACGGGACTTCAACCTAGTATTGAAGTATTCCAAACTCAACAGGCTGTAATTTAGGACAAGGAAACACGGGCCCTCATGATAGCTTGCTTGTGTTAGTAGATATGGATTCATGATCTAGGGGGACTCTTGAGATTTTGTTGGATTCACGCATGAACTACCCCAATACCCCGTGTATGTATTGATAGTAATGATTATATTGATGGTATTGTATTGTATTGTATTGTCTTGTAAATTGAATTGTATAGATGGATGACTTACCGAAACCATGATATCAGTAAATGGATATAACTTGAGAATCATGTAGATGTATGAATCATGTAGATGGATGTATATCCATGGTCCGGTTTGGTCAATACAGATTGAATATATGGATTCATGAATTCATGTTGAATTGTAGTTTGATACTTGAATCTCATTCAAGTCAGGTTGATTATAATAAGACTCAGTCTGAGTCAGACAATTATAAAAGAAATTGAATCCTGATTGTTTTGATGTTATCGGTAACCGCTCCACATGGCGACAGGATTTGTGTCTTTTTCAAAGACGATTATCGTGTTAATAACGCCATTTGTTGAGTTGTCTACCTTAAATAGGCAAGCACCCATATCTCCGGTTCCCTAAGGCTCAAGAGACTGGTCCCGCTTAAACCTATATTTACTAGGGTCTTTATTGTAATTTATAAAACTTGAGGGGTTTTTATGTAAAAATAATTTTGTATAATTTACAAAATATATCTTAAGTATTTAATTATCGTTTTTAGAGTTTTCATAGATATAGATTTTATATATGTGACATTTCTAGTGAATAGCTCCTATTTTCATAATATATGGTATTTAATTGTAAAGTGTTGAACTTGTATGGAATTGTATGGTATTTTCATGTAAAGTGATTCTTTTGATTTAGAAAAGTTGGAATATTTATATATTATAAAAAATAGATATTTTAATAATACATATATATATATGTTTATATAAAATAAATTTTAATTTATTATTTTTCTAGAAATCTCATTTTCTTAAGATATTTGTATTTTTAAATCTTTCGAGACCGAATGCTCCTTGCGGAGGTCTGAATCTCGCACTACTAAGCCCAGAGATGTGCGATAATCCGCACCATCTCAGACGGATTCCCCAAAATGGGTTGTAGCGGTGCTTTGCAAAGATTTAATTAAAATACAAAATCTTTTAGAAAAAGGTTTTAATAGTAAAAGGTATTTAATTGTAATTTCGTATTCCCGTATTCTATGTTTCCGAAAAGTATCGTGCTATGTTGCATATGAGTGTTGTGAGGAGGTAGGTCATGACCTCGTGATCTATCTAAAGGTATAGCAAGATTAATGATGTTTTAAAGTCGAAACTAAACTCTATGTTATTTTACTGAAAAAGTGTGATAAAAATTGCAATAAGAAATATTTTTCTATGAAACTTGTTCAAAATATTTTGTTAATGATTAATAGTCAAGATGTAAGAGTTTAGTATGGTTGTATTTGAGGAAAGTTGATCTTTTTAAAGAAAACCGAATCGGAAGTCGGACTAACTCCGCTTCCGTCGGGTTTTAGTTTTACAAAATTTTGGAATTGAATAGAGAAAAGGAGGGAGGGACTTACGGGATTTCAGATTAGAGGAGAGGGAGAGGGTTTGGTAGTAGGTTCCGGTGCGTCGTTTCGTCGCCGGGAGCTCCTAAGGTCGTCGTCGGAATTTCGCCCTTCGCTAACTCCACTTGCACAAAACATTTCAAGAGAGTTTTCTTGAGAGTTTGGACAGAATTTGTGAGTGAGAGGTGTGTGTTTAGGGGTGGTATTTATAGGGTAAAACTAGGGTTAGAATAGGTGAAAGGGTGTGAAGAAAAATGTATTATATTGTATTTAAAAAATGGTTTAATGGAGTTTTAAAGAGTTCTGTTAGTGTGCAGAAAATTTAAAGTGTACAAGGGTTAAGGGAATACAAAAAGGCACAACTTCTCAAAAGAAGACTCGACGATCTGAGGTGAATCAGCCGGCGGCGGCGGCCGAGTTGACCGGTCCGCCGGTCGAGTCAGGCCGAGTTGGCCCCCCTTGCTGCCACGTGTCCTACGTCGTTTGGTGTAGCTCCTGGATCAGTTTGTTTTATTTATGACTTTTGGTTTACGGATTTAGCACGAGTAGACTCTTGGGATTCTAAAATTTTTAAAAGAAAACAATATTAAAAATAATGTGGGTGATGGGATTTGAACTTTGGTGCTTTGGTTCAGCAGTGCAAGGTCTTACCAATGAGCTACAAGCTCCTTCTTGCTATTAAAAAGCAAATCAAATTTATAACCTGTGCTCAGGAAAAAGTACATCTTTCTGTATTTTTGAAAAAAAATTATACAGAAAGTTGTACAGAAAGTTTATGGTTGTTACATTCTACCCTCCTTATAAAAATTTTGTCCTCGAAATTTGTAGAAGGAAAGTTTAACAGATTCAAGGAAAGTTTGGTGATAGAAGTACTGGACAGTGTATGAATAAATTACAAAGTGATGTAACAGTTTGAAAAGGTTAAAGAGGATTACCAGGATTACCCTGGACAACCGTCTCAGTTTCTACGGCCGCCGAAGTGTAAGCCTGGCGTCTCGGCACATTTCTTCATGCATGCTGGTACATCGCTGGTTGTCGAGGTAAAGGTGGTCCACATGGAGGTGATGCAGGAAGAGCTAACCGAGTAGGTGGAGCTTGGATAGATGATCTAGCTGCGGAATTAGGATTAGTTCGGTTGTGTGGGAGAAGTTCCTATGGTATGTGAGGATGATCCACATATCAGGCAAAGACTGTTTGCTCGTCGGCAATCTTCCATCAGGTGTCCAGCTCTCTTGCAGTAGGTACAAAAGGCTGGGCTGGGCCTGTTGATTGGTACTCCCAGTCTCCTTGGTACAAACGGTGGTCCTGATGAAGCTTCTCCTGCCATCTGGTTGGCAGGATGCTTCACTCCGGCAGATTGAGGTCTGCCCTTCTTCTTCACCACTGCCTCATATCTTCGGGCAGCTTTCAAAGCCATATCATGGGTTGGGAAATCCCCTGTAGTTAATGCAGCTTGGATTTCCGGGTCCAACCCTTGCTGAAATCTTCTAGCTCTGATCTTAGTAGTCGGTATGAGATGGGCTGCAATCCTGTTACAGTCTTGTGTTAGCTGTGTAGTATGTGATATAAAATTGAACATTGAGACATATCTTACCGACTGAGGATGGTGAACTCAGCGTCATATTCATCTATTAACTTGGTCCACATTGAACCTTGTTGCAGATGGATGAACTGCTGTTCCATATCAAAGCGGGCAGTCTCAGGAAAGTACTTTGCATCGAACATGTCTCGGAAAGTCTTCCATTCGATGGGTTGATCAAGACGGTTTTTTTCCGCCTTCCACTAAACCCGTGCATTGTCTATGAGTTGTAATTTCGCAACATGAACCTAAGCTATCTCTGGCACTTGTGCCGCTGCCAGATGATCTTCGATGCTCTGAGCCCATTCCTCATCTTCCAGTGGGCTCTCTTTTCCTGAGAATTGTTTGGGGGTGCAAAGCCCTGAATTGCTTCACCCCAGGTGTTTCTGCCTCGGGATGGTTCATTAAAAGAGAATTCTGCTGCTGCTGTCCTTCTAGGAGGCTACGGATCGTCTCAAGTAGAACCGTCTGCTCTTTGATCGGAGCAGGGACGGCAAGTGTGATTGGTAGTGGTGGTGCAGTGTTGTTGAAGTTGGTGCTGGTGTTGTTTGGGGAATCCATAACCTTGAATGAAAAATAGGGTTAGGACAGATTCAAAGAATATGTAATTGTAAGAATGTTTCAGTTGCCGGTTTTTGTGTTATATTGCTTAGGTTGTTCACGCAGATTGAACTGCATGGTATGGTTCCATATAGCTCTGACCTGCATAGGCCACCAACAAAACCTGTCATGCCCCGCTTTCTAGTATACGGGCAGAGGACGCGACGAGGACGCTACGTATTTACTCAGAAGCAAATACGCTAAGCGTAACTAAGCAATATAAAAGAAATATACACAAGAGACAAAAAATGTAATTGAACAGGAACTTTATTTATTCACATTCTTTTTACAATACATGGAAAAGTAAATACATGGGATAAAGCGATGCCTAAACAGTGGCATAACAGAAATGAAAAGTACTGAAATGAAATGTGTACAATGAATCTAAAATTCAGGGTCGTAGTCTAGCTGGTCCAAGTCCTTGCTGGTGGGCTTGATCTCCTGAAGGTCCGATCCACCTGACAACATTCCAAAGAAGAAAGAGAAGGAATGTCGTCAGTGAACAAATCGCTTGGTGAGTCCCAAAGATGGGGGAGAAGTAGAGTAGAAAAAGATAGAGTGTGTGTAACTTTTAAAGTGGCATGATGTTGTTATAATATTGTATTTAGTATTAACGCGTAAGTTCAAGGGTGAATGTCAACAAATCTCAATAGTGTTCTCGAACCCAACAGGCTGTAATTCAGGGGTAGAGAACCACGGGCCTGAATCAATTGTTAGTAACGGGACTTCAACCTAGTGTTGAAGTATTCCAAACTCAACAGGCTGTAATCCAGGAGCAAGGAAACACGGGACCTCTTATAGATTGCTTGTGTTTGTAGACATGGATTCATGATCTAGGGGAACTCTTGAGATTTTGTTGGATTCACGCATGAACTACCCCAATACCCCGTGTATGTATTGATAGTAATAATTGTACTAATGGTATTTTATTGTATTGTATTGTCTTGTAAATTGAATTGTATAGATGGATGACTTACTGAAACTATGATATCAGTAAATGGATATAACTGGAGAATCATATAGATGTATGAATCATGTAGATGGATGTATATCCATGGTTCGGTTCAGTCAATACAGATTGAATAGATTGAATATATGGATTCATGGATTCAAGTTGAATTATAATTTGATACTTGAATCTCATTCAAGTCAGGTTGATTATAATAAGACTCAGTCTGAGTCAAACAAGTATAAAAGAAATTGAATCCTGATTGTTTTGATGTTATCGGTAACTGCTGCACATGGGCGACAGGATTTGTGTCTTTTTCAAAGACGATTACCGTGTTGATAATATCGTTTGTTGAGTTGTCTACCTTAAATAGGCAAGCACCCATATTTCTGGCTCCTTGAGGCTCAAGAGACTGGTCCCGCTTAAACCTATATTTACTAGGGTCCTTATTGTAATTTATAAAACTTGAGGGGGTTTTATGTAAAAATAATTTTGTATAATTTACAAAATACACCTCAAGTATTTAATTATCGTTTTTAGAGTTTTCATAGATGTAGATTTTATATATGTGACATTTCTAGTGAATAGCTCCTATTTTCATAATATATGGTATTTAATTGTAAAGTATTTGTATGGAATTGCATGGTATTTTCATGTAAAGTGATTCTTTTGATTTAGAAAAGTTGGAATATTTATATTTTATCCAAAATAGATATTTTGATAATACATATATATATATATGTTTATATAAAATAAATTTTAATTTATTATTTTTCTAGAAATCTCATTTTCTTAAGATATTTGTATTTTTAAATCTTTCGAGACCGAATGCTCCTTGCGGAGGTCTGAATCTCGCACTACTAAGCCCAGGGATATGCGAAAATCCGCACCATCCTAAACGGGTTCCCCAAAATGGGTTGTAGCGGCGCTTTGCAAAGATTTAATTAAAACACAAAATATTTTAGAAAAAGCTTTTAATAGTAAAAGGTATTTAATTGTAATTTCGTATTCCCGTATTTTATGTTTCCGAAAGGCATCGTGCTATGTTGCATATGAGTGTTGTGAGGAGGTAGGTCGTTACCTCGTGATCTATCTAAAAGTATAGCAAGATTAATGATGTTTTAAAGTCGAAACAAAACTACATGGTATTTTACTGAAAAAGTGCGATAAAAATTGCAATAAGAAATATTTTGCTATGAAACTTGTTCAACATGTTTTTTAATGATTAATAGTCTAGATGTAAGAGTTTAGTATGGTTGTATTTGAGGAAAATTGATCTTTTTAAAGAAAACCGAATCAGAAGTCGAATTAACTCCGCTTCCGTTGGATTTTAGTTTTAAAAATTTTTAGAATGGAATAGAGAAGAGGTTGGAGGGACTTACGGGATTTTAGATTAGATGAGAGGAAGAGGGGTTGGTAGTAAGTTCTGGTGCGTCGTTTCGTCGCCGGGAGCTTCTACGGTCGTCGTCGGAATTTCGCCCTTTGCTAACTCCACTTGCACACAAAATTTCTAGAGAGTTTTCTTGAGTGTTTGGACAGAATTTTTGAGTAAGGTGTGTGTGTTTAGGGGTGGTATTTTTAGGATAAAACTAGGGTTAGAGTAGGTGAAAGTGTGTGAAGAAAAATGTATTGAATTGTATTTAAAAAATGGTTTAATAGATTTTTAAAGAGTTCTGTTAGTGTGCAGAAAATTTAAAGTGTACAGGGGTTAAGAGAATACAAAAAGGCACAACTTCTCAGAAGAAGACTCGGCGATCCGGGGTGAATTGGCCGGCGGCGGTGGCCGAGTCGGCCGGTCGAGTCAGCCCCCCTACTGCCATGTGTCCTACGTCGTTTGGTGTAGCTCCTGGTTCAGTTTGTTTTATTTATGACTTTTTGTTTTACGGGTTTAGCACGTGTAGAATCTTGGGATTCTAAAATTTTTAAAAGAAAACAATATAAAAAATAATGTGGGTGATGTGATTTGAACTCTGGTACTTTGGTTCCGTAGGGTTCCTAGGTACACTAATGAGGTCTCACAAGGCATCAACCATGCCAATTTCAAATTTTACAAGTGCCGAGAAACCCTAATACGGATCGTTAACTAGAATTTTAGGCGAAACAAGAAGCTAGTTAACAATTTAACTAAGTGAACGGAAATACAACCTTTGTAGATCCGGTTCTCCACCTCCATAGCTCCGCAATGAAGTCTCCTCGCTGTCCAAATGGAAACCCGGGCTCAAGCGTCGGCTTCATCGGAGAAATGGGCGGGCAAGGTCGTCGGCTTCGTGCCGAAGATGATCTACGTCGAGGCATCACAAGATCAAGCTCCCACTTCACCAAGTCATGAAACTTGTGAAGAGAACACCCTATACTACTTGGCAAGAGGTAGAGGATGAAGAAATAGGAGGTGGGTTCACTTTAGAATTGGATTTCTCACTCATTTGCTCAAGTTGCCATTGATGGAGCAAGGTTTCTTCATGAAGAAGAAGAAGAGGAAGAAGATGAATATTATAATAAGTTAATTGTATAGAAAAGAATAATCAACCTTATCATAATATAACCATGGTCAAGTGTAGAGAATGAATCATGGTTAAGTGGAATGGTTAGGGTTAAGCATGAGACAAAATGGTGACTTAGTCAAAGCTTCATGAAGCTTCAATATCAAACAAAGAAAGCCACCATTTTCTCTTTATCATTTTCTTTTGCCAAAATGAACAAAAGAAATAAATAAATGAATAAGTAAAAACAAAACCCTAACCATTACACAACCATGGTTTAATCTTTACACTTAGCCAATTTAGCATGCATCATCAAACATGATACAAACTAGTGCATAAAATTATATCGTATATACAATGTGCACATCCGAGTGAGAAAATCCATCTTAAGTGAACCAATACTAGTTAATGCAAAGTAATATATCAAATATATATTTATGCATTAAATCATTAAATCAACACTTGATTTAACGATCCGGTCATATCGCATATAACCGACTAATATCCAATGTATCGACTTATCGAATCAATCCTTGATTCGATAACTAGGTTATATCGCATACAACCATTCGATACATTCATCGCGAGAATAGAATACGGTATCACATACACGCATTATTCTCGGTCCCGCACATATCTCATATGCGCTCCTATTTCGTTTCGCTTGAGCCAGGAAACCTCTGTGTAGGACTCTAAAGACTCGTCAATACGCCGGCAGCAGGTGATGATCATATCAAACACCCACAAGCCGCAAGCGGTCTGCTAAACGTAACGGCCACCCGGGTATTGAGCGATCAGAAGATCGACGAGCAAGCCCGCTCATACTCCTGTGAATCCAACCAGTAACACTTACCGTACAGTCCGGTCTGTTCGTCTGATATGTCGCATATCTCGCCTAGGGGTGGTAAACGTCAGACCCCAATAGCTCGATAAGTCGTGTCGATATGAGGTCTATAACAGTTCGAGAAACTACAGGTAACACTTACCAGTAAATCTCAGCAACCCTGGCCAGGATTTCCGGTTATAGCCAATCGAACACACCGCAACATCAACTCCCTATACCGGGAGAGATGAATCCCCTCCTATCGCTCATTGCCTCCATGTGATTCGGGACTGTACCCAAAAGCCACCGTTTTGCACGCCCTCTTGGACGTGGTAAGGTGGAAATCAAAGCATAGTGGGAACCACACAAGACTCTATGACGATCTCGGGTCAACAGACTACTCTTTACCAGTGTCACCAGAGAACTGCCATCTGACGTAAGGTATAATACCATCTGGGAGTTCTCGGCGAGTCCGTCCAGTGTACCTAGTCTCCACTGAGCACCCGTATATCATCTCTGATGTCAAACACCAATGGATATGGGATCATCCATCGCCCATTTGTATGGGTCGAGAAGGTATACGCTAGTCTACTCTGGTATATCGATGCCCCGTCTCGATATACCCACGACTAGGGACTTTGAAGGATGTACTTATGGACTACCATGTCCCCACTAGTATGAACCGCATCATAGTCCAGGTAGTCAAGTACACATCCTAAGCGCTTTACCAACATGTAACAGAGAGACAATCAGTGTACACGTTAAGGTGAAGAGCAACCAGATAGCATACTATCATGTCGAGCAAGAAAGTCCTCCCTATATATGTCCAAGCATCCACTACAATATACATCCTATGTACAGTAATGGCCTCTAGGGCATACATATAACTAACAATCTCCCACTTGCACTAGGGCCATCTGTAGCAGTGGTTGCAGTATCTCATACTCAACCATCCCATAAAAATCTCTCTTTAGGAATAGGCCTTCGTGAGTGGATCCGCCGTGTTGTCCTCTGAGTCTACTCTCCTAACCTCGATCACCCTGGAGATCAACTATCTTCATGATCAGGTGACACTGCCTTAGAATATGTCTGGATCACTGATGGGACGGGCGTTCCTTGGCATAAGCCACAACTCCATTGTCACACAATAGGAGGAACTAAGTTCATCTTATGAACAAATATACACCCAAATAGCCTCTTTGGTAGCATCTTAAGTAGCGATGTATCGAGCTTTTATCGTCTAGTATGTCACGGTATCTAGCTTGGAACTCTTCCAACATACCGTCCCTTTACCGAGGGTAAAGACAATGCCTGTGACTGACATTCAGTCGTCTTTATCACCCTGGAACCCTTCCAGTGATTCTCCCAGGATCAATTGATACCATCTCACTACATCTAGTGAGTTTCCTAACATCCAATTACATCTATCTCATAGATGAAAACACAGGATTTAGGAGGTATCATTTTTATCCTATATGGAGAATCCTTGTGATGAGCGGAGATTGACTGAGCGTAGCATAGGAAACTCCTTTCTTATCAAGAGTATGACATCCACGTACTCTACGAGGATCACCACCATACTCCCTACTACCTTTTTCTTTATACAAGGTTCATCTACCATTTTGATGATGTCAAACTCTTTGACTAATCCATCAAAACAGATGTTCCAACTCCGTGATACCTGCTTTATCCTATAAAGCATCTTGTACATGTTTCCGCTGCTCCCACTGTCTACGAAGCACTCTGGCTGTGTACTTATAGACGCTCTATTCTAAAACATCATTTAGAAAAGCTGTCATGACACCCAACCACCAGATATCATAGTCATGGTATGTAGCCGTGGCAAGTAGGATCTGGATGGACTTAAGCATAGGCCCCTGGAAAAGGTTTCATCATTCTCCACGCCTGGTTGATGACGAAAACCTTTAACAAGTCTAGCTTTGAAAGTCTCAACTTTTCCATGTACACCAAGTAATCTTCTCAAGATATACTTGCTCCTGATGGGGATTTAACCCTTCAGATATAGCAACCAAAGTCCATACTTTGTTGGTGTATAAGGATTCCATCTCAGATCACTAAGCATCCAGCCATTCTTACAGAGTCCCACTCCTGATGGCCTGCTCGAAACTAGTTGGGTCATCATCTCATGATGCAATCCTCGCTCCCACTGTCATAGAGAAACAGAAGTATCTCTCAGGTGGGTGAGAAACCCTACTAGATCGGCGGAGAGGCTGAGGTTCGTTGGAATCTACTGAATCCTTTGGTTCTATCAAATCATCAGCTGCAATTTGTATAGCTGGAACATTTCCAGTTCTACATAACAGACCTTGCCTCGAGCTTGTCCGGATTTTGTTTTTAGACATAGGCCGGACAACCCCAAATCTTAACTAGCTTAAGACATGGGCTCTTCCCATATCATATCACATATGAAATAGTAGGCAACTGATTTGATTGGAACCCAATTCAATTGGTATGCAGCTTCTCAAGTGCATAACTCCCAAATGGAAATAGGTAACTCAGTAGTACTCATCATAGAGCGCACCATATCGAATATGGTGCAATTGCTCCGCCCCGATATACCATCGTGCTATGGTGTATACGGAGGAGTAATGCTGAGAGAGAATCTCATTCTCCTTTAGAATAGTCCAGGAATTCTGTGCTCAAGTATTCTCCTCCCTGATCGCATCAAAGGACATAATACTTATACCCTTAATTTGGTTCTCTACTTCTAACTTATATTCCGTGAATATCTCAAAAGGTTCGGACTTGTGTTTCAACAGGAACATATGTCTGATTCTTGAGAGATTATCAGAGAATGTAACGAAGTACTAAGAACCAGTCCTGGCATATGTAGACAGGGGACCTTACATACATCAACATGTATCATCCCAAGAGTTCACTAACTCTTTCTCTGTTTCCAATAAACAGAGCTGGTGTCATTATATCTTTGTGACATGACTGGCAAGTTTCACAAGATGTAGATTCAAACTGATTTAAATATGCATCTACATGTAACTTCAGCTAGTCGGGTCGCATTGATATGACCTAGTCTACAATGCCTCAAGAAGGATTCGTTCATTTCTGAACTCTTCCTCTTGTGTGTGTTCCGTATACTAAGAACCGTAGTTTGATTTAGAACATTAATGCTTTTAGATAACGTGCCTGAACCGATCAACTTTTGACATAGGAAATGTTCAAAACATTATCCAACAATACAAAATTTTATCATTTCTTTACTAATAAAGAGACTGATATGATTTTGTATATCAGGTTCGGTATCTAATAACATTCGTTCAGAATCAATGTACTGGTAATACAGGGTGACAGTGACCAACAGACTTGGCTGCAACACTTGCTCCGTTTTCTGCCTCATGAAACTTATCACTCGTTCTCAGTCCTCTACCTTTCTGTAGCCCTATGTAACAGATTACATATCTGAGATCCTGATTTGGTATCACATACCCAGGACGTAAAGGATACTGAGAAACAGTTCTCTGTAATGAACACACCCGAAGATGATGCATCAACATGCACTCTCTTCGTTTGGGCGGCACGGAAAATCTGGTATTCCCCAATTTCCTGCTCTGTCTTATAACAATTATAAGTTGGAGCGGGACCAACGTTCCCCAGCTCAGTATAACAAGAGGGTTCGGTCAATATCCGTATTATTATCTTGATTAAGGCGTGATATGGTCGCTACCTGGAGAGAGAGAGAAGAAAACACTCTGCGTGCGCTCTTGCAAGAATAGATTGGTTATTGTTTTATCTAATCAGGATGGCTCCCACTGTTTTTATCAAATCTTCCTTCAAACCCTAAAAGGATAGACTAGCCGGGATTAATTACACGCTACAAGTTCGCCAATCTTTCAGCCAGGCCAGTGTCGGTACTTTGAGGGAGGTCCCCCGTGCTTTCGCACGAACCTAATTAATGTAAACCTCGTTTTCCCAGAGGCGTAACCTCGTTAACACCTTTCTAGACACCTACTTGATCGGCTAATTGTAATGTGTAAAACTCTTCCAGGAGTAACAATTACTCGCAGCGGGTATCGGGATCCAACTATCTCATAGAAGGTATGCAATCTCATTGCAAATTTCAACACTTGAAATTCCCGATAATTTTGCCCATAGCGTCCTATGACCTTGACGCAGGCCAACAAACCATAGTGCGCTAGTCAAGTTCAACCCGTCATTTCCTGATTGAATTAAACCCACCCGCACGACCCTTGACGCAGGCCAACAAAGTCGCACGACTACCCTAATCCAATCTGCATCATATGCATAAGCAGATAAATACTAGTTAGCTACCACACACTACGCCTTGACGCAGGCCAACAAACGTAGCACGAATACTAACTACCACTTATCTGAAATGACGGAGGGCTACGACAGGTTTTTTCTGAAAACCTATTGCGTAATGAACTTGATATCGTTGTAGAATCAAATGATTTTAAAATGGAGTGTTTTTGAGGCTTTTCTAGTTTTGCTAAAGGAGTCACTCCCGGTGAAGGGATCGTCGGTCCTTTCCTCGTCGAATGAGATGCGGGATATATCATATATATCACTGTGCAAAGCAAAAACTCTTAAAAGCAATCAAAAGACAAACCGAGTGTGTAGCATCTGCCAGTTATTCCTAAAGGAGTCACTCCCGGTGAAGGGATCTCGGTCCTTTCCTCATCGAATAAGGTGCAGGATATATCACATATACCTCTGTGCAAAGCAAGAACTGTAGCTACCTGTTTTATTTTTGAAATTCGATTCTACAACATCTTTAGGTTTCTTTTATTTCATTAATCACATTAATGAAGTCCCATCATTTAAGTACCTAAACATCACAGATAAATACGACGTACACTTATGCCATCCGCATTTGCCTCGATGTCCTCTCGTGCACCGTTAGGTTAGGTAACTAACGGCAGAGCGGGGCAGGGCTAGCGCGGGTGTAAAACATAACTAACGCCTGTATAATATATCATATATACTATATACTGTATTTATCACAGAACATATCACATGATCACATCACAGATATCGCAGCAGAAGAATCATATGAAATATTGGATATACTAGGACGTCCGTGTTTTCAATACGAGCCAGTATAAAACACGGATTCCACGGTCGTGATGAATAGCCAAACCCACACCCCTAGACCCCTACGAGAGCGGCAAGCAACCCTATCAATTCTGGAGTTAGGAGACCCGGACTCGACTCCTCGAGTTGGTCTCCCACTGGACTCCAGAACCCGGTTACTTGTGCTCCCCTCCTTGGGTCTATCCTAGTGCGGAAAAGTAAATAATATACAAACGGTGACATCTTCCGCAACCTGAAAGTGCCCCAATAAAAGAATATTACATACAAGTTTTTACATGAATGAAAATGAAAAACACTCATCTCACATAAAAACCCCCGGCTATTCAAACACGACGATCCAATATAACATATCCAGCAACACATAACATCACATGTCATCAACGTAAGTAAATATGCGCATCCCAATTGTCGTTGACATATAGCAACGAAACCGGCGATAACACATATTACACTTACGGTCACAGAAAAGAAAGTGTAAAACTACAACAGTTGGAATCCGCAATCTCCATAGACATCGCATGCCTAATCAAATGAATACCTTAGACATCGCATGCCTAACAATTATAAACCCCGCATTTTAGTCTCATTATCGAAAACTCTTTTCAATATCAAGTCGGGCAATTCAACAAGATTCCCGACATACTGATCGAATGCTCGTCGCAAACTTCAGTAGACGGCCGCACCCCCGATACCGTCGACGAAGTGCACCAAGGCGGAACACCGCTACCGCGAGCACCCGAACGGATGCTTTCGGCGACGGGGTTCTCCTACAGTCACTTGGTCGGGGCTATGGAGCGGGGCTGTCTATTAAGTTTACCCGGCGAGTATCCGCGTACGCTACATGATTGCGACGGACTTTTGATCACATCAAAATTCCGTGGCAACCGATCATCTGAGACTAAAGTGCTTTGTTTATAACATTCATTCAGTTATCTCATAACTTCTTGTGAATTCCAATTATTGTATCCTATTCCAGATAAATAGAAAATGTTAAATTTTCCGATCGAACATTCGAACACCCAAGTTTTCCCGAAACAGATCAACACATGAAGTAAGTTCAAAGACATTCACTTCATGCCTCAGTACCAACGGTCCAGCCGTAGAAGGGTCAAGCCAACGCCTCACATGTGGCACGCCGTACTGCCCCAAACCCTAAGGTTAATAGGGCAGTTCAAGACGGTCACATAGAGGGTCCATCGCGTTACTTGCACTACTTAGAACGTCTTTAAACCACAGAAAAATCCAACACTTGGATATTTTCCGGCAGGGGAAAAGTTGGGTATTTATATCCGGTCGAACTTTTTAACATATTCAAAAATTATCCGGAAGCCACATAGACAAAATCAGATAATCCGATCGAATCATCGAATCCCCAAAACAACCCCAGAAAATTCAACTCTTGAATAATTATTAAAAATTCCCAGAAAACTCAACACCTGAAAATATGAATTACTGTGCAAAAATTAAACAGTGATCACATTTATTGGCCGCGGAACCGCCGCAGAAGCCAAGCTTTTGCCGCGGTTCCGCCGCACTGTAGCATCTTCACTTGATAAATTTTGCATCGTAATTCTTAGTTTTTCCTGCTGAATTTTTTAAGAATTTTTAATCTGGAAAAAACCCAGTTTTTGAAAAAAAGTCCAGAGAGCATTTTCCGGGTTAGGTTTTGGTTCGATCGGATTTCTAACTCCGTCTACGCGTCGCCTAAGGCTCGAGCTAGGCTCTGATACCACTGTAGGGTTCCTAGGCACACTAATGAGGTCTGACAAGGCATCAACCATGCCAATTTCAAATTTTACAAGTGCCGAGAAACCCTAATACGGATCGTTAACTAGAATTTTAGGCGAAACAAGAAGCTAGTTAACAATTTAACTAAGTGAACGGAAATACAACCTTTGTAGATCCGGTTCTCCACCTCCATAGCTCCGCAATGAAGTCTCCTCGCTGTCCAAATGGAAACCCGGGCTCAAGCGTCGGCTTCATCGGAGAAATGGGCGGGCAAGGTCGTCGGCTTCGTGCCGAAGATGATCTACGTCGAGGCATCACAAGATCAAGCTCCCACTTCACCAAGTCATGAAACTTGTGAAGAGAACACCCTATACTACTTGGCAAGAGGTAGAGGATGAAGAAATAGGAGGTGGGTTCACTTTAGAATTGGATTTCTCACTCATTTGCTCAAGTTGCCATTGATGGAGCAAGGTTTCTTCATGAAGAAGAAGAAGAGGAAGAAGTTGAATATTATGATAAGTTAATTGAATAGAAAAGAATAATCAACCTTATCATAATATAACCATGGTCAAGTGTAGAGAATGAATCATGGTTAAGTGGAATGGTTAGGGTTAAGCATGAGACAAAATGGTGACTTAGTCAAAACTTCATGAAGCTTCAATATCAAACAAAGAAAGCCACCATTTTCTCTTTATCATTTTCTTTTGCCAAAATGAACAAAAGAAATAAATAAATGAATAAGTAAAAACAAAACCCTAACCATTACACAACCATGGTTTAATCTTTACACTTAGCCAATTTAGCATGCATATCATCAAACATGATACAAACTAGTGCACAAAATTATATCGTATATACAATGTGCACATCCAAGTGAGAAAATCCATCTTAAGTGAACCAATACTAGTTAATGCAAAGTAATATATCAAATATATATTTATGCATTAAATCATTAAATCAACACTTGATTTAACGATCCGGTCATATCGCATATAACCGACTAATATCCAATGTATCGACTTATCGAATCAATCCTTGATTCGATAACTAGGTTATATCGCATACAACCATTCGATACATTCATCGCGAGAATAGAATACGGTATCACATACACGCATTATTCTTGGTCCCGCACATATCTCATATGCGCTCCTATTTCGTTTCGCTTGAGCCAGGAAACCTCTGTGTAGGACTCTAAAGACTCGTCAATACGCCGGCAGCAGGTGATGATCATATCAAACACCCACAAGCCGCAAGCGGTCTGCTAAACGTAACGGCCACCCGGGTATTGAGCGATCAGAAGATCGACGAGCAAGCCCGCTCATACTGCTGTGAATCCAACCAGTAACACTTACCGTACAGTCCGGTCTGTTCGTCTGATATGTCGCATATCTCGCCTAGGGGTGGTAAACGTCAGACCCCAATAGCTCGATAAGTCGTGTCGATATGAGGTCTATAACAGTTCGAGAAACTACAGGTAACACTTACCAGTAAATCTCAGCAACCCTGGCCAGGGATTTCCGGTTATAACCAATCGAACACAGCGCAATATCAACTCCCTATACCGGGAGAGACGAATCCCCTCCTATCGCTTATTGCCTCCATGTGATTCGGGACTGTACCCAAAAGCCACCGTTTTGCACGCCCTCTTGGACGTGGTAAGGTGGAAATCAAAGCACAGTGGGAACCACACAAGATTCTATGACGATCTCGGGTCAACAGACTACTCTGTACCAGTGTCACCAGAGAACTGCCATCTGACGTAAGGTATAATACCATCTGGGAGTTCTCGGCGAGTCCGTCCAGTGTACCCAGTCTCCACTGAGCACCCGTATATCATCTCTGATGTCAAACACCAATGGATATGGGATCATCCATCGCCCATCTGTATGGGTCGAGAAGGTATACGCTAGTCTACTCTGGTATATCGATGCCCCGTCTCGATATACCCACGACTAGGGACTTTGAAGGATGTACTTATGGACTACCATGTCCCCACTAGTATGAACCGTATCATAGTCCAGGTAGTCAAGTACACATCCTAAGAGCTTTACCAACATGTAACAGAGAGACAATCAGTGTACACATTAAGGTGAAGAGCAACCAGATAGCATACTATCATGTCGAGCAAGAAAGTCCTCCCTATATATGTCCAAGCATCCACTACAATATACATCCTATGTACAGTAATGGCCTCTAGGGCATACATATAACTAACAGGTTCAACAGTGTAAGGTCTCACCAATGAGCTACAAGCTCCTTCTTACTATTAAAAAGCAATTCAAACTTATAACTTGTGCTCAGGCAAAAGTACATCTTTCTATATTTTTGAAAAAAAATTGTACAGAAAGTTGTACAGAAAGTTTAGGGTTATTACAGCCTGCGACGGTATCCTGTTTGGAGCTCTTCCAACAGACTCCCCTCTCCGTTGAGGGTAAACACAAAACTCGAGACAAACTTGCTGTCATCATTGTCACTCTGTAAGTTTGAGTCAGTAAAGGACTCGACCTAGAGGTCCCCATTACCGTAAAGCAAGAACATCTTCTTAGTCCTTCTTAGGTACTTGAGAATATTTTTCACAGCTGTCCACTGATTCTTACCTGGGTTCGACTGATATCGGCTCACCATGCTAAGGGTGTAAGCTATATCTGGTCTGATACACAGCATTGCATACATCATAGATCCTACCACCGAAGCGTAGGGTATAGTGTTCGTGCGAACCCTCTCCTCATCATTCTTGAGAGACGTCTCTTTGGAGAGGGTGATTCCGTGCAATGAGGGTATATTACCGCGCTTGAAATTTTTCATACTAAATCTTTTTAGTATGGACTCTATGTATCTGGACTGTGAAAGTCCCAACAATCTCTTGGATCTATCTCTGTAGATCTTAATCCCCAGAATGTAGGAGGTATCTTCCAGGTCTTTCATGGAGAACTTTTGTGACAAGAACAGCTTGATCGATTGCAGCATAGGAATGTCATTTCCTATCAAAAGAATGCCGTCCACGTACAAGTCTAGGATACCACAGTTCTTCCTACAATTTTCTTGTAGATACATGGCTCATTTTCATTTTTGATGAAGTCAAATTCTTTGACTGTTTTTTCAAAACAGATGTTTCAGCTCCGCGATACCTGCTTTAATCCAAAAATAGATTTAAGTAACTTACACACCTTCCTGCTGCTCCCACTGTCTAGGAATCCCTCCGGCTGATTCATATAAATACACTCTTCTAAACTACCATTTAGAAAAGCCTTTTTGACGTCCATCTGCTAGATATTATAGTTATGGTAGATAGTAATGGAAAGTAGGACCCGAATGGATTTCAGCATAGCCATTGGAGAAAAGGTTTCATCATAGTCCACTCCCGGTCTTTGAGGAAAACCTTTTGCAGCAAGTCTAGCATTATAGGTTTCTAGCTGTCCATCTACACCAATCTTTTTTTGAAGATTCATTTGCATCCAACGGGTTTTACCCCAGAAGGAGAAACATCCAAAATCCAAACTTTGTTGGTGCACATAGATTCCATTTCAGATCACATAGTATCCAGCCATTTATCAGAGTCTCTACTGGTAATGGTCTGCTTAAAACTAGTGGGATCATCTTTTTCTAAGATGCAATCCTTTTGATCCCCATCCATGAGAAAATCGTAGTATCTCTCAGGCGGATGAGAATTCCTACTAGATCTGCGGAGTGGCTGGGATTCGTCCGGGATTAGTGACTCCTGAGGTTCCACCAAATCTTCATTTTGAGTTTATGGTTACCGAATTTATTCCAGTTCTACCGTTCTCCCACTAATTTCTTTTGTAAGAAATTTCTTCTTTAAAAAGACGGCGTGGTGAGCAACAAACACCTTCTGTTCCTCGGTGTGGTAGAGAAAATATCCATGCGAATGCTTAGGATATCCCACAAACTTACATAGAAATGATCGTGCCTGGAGTTTGTCCGGATTTTATATTTTTACATACGCCGGACAACCCCATATCTTAATACGATTAAGACATGATTTCTTTCCACTCCATATTTCATATGGAGTCTTAGGCACAAATTTGGATAGAACCTGATTCAATAAGTATGTTGCTGTCTGAAATGCCTATCCCCAGAATGAAAGAGGCTAATTAGCACTACTTATCATGGAGCGGACCATGTCTAATAGGGTACGATTCCTTCGTTCTGATACACCGTTATGATATGGTGTGTACGGAGGAGTATGCTGAGAGAGAATACCATTCTCTTTCAGGTATTCTAGGAATTCCGTACTCAAGTACTACCCTCCTCGATAAGATCGAAGGATCTTGATACTTTTGCCAGTTTGGTTCTCTAGTTCGTTTCTGAATTCTTTGAATTTCTCAAAACTTTAGATTTGTGTTTCAAAAGATACACATATCCGAACCCAGAGAAATCGTCAGTGAATGTAATGAAGTACGAGAACCCATCCTTCGCATGTATAGACATCGGACCACATATATCATTGTGTATAAGTCCTAAGAGCTCTGTAGCTCTTTCTCCATGTCTGGTGAACGGAGATTTGTTCATCTTTCCTTTGAGATAAGACTGACAAGTTTCATAAAATGAGAATTCGAACGGATTCAGATATCCATCCTTATGAAGCTTATTAAGTCTTTTTTCACCGATATGACTAAGTCTACAATGCCACAAGTAGTTTTCGTTCGTATCTGAACTCTTCTTCTTGCGTTTGTTTTGTATATTGAAGACTGTGTTTTGATTAAGAGCATAGATACCATTATAAAGTGTCACTTCTGCAACCAATACCCGATTAAGGTAAATGTTCATGATATTTCTATCTAGAACAAAATTATATACATCTTTATCAAGTAAAGAAACTGATATGATGTTGCAAAGCATGGAAGGTACATAGTAGCAGTTATTCAAAATCATAGTATTTCCACTTGACAATACTAGTGATATTCAACGACGACAGCAGCATCAACTTGTGCTCCTTTCCCTACTCTTGAGAGACATATCATCCGGTCCAACCATTCTACTTTTTCTAAGTCCTTGTAATAAATTACAGATATGAGATCTTGATCCGGTATCTAGTACCCAGGAGGTAGGGTTGACCCAAAAATAGTTTTCAATAACAAATACACCCGAAAAAGATGCATTAGAATACTTGTCCTTCAATAAGGTCATCTGGAATTCCTTACACTCCTCATTCTTTTGCACATACTCATGAAAATTGTCACAAGTTAGAGCCGAACAGACGTTCCCTAGCCCTGTGTAACAAGGTAGTTCGGTTAAGTCAAACATTTTATTATCTTGATTAAGGCATGAATTGGTTACTATCTGGAGAGATAGAAAAGAAACACTCAGCGTGCGCTCTTGCAAGATTAGATCGGTTATTAGTTTATCTAATTAGGATAGCTCCCACTGTTTCCTCGAATTTTTTTTCAAACCTTAAAAGGAAAACCAGTCAGGATCATTCGCACCTTACAAGTTTGCTAACCGTTCAGCCGGGTGGGTGTTGATACTCCGAGGGAGGTTCCCTGTGCCCTCGCACAGACCTAATTAAAATAAATCTCATTTCCGCAGAGGTGTAGCCCTATCAACACTTTTCTAAACACCCAATAGGTTAACTAATTATGAAGTGAAAAATATCTCCCAAGGGTAATTCTACTCATCAGTGGGATCGAGATCTAACTATCATCGCTTGATAACCTAGATGGAAGTCACTCTAGTTACCACACTCCAGAAGGTATGCAACATTAGCACGTTTCCTGTATATTTGAAACTCCCGATGTGGTTTTTGCCCCTAGGACCCAAGTGACCTTGACGAATAATCAATAAATCAAAAGATCCTAGTCAAGTTCAACCCGTCATTATCCAAGATTTCATTAGACCCACCTGCATGACCTTTGATGAATAAGAAACAAAGTCACACGACTGTCCTAACCAATCGCCTTATCTATGCTACAGACAATCATTACTTAGCTACCGTACACTACGTCTTGACGAATAATCAAAAAACGCAGCACGGATACTAAATAGTAATTATCTGAAACGACGGAGGGCTACGACTAGGTTTTTGGCGAAAAACCCTTTAACGTAATGAACTTGTTATCGTTGAAGGAACCGAGTAGTTTTGAAAAGGAGTGGTTTAGGCTCCGCTTTTGAAAACTATTGGTTTTGAAGAAAACCAAGTGATCTACAGTAACATAAACTTTTTCTCAAGAGGTCACTCCCCGTGAAAAGATCTTGGCTCTTGCCTCTTCAAATGAGGTGCGTGATATTCCTAACCTAATCCCATTATGCAAAGTGAAAGAATACGACTATAGTTTTTCAATAATTTGTTCCAACAATATCTTTTAGGTTTCTTTTCTTGCACTAATCAAAATTAATGCGGTTCCATCAATTAATTCCTATCACCCCCAAAAAGAACGAAAATACAATGTACGTATATGCCATCCGCATTCGCCACGGGGCATCGTCATGCACCGTTAGGTGACTTAACTAACGACAGAGCGGGGGCTGGACTAGCGCGAATGCAAAACATATACAACATCTACCAGTATGTGTGTGTGTGTAACCATTCGTCCCAGGCATGATATAAGCAACATCACAGAATAGCGATAAGAAAAATGGAATAGCAGATAATTTAGGAGCCCTGGGTTTTATTTGAGCCGCAAATGAAACTCAACGTTCCCCGGTCGTGTGGATAGCCAGTGCAATATAAAACCAAGACCCCTACAAGTGCGGCAAGTTACCTACCAATCCCGGAAGTGAGGCAACCCCAATCAACGAAGTGAATGAGCTAAGCATGACTTCAGGAAATCCGGTAACATGAGCACCCCACCTTGGGTTATCCTATACCCCTACGAGTGTTGTGAATAGCCCGCCAATTCGAAAGTAAGTCCCCCCGGTCTCAACGCCATGAGATGGAGGCCCTTTGCCCTCTAGAACCTGGCTATTCGAGCCCTCCTCCACAGGGTAATCCTAGTACAGAAAAGAAAAATATATACAATGTGACATCGACCTAAACCCGGCCGTGCCCCAATAAAAGAATATGCAAACCGGCAGAAAAGGCAGCGAATGTTAGTCAATGTTGCACACCCCATCTGTTTGCGGGGAGGCTGAATTAGCAAAAAATGATTTTTACAGGCTTCGCAACATCGACTTTAAGCAAGGATCGAACATAAAACCCTAGCTAGCAAACTATATGAGGTTTAACTACTCAGATGAATGTTATACCTCATAGAATCGTGTCCTTGTTTTCTCGCTGTCTTCCTTCACCTCGTGAGCTCCTTGGTGTGGAAATGGATAGTAACTCCTTGTAGGCTTCTCGAAGTCGAAAAAGATCCACCCGAAAGTTCCAACCTTGAGCTTAACCTCTAAGTTGAGGCAACTAGATCACTTGGTGTACTAAACTAAGTAACCTAGAATGAGTACAGTGTGATTTTGGATAGCTTAATCTCACTAACTCTTGATTCTCAACACATGAGATACTAGGGTTTTTAAGAGGAAGAAGGAGAGGGTGAACTTGAGGAAAGAGAAATGATTTTTGATAATGATAATAGAAAATGAGATGGCTAGCTTGACATGACCACAAGCATGGCATAATAAAATATCTCATCAAAATAGCTAGGTCACAAAATATCTCACAAAAATATCTAAGTCAAATAGTCAAACCAAGTCAAGAGGTCAAACTAAGTTAAGTGGTCAAACCAAGTCAGCAAGTCAAGAACAAGTAGCCATGCCACAATTATCATTTGCAAAAATAACAAATACTTTTCTCTACCTCATAATTTTTTTAATTAAGTCAATGGTCAAAACCCTATTGAGGCGTCTCCTTCTATACCCCTCTCATCCGTATATACACTCACATCCGTGTTCCGAGAAACACGAATACAATGAGGCGAAACTAATCTAACAATCAAATACTAGGATCCGGCTTAAACCAAAGCCCACTACTATTTGTCCGCTCGAACATCACACGCGCACAAGTACACGTATGTGAACGAACCCTGTCGTTAAACCATACGACCTCTACATCATTTCGCCCAAAGCTGGGAAACCCTCTGTGTAGGACTCTAAAGACTCGACAGTATGCTGGCATTGGGTTTAACTACAAGCATGTCAGTGGTACTAGCTGCACGTAACGGCTATCCAGGTATCTGTCGATAAGAAGGCCGACGAGCAAACTCATCCAAACTCCTACTGAGCCTGTTTGTGGCAATTTCCATACAGTCCGGTCTGTTCGTCTAAGAGTATCGCATATCGGGCCTCGGGGGAGGTAAACGTCAGACCCCTAATAGAGCAATAAGTCATGTCTGGGTACATCCCAAAATACCCTGAGCAACTACTGGAGTACCTACCGGTAAATCTCACTTGCCCTGGCCAGGGACTTTGTGTAATGGCATTCCGAACACAGCGCGACATCATCCTCCAATACCGGGAGAGTCTAATCCTATCTAACCACCACTGCCTCCAAGTGCTTCGGGACTGCACCCAACTACTACCTGTTTGCACGACTCAATAGAGCCGTGGTAAGGTAGCAATCTAAGAACAGTGGGAACACAATTGAGGTGAAGTAGCAGTTTCAAGTCAACGGACTAAGCTATACTCATTTCATCTGGGAACTGCTACCTGACGATAGGTATAGTGCCAACCAGCAGTACCCCATGAGTCCGTCCGGTGTAACTCATAACCCAATGAGCACCTGCATACTATCTCCAGTACGACATACTGATGGCTATGGGACAGACCATCTCCCCTGCTGGGATGAGAAGCGTATACATTAGTCTACTCTGAAGTATCGATGCCCTGTCTCGATAATCCTACGACTAGGGACCTGTATAAGGATGTGCTTATAGACTACCCATCCCCCACTAGTGTGACTGCCATCTCAACGCTGGTAGTCAAGCAAAGATCTTAAGGGCTCTATCAATATGTATTAGCGATATGTCAAAAGAAACATATACACATATTTAGATAGATACAAACCAAGTAGCATACTACCATATTGAGCAAGACTGTTATAAATCCGTGTATATATCCCAAGTTTCCAAAATGTAATACACAAACTAGTACTATACAATAATGGCCTCTAGGGCATATTACACTAACAATCTCCCACTTGTACTAAGCCCATGTGCTGGTATATCGCAGACCTATCATCTCGAATAGCCTCTCGAACCGCGTCTGAGAGATGGCCTTTGTGAATGGATCTGCAGTGTTGTCCTCCGTAGCAACTCTCCTCACCTCGATCTCCCGGCGATCCACGATCTCCCTGATCAGGTGATACCGCCTCAAGATGTGTCTAGACTTTTGATGGGACCTGAGTTCCTTTGCTAAAGCTATAGCCCCGTTGTTGTCACAATACATATGTATTGGATCAACAATGGACGGAACCACCTTAAATTCTGTTAAGAACTTCCTCATCCAGACTGCTTTTTTTGCGGCATCAGAAGCTGCGATATATTCCGCTTCTATCGTCGAGTCAGCAACGGAGCCTTGCTTGGAACTCTTCCAACAGACCGCCTCTCCATTGAGGGTAAAGACATAACACTACATGGATTTGGAGTCATCCTTGTCACTCTGAAAGCTGGAGTCAGCAAAGACCTCGATCTGGAGGTCCTTTCCGCTGTATACCAAGAACATCTCCTTAGTCCTTCTCAGGTACTTGAAATTGTTCTTTACTGCTATCCAGTGCTTCTCCCCAGGGTTTGACTGATACTGGCTTACCACGCTCAGTGCGTAAGCAACATTTGGTCTGGTACACAACATCGCATACATTATAGAGCCTACCGCAGAAGCGTAGGGTATAATAGACATGTGACCCCTTTCCAAATCAGTCTTGGGAGACATCTCTTTAGAGAGGGTGATTCCGTGACAAGACGGTAAATTACCGCCCTTTGAATCTTCTATACTAAATCTTTTTAGTATGGTGTCGATGTACCTGGACTGTGAAAGTCCTAACATCCTCTTAGATCTATCACGATAGATCTAGATCCGTAGAATGTAAGAGGCATCACTCAGGTCTTTCATGGAGAACCTATGTGACAAGAATCCTTTGACGGATTGTAGCATAGGAATGTCATTTTCTATCAAGAGAATGTCATCCACGTACAAGATGAGGAATACTACAGTTCTAGCTACAATCTTACTATAAATGCATGGCTCATCTGGATTTTTGATAAAGTCAAATTCTTTGACCGTCTCATCAAAACAGATGTTCCAACTCCGTGATGCCTGCTTTAGTCCATAAATGGACTTAAGCAACTTTCACACTTTCCCACTGCTCCCACTCTGAATGAAACCCTCTAGCTGGTCCATATAGACACACTCTTCCAAATGTCCATTTAGAAAAACGGTCTTTACGTCCATCTGCCAAATCTCATAATCGTGGAAGGTAGCAATGGAAAGAAGGATTCGAATGGATTTGAGCATATCCACTGGAGAAAAGGTTTCATCATAGTCCAAACCAGGTCTTTGACGAAATCCTTTTGCAAAAAGTCTAGCCTTATAAGTTTTAACATGTTCATCTATACCAATCTTCTTTCTGAAGATCCATTTGCAGCTTACGAGTTTTACCCCTTCTGGAGCAATGTCCAAAGTCCATACTTTGTTGGTATACATAGACTACATTTCGGTCCGCATTGCATCCATCCATTTAACCGAGTCTGTGCTTTGAATGGTTTGCTGGAAGTTAGTTGGCTCATCATTATCAATGATGCAATCCTCTCTATCCCCGTCTACAAGAAAACCATAATATCTCTCGGGCGGATGAGACAGCCTACTACTCTTGTGGAGTGGCGTGGGAATGTCCTGTTCTTTTGAAACTTCTGGCTCCACCAAGATTTTAGTAATAGCTTATGGTTTTGGAATTTCTTCCAGTTCTATTGCGCTCCCACTAGTTTCTTTTTCTAAAAATTGATGTTCCAAAAAGTGGGCATGACGAGAAACAAAAACCTTTTGTCCTCTGCGTAATAGAAAAGATACCCCCTGGAGTTCTTTGGGTATCCGAGATACTTACACAGTACTGAGCGTGCCTCGAGTTTGTCCACATGCTGCTTTTTGACAAAAGCTGGACATCCCTATATCTTCAGATACTGAAGATAGGGTTTCTTCCCACTCCACATCTGATATGGTGTTGTAGGCACAGTCTTGGTAGGAACCTTGTTCAAAAGATATGCAGCTTATTCTAGTGCATAGCCCCAGAATGATCGCGGTTACTCAGCGTTACTCATCATGGAACGTACCATATCCAATTAGGTTCGGTTTCGTCTCTTCGTTACACCGTTGTGTTGTGGTGTGTATGGAGAAGTAAGCTGAGAGAGAATTCCATTCTCTTTTAGGTAATCCAGGAACTCGGCACTCAAGTATTCACCATCTCGATCAGATCTTAGTGTCTTGATACTTTTGCCGGTTTGTTTTCCACTTCATTCTTATATTCTCGGAATTTCTCAAAGGCCTAGGATTTATGTTTCATCAAGAAGACATGTCCATACCTAGAGAAATCATTCGTAAAAGTAATGAAATAGGAATAACCACTTCTTGCATGTGTAGACATTGGACCATACACGTCGCTGTGTATGAGTCCCAAGAGCTCACTCGCTCTTACTCCGTGTCCAGTGAACGGAGTTTTTGTCATCTTTCCTTTGAGACATGATTGACAAGTTGTCTAAGATTGATATTCGAACGGATCCAAATATCCTTCTTTATGTAACTTGGTCAACCTTGTTTCATTGATGTGACCTAATCTACAATGTCATAAGAAAGCTTGATTTAATTCTGGAGTCTTTCTTTTATGTGTGTTCTGGACATTGAAAATTTGTAGCTGGTTAAATACGTATATACCGTTTTTTAGAGTACCTGACCCAACCAGACCATGATTAAGGTGGATGTTTACAACATCGCTAAAAATGTAAAATCATAAACTTCTTTTGATAACAAAGATACAGAAATGATATTACAAGTCAAACTAGGTACACAAAAACAGTTGCGCAAAACCAAAATATGTCTACTCGTCAATCCTAGGTGATATTCCCCTACGGACACAGCATCCACGCTCGCTCTGTTAGCAACCCTAAGGGTTATATCACCGGTTTTTAGAACTCTATAGCTTCTCAGTGCCTGCAAAGAGTTACAGATATGAGATCCTGATCCGGTATCCAATACCCTGGAAGTAGAGTTGATTGACAGACAGTTTTCAATTACAAACACACCTGAAGCCGAAGCCACAACTTGCTTCGGGTCCTGGTTCTTGGCCTTCCAAGCCCTGCAATCTTTCTTCCAATGGCCCATTTTACGACAGTAGAAGCATTCTTCCTTTCCTAATATCGGCCCCACCACTTTTTCCTTTCTCTATGCTTCCACCTTACTAACACCGCCTCTCGGTTTGGTGGGGGCCTTCTTCTTCCTTCCTTTGGCTTTCGCCTTGGATCTAGAAGAGAAATCTCCACCAACAAATAGAGCGGGTGTTTTCCTGGAATTCTTCAGGGTGCCCTCAACACTTCTCAATATGTTGAGGAGTTCCGGAAGTTCAACTTCTTTACCTTGAATATTAAAATTCAAGATAAATTGGGCGTAGGTGGAAGGAAGGGACTGGAGAATCAAATCTGTATACATCTCGTTCTCTAATATGGTCCCAAGGTCCGCGAGCTCCTCAATATAGCCGATCATCTTAAGGACGTGTTCCCCTACAGATGACCCGACAACCAACCTTGCCTGAAATAGCTTCTTCGAGGTCTCGCATCTTGCGATACGATATTGCTCTCCATATAATTCCTTGGTATGGAGGAATATGGATTCAAGATCCATATTCTCGTGCCGCCTGTTCATCACAGAACACTGCATTTTATACCGCCCATTCTTACGCTCGGTTGTTTATAGGTAGGTGCTTTTAATCCGTGTTTGTTACACATTTACAGAATACAGGTTCTCGGCTCTGAACAGTGAAATTCATGGAAAACACGATAAAATCCGGGTTCCTGCCAACCACTGAGAAAACACGGTCTCCGCTCTTCATCCGTATGTTGCCAGATACCAGTTTAGGAAGACAAAATGTCAAATCAATGTCACCTTCATGCACAAGGCTCAATGGCAACAACAAGTTCCAAGAAATCTACGCGGAGCTCGAGGCAATCATGACAAAAGCATCCACAAAAGTCCACCTTTCCTCAACAGAAATTCTGGAAGAAATGTGAAAGTATTTTCAGAAAATATATGTACCAGACAACAGGGGACAGAAAACCAGGGAAGCACCCAAAATACGACAACCCAACTCCACCATAGGGCCGCGGATCCGCGGCCAATAGGGGGTCTAGGCCGCGGATCCGCGTCCATGTAGTGTCCTCTGGTTGTCGTCTTTTGGGGGTATTTTAGGGACTTCATATAGTGTCAGAATTTGCCCCTAGGGTTTCATTTCCCTGCCTATAAATACAGCAGATCTGAGCCAAGCCAAGGGTCATTCTTTGTTCTCCATTCTTTTATAGTTTTAGTTCTTTTTCTTCTTCTTCTTCTTCATTCTTTTTCCATGAAAATTGTAGTGAGAGCTTTTTGAATGGGAGATTAATGAAGATGAGGTTTTTGTATCATTCTCTTGTGTTTCTTCTTCCCCTTGAGATTCTTGCTTTCTCTTGATCATTCAACCTCTTCATTGAGCTTGAATGGCTAAGGGTTAGTTATTAATCTCAAGGGTCGTATTCTTTCATGGAATTAGCACTTCATTTCACATGCGTTCTCTACCCTTCCCTTGATCTTGCAACCTCTTGATTGAGCTTGCAAGTTTAAGGGTTGGCTATTGATCACATGCTTGTCTTGAGTTCTAGTTTCTTGTTCTTTTTATCGCTTTTTATTACTTGCTTATTATTTTCTTGTCTTTAATTACTTGCAATTTATATTCATGCACTTAATTACTTGTATTCTTTTCTTTTCTTTGTTCTTTTCTTTTTGTTCTCTTTTGTTCATTTTGTGAATGTTGTATTTATTGTTGTTGTTAAGAATCCATATGATATTGTAAGTTAACATTTCTTTGCCCAATTCCTTTTCCCGTTATTTTTCCATTGAACTCCGCCCAAACCATACGCAAGCGCTCCGTTAGGCACCCTACCCTAACAAGGTAACGGTGATTCCTAACCGCGACCGGTTGCGTTCGGTTTGGCCGGAGGCGAAAGCAAGAGACAAGAACGGACGGACAAGGGTAAATAAGCCGGATTCCACGAATACCGCGCTTAAATACCCTAATCCACGTTGTTGCCGATTGCTCTAGCTTCAATTGGTCAAGACTCGGCTCAAAGGTTTTGAGTACGGATTTCTTTAGCTTACATTATCGTATCCTTTCTTAACAACTTTATACTTGCAAATAATACACATAGGTTAGAATCGAACAAACATATACTCATTCTTTATTGACTCGTCTAAGAAAAGAAAGGACATACAACCATCTCCCTGTGGATCGACCCGTGCTCAACCGGCTAGCTGCATAGCGACACCGTCTTGATTGCGGTTATACTTAAATTCTTCCAACCAAATGGCGCCGTTGCCGGGGAGACGGTAACGTATTTCTTTTTTTGTTATTCGGGTTAATATTCTTTTCTTATATATATATAAAAATAAAAAATAAAAAAATATTCTTTTTGTTTTTTTTGATCATTTTTTTTTGTGGGCAAGAGTGCAGATTTTTGCAGATTTGCAAACTGCGATTGTGGGGAGCGAAGTGTACATTCAAGGTTAAGGTGATTACGAAGTACAGTGCCAATGATCCGGGTAGTTTGACCCGCGCAAGCGAACCTTTTCAAGCTTACCGGATTTGATTCAACGGGGGTTTCCTAACCCAAAAACTTAACGGTACGTACTTTACTAACACCTTCTTCTCAAATCCGACGCATCCAATATACTATTCTTTGCAGGATTCTTTGCAAGTTCGCTAGCAAACGCCAAAATTGACTAACCCTGTATTTGTTGCAGTGCCGTGCTAAAATAAAAAAAAACAATTTTTTGATTCTTTATAGAATTTTTATTGAATTGTGCATTGCATACATTAATACGGACTTAAGGGCAAGCGAACCCCACAAGATACGGTAAAGGATTTCATCACCTTTTCCGTGGCCCACAAATCACGAACTTGCGCATAACGTTTACCCGCACAAAATTTAAAAGAAACTAGACTTTAAGCCTTAAGGATTTCGCGCTCACTAGGAGAAGTTAACTGTGTTTAGAACCTCGCTTAACGGTATATTGTTTACGGGGTGTCTAGGAAAGTGTGAACGGCGAAACCGCCAAAAGAGAAAGGGTTATTTAATTAAGGAACTTCGCGAAAGCGTTGGAAAACATCCCCTTATCTCTGCACTTACCTGGCCTCGTGATCAGTATATCTTGAGCCCGTTTCTCGACACAGTTTTACTTCGACAATCAAGTTCTGGAGCAGGTCTAGTTGACCAAGGTGAACCCTAGAACGATTAGGTGTGTGGTATTTTTGTGTCGTGATTGTTTTTGTCCATATTGTTTTTTATTCTTTTGTTAATATATAAACTAAAAAAAAAAAAAATCTTTTCCCCCTCCTTTTCTCTGCCTTTCTTTCTCTCTCTTCATATCATGGGTACTCCACCTCGCAAAACTCTTGCCGAACTTTGGTACCCCCAACCAGACATTACTTCTTACGGTTCTTGCTTTGGCCGAACTTCGAACGATCCATCCATGCCAAAAATTTCATTGAGAGATCGGATAGACGCGTCTAGGACAAACAATTTGACTCCGCAATCAACTTCGTATCAACCATTTCAAACATTCACCCCTTCTTACGTTGATACCCCTTCTTCGAGTCATGTTGCAACTCCAAGACCTATGTCTATTGCAGAACGTATTGAACAATCTCGTAGCCGATCTTTCACTCCTGTCACCACTTCAAATTCTTGGGATCAACAATTTCATTCACCTTCTTATCCAAATGTTGATCCTACCCCTGTCCAGCCATTCAATTCCTACCATTCTTACCCTACTTTTTCACCTTCCCTAGACATTGCTTCAGAACCGCCATTTGGGAGTTTTCAGTATCCAAACAACTTTGAATCTTTTACTAAAACCCCTTCCCAACCCATGCTAGTCTGGAACAGTCTTTGGAAGACTTTAGGGTAGCGTCGTACCAACAGATGATGGATTTGGATGCGTCCATGGCCGCCCTCATACAACCTAGTGACCCGGTAGCTAGTTTTCAACTAGCTCCAAATTTTCCAATGTATGAAGAGGTGGTCGGACAGGCTGTGAATTTGAGTGGAGAGAGTGAGCTGTACCCCCTTCCAAATCAAACCTATCCGTTTCAAATTGAATCCCACAACTCCTGTGTTGAAAGTCTATCAAGTGTCCCAACTGCATTATCAATTGAAGATAGAATGTTTAATGAGTTGTGCGACTTTGTAGGGTTTGATTTGCCAGATTATGAAGGGACCTTGCCAAGTGAAACCACAAACAATCCTTTTGACCTCTACACTTCCATCTTAGAACCTGAATTGATTGAAATCCATGCTTTTGATGAGATGTCGGAGAAAATTGACTTTCACTTGATTAAGGATATTGACGCCGGGAATATTTTGGATGATGAACCTGTAGATCTGGCAGAGTTTTTCTCTCCAATTCATCATCCCGAGTCATTCACTGTTTTTCCCGAACCCCATATGCGTCTGGACTTTGATGAAATATGCATGGATGAGCTTAACTGTGAGGAGAATTTTGAGGATATTTTTGAGGATGAAACAGTTCTAGATGATGAGTCGGATTTTCCAATTCATCCTGTTCCTTTCACTGACTGTGTACACCCTCCAGAACCCTTCCTCAACCACTTCCCTCCATCCTTTCCATCGTTCCGACCTTGCAAGAACCCGTGCCATTTTCACTTCCTGTGTCTGGTTTACCAAGTTCGGCGTACCCATGGGTTCTTACGAATCTTGAGGGATTTGACCCAATTTCTCGACGGGTTAATAGATTAGCACAATCGCTGTTTACACATCGCTCATCACAAATTGTGCTAATCTATTCACTCCATTTCCTCCCTCAAGTTCGTATTCCACTTCTTTTTCCCTTCCGCCATTCTTCTTCCTCTCATATACCGAGACCGTATCCCGCTTCTCTCCGCATACGGTCTCGCGTATTCTCCATTTCTTTCCTCTTCACCTTCTTTCACCAGCCACTGCTTTATCACGATAAGATCTTTCAATGGTTGGTACTAACTTTTGGCCTGTGTAAGGCCTTGTATAGCTTGATACTGTTCTTTCCCCCCTAAACCTGAACTTCAACGCCTAACAGTGGAAACACTGTTTTACTTAAGTTTGGGGGAACACATTTTTTGTATATATTTTTGGTTTTTCTTTTTGTATATAATTTGTTTTTAGGGGGAGCACCGACAATTTTGACCCTCTTGGTATAGCCTGACAGTGAGGGCACTGTCAAGTTTAAGTTTGGGGGTGTGCTCGGTAAGCTTTCTTCCTTCGCATTCATTTGTATATTTTGCATTTGCATACCATATTAAAAACCCACAAAAATTGAAAATTTTCCAAAAATATAAAAACTTTGTCGTCAAGTTAGCTAATAGGGTAACTTAGATCTTTATTCCGAAAGATTAGTTGATATGATAGAAATAACTAAATTCTAGGCTTAGGAATTGAAAACCCTAAAAATAACCCTCATTCTGTTTAAACTTGGAAAGTATACGTCCTTACAGTTTTTTTTTTTTGAGAAATAGGTAATCTTGAGTTCAGTTCTTTAGTTAAGTCAAGATGAAGGGAAAGTATTGATGCTCTACTGAAGGATAAGTTTGAAAAATAGTTTCTTTTCTTGAGTTCAAATTTAGAAAGTATATACCCTACAAACTGCACATACACGCACCTTGAAACTTGGGATAGTAGAGGATACCTAGAAATACTCTTGCCTGAAAGCCTAGTATGAAAGAAAAAACGGTATTTAAAGCTAAACACCAAAAGAGCATATTGAAAAATATATCCGGTCTTGAAAAAAGAAAAAAGAAAAAGAAAAAGAATAAAATAGAATAAAATCAAGACCTGGAGACTGCTATTTACGTTTTAAAGTTCACACATTCAGTAATCGGTCGTTAGTGCCTCAAGAAGCATTAATAGTCGCATGAAAGGTGTGTGAGCATATCCGTCCATCCTTAATGAAAAGAAGTAGTATTAGGTATTAGGGCAAGGGTATTATAGCTTGAATTGAATTCTTGAGTGTAAGGGTGCAAATATATACACACGTAGGGGTATACAATCGATGTTTGAATAAAAGATAGAAATAAAGAATAAGGCTTGTGTTTTCTGTAAAGTTGATAAAAATCCCTGATTTAAGGCCGCACTTTAGAAGGAAAACTCAGGAGAACCGACATCTTTCTAAACTTTTTTGGAACGTATATGATCTAAGAATAAATAGATTAGAGGTGTGAAGCATAAGGGTTGGATATTTCTAACTTAGGATGATAGAATTTCTAACGTAAATACTAAACTGTAGGAGTAGAATCGACGTTAACTTATGACACTAGCTTGACGGGATTTTGTGGGTAGTATCCGCTGAAAACCCTCAGGAGACAACACTCCTCCTACTAGGGACACCTAGGGGTTTAACGGCTTGTTGCACATGCTCAGTGCAATCGCGTTCCCTGCGAAAGTGCGGTTAGGATTTTTTTTTTTGTGAATAATTGGTTTTGCTCGGGACGAGCAAAAGTAAAGTTTGGGGGTATTTGTTCATCACAGAACACTGCATTTTATACCGCCCATTCTTACGCTCGGTTGTTTATAGGTAGGTGCTTTTAATCCGTGTTTGTTACACATTTACAGAATACAGGTTCTCGGCTCTGAACAGTGAAATTCATGGAAAACACGATAAAATCCGGGTTCCTGCCAACCACTGAGAAAACACGGTCTCCGCTCTTCATCCGTATGTTGCCAGATACCAGTTTAGGAAGACAAAATGTCAAATCAATGTCACCTTCATGCACAAGGCTCAATGGCAACAACAAGTTCCAAGAAATCTACGCGGAGCTCGAGGCAATCATGACAAAAGCATCCACAAAAGTCCACCTTTCCTCAACAGAAATTCTGGAAGAAATGTGAAAGTATTTTCAGAAAATATATGTACCAGACAACAGGGGACAGAAAACCAGGGAAGCACCCAAAATACGACAACCCAACTCCACCATAGGGCCGCGGATCCGCGGCCAATAGGGGGTCTAGGCCGCGGATCCGCGTCCATGTAGTGTCCTCTGGTTGTCGTCTTTTGGGGGTATTTTAGGGACTTCATATAGTGTCAGAATTTGCCCCTAGGGTTTCATTTCCCTGCCTATAAATACAGCAGATCTGAGCCAAGCCAAGGGTCATTCTTTGTTCTCCATTCTTTTGTAGTTTTAGTTCTTTTTCTTCTTCTTCTTCATTCTTTTTCCATGAAAATTGTAGTGAGAGCTTTTTGAGTGGGAGATTAATGAAGATGAGGTTTTTGTATCATTCTCTTGTGTTTCTTCTTCCCCTTGAGATTCTTGCTTTCTCTCGATCATTCAACCTCTTCATTGAGCTTGAATGGTTAAGGGTTAGTTATTAATCTCAAGGGTCGTATTCTTTTATGGAATTAGCACTTCATTTCACATGCGTTCTTTACCCTTCCCTTGATCTTGCAACCTCTTGATTGAGCTTGCAAGTTTAAAGGTTGGCTATTGATCACATGCTTGTCTTGAGTTCTAGTTTCTTGTTCTTTTTATCGCTTTTTATTACTTGCTTAATATTTTCTTGTCTTTAATTACTTGCAATTTATATTCATGCACTTAATTACTTGTATTCTTTTCTTTTCTTTGTTCTTTTCTTTTTGTTCTCTTTTGTTCATTTTGTGAATGTTGTATTTATTGTTGTTGTTAAGAATCCATATGATATTGTAAGTTAACATTTCTTTGCCCAATTCCTTTTCCCGTTATTTTTCCATTGAACTCCGCCCAAACCATACGCAAGCGCTCCGTTAGGCACCCTACCCTAACAAGGTAACGGTGATTCCTAACCGCGACCGGTTGCGTTCGGTTTGGCCGGAGGCGAAAGCAAGAGACAAGAACGGACGGACAAGGGTAAATAAGCCGGATTCCACGAATACCGCGCTTAAATACCCTAATCCACGTTGTTGCCGATTGCTCTAGCTTCAATTGGTCAAGACTCGGCTCAAAGGTTTTGAGTACGGATTTCTTTAGCTTACATTATCGTATCCTTTCTTAACAACTTTATACTTGCAAATAATACACATAGGTTAGAATCGAACAAACATATACTCATTCTTTATTGACTCGTCTAAGACAAGAAAGGACATACAACCATCTCCCTGTGGATCGACCCGTGCTCAACCGGCTAGCTGCATAGCGACACCGTCTTGATTGCGGTTATACTTAAATTCTTCCAATCACCGCCTCTGGTGTTCATTGTCCATGGAGGCCAACACGAGGCACTTGGCTTTCACGCAATAAATTTCCTAGGTCTTACGAATTTCCTTATCCGCGACACTGGAATCTGGACCTGGGACGGCGGGGGCTTTAGTAGTAAGAACATAGCCCAATTTGTCATAAGTGATTGTCATCTTGACATTCTTGAACCAATCCTTATAGTTTGGCCATGTCAATATATTTTTATCTAATAGTAACTTAAGGCCCGTTATGTTTGGTCGCTGCAATTATGAGAGAGAGAAGAAACACTTTAGCATGATGCTCTTGCAAATTTAGATTGGTTTTTAGTTTATCTAAACAGGATGACTCCTACTGTTTCTCGAATCCTTCTTCAAACCATAAAAGAAGAATTAGTCAGGATAAATCTCACCGTACAATACTTGCTTAACCGTTCAGACAGGCCAGTGTCGGTACTTCGAGGAAGGTTTTACGACGCTTTCGCGAAGTTCCTTAATTAAATAACCTCTTTTCCCTCGGGGCGTAGCCCCGCTAACACATTTCTAGACACCTACTTGGTTTATAGCATTGATCATTAAGTGAAAAAATCTCCCGAGAAGTAGCATATACTCACTGTAGGATCGGGATCCAAATATCATCGTGTGATAAAGTCGAAGGAATCCTACCAAAATTATTACACTCCAAATGGTATGCAACACTAGCAAGTTTCAGTTTCTTTAGAAACTCCCGATGTGGATTTTTGCCCCATGCTCTTATGACCTTGACAAAGGCCAACATATCATAAGTCACATGTCAAGTTCTACCCGTCATTGTCCAGGTTAATTTGTGTTAGTATATATGCCCTAGAGGCCATTACTGAATCATACTAGTTTGTATATTACTTAATGGAAGCTTGGGATATTCACCTTGTATACACAATCTTGCTCAAAATGGTAGTATGCTACTTGGTTTGTCTCTACTTCAATATGTGCAAGTGTTTCTTTTAGCATATCGCTTATACATATTAGTGGAGCCCTTAGGATCTTTGCTTGATTACCAGCGTTGTGATGGCAGTCACATTAGTGGGGGCTGGGTAATCTACAAGCACATCCTTATACAGGTCCCTAGTCGTAGGATTATCGAGACGGGGCATCGATACTCCGGAGTAGACTAGCGTATGCGCTTCTCATCCCAGCAGGGGAGACGGTCTGTCCCACAGCCGTCAGTACGTCGTACTTGAGATAGTATGCGGGTGCTCGTTAGGTTACGAGTACACTGGACATGACTCGTCGGGAATTGATTGGTTGGTACTATACCTATCGTCAGTTATCAGTTCCCAGGTGACATGAGTACAGCTTAGTCCGCTGACTTGACACTGTCACTTCGCCTCGAGTGTGTTCCCACTGTACTTTGATTACTATCCTACCATGGCTCAAAGGAGTCGTGCAAATAGGTAGTAGTTGGGTGCAGTCCCGAAGCACTTGGAGGCAGTGACGGTTAGACAGGATTCGTCTCTCCCGGTATTGGGGGTTGACATCGCGCTGTTTCTAGGAGAGCCATTACACAAGTAGTCCCTGGCCAGGGCAAGCGAGATATACTGGTAGGTTTCCAGTGTTATCTCAGGGTGTTCTGGGCTACACTCCGACACGACTTGTACCGCTATTAGGGGACTGACGTTCACCACCCCTAAGCCCGCCATGCGATGTATCAGACGAACAGACCGGACTGTACGGAGATTGTCACATTCTGGCTCAGTAGGAGTTCAGATGGGTTTCACCTCGTCCGTCTTCTTATCGGCATCTACCTTGGGGCCGTTATGCACAGCTAGTGCCGCTTGCGGTCTGTGGTTAAACCCACTGCCAGCGTAGTGTCGAGTCTTTAGAGTCCCACACACAGAGCTATTCGCCTTTAGGCAAAAGAGTAGAGGTCGCATGGTTTTGCGACTGGTCGCATGGTTTTGCGACAGGGTTCGGTCACATCCGTGCACTTGTGCACGTTTTTGTGTCCGGACAGTTAACACAAGCGGGCTTTGGTTTAAGCCAGATCCTAGTGTATGTTTTGGGATTAGTTTTATCTCGTTTGTATTCGTGTTCCTCGGAACGCGGATGCGGGTGTGTATGCACAGTTGACAGAGAGACAGAGGCAGAGGATTCTCATTAGGATTGGTGACTGTTGACTATTGACTTTTGCTAAACCCTAATGAGAATAAGAAATATGATTAATGATAATATTAATTAAGTATTATTGTGCCATGGTTGGGTTGAAAGGTTGACTTTTTTGACTTGTTGACTTGGTTGACCGGTTGACTAGGTTGGACTGGTTGACCGGTTGACTAGGTTGGACTAGTTGACCATCATCATTACAATGGTTGTCATTTCATGCAAAGACTTTTGCTTGCTTGTTGAGCTTTGTAAAATGAGTGCATGAAATGATAATGCCACTTGATATGATATGAACCATCACATAATACTCAATTACTATTATTATTATTATTCTTTTTGGATTATGAGAGAGAGGTTGAAAAAAGTGATGCTCATTCTTTCATTTGTTTTCTCTCTCTTGAGCTCTCTCTTGTTCAAGCTCTCCCTCTTCCTCTTGCTCTCTCTAGCTCAAGGCAACCCCCTCTCATGAGTTGAGAACCATTTCCTTAGAAATAAAAACACCAAAACAATCCTCTACTCATCCTAGTTCATAAGGCCTAGCAAGCCAAGTGTTCTAGTTTCTTCAAGTTTGAAGTAGAAGCCAAAAGGTAGAAGCTTTCGGGTGGATCCATCTTCGGCGTGAGGAGACGACGAGGTGAGGGCGATCCGGACACCGAAAAGAGTTGAAGACGAAGGAGTTCAAGAAAGGTATAACCTCCTAACCGAGTAGGTAAAACTGCTGGTTAGGTTGTTAGGTAGTTGTTTAACAAAGATCCGTATTTTGAGTCCATGTTACCAACTCTTGAAAAATCGTTTTTCATAATTTCCGCAAGCCCGTAAGTACCGGGAGAGGTAACGTGGACTTACAGTGGTATCAGAGCCTAGTTAAACACTATCTAACATGTTAGCAAAGTAACTAGAAATTCGATCGGAGAAAAAGTCGTGAAACGAACCCGTAAAATCAACTTTCTGTCGAATTTTTCCTCTGTTCCAAAAATAATAAATCTTGGCTTAAAATTCGACTCAGGGTTTTTATATCTCACTGTAGAAAAATGGTCCAGAGAGCCTATCAACACGCCGCGGAACCGCGGCAGGAGCTTGCTCCCGCCACGGATCCGCGGCCGAGTTGACTCGGCCATGGAAGATTTTCCTTGTAGTGTGGTTCTGGGGTTGTTTTGGGATTTTTACAATATGATTTTTCTGCCCAGATTTTCCAGAAAGCAAAATTTGTTTTTGGGGCTTAAAAAACCGTATTTTGATCGAGTTTCTAAAGACTTAAACTGACGGGTTGATATCTGTGATGTGATATATGTATTGAACGTCTGCTAATCGCTATACGTCGATTAGTGGGGGTTATACATATCTGTGATCTGTAATATTGATGGTATGTGTATATGAATTCATTGGATTGTCGCGGGTGAATAGCCGGGGGTTGTGAGATGAGAGTTTTCTTTTTTTACAATTCATGTAATATGTAAATTGATGTAATATTATTTTTATGGCCGCACAACCGGGTCGGGGTTGTAACCGTCATTATATAATTTCTTTTTACTGTTTTTGCTCCTAGGATAGACCCATGGAGGGGGTGCACAAACTACCGGGTATCTCGAAGTGCCGAGTGGCCTACTCACGTCATTGAGGGAGGTTGCTCCACTTCGATTATTTGGCGGGTAGTTTGCCGCATCCGTAGGGGTCTAGGATGGGGTATTGGCTATTCATCACGACCGTGTAATCCGCTTTTCGTTACAGGCTCGTACGAATTGCGGATTCCTAGTATATCCAATGTGTTCATCTGTGATATGGAATGGCTATCATTGCAAGATATCTATATATGATATTATTTAGGCGTTGCTTATGTTTTGCATCCGCGCTAGTCCTGCCCCCGCTCTGTCGTTAGTTAAGTAACCTAACGGGTAATGACGGGGCCCCGTGGCGAATGCGGATGGCATAAGCGTACGTCATATTTTGGTTGTTTTCTGCAATGGTAGGATTAAATGATGGGACGCATTGGAATTAATGCAAGAAAATAAACCAAGTAAAAGTCGTTGGAACACTTTCAAAAAACCACTCAGTTTCTTTTCAAAAACAACTTTTAAACGCGGAGCTTAAGCCACTCCTTTTAAAAGTTATCTCGTTCCATCGATTATATCAAGTTCACTACGTTCACGGTTTCGCCAAAACCATTCATAACCCTCCGTCGTTTCGTATGAATATTCAATAGTATTCAAGCTATGTTTGTTGACCTTCGTCAAGGCATAGTGATTGGTAGCTGTTGGGTGTTCATATGTAGCATAGATAGATGCGTTGGTTTGGGACAGTCGTATTACCTTGTTGACCTTCGTCAAGAGTATATACGGGTGGGTTCAAATTAACCTGGACAATGACGGGTAGAACTTGACATGTGACTTATGATTTGTTGACCTTCGTCAAGGTCATAAGAGCATGGGGCAAAAATCCACATCGGGAGTTTCAAAAGAACCTGAAACTTGCTAGTGTTATATACCATTTGGAGTGTGATAATTCTGGTAGGATTCCTTCAGTTTTGTCACACGGTGATATTTGGATCCTGATCCTACTGTAAGTATATGCTACTCCTCAAGAACTTTCTCACTTAACGATCAATGCTATAAACCAAGTAGGTGTCTAGAAAGGTGTTAGCGGGGCTACACCTACAGGGAAAAGAGGTTATTTAATTAAGGAACTTCGTGAAAGCGTTGGAAAACCTCCCTCGAAGTACCGACACTGGCCTGGCTGAATGGTTAAGCAAGTATTGTACGGTGAGATTGATCCCGACTAATTCTTCCTTTATGGTTTGAGGAGGGATTCGAGAGACAGTGGGAGCCATCCTGTTTAGATAAATTAAAAACCAATCTAAACTTGCAAGAGCATCAAGCTGAGTGTTTTCTTCTCTCTCTCTTAATTGCAGCGACCCAGTGACCACACATAGATTACATCTAGATAATAAAATAACTGAACCTGACTATTATGATTGGCAAAGGTCTGTCTAGATGTCCATTACCCATGAAAAGCTAGGACACCTCTTAACAAATCAAACCCCTGCCGTCTCAGGACCAGTTTCCCCTGTCACGGACATTGACATCCGTATGACATCGGAAAAAGACTGTGCGAAAGCCAAGTGCCTCATGTTAGCCTCAGTTAATGGTGCAAACCAAAGGCAGCACGAGAAGATGGACTCAGTTTCTATCTTCCTCCATAACAAAGATTTATATGGAGAGCAATCTCGTATCGCAAGATATGAGACCTCGAACGAATTGCTTCAAGCGAGGTTGGCTGTCGGGTCATCTGTAGGGGGCAACGTCCTTGCAGAGACCAGCTATTTTGAGCTCACGGACCTGAAGACCACGTTGGAGAACGGGTCAAATACTGACTTGATTCTACAGTCCCTGCCCTCTGCTTATACCCTGAAGGAAACCAGGGAAGAAGAAGGAAAAGGAAGGGCAAAAGTTTCGGGACTGGATGTAGTAAGAGAGGGACGTTCCTATTGTAACGGGAATGAACATTGGCAAAAGGATTGCAGGGCTAGCAAAGCCAGTAGCCAGAATTCGAAGCATGTTGTGGCTTCGGCTTCGGGTGTGTTTGTAGTTGAGAACTGTATATCAGTTAACCCTACTTCCTGAGTATTGGATACCGGATCAGGATCTCACATCTGTAATTCATTACAGGCTCTGAGAAACCGTAGGGTTATCAGGAAAGGTGATATGACTCTCAGGGTTGCTAACGGAATGAGCATGGATGCTGAATCCGTAGGGGAATATCACCTTGGACTCACAACTGGGCAGATATTGATTTTGCGTAACTGTTTGTATGTACCAGGTGCGACTTGTAATATCATATCTGTATCCTTACTTTCTAAGGAAGGATATGGTTTTACTTTTGTAAGAGATGTAGTATACATCCACCTAAATCAAGTTCTGATTGGGTCAGGTACATTAAATAACGAGATATACGTATTGAATCAAGCTCAGATTTTCAGTGTCCAGAACACACTTAAAAGAAAGTCTCCGGAAACAAATCAGGCTTTCTTATGGTATTGTAGACTGGGTCACATTAATGAGACACGATTAACTAAGTTACATAAAGAGGGATACTTGAATCCGTTCGAGTATCAGTCTTATGCCACTTGTGAATCTTGTCTCATAGGAAAGATGACAAAGACTCCGTTCACTGGACACGGAGTAAGAGCGAGCGAGCTCTTGGGACTCATACACAGTGATGTGTGTGGTCCAATGTCTACACATGCGCGAAGTGGTTATTCATACTTCATTACTTTCACAGATGATTTCTCTAGGTATGGACATGTCTTCTTAATGAAGCACAAATCCGAGGCCTTTGAGAAATTTCAGGAATACAAGAATGAAGTTGAAAAACAAACAGGCAAAAGTATAAAGACACTGAGATCTGATCGAGGTGGTGAATACTTGAGTGCCGAGTTTCTGGACTACTTAAAAGAGAACGGAATTCTCTCTCAGCGTACTCCTCCATACACACCACAACACAACGGTGTATCTGAAAGAAGGAATCGAACCCTATTGAATATGGTTCGTTCCATGATGAGTAAGGCTGAGTTACCGCAATCTTTCTGGGGTTATGCACTAGAAACAGCTTGCATATCTCTTGAACAAGGCTCCAACCAAGACTGTGCCTACCACCCCATATCAGATGTGGAGTGGGAAGAAACCCTGTCTTAAGTATCTTAAGACATGGGGATGTCCAGCTTTTGTAAAAAAGCAGCATGCGGACAAGCTCGAGGCACGCTCAGTACTGTGTAAGTTTGTGGGATACCTAAAGAACTGCAGGGGGTATCTTTTCTATTCCGTAGAAGAACAAAATGTTTTTGTTTCTCCGCATGCCCACTTCTTGGAAACTGAATTTTTGGAAAATCAGATAAGTGGGAGCACAATAGAACTGGAAGAAATTCCAGAACCACAAGCTATTACTGAAAGCTTGGAAGAACCAGAAGTTTCAGGGGAACCGGACATTCCTGCGCCGCTCCGTAGGAGTAGTAGGCAGTCTCATCCGCCCATGAGATACTACGGTTTTCTCATAGACGGGGATAGAGAGGATTGCGTCATTGATTATGACGAGCCTACTAGCTTCCAGCAAGCCATTCAGAGCGGTGACTCGGTAAAATGGCTGGATGCAATGCGGACCGAGATGGAGTCTATGTACACCAACAAAGTTTGGACTTTGGACTTTGCTCCAGAAGGGGTAAAACCCGTAGGCTGCAAATGGATCTTCTGAAAGAAGATTGGTGTAGATGGGCAGGTTGAAACCTATAATGCTAGGCTTGTTGCAAAGGGTTTTCGTCAAAGACCTGGTTTGGACTATGGCGAGACCTTTTCTCCGGTAGCCATGCTCAAATCCATTCGGATCCTTCTTGCCATTACTGCCTTCCACGATTATGAAATCTGGCAGATGGACGTAAAGACGGCTTTCCTAAATGGAAATTTGGAAGAGTGCGTCTATATGGATCAGCCAGAGAGATTCAATCAGAGTGGGAGTAGCGGTAAAGTGTGCAAGTTGCTCAAGTCCATCTATGGACTGAAGCAGGCATCGCGGAGTTGGAACATCTGCTTTGATGATACTGTCAAAGAATTTGACTTTGTCAAAAACCCAGATGAACCATGCATTTACAGTAAGATTGTAGGGAGAAATGTGGTATTCCTCGCCTTGTACGTCGATGACATTCTCCTAATAGGAAATGATATTCCTATGCTACAGTCAGTCAAAGGATTCTTGTCACAGAGTTCTCCATGACGGACCTGGGCGATGCTAACTACATTCTGGGGATCCAGATCTATCGTGATAGATCTAAAAGGATGTTGGGACTTTCACAGTCCAGGTACATCGACACCATACTGAAACGATTCAGTATGGAAGATTCCAAGCGCGGTAATCTACCGGCTTGTCACGGAATCACTCTCTCCAAAGAGATGTCTCCCAAGACTGATTTGGAAAGGGCTCGCATGTCATCAATACCCTACGCATCTGCGGTAGGCTCTATTATGTATGCGATGTTGTGTACCAGACCAGATGTAGCATACGCATTGAGCGTTGTAAGCCGGTATCAGTCAGACCCAGGGAAGAAGTACTGGATAGCGGTAAAGAACATTCTCAAGTACCTGAGAAGGACTAAGGAGATGTTCTTGGTGTATGGCGGAAAAGACCTCCAGATCGAGGCCTTTGCTGACTCCAGCTTCCAGAGTGACAAGGATGACTCCAAGTCCATGTTGGGTTATGTCTTTACCCTCAATGGAGGGGCGGTTTGCTGGAAGAGTTCCAAGCAGGAAACCGTTGCTGACTCAACTATGGAAGCGGAGTACATAGCTGCTTGCGATGCCGCAAAGGAAGCTGTCTGGATGAAGAAGTTCCTCTCGGAGTTTCAGGTGGTTCCTACCAGTGTTGATCCAATACCGCTGTATTGTGACAACAACGGCGCTATAGCTTTAGCAAAGGAACCCAGGTCCCATCAGAAGTCCAGGCACATTTTGAGGCGGTACCACCTGATCAGGGAGATCGTTGATCGCCGGGAGATCGAGGTGAAGAGAGTAAATACGGAAGATAACACTGCTGATCCACTCACGAAGGCCTTACCCCAGACTCAGTTCGAGCGGCTGATCGAGATGATAGGTCTTCGATACGCCAGTTCATGGCCTCAGTGCAAGTGGGAGATTGTTAGTGTATATGCCCTAGAGGCCATTACTGTATCATACTAGTTTGTATATTACTTAATGGAAGCTTGGGATATTCACCTTGTATACACAATCTTGCTCAAAATGGTAGTATGCTACTTGGTTTGTCTCTACTTCAATATGTGCATGTGTTTCTTTTAGCATATCGCTTATACATATTAGTGGAGCCCTTAGGATCTTTGCTTGATTACCAGCGTTGTGATGGCAGTCACACTAGTGGGGGCTGGGTAATCTACAAGCACATCCTTATACAGGTCCCTAATCGTAGGATTATCGAGAGGGGGCATCGATACTCCGGAGTAGACTAGCGTATGCGCTTCTCATCCCAGCAGGGGAGACGGTCTGTCCCACAGCCGTCAGTACGTCGTACTTGAGATAGTATGCGGGTGCTCATTAGGTTACGAGTACACTGGATAGGACTCATCGGGAACTGATTGGTTGGTACTATACCTATCGTCAGTTATCAGTTCCCTGGTGACATGAGTACAGCTTAGTCCGCTGACTTGACCCTGTCACTTCGCCTCGAGTGTGTTCCCACTGTACTTTGATTACTACCCTACCACGGCTCAAAGGAGTCGTGCAAATAGGTAGTAGTTGGGAGAAGTCCCGAAGCACTTGGAGGCAGTGAAGGTTAGACAGGATTCGTCTCTCCCGGTATTGGGGGTTGACATCACGCTGTTTCTAGGAGAGCCATTACACAAGTAGTCCCTGGCCAGGGCAAGCGAGATATACTGGTAGGTTTCCAGTGTTATCTCAGGGTGTTCTGGGCTACACTCCGACACGACTTGTACCGCTATTAGGCGACTGACGTTCACCACCCCCTAGGCCCGCCAAGCGATGTATCAGACAAACAGACCGAACTGTACGGAGATTTTCAAATTCAGGCTCAGTAGGAGTTCAGATGGATTTCACCTCGTCCGTCTTCTTATCGGCATCTACCTGGGGGCCGTTACGCACAGCTAGTGCCACTTGCGGTCTGCGGTTTAACCCATTGCCAGCGTAGTGTCGATTCTTTAGAGTCCCACACAGAGAGCTATTCGCCTTTAGGCAAAAGAGTAGAGGTCGCATGGTTTTGCGACTGGTCGCATGGTTTTGCGACAGGGTTCGGTCACATCCGTGCACTTGTGCACGTTCAGTGTCCAGACAGTTAACACTAGCGGGCTTTGGTTTAAGCCAGATCCTAGTGTACGTTTTGGGATTAGTTTTATCTCGTTTGTATTCGTGTTCCTCGGAACGCGGATGCGGGTGTGTATGCACAGTTGACAGAGAGACAGAGGCAGAGGATTCTCCTTAGGGTTGTTGACTGTTGACTATTGACTTTTGCTAAACCCTAATGAGAATAAGAAATATGATTAATGATAATATTAATTAAGTATTATTATGCCATGGTTGGGTTGAAAGGTTGACTTTGTTGACTTGATTGACCGACTAGTTGACCATCATCATTACAATGGTTGTCATTTCATGCAAAAACTTTTGCTTGCTTGTTGAGCTTTGCAAAATGAGTGCATGAAATGATAATGCCACTTGATATGATATGAACCATCACATAATACTCAATTACTATTATTATTATTATTCTTTTTGGATTATGAGAGAGAGGTTGAGAAAAGTGATGCTCATTCTTTCATTTGTTTTCTCTCTTTTGAGCTCTCTCTTGTTCAAGCTCCCCCTCTTCCTCTTGCTCTCGCTAGCTCAATGCAACCCCCTCTCATGAGTTGAGAACCATTGCCTTAAAGATAAAAACACCAAAACAATCCTCTACTCATCCTAGTTCACAAGGCCTAGCAAGCCAAGTGTTCTAGTTTCTTCAAGTTTGAAGTAGAAGCCAAAAGGTAGAAGCTTTCGGGTGGATCCATCTTCGGCGTGAGGAGAAGACGAGGTGAGGGCGATCCGGACACCGAAAAGAGTTGAAGACGAAGGAGTTCAAGAAAGGTATAACCTCCTAACCGAGTAGGTAAAACTCCTAGTTAGGTTGTTAGGTAGTTGTTTAATAAAGATCTGTATTTTGAGTCCATGTTACCACCTCTTGAAAAATCGTTTTTCATCATTTCCGCAAGCCCGTAAGTACCGGGAGAGGTAACATGGACTTACAGTTTGAACCCAGCCGTACATACCCTTGACGAAGGCCAAAATAGCAGCACGACTGTCCCAAACCAACGCATCTATCTATACTACAGATGAATATTCAGCAGCTACCAATCACTATACCTTAGCGAAGGTCAAAATACATAGCTTGAATACTACTGAATATCCAACTAAAATGACGGAGGGCTACGAATGGTTTTTGCGAAACCGTGAACGTAGTGAACTTGATATAACCGAAGGAACCTGATAGCTTTTAAAAGGAGTGGTTTAAGCTCCGTATTTTAAAAGTTTTGCTGTTTTGAAAAAACCGAGTGGTTTAAAAATTATTCCAACGATTCAACTTTGGTTTGTTTGCTTTGCATTAGTGTAATGCAGTCCCATCAATTAACCTGCAATTGCAGAAAACAACGAAAATACAACATACGCTTATGCCATCTGCATTCGCCACGGGACCCCGTCACTATCCGTTGGGTTACTTAACTAACGACAGAGCGGGGGCTGGACTAGCGCGGATGAAAAACATAAGCAACGTCTATTATATAATATATCTATATAATAATATCCATTCGTCAGATGCAATGATAGGCATTCCAGATCACAGATGAACACATTGGATATACTAGGAATTCCGCATTTCGTTTGAGCCTGTAATGAAAGATGGATTCCACGGTCGTAATGAATAGCCAAACCCCACCCCAGACACCTATGGGTGTGGCTACCCACCAAATACCCGAAGTGAAGCAATCTCCCTCAACAAAGTGAGTAGGCCACTCGTCACTTCAAAGTACCTGGTAGTTTGTACATCCCACCTTGGGTCTATCCTAGGAGCAAAAACAATAAAAGAAATAATACAATGGTGGCTACAACCTTAACCCGGATGTGCCCTACAAAAATAATATTACATCACTTTACAAATTTTACAACGAATGAAAGAATGAAAACCATCATCTCACATCCCCGGCTATTCATCTACGACGATCCAACAGGTTCATATACACAAACCATTACAACAACATCACAGATATGTGCAACCCCAACTAATCGACGTATAGCAATTAGTCAACGTTTCCAAACACATATATACAACACAGAGCTTGTAAAGTAACTACGACAATAGAATTCCACACGCAATTAGCAAACATAATCAATTTTCCAAGACATGAAAATCCAGTGAACTAAAGTTCCAAAATCGATAGTTTTGAACCAATCCGGGAGTCGAAACGAACTCGAAACCCGCCCGAATCTTCGCAGAGGCGAAGACACAAGTATTCCTGTCGAATGGGGGGCCTCGGGAGGGGGTACCCACCACGAGGTGTCCCCCAAAGGAAGGCAGACCCGAGAGCACCAATTCCTGGTGCTCTCGGGTCACCAGCCCCCAAGGCCACCAAGTGGTGGTCTTGGGGGGTGGTCCCGGCCGTTGGTCCCCCCAGGGTGTCCTCGGGGTATGCATGCTTCACCCCGAGGCTTCTCGATTCAAACCGCGAGCCAGCAGGGTGCGCAAACAACTCAAAGTATCACTTTTGAAAACTGTTTTTGTCGACAGTTTTTCCGCGACAAAAACGACGGAATTCTAACATCGTTACAAGCTCTCTAGGGTTTATGAGAGGCTCTGATACCACTGTTAGTCAATGTTGCGCACCCCATGTGTTCGCGGGGAGGCGGAATTAGAAAATAATGATTTTTACGGGCTTCGCAACATCGATTTTTAGCAAGGATCGAACATAAAACCCTAGCTAGCAAACTATATGAGGTTTACCTGCTCGAATGAATGTTATACCTTGTAGAATCGTGTCCTTCTTGTCTTCTCGTTGTCCTCCTTCACCTCACGAGCTCCTTAGAGTGGAAATGGATAGCACCTCCTCGTAGACTTCTTGAAGTCGAAGAAGATCCACCCGAAAGTTCCAACCTTGAGCTTAACCTCCAAGTTGAGGCAACTAGATCACTTGGTGTACTAAACTAAGTAACCTAGAATGAGTAGAGTGTGATTTTGGGTAGCTTGGTCTCACTAACCCTTGATTCTCAACATATGAGACACTAGGGTTTTTGAGAGGAAGAAGGAGAGAGCGAATTTGAGGAAAGAGAAATAATTTTTGATAATGATAATAGAAAATGAGATGGCTAGCTTGACATGACCACAAGCATGGTATAATAAAATATCTCATCAAAATATCTAGATCACAAAATATCTCACAAAAATATTGAAGTCAAATAGTCAAACCAAGTCAAGTGGTCAAACCAAGTCAAGAAGTCAAGAACAACTAGCCATGCTACAATTATCATTTGCAAAAATAACATATACTTTTCTCCACCTCATAATTGTTTTAATCAAGTCAATGGTCAAAACCCTAATGATGTGTCTCCTTCTATACCTCTCTCATCCGTATATACATACCTGCATCCGTGTTCCGAGAAACACGAATACAATGAGACGAAACTAATCCAACAATCAAATATTAGAATCCGGCTTCAACCAAAGCCCACTAGTATTTGTCCGCTCGAACATCACACGCGCACAAGTACATGTATGTGAACGAACCCTGTCGTAAAACCATACGACCTCTACATCGTTTCGTCCGAAGCTGGGAAACCCTCCGTGTGAGACTCTAAAGATTCGACAGTACGCTGACAGTGGGTTTAACCACAAGCACGTCAGCGGTACTAGCTGCATGTAACGGCTACCCAGGTATCTGTCGATAAGAAGGCCGACGAGCAAACTCATCCAAACTCCTACTGAGCCTGTCTGTGGCAATCTCCGTACAGTCCGGTCTGTTCGTCTAAGAGTATCGCATATCGGGCCTAGGGGGCGGTAAACGTCAAACCCTTAATAGAGCAATAAGTCATGTCGGAGTACATCCCAAAACACCCTGAGAAACTACTGAAGTACCTATCAGTAAATCTCGCTTGCCTTGGCCAGGGACTTTGTGTAATGGCGTTCCGAACACAGCGCGACATCAACTCCCAATACCGGGAAAGACGAATCCTATCTAACCGCCACTGCCTCCAAGTGCTTCGGGACTGCACCCAACTACTACCTGTTTGCATGACTCAATAGAGCCGTAGTAGGGTAGCAATCTAAGAACAGTGAGAACACACTTGAGGCGAAGTAGAAGTGCCAAGTCAACGGACTAAGCTGTACTCATGTCACCTGGGAACTGCTACCTGACGATAGGTATAGTACCAACCAGCAGTACCCCATGAGTCCGTCCGGTGTAACTCATAACCCAATGAGCACCTGCATACTATCTCCAGTACGACGTACTGATGGCTGTGGGACAGACTATTTCCCCTGCTGGGATGAGAAGCATATACACTAGTCTACTCTGGAGTATCGATGCCCTGTCTCGATAATCCTATGACCAGGGACCTGTATAAGGATGTGCTTATAGACTACCCAGCCCCCACTAGTGTGACTGCCATCACAACGATGGTAGTTAAGTAAATATCCTAAGGGTTCTATCAATATGCATTAACGATACGTCAAAAGAAATATATACACATATTTAGATAGATACAAACCAAGTAGCATACTACCATATTGAGCAAGACTGTTATAAATCCGTGTATATATTCCAAGCTTCCAAATTGTAATATACAAACTAGTACTATACAATAATGGCTTCTAGGGCATATTACACTAACAGTCCACATGTCGGACGCTCGCCCCGCAATAATGAATATACAAATGAATCTAAACTGTAAAACAACCATTGTAATATAGACTATCTATCACGACAAACCATCTATAACATCAGTGCAATACATCGAATATCATATTCGTAAACCCGTCTGATTGTACATATAGCAACTAGTCGGATTATACCGCGCTATGATATTCATGGTCGGAGAGACAAATGCACAGAAAACTATGAATTTAAAATTTCGATCGATTAAAACTTTCCGCATTTTTCCCAAGTACAAAGCAGTACACAAACAAATCTGATCCAAAAAAAAATATTCTAAAAATCACATTTCCATGAATTAGTGTACCAGAAAAAATTTGGGGCATTGTAGCCAAAATTGGGCCACGGATCAGCGGCCAAATAGCACATTTGGCGACAGATTAACAGTCGAATTTTGGGCTTAGGTGCCCAAATTTTTTCTGGTCTCTACGTTTGCCTGCACATAATTTTAATGCAATCTGAAATTTTTTTGAACAACTTTGAAATTCAAACAGCAAGCATTATATTGGAAATGTGAATGGGAAAATTTCGTCGATCGAAACTCTAAATTAGTGCAAACAAATCTAGTTAAGCTTTATGGAGTGTCTCTGTTACTATGTTGGTTAGTTGTGCTCACTCTATAACGAAGTAGAGAGGTGGAATGCACAAAAATTAAATTTTTAAGCAAGCACAATCAACTTAACCCAAGTCATCAAACCATAACCGTAAACTAGCAACTACTAGAAGTTTTATCTACTATGAAAGAAGGGTTATACCGAATGATCCATGTCCTTCGGTCTTCTACCCTCTTCCTTAGCTGCTTGAGGTCTCTTTGATCGAGCTTGACCGCCGATCTTTCACCGTCGTAGATGATCCACCCAAGGGATGTGGTTCATGGGTCTAACTCTATACTAAAAAACAAAGGAGCAACTAAAAAATATAGGATGCTAGTCGAGTGTTTAGAGATGTAGTAGTGTTGTTCTAGTGGTTTTGTATCTCATTTCAACACTTGATTCTTAACTCATGAGAGTGTAGGGTTGAAGAGGAAGGAGGAGCTCAAGAAAAGAGAGAGAATGAGAATGGTGAAAATGAAAAATCTCATACCATCACAATAATGCAAGCATGGTTTTGTTAAAAGATATTTTGCAATATTAAAAACCAACCATACTGGAATAGTGTAGATTCATTTGTCTACACTATTCAACCATGTTTCACACCATTCTCATGCTACCTCACCCCTCTACCCATTTCAAATTTCTTAGAAAAGAAAAACCAAGGAAATGAGATGTCCACCTTTTAGAATATTTTCTATATAAATACGGAATATACTCTACCGTATATATATACCCGTAATCGTATCAAAATATGAATACCCAAAAAGATAGAATAACACAATGAACATAATACTTGAATATACATATCGAAATATATCTATGTAAATTATTAAATCAATACCCGATTTAATAATCCGACTTAATTCTAAGTCGGCTAGTATTATCAACTATCTGATCGAAAACCCGGATAACACTAGAATATACATATCGAAATACGTATAAGTAAATCATTAAATCAATACCTGATTTAATAATCCGGCTTAATCCTAAGCCGGCTAGTATTATCATTCGATCGGAACCTTGCACGTATCAAAATACGGCCACTACATCATTTCGCCTGAACCAGAAAAACTTTCTATGTGGGACTCTAAAGACTCGACAGCACGCTGAGAGTGGGTTTAACCACAAGCACGTCAGCGACACTAGCTGTACGTAACGGCTACCAAGGTACCTGTCAAAAAGGAAAGCCGACGAGCAAGCTCATCTGAACCCTTACTGAGCCTATCTGTGACAATCTTCGTACAGTCCGGTCTCTTCGTTTAAGAGTATCGCATACCTGGTCTAGGGGTAGTAAACGTCAGACTCTTAATAACCTGATAAGTCGTGTCGATTTAGCTCAGGACCGATCCGAGAAACTACTGATCTAACCATCAGTAAATCTCAACTGCCCTGGCCAATGTCTTATGGTTCCAGTCAACCGGACACAATGCGATATCGACTCCCAATACCGGGAGAGATGAATTCCTGACAATCACTCACTGCCTCCATATGGATCTGGACTATACCCAACCAAAACATGTATGCGTGACTCAGCAGAGCCATGGTAGGGTTGTGATAAAAGTACAGTGGGAACTCATACGAGACAAATGATGATCTCAGGTCTAAAGACTAACCTGTACTCATGTCATCTAAGAACCGCTATCTGACGATAAGTATAATACCATCTAGAGGTTCTTGACGAATCCGTCCCGTGCACGCACCCCTTGTGAGCACCTGTATACAATCTTAGGTGATCACACTAATGGTTATCCCGTAAATAGGGTATATCACATATATACCTGTATACAGGGTATGGCGATAGTGGGAGTGCTTAACAAAGTCGCCCTGACTGGGTCAGGATAAGTTTATGATGTCCTATATAACGAGTGACCGAAATGGTTATCCCATTTACACTTTACCTGTTTTACATATAGTTGTACTAGGTATCTGACTCGTTGCATGGTGTGCGAGCTTGTCAGGAGATTTTAGGCATGTCGCAAGGCGATATAGCCGGACAAGTCAATTGCAAGACGATTAGACTTGGGTTCGTACGGTATAATTTAATGACATATGCTCTTAGGGAGAGAATTTTATACCGTAACATATTGCCATACGACGTGCATAGAGACCGCGCATATAAGGAGGTTGATGGATGGATCCCATCTCCCTCACCGTGTCAGCCCTTATGATAACCTCGTTCACGGAAGGATGGACAGTCAATATACCCTTTAGCGACAATGGGCTGTCTAGGGGGTCATGTTATGAGCGTCTGCTACTTTCACTGCTATTTCCAGCAGCGATGACTATATACCTCACATTCGGGGCAGTTTCAGGGAAGTGGGTAAATAGCAGACCTAGCTATTTAGAGATAGAGGAAGATCTATTGAGATGTCTCATGATTGCATTGTATGACCAACTCTTATCACGCCATGGTTGTGAAGTTTAAGAGTGCGATGAATCGAGGAACTACCGCGGAGTTCAATTACGCTTCCAATAGGGATCGAAGGTACTTAGGAAAACATGCTTGATCAGATCTAGGATACAAGATTTCGCGAGCCTAACATATATTTGGTTTTTTTCTTTTTTCTTTTTTCTTTTAGGGAGATTCTTGTGTCGATCCTAACGGATCTGGTTGCAAGACTACCCGCTTGCAGGTTCTCAACAGTCCACCTCGCATGAACATGTATTGGTATGAAAAAGAATCAAAAAGGAGATTCTCAAGGAGAAAATTTACTCAAAGAGTCAACGGTTCAGGAAACCGGCTCAAGAAGCTATGGATGGAGTCCACTCGAAGGTGTAAGTGGGAGTATGTTAGCTATTGGGCTTCACCCGGCCTAATACCCGCCTGTTCTAGTGGCTCCTATATATATGTGATATAAGGTGCTAGGGTTCATTAATCTAATTAAGAGCAAGGATGGATCTAAGAGATTGCTACGGTTTGAGCCGTTGTCTACTCTTCTACAAATTCTATCGAGGGTTGACTTGCGAGGTGATCATCTGGGAGATTCTCGCTCTTCAAGGGTGTGGTTTCTTTCCGGCAGTTGCAAGAAGGCGAAGGTCAAAGTTCATTGTGGTAACATGGGTGAGGATAACGATCTCACCACTTTTTGGTTAAGGTAATGGAAAGTTATTTTTAGAGGGGGGTGAATAGGAATAAGCTACCGATAAGCCCAAATTAAAAATTCTGAACTATCAACACTTACTAAACAAATCACAATTGCAAACTTAGTCAAAAGATAAGCAAATATAGATACAAGTTAAGCACAAGTAGCAATTGTGAAACAACAGCATATAACAAGTAAGTGATAAATTGCAATCAAGCAAGAGTAATGAGCATAAAGAGATAGAATGCAATTTGTAAGCTAATGGGAAAATAAGAGATAAGAAATTGCAAATATAAACACAAGAGATTTTAGAGTGGTTCGGAAGATTCTCTAGTCCACTTTCTTTAGGAGTACGAGCCCGTTCCACTTAGTCACGTCTCCGATGAGATAAACACGTTGCGCAACCGCAACAACATGTCACTTAACACACGAGTGACTCTTCTCGATTACAAACTTCTTTCCCTTACAAAGGCACCCTTGCACTCAAGGATCCTCACATAAAGAAAGAAAAACTTCCCTCTCTTTTTTCTTACAAAGGCACACTTGCACTCAAGAATTCTCACACAAAGATAAGAAGATGGTTTACAATAAGCACAATACTCCCAATAGAGTTTTATAATTGAAACACTAATACTCAAGAAGATGGATAACAAATTAGAAGCTCTTGTGTGTGTGTTTGTAAGAGATTGGATAAGCAAATGAAATTTTTTTTAAGCTCTCACAAGATGCGGGTTTTCTCTTTCTTGATCACTTAGGAATTTTGCAAACTGAAATATTAAGTGATAAGAGCTCAAAAACCAACCTAAAACTCTTTTATATCCCCACACAAAAAACTAACCGTTATAAGTCAAAATCATAAATCAACAGTATTGACAGACGTCTAAAGGTCATCGGGCTAGACGTCTGTCCCTTTATAAAAATCAACACAACGGCTGTATAACGACTAAATTTTTAAAAATATTTTAACTACAGACGTCTGAAGCTAAAAATAGGCAGACGTCTGCACAAGAAAAGTTTTGGCAAAAATATAACATCAGACGTCTGTCCCAATGAACTACAGAAGTCTGTGTTCCTTACTGCAAAGCACAGAGCCAAACAGACGTCTGAAGTTCAATGGGCAGACGTCTAAAGTTTAAAAAAGGTTATTTTTAAACCTTTCATCAGAAGTCTGGTCCATTGACCTTTAGACGTCTGTCTCATCTTATTTTTGAAAACATATCTGAAATATTAGATATCAATAGTGCATAAACGTCTGAACTTCAACGAGGCAAACGTCTGGCCATATATAAAAAGCTGAAATCTGGGTTTTAATATATACGAAATTTTTAAACTCGAAAACCCAATGTTTTATCTAATGTAAAACGTTTATGCATGCGTGTGTGGGTGTTCAAGAGCTCTAATTAATAGTAACCATATTCACTAGAGTAGTTACAAAGAATCCATGTCGATACCGAATTTCTTCGAAATCTTGAATCTTCGACACTTCGACACAAGCTCTTGAAACTTTGGCGTTTCTCTTGGACTTTGCATTGGTCGATTGATCTTCAATTAGTTTCGACACTTGATTCTTCAAACTCGAACACGCTATTTCACTCACTTGCATCTTGAAGTCGATATTTCATCTTTAAATGAACTTCGCTTCGACTTCGATCTTTAACGCTTCAAACTTGGACTTGGCTTTTAGCTTCTTGGGTATTAGTAGCTTGTATTCTTGAATCCCTTGAACCTTGGCTACTTAGCATTATGAAGCTTGAATATGCAAATTATGAAGCACTCATATGTATCCTCCAATCTCTATTAGATATTCTAATTAAGCTCGATTTTCTCCATCCTCTTTTACAGTGCTTCGTCTCGAGATATCTGATAATCTGAAATGCAATCTCAAAGACCAAACTTATCATATACAGTGTTATGAAATATAATCAAGTTAACAAATACAAATATATGAACATTTATTGTTTTTGATATCACAATCAGGAATAGTATATCAATATCAAGATATATCTCAAACTCAAAGCATGAGATATTGATACACTAAATATATATACATGGTATAAGAGAAGTAAGATATAGATCACATATATATACAAATTCTTATTGTGAATTACCAAAATAATGAATGAGAGAAATATATCGATATCAAGAATATAACACAAGTATAATATGAGATATTGATATATTACTTGGTATACACAAGATATAGCATAAACATGCTAAACCTCAAGCGTATACGAGTTTAGTGTCGATAGGATAAAGTAAGATAAGTAAGTGACACTAAACGAACTATTCATGTTTAAGCTATCATCAAAACTAAATGAAAGGATCATCCAAAACCATATATTCTTATAGAACCTTGTGTGTAGATCTTCTATTCCGCTGCTATGATTTGTTGATGATCATGTTTGATCTTTGCACCTAAATGCTAAAGTTGATATTGGTTTCAACCAATACAATTAATATTCATATGACTTTCTTGTGTGACCAAATGTTATGGAAAATCATATGGAAGGTGGACCCTAAAATGCATGCCATCACGTTCCTTGACTTCCAGTGGATTTCATAATCTTTCTCATGTCCGTAGGTGGAGACCAATAAATGAAATGTAGATATTAGTATATTAATTTTGAGAATTTCCTTCATGTATATGCAAAATAACGTAATATATTTTTGGGGAAAATGATAAGATAAATAGCCTTTCTTAACTTCATTAAAAATATTTTAATGAGTACATCCACTCCAAATTATTCGGCATACAAAATAAACTCTGAATGAAATACATGAACATGAGAAATCTCTATTCAAAAGTCTTCGACATCTTGGTCTTTATATACTGTTTCCGTTAGTGCTCGAGACCCCCGAACTTTGATTATTCTCATTCTGTGCGGTTGACTATTCCCCTTGCACTGTAATATAATATATTGTTTTTCCTTTCCTTAAGGAAACAATGAGAAAATTAATTCATAATGTAAAATATCTTGAATAGAGTTAAAAGTAAGAAAAAACACAATCCATATCCCTCTAAACACATAAAAAGACGTCGTTGATACATCCATGTCTTGCTGTCAGTTGTCGAATTTTTACTCTATCAGGAAGTGGTTGTTATTTCTTAAAGGCGGTCTGAAACTAAACCAAATATCAAATGGTATTATATAGAACTAGCTATCCTCACCTTTGAGCTAGCTTGAGCTTGTTTACCCTCTTTATGACCTCTAACGATCGAACATTAAGATAAAGGTAGAGTTTAAACAAAACAAGTTTGAAATTGGATTTGATATATTTCATTATGGAGAGAACATTCACAAAGGGATTGCTGTTATGTACAGAAATTTTATAACGAAATTTGAACTTGATAGGTTTTTATTGTGGAGAGAACTTTCATAAAGTGATTGTCGTTATATTGAGAACTTTCATAACGAAATTTGAACTTGGTATTTTTCTGTTGTGAAGAGGACTTCACGAAGGGGATATCATTATGTAGACGTTCATAACGAAATTTGAACAAAGTATTTTTTTGTTGTGAAGAGCACTTTCACGATTGGAGTATCGTTATATAAAAGACTTTTATAACGAAATTTAAACTTGGTTTTTTTTTCCTGTTGTGAAGAGGACTTTCACGAATGAAGATAAAAGATTTTTTTCGTTGTGTAGAGAAATTTCACAACGAAATATATCCTCCAGAAACCTTTTTATAGCATCCGTATAGAGGGTAGAAAGGCTTTTGTTGAATTGATTCAGCCCATACTATGGTTGCTAGAGAGTTGCTTCAATTTTGTTGAAAGCCACTTGCTCCGCTTGATCTCAGACGAGTAACGCATTCTTTTAAACCAATTTAGAGGAGGGATTAATTCTCTATTTTCTATTCATCGAGTAGGGTAAGCTTGTCTTCTCGATACTATTTTTGAAACCAATTGTTAAGAACATAGGATTCTTCGATTGGATGATTGATAAAATGATAGCACACACAGTACCTCGGATGATCTGTTTTGCTAACCTTTTCTGGTCGTTTTAGGGCTGGCAGTTGTAACCAATTCTCCAGAGCGTTTTCAAAAATATTTTTGGAGTATTCTTGTTTAAAAGAATTGTTGGGGTCAAAAATTACACCCCATGAGCAAAATAAAAAATTCAAAGAGTCAAAATCAAAGTCAAGCTGGACCCGAGCCGGGACACAAGTCAAGTGGGCCGAAGCCCGAGCCCAAGCCAAGTGGGCTCATGCCCGGTCCAAGCAGAGCCAAAGCTCAAGAATGGAGGCCAGCCTCATGCAAAAAAGAAGAAGAATGCAATATATAGATTTAAATGTAAATTTTAGGAATTAATGTAAGAGATTATGTAAAAATCCAATTTTGTAAAGCCTAAAGGCTAAGGTGTAAAAATATGCACATTTGTATAGAAATAGGCAAAAATCCAATTTTGTATCGCCCAACGGCTCAAGTGCAAATATGTAAAGGGTATTTAAACCCCACCCAAAATAGAAATGATAGGAACTTTTCATTCTCTCAATCTTTAGGGTTTAGAGCATCTATCAAGAAAGAGGCAAGTCTTTTTCTTCTTCATATTCTTTCTCAATAGAGAGAGAGAGAGAGAGAGAGAGAGAGAGCGCCCAAGTGGAAAGAGAGTTCTCTTTGGTCTCTCTCATCTCTTTATTTCTCAATACAAACCATCAAAAGAGAATCCATCTCTTTTGGAAAACTCCATCTCATGAACTTGAGATCCAAAACCAAAACTAAAGAAAGGAGAGGGCTGGTAGTTGTAACCAATTCACCAGAGCGTTTTCAAAAATATTTTTGGAGTATTCTTGTTTTAAAGAATTGTTAGGGTAAAAAATTACACCACATGAGCAAAATAAAAAAGTCAAAATGTCAAAATCAAAGTCAAGGCGGACCCGAGCCGTGACACAAGTTAAGTGGGCCGAAGCCCGAGCCCAAGCCAAGTGGACCCATGCCCGGTCCAAGCAGAGTCAAAGCTCAAGAATTGAGGCCAGCCTCATGCAAAAAAGAAGAAGAATGCAATATATAGATTTAAATGTAATTTTTAGGAATTAATGTAAGAGATTATGCAAAGATCCAATTTTGTAAAGCCTAAAGGCTAAGGTGCAAAAGTATGCACATTTGTATAGAAATAGGCAAAAATCCAATTTTGTATAGCCTAACGTCTCTAGTGCAAATATGTAAACGGTATTTAAACCCCACCCAAAATAGAAATGATAGGAACTTTTCATTCTCTCAATCTTTAGGGTTTTGAGCCTCTATCAAGAAAGAGGCAAGACTTTTTCTTCTTCATATTCTTTCTCAAAAGAGAGAGAGAGAGAGAGAGAGTCCCAAGTGGAAAGAGAGTTCTCTTTGGTCTCTCTCATCTCTTTATTTCTCAATACAATCCATCAAAAGAGAATCCATCTCTTTTGGAAAACTCCATCTCATGAACTTGAGATCCAAAAACAAAACTAAAGAAAGGAGCAACCTTTCTTTATGAAACTTGAAGGATAAGAGAGAAGAATTCTTTGGGTGAAAGCCTTTTGTTTTTCCCCCAGGCAAACAAATTCAAAAAAATGAACTTGGTGAAAGCCCTCAGCTTTCACCATGCCAGCGCAGGATCTCCCATGTGATCCATAGGAATATGGGTCACAACCCATGTTCCCTGATCAAAACATGAATATGAGAAACACCCGTGTTCAGCTTTGAGATACCCCTCAAAGGGATCTCCTTGCTATGGGACCCCTCTCAATAGGGGTCCTGTTTTCGGGATCCCCTTCATGGGATCCCATCTTCGGGACCCCTCTCGTTTCCCCGCTTTTAGGACCTCCTATAGGGGTTCTTCTTTCAGGATCCCCAAGGGGTCCCCCGCTTTCGGGATCCCCCCTCAAAGGGGTTCCCGCCTTCAGGAAGGCCTCCCAATCTTGGGAGGCCACCACACACACTCTCTCACCACCTTTAAAAGAAAATTTTGTTTCGAGGTGTTGCACCGAGCCCCACAAGGGGGCTGCTAGCCACCTTGACCCCCGTCTGCTGACCAGGCAGCTGGACCACTTTGTGATGGCCCTTGATATGTTTAAAGAGGCCAAAAAATTGTTTTCAAACACAACACACATATCACCGAACTAGTTTATATGATACGTATGACCCGTTAATTAGAGGTTCCTTTGTCTCAAAAGTAAGGGATAATTAACGACAGTTTTGTCCATGGCTGCTGGATATTCGAATTCTTACTATTAATAAGCCTCATGTCGAGCATATGCAGGGGGATCTGTAAACGCCTGGCATGCAAGTGCATCCATTTCAATGGTTGAAGAAAAATACTTTACATATTCTGGCACGCCCGGTAGCACCTTTCTCTCATCCCATATTTCGGGTTAAACGATCAAGCGAACTTAGTCAAGGAATACGTTGTTGTCTGTATTGAACCATGGTCCCTCATGCAGATAAACAATCATCAACAACCAACAATCGAAAATCAACATCGCTCAATGATGTCTCAGAAATCAAGCTCGGTCTCCAACGTGACCTCCGTTGCATACACGATCAAGGAAACCGCCAAAGTGATCTTTCCGTCAGCTCTTATGTAGCAATGGAAAAATCATCCAGTTCAGTTTGGGCCATCACAATCGTTCCGGTATCCACCAACGCTCCTACCGCGGAGGCTCCAATAAGCCAAATCAACATACCTTCCTCAAGGGGAAAAATGCTAGACATCATGATCACAAAGATACTCGAACTAGAGCGCAAGTCTATATTTGATCGGCTCTTTACTGCTCTAGCTGGGGGCAAAGCCGTCAACTCACAAGGGGTATCAAGTTATCTTGAGTAAGCCTAAGCAACTCCAATGGCAACTGCACGTGCAACCATCTTCTCTAGACTCTCTTTCGGTCGGATTACGACGACTGTCAAGGAGATAGAGGCCCGCCAATCCCTTAAAGAGAAAAAGCTAAAGCTGAAGCTATTCAGATATAGAGCCAATAAAAAGGCAAGGGCTCCTATTCCATTGGAGTTCTTAGGGTTCTAAGAACATGGCTACTCTGCAACTAAAGTCAAACCTGCCGTAAAAATGAGCAATTCTTTTGAACCTTTAAGGTCGATGCAGAAGAATACTATGACCGCGAAGATAAAGAAAACAACGATTCAAAGAGTTCGTCAAAGAGGCGTGTCTAAACCCCAAAGTTAAAAGAAAGACATGGTCTCACCCTGGGCATCCCAAACTCTACTCACCAAGCGAAATCAAAAGAAGGAATTGAAACAGTGGGTACCAACTGTATCTAAGATTTCGGTCGGACCAATTACTCTCAGTTGCTTCTCCTTTCCTAAAAGGAGTGGACCACGGCAACGGTCCAAAAGCCCATAAAGCATTGTTACCATTGATGAGAGAATAAGTGGATACATTATCTATATAATCTACATGGTAGGACTGGGAACAATAAGTTGTTAGTTATATGTATGCCCTAGAGGCCATTGTTGTACATAGGATGTATATTGTAGTGGATGCAGGGACATATATAGGGAGGACTTTCTTGCTCGACATGATAGTATGCTATCTGGTTACTCTTTACCTTAACGTGTATACTGATTGTCTCTCTGTTACATGTTGGTAAAGCCCTTAGGATGTGTACTTGACTACCTGGACTATGATGCGGATCATACTAGTGGGGATATGGTAGTCCATAAGTACATCCTTCAAGGTCCCTAGTCGTGGGTGTATCGAGACGGGGCATCGATATACCAGACTAGACTAGCGTATACCTTCTCGACCCATACAGATGGGCGATGGATGATCCCATATCCATTGGTGTTTGACATCAGAGATGATATACGGGTGCTCAGTGGAGACTGGGTACACTGGACGGACTCGCCGAGAACTCCCAGATGGTATTATACCTTACGTCAGATGGCAGTTCTCTGGTGACACTGGTACAGGTTAGTCTGTAGACCCGAGATCGTCATAGAGTCTTGTGTAATTCCCACTGTGCTTTGATTTCCACCTTACCACGTCCAAGAGGGCGTGCAAAACGGTGGTTTTTGGGTACAGTCCCGAATCACATGGAGGCAATGAGCGATAGGAGGGGATTCGTCTCTCCCGGTATAGGGAGTTGATGTTGTGCTGTGTTCGATTGGCTATAACCGGAAATCCCTGACCTGGGTTGTTGAGATTTACTGGTAAGTGTTACCAGTAGTATCTCGAACTGTTATAGACCTCATATCGACACGACTTATCGAGCTACTGGGGTCTGACGTTTACCACCCCTAGGCGAGATATACGACATATCAGACGAACAGACCGGACTGTACGGTAAGTGTTACTGGTTGGATTCACAGGAGTATGAGCGGGCTTGCTCGTCGATCTTCTGATCGCTCAATACCCAGGTGGCCGTTACGTTTAGCAGACCGCTTGTGGCTTGTGGATGTTTGATATGATCATCACCTGCTGCCGGCGTATTGACGAGTCTTTAGAGTCCTACACAGAGGTTTCCTGGCTCAAGCGAAATGAAATAGGAGCGCATATGAGATATGTGCGGGACCGAGAATAATACCAGTATGTGATACTGTATTCGATTCTCGCGATTTGCGACATTGATCGGTTATATGCGATATAGCCGGGTTATCGGATCAAGTGTTGATTCGATAAGTTGTTACTATTGATATTAGTCGGTTATATGCGATATGACCGGATCGTTAAATCAAGTATTGATTTAATGATTTAATGTATAATTATATATTTGATATATTACTTTACATTAACTAATCTTGGTTCACTTAAAATGTTTTTCTCACTTGTTTGTGCACATTGTATATGTGATATATTTTTGTGCACAAGTTAGTATCATGTTTGATGATACATGCAAACTTGGGTGTATGTTTGGTTTAAACCATGGTTAGTCAATAGTTAGGGTTTCATTTGCTTCATTTACTTATTCATTTATTTATTTATTCATTTGAGAAAGAAATAAAATGGTGGCAAACTTTGGATTTTCTTTGAAGCTTCTTGAAGCTTTGAAAGACTTTGACCATTTTGTTTCTTTCCTTAACCCTAACCATTTACTTAACCCTAGTTTATTCTCTACACTTAACCATGGTTGCTAATTTGATAAGAATGACTTTATTTCCATTTATTAATAATTCTTGTCATATTATCTTCTTCTTCTTCTTCAAGAAGAAAGAAGCTTGCTTGCTTCAATGGTGATTTGAGAAAAAGAGTGAGAAATCCAATTCTAAAGTGAACCCACTTCCTATTTCTTCATCCTCTACCACTTGCCATGTAGTATAGGGTGTTTTCTTCACAAGTTTCATGACTTGGTGAAGTTGGAGCTTGATCTTGAGTTGCCTCGACGTAGATCATCTTCGGCATCGAAGTCGATGACCTAGCCTGCCCATTTCTCCGATGAAGCCGACGCTAGAGTCCGGGATCCGATGATCGCAGCGAGGGGACATCGTCACGGAGCTATGGAGGTGGAGGACCGAATCTACAAAGGTTGTATTTCCGTTCACTTTAGAGTAAAGTTGTTTGCTCGTATTTGTTATCGCCTAATCTTTAGTTAACGATCTAGTTAGGGTTTCTCGGCACCGGAAAAATTTGAAATTGGCATGGTTGATGCCTTGTGAGACCTCCTTAGAGTGCCTAGGAACCCTACATAAGTCCTCATAAACTTCGCAGTCAAAATGAAGATATGGTCGTCATTACCCAGCCCCAGCTTAGTTAGGATGTAGTTGACACTTCCCAACCTCAGCTCGGCCCAGACAATGATAAAAAAAATCTTTTCACCAGGCTAGGCAAAAAGAATTTACAATTCCTGGAGGCTCAGATGACGAGGATGTAACATTTCCAAATAATAAAATATTATTTTTGGGAATTTTTATAATTTAATATTATTTTATTGAATATTTTAATATTTCGGTATTATTAAATACAAATAAATGGGAAAAATTTTGGAAAAATTTTGGGAAATTATAAAATAGGGTATTTTATAGAATTATTCCATTTTAAAGTTTTTATGATTAGTTATATGCTAATTTAGTGCTAATCGCGATTAAAAATCGCTAATCGGTTTTTTAGCATTTTTGTGCAAAACATGCACACATCATTTTTATCACACTTGTGCATTTTTCTTGCCATGGTTCACTTTGGGTTTACTATTCTTGGGAGAAGGATTTTGAGTGAATAAGAAAAGAAAATGGAAAAGGGGTTTAGAATAAAGAATTTAGTAGTAGGTGAGAGAGAGAGAGAGGTATGATTTCACTTTGACTTAGGACTTAGCCATCTCTTCATTCTTCTTTCATTTTCTCTCTCCCTCTTCCTCTTCTCCTGCTACTGCTGCTGCTCCTTCATCTCCCTCCCCTCTTCAAAGCCCCAAATCACCTCTAAAGCAATACCAAAACCCTACCCCAATTTCATAAAAAGTGTGCACAAGCTCAAGATCTACACATTGGACCAAGGAAGCAGGGATTTTGGCCACTAGGGGCAACTCAAGAAAATTTTTGAGTTGCCAAATGAGCTATTTACTGAACCCTTAGCTTAGTTTTAGCATTTCTTATACCCCTATGTTGTGATAGAACCGATATTGTTTGATTTTGTGGACTTGAGAAAAACCTAGTTAGGGTTTGAGGAAAATTTGAGTTATGATATGAATTTGAGCTCAGTAAAGGCTACACCAACACCTTAGTTCTATAATTGAGACCCAAACCTGAAGCTTAAACCCAGAATACGGATTTATAGAAACCGATATCCGAAAATTTGTTAAATTTGTGAAGGTTATTTGAATCTGCTTTTACCCCGAGACTCTGAAAATTAAATTGAATTGACAGTAACATGTGCAGGCATCAAGGAAGCTAACCCCAGAACCCTAGCCCCTACTCCCCTTTCCCGGCCGCAAATTTAACCCAATTGGCCGCAATTTGCGGCCCGACCAGCACCAAAATGTCTCGTTTTGGTTTCAGAGCTCCTATATGTGTAGTTTAGACCCCTGGTATATATAGATTTATCTAATTTGACCTAGGGTGAAATCTGGAGCCTATTTCCTTTGTTGCTGTTTGGGATTCGTGTTTCCGTATTCCGTATTTTAATTCTGAATTCACGTATTGTGTTTTACCTCGACTATTTGGTGTTTATACGACGATATCGAGGATTTATAGATGGTTTTGAAGGCGTGCCCGTAGGTTCTAACCTATGGGCCCCTTATCGTATCGTTTTGGGTTTCATGTGCCGTTTTAGATTTGATTTGGTTTTAATGCGCATATACGATACTTTGATATGTAGGTACCCCATGAAGATTTCGAGACGACAAGCAAGCGCGTGGCGACGTCCACAAATGAAGACGCAAGGTGAGTAGATTATATCTACTCACCTGAAGTCGAGTGGATGGCGTATAGCACCCCTGCAGTCCGTAGTTGATATACATATATGATAGTTATAGTGTGTCGTATTTGTGTTAGGTGTATTATGGATAGTTTAGGGTTAGAAGCAGCTAGTGTAGTTTATAGTCGCGAACCCTAGAATAGATTTGCACCTACACGTACACCCTTGCATATTCATTACACTTGCACTGTGTTTGATGGATAGTGGATGACTTTGGAGATGAGTTGATGATATTGGGTTTTGTGCCGCGAGATCGGTGATTTGTTATGATTCGTATTTGGGATACGACATGTGATCTCTAGCGGGCCTTTGGACGTGTGTTTACACACGCAGTTATATTGATGTTATCAGTTGTACTAGACTTAGATCATTACCCCAGATTATGTGATATGATGATGATACCAAATAATTGATGAGAGGAATGTGATATTGACCCGTACTCAGCTATTGGGATGTCGTACGACGATTTACCGTACGAGTTTTATATTGATGATAGATCCGCGCTCATGACTCGAGGATGTCAGATGATATACTGTATCGTACGCGATACCATTGAGGCGGGATCACCGACTATTATATTATTTATATATATATCGACTTAGATTTCGGTGGTTTCCATACCCCTCCTGATGGATTGGGCTTGGTAGATGTTAGACTAGACCCGAGTCATACCTATTCCAAAATGACGAATCGGGAATATCTTAAGGACAAGTAAAGGGATTCTACGGTTATTTTCAAAAGACGTATCTATTCTTAAAAACACCGTAACCCTTATTTTATCAAAACCCCGATTCGTCTCATTTCAAATGGCACCACTACAGGACATGTACATATTGGTGTAGATTCTTCACTGTTGCATTGATTATTCGATTCCGCATCGCATTGCATGTGTTATTTCTATATTGCAACCATACTGTTAGGACACCAGCACCATTATCGATGATGCATATGTTCCACGTACACTTGCTTGCCGGCTCACACACTTCATCATCGATAATTGCCATGTCACTACACAGTAGTATTATTGCATCATGATATGACATTGTATGTGCATACTATTATTATATGTCACATTCATCATGCTTTCTGATTATACGCATTGAGATATTCGTTTTCATGATATTTCTGGATTTGGGAACCGTGGATAAATTCAAAGGAGAGTATGTACTTATTTGAAAAACCCGGTTTCCTTGATATGATATTTGCGCAGCCACCATGAGATTTATCGGTTCTGATTACATACCCCATACGAGGAGTGTGTGCCGTATGAGGGTACATGGTGGGGCCCGGTATGGTTCCCCTCGGCAAGATGATCGAAGGATTATGCCGATTGAGCCTGGAGGTGGGCGAGTACCTACCGGTGATTGTATTTGAGCTCAGCGGATATCCGGGGGATACCGACCGGAGTTGAGAGATGGACATGGGTTGACCCGTGCTGCCGGGGCCGAGGGCCGATACCGCAGAAGGAGCCCCATATGGACGAGGATTTACGTGCCGATGCTAGGCACAGGTTTCATGATGTTTCCATGATTTTGATTATATCCTCACATTTACATGCATGATGCTTATTGTCATTGGGGTGACAGGTGGCGGGATCCACATATATACAGACTTTTATTACATTGATCATACTTCATTTGTATATATAACAGGGTATGAGGGCGCTGTTATATATACCCTTACACCAATATTAGTTGAATGGGACGCGAATATATGTGTATTAATATCCATTTTTGATATTTCATCATATTTACTTCATGCAGACATACCTTATATTTATGACATGTTATTACCTGAGGCTCTGGCACGAGTATTTGGCACTACCTATATGTTTAGATGTTACATTGCCACCTTATCATGCTTCAGACTTACTCTTGAGGTTTATATCATATACTGATCGTTTTGACTTAGGATTATGTCTTGCATTCGGTTTCTGCTTGTAGATATTTCTATTCACGAGTTGGCAACTCACCCCCGTTGTGCCACAGTTCTTGCAGGTTTTGCCGTACAGATTCCATAGCTGCATTTCTGGCACATTGCTTCCTTGCGGGTGAATTGCTTTTGGTAGGTGGGCTCTTTTGTATCAAGAACCACCATTGTATTTGTATTATTCATTGTATCTAGAAATTCCATCAACCAAAACTTGTTTATTATTTCAGACTTAGACTTTAGTGATGTATTATTCGACCTTAGAGTCGCGCTTAGTAGTATTGCAGTTTTCATGCTTATTGAGTTTCTTTTTGGATTTGACCCTCGCCATTCGGCGTTGTATATTATTGCTTGCGTGGTTATGACCGTCGATTGACGAAGAGCTAGCTCCCGCTTGGGGATGCCTTTTACTCATTGCATATATACATTGTTCTTGTTGTACGCCGTTCGGGGCCAGTATTTACAAAAGAAACTCTGCCGAAATTTTTAGAAAAGACTTTACATCTTTTAAAATGCATATTCGGCTTAGTTATTTAAAAACCTTGACTTCAAAACATGTTTTCTTTACCTATTAAAAACCAGTTTTCTTTATTTATCCTTAAAATGGTTTTAGATTTCTGGGCTTTTGGCTTACTTGGATCAGATGGAGTCCTATAGACTTCATATGGTTCAAGGGCCAGTCACGTGCTCTTTCGGGTCGTGACAAAATTGGTATCAGAGCGCTATGTTGATCTTGGTTCGAGTCTAAGTTTGACTATGTGGAGCCTAGGGCGTTTATATATATACAGAACTTAGGCTTGACCTTACGGAACTTAGACTTAGTCGAGGGGGTATTAGACCCGAACTTTCGTCGCGTAGGATGACCCTTGGTTGATGGAATAGGTGACTAAAGTAGAGTGACGTACCGTGGGTATGTTTCGCGGCATACTTACGACACGCCACTCCGCTTAAGGAACCTTAGGATGTACATATTTTCGAGATTAGTGATTCTCTTCATATCCATGATTATACATCCATTTGAGATCCTCGATTCTATTAGTTCCATGATCATACTTTCTTGATGCAGTTACTTCTTATGATCATGTATCCATTCTGGATCTGTTGTTTTCTTTTATCATTGATCTGCTCTCTTCGATACTCGATTGAGGTTCCTGTCACCATTGGTTGAGCGCAGTAGAGCTGCTGCTAGTGCTACGGTCAGGGCGAGCTCGTCTGGTACGAGGGCCGACTATTTTCTGGTGACATGGGAACGTCTCGAGTTAGTATTGATGATTGTGACCTCTTATGGAGGCGAGTGCTTGGTTTCACATTGGATGATCGGGCCATTGTTAGAGCTGCCAGTTGAGAGAGGACTGTTGATGTACAGCATACCTCAGAGATTATGATGTCGCCTACCATGCAGACAGATGGACCAGCTGTTGCTGAGATTGACAGTATGTCGCTTCCGGAGCTTACGAGCTGAGATCGCCGGAGCTTCCAGGCAGATATGAGACAAATGATAGCTAGCCTACCCGATTTGAGAGGAGAAGGTGATTCGTTCGATTTATGCACCGGAGCAGGCCCAGTTGAGTTGAAGATTTCCAGTGTGCAGAGTCTTACTCAGATCTAGAGCAGACCGATTTAGAGAGGACCGCCAATGTATCGCCTTTCCTGGAGGATTGAGGCGCTGTTCAGCATACAGACGAATGAGCCAGTTGCTGCTGCAAATGACGAGATATCGCCCAGACGATTGGAGCTACTGCAGCATGAGTATATACTTAGAGATATGATGGTGAGTCGCTAGTCACCCGAGGATGAATGAGTAGGACAGGTGTTCGTTCGCTTACCCCGATGCGAGGTCATCAGATAGATTGCTTCCAGCTAGAGACGACTTCACGTGGAGACGTTGAGAGTCGATAGAAACGATCGAATGTCAGGAGCCCATTTTCCAAGTTTAAAGTATACGGAAAGACATGCAGGTGATTCTATGGACCCTCTAGAAGAATGAAACCCTAACTTGACTTAATGACCGCGTGAAAGCCTTTGAACCTTAGGGTTTGCGGCAGTTCCGCGGCGCCATTAGTGAGGCTTGGGTTTGCCCTTCTACGGCTGGACCACCGACGCAGTAGCATGTACTCGATACTATTAAACTGTACTCAAGATGTTGATCTCTTGGGGGATTATGAGGTTCTGACGAGACGATCAAACGATTCGACATCATTCGGATATCATGTGATGGGATGCATTGCTTGGGAGACTCCAGATACGAGTATAGCCGTTGGAGCACGGTCCATGCAGCCACGATGAGACGAGTCCGAATCAGTCGACATTGAAGCAGAGTGAAGTAAAGAGTTCGCAAGAGATTTCGACGAGATGGCGTTCCCCTCCGCTGACATCAGAGATGCGATACGCACGCTGAGGCATTGTATATGGATATACCTTCCAGAAAGAGGCGCGATGACTGTGCAGCCATTCCGGAACAAGAATTAGCTTCAGCATTGGACGATGACTTCCGGGCAATTCGGCAGAAAAGAGATATGCGAGAGACTTCGGATCGACCGTAGCCGAGAGCATTGCAGTGCGCAGATTGAGACGTGACGTCGAAGTGGACGGAAATATAGACAAGCGGACAAGAGGTTCGTGCGAGACGCTGACGAGCTGTCATTACTTCCCGTCGAGACCAGAGGTCAGATATGCTTACAGAGGCGTTGGGGTGCAACCAGATTCCGAGAAATGTTGTGCTGAGGACACAGGCGTCTATTGAGCGAGAAGAGATTATGCAAGAGTACCGGCCTCCGTACAGATCGGCATAGGCATGATTGGAAGAGACCCTGAGCAGGATTCCTTCCAGGACACTGCTGCAATGATGTTTGCACTCAGGATCAGATGTGTGACGTACATTCAGAGAGCCAGAGGCCGACACCAGTAATATGCAGCTTTATGAGTGGTCGTGAGGATTGACCGAGAGATGACCAGAGAAGTGCCAGAACGGAATCGTCCCCGTTAGCACACCTGACAGGGCCGATGAGCCGATTGATTGCGAGATAGGTAATCCGCAGAGAAGATAAGGACCCAGAAGCAGAGGACGCCAGACCATGAGCAAGAGACGAGTAGATATCTTGCGCTGCTAGAATTGGATGCACCGAGTCCTTCTCGACTTTGAAAGCGGAACTACCGACGACGGTATTTATGGTTGTGATTTTGTGATTCGGTTATCAAGTATCCGTCATCTTGGATTTCGATATTTTGGGCGTTCTGTTTGTATGATTTAGTCTTGATGGCTGAGTTTCATGATATTTGTTTTCATGCACCCACTGGGTATTTATATTTTGCGCATAGTTATTACATTTGAGATATTGATTGTGATTTCACGCCTATCTTATGCAGTGATTTGATTTACACTTCCAGCATAGTTTTCATGCACCTCTAGTGTTTTGATATACGATTTTGGTGCACGCCAGATGCACTAAATCGGGATTCTTCGTGCATGTCATATGCACCTGATTTTGCTGTCAGGCATACACGTTGCCTATGACAGATGTTTCGTGCATACCAGTTGCACCTAGATGTTGTTTTGTGCACCTGTATGACACATACATGGATTCTGATTCCTTGCGCACCAGACGCACAGGATATTCTTATATATACATTTTGGGGATTGATTTCTAGTAGAGCAGTACATTTTTTTTTGATATTCGCTGTGTATTGATGTTTTCGGAGCCCCGACAATTTGGATATTTTTTTTTACTGAAATGTTTTAGTATTGAGGGTTTAAATTTAAATTCGGGGACCGAATTTCTTTAAGGGGGTAGACTGTAACATTTCCAAATAATAAAATATTATTTTTAGGAATTTTTATAATTTAATATTATTTTATTGAATATTTTAATATTTCGGTATTATTAAATACAAATAAATGGGAAAAATTTTGGAAAAATTATGGGAAATTATAAAATAGGGTATTTTATAGAATTATGCCATTTTAAAGTTTTTATGATTAGTTATATGCTAATTTAGTGCTAATCGCGATTAAAAATCGCTAATCGGTTTTTTAGCATTTTTGTGCAAAACATGCACATATCATTTTTATCACACTTGTGCATTTTTCTTGCCATGGTTCACTTTGGGTTTGGTATTCTTGGGAGAAGGATTTTGAGTGAATAAGAAAAGAAAATGGAAAAGGGGTTTAGAATAAAGAATTTAGTAGTAGGTGTGAGAGAGAGAGAGGTATGGTTTCACTTTGACTTAGGACTTAGCCATCTCTTCATTCTTCTTTCATTTTCTCTCTCCCTCTTCCCCTTCTCCTGCTGCTGCTGCTGCTCCTTCATCTCCCTCCCCTCTTCAAAGCCCCAAATCACCTCTAAAGCAATACCAAAACCCTACCCCCATTTCATAAAAAGTGTGCACAAGCTCAAAATCTACACATTGGACCAAGGAAGCAAGGATTTTGGCCACTAGGGGCAACTCAAGAAAATTCTTGAGTTGCCAAATGAGATATTTACTGAACGCTTAGCTTAGCTTTAGCATTTCTTATCCCCCATGTTGTGATAGAACCGATATTGTTTGGTTTTGTGGACTTGAGGAAAACCTAGTTAGGGTTTGAGGAAAATTTGAGTTATGATATGAAATTGAGCTCAGTAGAGGCTAAACCAACACCTTAATTCTATAATTGAGACCCAAACCTGAAGCTTAAACCCAAAATATGGATTTATAGAAACCGATATCGGAAAATTTGTTAAATCTGTGAAGGTTATTTGAATCTGCTTTTACCCCGAGACTCTGAAAATTAAATTGAATTGACAGTGACATGTGCAGGCATCAAGGAAGCTAACCCCAGAACCCTAGCCCCTACTCCCCTTTCCCGGCCGCAAATTTAACCTAATTGGTCGCAATTTGCGGCCCGACCAGCACAAAAATGTCTCGTTTTGGTTCCAGAGCTCCTACATGTGTAGTTTAGACCCCTGGTATATATAGATTTGTCTAATTTGACCTAGGGTGAAATCTGGAGCCTATTTTCTTTGTTGCTGTTTGGGATTCGTGTTTCCGTATTCCGTATTTTAATTCTGAATTCACGTATTGTGTTTTACCTCGACTATTTGGCGTTTATACGACGATATCGAGGATTTATAGATGGTTTTGAAGGCGTGCCCGTAGGTTCTAACCTATAGGCCCCTTATCGTATCGTTTTGGGTTTCGTGTGCCGTTTTAGATTTGATTTTGTTTTAATGCGCATATACGATACTTTGATATGTAGGTACCCCATGAAGACTACGGGACGACAAGCAAGCGCGTGGCGACGTCCACAAATGAAAACGCAAGGTGAGTAGATTATATCTATGGGGGAAGTCGGGTGGATGGCGTATAGCACACCCGCAGTCCGTAGTTGATATACATATATGATAGTTATAGTGTGTCGTATTTGTGTTAGGTGTATTATGGATAGTTTAGGATTAGAAGCACCTAGTGTAGTTTATTGTCACGAACCCTAGAATAGATTTGCACCTACACGTACACCCTTGCATATTCATTACACTTGCACTGTGTTTGATGGATAGTGGATGACTTTGGAGATGAGTTGATGATATTGGGTTTTGTGCCGCGAGATCGTTGATTTGTTATGATTCGTATTTAGGATACGACATGTGATCTCTAGCGGGCCTTTGGACGTGTGTTTACATACGCAGTTATATTGATGGTATCAGTTATACTAGACTTAGATCAGTACCCCAGATTATGTGATATGATGATGATGATACCAAATAATTGATGAGAGGAATGTGATATTGACCCGTACCCAGCTATTGGGATGCCGTACGACGATTTACCGTACGAGCTTTATATTGATGATAGATCCGCGCTCATGACTCGAGGATGTCAGATGATATACTGTATCGTACGCGATACCATTGAGGCGGGATCACCAACTATTATATTATTTATATATATATCGACTCAGATTTAGGTGGTTTCCATACCCCTCCTGATGGACTTGGCTTGGTAGATGTTAGACTAGACCCGAGTCATACCTATTTCAAACTGACGAATCGGGAATATCTTAAGGACAAGTAAAGGGATTCTACGGTTATTTTCAAAAGACGTATCTATTCTTAAAAACACCGTAACCCTTATTTTATCAAAACCCCGATTCGTCTCATTTCAAATGGCACCACTACAGGACATGTACATATTGGTGTTGATTCTTCACTGTTGCATTGATTATTCGATTCCGCATCGCATTGCATGTGTTATTTCTATATTGCAACCATACTGTTAGGATACCAGCACCATTATCGATGATGCATATGTTCCACGTACACTTGCTTGCCGGCTCACACACTTCATCATCGATAATTGCCATGTCACTACACAGTAGTATTATTGCATCATGATATGACATTGTATGTGCATACTATTATTATATGTCACATTCATCATGCTTTCTGATTATACGCATTGAGATATTCGTTTTCATGATATTTCTGGATTTGGGAACCGTGGATAAATTCAAAGGAGAGTATGTACTTATTTGAAAAACCCGGTTTCCTTGATATGATATTTGCGCAGCACCATGAGATTTATCTGTTCTGATTACATACCCCATACGAGGAGTGTGTGCCGTATGAGGGTACATGGTGGGGCCCGGTATGGTTCCCCTCGGCAAGATGATCGAAGGATTATGCCGATTGAGCCTGGAGGTGGGCGAGTACCTACCGGTGATTGTATTTGAGCTCGGCGGATATCCGGGGGATACCGACCGGAGTTGAGAGATGGACATGGGTTGACCTGTGCTGCCGGGGCCGAGGGCCGATACCGCAGACGGAGCCCCATATGGACGAGGATTTACGTGCAGATGCTAGGCACAGGTTTCATGATGTTTCTATGATTTTGATTATATCCTCACATTTACATGCATGATGCTTATTGTCATTGGGGTGACAGGTGGGCGGGATCCACATATATACAGACTTTTATTATATTGATCATACTTCATTTGTATATATAACAGGGTATGAGGGCGCTGTTATATATATCCTTACACCAATATTAGTGGAATGAGACGCGAATATATGTGTATTGATATCCATTTTTGATATTTCATCATATTTACTACATGCAGACATACCTTATATTTATGACATGTTATTACCTGAGCTCTGGCACGAGTATTTGGCACTACCTATATGTTTAGATGTTACATTGCCACCTTATCATGCTTCAGACTTACTCTTGAGGTTTATATCATATACTGATCGTTTTGACTTAGGATTATGTCTTGCATTCGGTTTCTTCTTGTAGATATTTCTATTCACGAGTTGGCAACTCACCCCCGTTGTGTCACAGTTCTTGCAGGTTTTGCCGTACAAATTCCATAGCTGCATTTCTGGCACATTGCTTCCTTACGGGTGAATTGCTTTTGGTAGGTGGGCTCTTTTGTATCAAGAACCACTATTGTACTTGTATTATTCATTGTATCTAGAAATCCCATCAACCAAAACTTGTTTATTGTTTCAGACTTAGACTTTAGTGATGTATTATTCGACCTTAGAGTCGCGCTTAGTAGTATTGCAGTTTTCATGCTTATTGAGTTTCTTTTTGGATTTGACCCTCGCCATTCGGCGTTGTATATTATTGCTTGCGTGGTTGTGACCGTCGATTGACGAAGAGCTAGCTCCTGCTTGGGGATGCCTTTTACTCATTGCATATATACATTGTTCTTGTTGTACCCCGTTCGGGGCCAGTATTTACAAAAGAAACTCTGCCGAAATTTTTAGAAAAGACTTTACATCTTTTAAAATGCATATTCGGCTTAGTTATTTAAAAACCTTGACTTCAAAACATGTTTTCTTTACCTATTAAAAACCAGTTTTCTTTATTTATCCTTAAAATGGTTTTAGATTTCTGGGCTTTTGGCTTACTTGGATCAGATGGAGTCCTATAGACTTCATATGGTTCAAGGGTCAGTCACGTGCTCTTTCGGGTCGTGACAGAGGAGGACCCAATGTACATCCCTAAATATGCATAGCGAACATCACTCTAAAACTATCAAAAACGGCTCCGCGAGAAAGATAAAAAGTTGGCCATGATCCATTACAAACTTGATAATATGATGAGCGTCATTACACAACTCATAACCCGAGTCACTTCGATGCAGACACAACTGTTGATACGGCAAACTCGATCAAATCAGGCTGTTTTTCATACTATATAGTAGTATGGAAAACTGAATGATTTTGGGGTTTTAAATTGTTTTGAGTGCCAAAAACCGAATTTTAGAGAAAACGAGTGAGAAACCTATTTTAAGTATTTTTCTGGAATTTTATCAAATATTTTATGGTATTTTTATCCAAGCAACAGTTCACCATGTGTTTGGTGACAACACACATGGAGAACTATTGCAATTTTAAAACCCTAAATCAGATTTTAAACGATTTAAAAATATTTCTAGAAGCAAAATTCTCTGTATAGTTTATCATGCGCGTCCCTACCCAATGCATGGTGAGTTGGAACAATATTTTACTGTTTTTAACACAATAAAATTGTTGAAATTCGATAAAAACAAAATTTTGAAAGCTGTAGTACTATGCGTTGGGTTACAACACGCATGGAAAACTGCAACATAAAGTCGAACAATAAAATGGTTTTATCGATTTTTAAATGAATTTTAAAAGCTATAGTTCACCATGCGTTTGGTGACAACACGCCTGGAGAACTACAACAATAAATACAAATAATTTAAAGGTTTTCTCGTTTTAAAAACTAATTTTCAAAAATAGTAGTTCATCATGCATGTTGTAACCACACGCATGGAAAATTGTTACCCTATTTTCAGTTTTTTCTCAACAATTTTCAATAATTTTCGATGAGAACATCGTTCCTTTTCTTCATGTGTGTTGTAATATAACACATAGAGACCTATATGGCTGAAACGGCCCAAAACAGCTGGTTTTTTAGTTACTTGACCCTATTTTCTATAAATAGATCCCAAGAGCTCTCATTTATCTTGATCCCGAAATTAAAATCCCTAAAGCTCATTTCAAAATTCAGAGAACGGCTCCAAATTTCTCATCACGCATCAACGAAGTTCTGGCGAGATCCAAAGGAAGCACAACACGACTGTCTTCTTCGAAATAGAATTCTTCTTCCCCCTCTCTCTTTTTAAATATCATCTTGCATCTAGGATAGCCATTATTTTTATTACGCATATATAATCTTAGAGCCATAGGGGTAGGGATAAGTCATTTCTACTGCCGTCAGGCTCGTAAGTTATTTATCTCCATTCCTTACCTTTTATGCGCCATTTATCTAGATCTGATACTACACTGTCGTTTATCTTATAGATCTTTCTTATTTGTGACAGGAAAAATAAGGAAAATACCGACAAGGACCAAAGCCTCTTTGAAGCGCGGGCGCTTGCAAAGAGAGTTGCCGAACCACTCAACATAATCTTCTATACCAATGGATGCCTAGCGGGCCTAAGACAAAATCCACAGGTGGCAATTGTGAACAAGAACAAACTAAAAAGAAGCGATCGCGCCGTGAAAGGGACTAGGGTCTTGAAGCTGGATCCTTCGATATCCACAACAACAAACGCAGGGATCCACCTATAAGCCAGAGGATGATGTCTCAAAACAAGAAACAACCATCCCCTCTGATTCAGGCGTGCGGCATCCCCATGAAGGTTAGCCATACCTAGCTCTGGGAAGAGCCTCAACACTTAATAATGACTTGTTCATTTATGACAAGATTGCGGGCTTAGTCGTCAGCAAAGTTAAAACATTGGTAATTGAAAATGGGGTGCAGAAAGACTGTACCGACGGTGGGAGGCCATATCCCATGGAATATGACCTTTTGGAATACCCAAGCGGCTATGTCCCCTCAGGTTCAAATGGTTTAAGGGCATCGGGAACGCTAATCAGCACATTGCTTATTTCAAAGTGCGATGCGGAAATACCAGGGGCAATGATGCGCTGCTTCTCAGGAAATTCATCAAAAAGTCTGACTAACATGTCTTTCAAATGGTACAAAAGTATACCGGACAACTCGGCTGAGACATTCAATCAAATGGAATATCTATTCAAACAAAGATTCCGGAATGTCAGTAATAAAATTACCGCTGCTGACATTATGAAAACTGAAAGGAAGGGTAATGAGAGCGTCACAGATTATATAACCTGATGGTGTAATCTCAGTATCAAATACGAACAACCGTTAGGCCAGGAGAAAGATGTCAGGGTCCTCATAGGAACTATTGACAATTGGTTGACGCCTCTCTTATGCACATCGGGCATCATAACATTCCAGAACCTGACTAAAAGAGTCTAGATGTTGGAATATGCAAATCCTGAGTCTTTTCAAGACTTCCAATCTAACAACAAATTCAAATGTTCGGAGGACGACAACCACCAAAGTGGAAATCTCGACAACACCTACTCTTTCAACATGTCTACCGATAGACATGAGCGAGAATCGAGCGGATCAAAAGCCGATTGACCTCGAAAGCCAGTACAGGGAAAAGAATCAGCTCTAGAAGGGAAGACACAGAAAATCTACTCTTTCAAAAGGGACAAAACCTGCAAGGTATTTAAGGGTGCCATGAAAAACGTTCTGCGCTACCCCTGTCGAAGAGACCACATGAAGCAAAGATGACCAATAATCCCAATTACTGTTCATATCACAAATCATTATGGCATATCATCAAAGACTACTATATTTTCAAGGATTGGGTAGAGGAACAATACAAAACAGGGAAAATCTTGCTGTCCTCTGGTGTGTTGGTGAACAATCAAGCCGCGGCCGCCAATTTTATGCAGACGAAAGATGAAGCCCTCCGGAAGAAGAAAGCTCAATCATCCGCTCCAAAAACGACTTGAATCTACTACAACCTTCATGTAATGTATGCATGTCTAAAACACTAAGGAAATACTAAGGCATTTTCAAGGAAAACCAGGGTGTGAATGAGAAAATCAAATAAATCCCACTGCATCGGCCATCGACACAGCTCCATCAATCTCAAAATCCAAGGATTTCAAATAAGTCTTGTAAAAATATATCATCGAGGTTAATCAAAAGATAAGCGCACAGCTTTGATCTTTAAGTCGTTAAACTTGGAATCAGAAATAAATGCTCTTGACCACTAAGTCGTTAAACCGGAAAATTTAAAAAAAAGAGAGAAGAAAATAAAATAAAAAGAAGAAAGTAAAAGAAAAAAAGAAAAAGGGTTAGTTTGCAAGTAAAAGGGGTAGAATGAAGACTTGAAAAGTGTTCATGAGTAAAAATAGTAAGCCTTCTCGTGAATTTGCGAAAACATAAAAGTGCACAAACTCGATGAAAGAAAAGGAAATATCAAAATCCTCAAAAGGGAAATGATGAGTCGCTCCCGGCACCGTACTCTACTGTAGCGATGCAGACACGGAACAAAAAAATCCAAATCCTCCAAATGTGAATGATGACTCGCTCCTGGCATTATACTCCAGTGTAGTGATGCAGACACCGAATAAAAATCCAAACCCAAATCCTCCAAAGAAAGATGATGAATCGCTCTAGGTACCATACTCTAGTGTAGCAATGCAGTCTCCGAACAAAAAATCCAAATCCTCTAAATGTGAATGATGAGTCGCTCCTGGCATTATACTCCAGTGTAGCAATGAAAACGCCGAACAAAAATCCAAACTCAAATCCTTCAAAGACGAATGATGGGTCGCTCATGGAACCATACTCCAGTGTAGCGATGCAGACGCCGAACAAAAGTTCGAACCCTCAAATCCTCCCAAAGGATAATGACGTGTTGCTCTCGGTACCATATTCCGGTGTTAGCAATGCAGATGTCATCCGAAAATTCAAATATCAAAATTCTCCAAAAGGAGAATGATGAATAGCTCCTAATACCATACTTCAATGTAGCGATGTAGACGCCGAACAAAAATACGAACTCTAAATTCTCCAACGATGAGTGATGAGTCGCTCCCGGTGCCATATTCCGGTGTTAGCAATGCTGACGTCAACCAAAAATCCAAACCTAAATCCAATTCAAAGCTCAATTCACATTGGAATCTTTCCAGCTTCAAAATCTAAATTCCAAATCTTTAAAAGGCGAATGATGAGTCACTCTTAGTACCATACTCCAGTGTAGCGATGTTGACGCTAAAAAAAATCCAAATTCAAAGCCTCCAACGGCGAATGATGAGTCTCTACTGGTACCATACTCTAATGTAGCGATACTGAAGCCAAACAACAATCCAAATTCAACTCCAAATTCCAAACTCAAATCCAAATCCAAATCCAACTCTAATTCAAATCTCAACCTAAATCTTGCGAACTTTAAAGAAATCCAAAATTCCAAGTCCCACTCGGTGGTGCTTCCAACATCAAAAGTCCCATCGAACCAGACTGGAGAAAATCAAATCAATGTCGGGTGGCGGACGAGTTATTGCTAAAGCCAAACTTCAGTGGTAGAGACGTCGACTCCATTCCCAAATCAAATCAAATCGAATCAAAGTTGGGTGGCGGACGAATTATCGCTGAAGCTAAATTTCGATGGCAGAGATGTCGACTCCGCTCCTAAATCAAATCAAAGCAAATCAAATCAAAATCGGGTGATAGACGATTATTACTGAAACCAAATTTCTATGGTAGATACGTCAACATCGTTCTCAAATCAAATCAAGTCAAGCAAATCAAATCAAATCAATGCCGGGTGGTAGACGAGTTATTGCTGGAGCCAAATTATCGTGGTAGAGACGTCAACTCCAATTCCAAATCAAATTAAGTCAAGCAAATTAAATTAAAGCAAAGCTGGGTGGCGGACGAGTTATTGCTGGAGCCAAATTTCGGTGGTAGAGACGTCAACTCCGTTCCTAAATCAAATACAGTCAATCAAATTAAATCAAATCAATGTCGGGTGGCGGACGAGTTATTGCTAGAGCCAAATTTCGGTTGTAGCGACGTCGACTGCATTCCCAAATCAAATAGAGTTAAGAAAATCAGATCAAATTAAAGCCGGGTGGCAGAAGAGTTATTACTGGAGCCAAATTTTGGTGGTAGCGACGTCGACTGCTTTCCCAAATCAAATAGAGTCAAGAAAATCAAATCAAATTAAAGCCGGGTGGCAGACGAGTTATTACTGGAGCCAAATCGACTCCGTTTCCAAATCAAACCAAGCAAATCGAATCATATCGAATCAACCGACTCAACCATCGACCTCTACGCTAGAATCAAACTCCATGTCGAAATCAATTCATCCAACGACCTCCGTGACGGAATCAAGCTCCGTGTCGGAATCAAGTCAATAATGACCTCCCCGTCGAAATCAAGCTCCGCCTTGGAATAAAGCCAAATATCATTGACCTACCAGTCGGAATCAAGTTTCACCTTGGAATCAAATCAAATATCATCGACCTCCCTGTCGGAATCAAGCTCCATCTCGGAATATAGTCAACCATCGACCTTTATACTGGAATCAACTCCGCATCACAATCAAGTCGTCCAACGACCTCCCCGTCGGAATCAAGTTCCACATCAGAATCAAATCAATCATTTACATCCGGTCTGGAATCAAGATCAGCGTACTAATCAAGTAATATATCATTGACCTCCCCATAAGAATCAAGCTCCGCCATGGAATCAAGTCAAATATCATCGACCTCTCCGTTGGAATCAAGTCAAATATGATGACCTCCCCATCAAGCTCCGTCTTGGAATCAAGTTAACCAATGACCTTTGCGCCGGAATCAAGCTCCATGTCAAAACTAAGTTAACCATCAACCTCTTTGTCGGAATCAAGCTTCACCTCGGAATATCCACCGCCATGTCACTAAAAATAAACCAAGCCAATCTCTCCATGAAAAAAGATCTATCAATTTCATGCATATGACCCATACATATAGTATGCATTTATTGATTGGGACAATTTGTTGGGGTCGAAAATTACACCCAACGGCCAAAGTCAAAAAGTCAAAGTCAAAATCGAGCTGGGCCCGAGCAGGGACTCAAGTCAAGTGGGTCCATGACTAGCCATGCTGAGTTAAAGCTCAAGCATATGGTCCATCCCTATGCCAACAAATAAGAAGAATGCGGTAAATAGATTTAAATTTAATTTTTAGGTATAAATGTAAAAGAATTGGGGGAAAAACTAATTTTGTAAAGCCCAAGGGTTAAGGTGCAAAAGTATGCATAAGTGTAAAGAATTAGGCAAAAAGCCAATTTTGTTAAGCCCAAGGGCTCAAATGCAAACATGTAAAGGATATTTAAACCCCACCCAAAATAGAAAGGATAAGAACTTTTCATTCTCTCAATCTTTAGTGTTCTGAGCCTTCACCAAGAAAGAGACAAGTCTCTTTCTTCCTCATCTTCTTTCTCAAAGAGAGAGAGCGAGTGAGTGTGCCCGAAGAGAAAAGAGAGTTCCCTGGTTACCCCCTTTGGGACCTCCAGTGTTTGAACGTTGAAACAAACGTGAGTTTAAATAAAACAAGTTATTTTTAGTGTTTAAGAATTGACCAGAAGGTCCTGGATTCGAGATTTCTGGCAGTGCAAGCACATATCGTTAATTACACTCTGTTGTCACAGGACGCACCTGGATGAGATATCGTACTAGCTCATTTCAAATCGCATCATTATGGTGTTGAGGTTCGTGTATATATTAATTAAGTAATTACCAAATATATGTCAAAAAAAAGAATGTATATTTTATTCATTTTTTTTGAGTTTGTATACAATTTGAATGTAAATACATTGATATTTGAAAAAAAATCTAAAATACATCAAACTCTTATTTAAGAGTTGAATAGAAATACTTGAAGGTATTTTAGTGTCAACTTGGTGAAAGTTGATGGGCACTGCCTTATGTAGGGGCCACATCACTTCTGCTGCTGTGCAAGTGGGACACCCTGAGTAGAGTCCATACTACCTCCTTTAAGGTAAGGGTATCACTGGAAAGTGTCCTACAGTGGGAGGGGGATGAATAGGATAATGGCTAACAATTAAAACTTTATTGCTCAAATCAATACACGTTGCGGAATTATAATAGAATAATAACAAACACAATAAATAATAGAATAAATAGAGTTAGAAATGCAAACTCAGAGCGACACCGGAAAATGATTACGGAGTTCGATACAATCCGTATCTACGTCTTCGCCTATGCTTCTCCTTAGGAAATATCCACTAAATAATCCTTCTTTAGGTGAAGTGTAACATTTCAGAGATGTAAAATATTATTTTTTGAATTTAAATAATAAAATAATAAATTTTATTAATATTATAAAAGTATGGAAATTAGTTTTAAATGGAATAGTATGATTATATACATATAGTTTGGAAACTATTTAGAAATTTATATGAATTGTTGATTATGGAAGCATTTATTTGATTTGGACATTTTATAAATTATTATAAAATTATTTGTATACAAGTTTAATGTTAAACTTGATTAATATTTTACTAATTATGTATTAACCCTATTTGTGTATCATGACATGCAACATTTTATGGGTAACATTGTCTATATTTGATGAACCATGGCTTCAATTCCTTTATGCTGTTTTAAATTGTTTTGTTTTTTTCGAGAAAAAGAAAAAGATAAATAAAGAGGGCGGGGACAAGAGCATGGTTGAGAGAGAGCGAGAGAGAGGGAGAAGTTTCCATACACTTCTATATCTTTCTTCACCTTCCCATTCTTTTCATTTCTTCATCTCCCATTTCCTCATCTCCTTCTCTTCATCCTCCTTCACCCTCACTACCATCCTAATCCACCTTCAAAACCACCCTTAAACCAATTACCACCTTCACGAAAATCATTCCTCACATCACTACAAACACCATGGTAGGATCAAGTTGGGACTTTGAGCACTTTAGCCATCCTAGAAATTTCTTAGGTTGCTCTTGGAAGGTAAATCCCTCACTTTTAGTTAAGTGTTAAGTTTCCCTAAGCTCCTATAGTAATTTAGAGTTAAATAAGTACAGGTTTAATGATCTTGGAAAGTTCTAGAATGAGATTTATTGGATGTTTTGAGTTGTGGAGGTGTAGTTGAGGCTCGGTTAGTGACTACAACCTTTTAGTGATAGAATTCCGGACTAAATTTGAGTTTAGAAGTCCCAAATATGAACTAGGAATTTTCGGACATCAGGTTATTGTGGAAATGTGATGATCAAATAGGATCTGCTTTGACTCGGGGACTCTGAAAAATATTTAGCGAACAAAAAGAGATGTGTAGGCAATTAGAAACATACCCTAGAAACCCGAGCCCCCAATTCCCTCACCTGGCCGCTAGAAAATGCTATCTGGCTGCAATTTGCGGCCTGACCTATAGGAATGGGTCCCAGGTTTGGTCCAAAGCTCTATTATCTGATATTTAGACCTATCACATATGCAAAATGTCATAATTTCACCTAGGATAAAATCTGGGAGTGTTTTTCCAAATTGTTGTTTTCGTTTTGCGATTTTTATAAACTTGAGTGTTTGTATTTGAGTTTTTGACTCGGTTGTTTGACGTTTGTACGTCAACATCGAGAAATGTTTGGTTATTCTTGCATGCATGGGCCGTAGGTTCTAACCTAAGTGCACTTCGCGTGTTGTATCGGTTTTCGGATTTGATTCTTGTTTATGATACGACATTCCTTGAATTGTAGGTGCCTTCGCATGGACTTCCGGAACGACGAAGGAGAGCAATGCGTCATTGACTTTGGCTAGAGTAAGGATAGTAGGTGAGTATATGTATATCTACGGGGAAAGTCAGGTGGATGGCGTATAGCACCCCCGCAACCGTAGTAATATGGTACTTATATGTAGTTATATATACTTCAATGTTGGATATGTATACTTAGATAATAGGTTTCTAGGAGACTATGGATTAAAATAAGTGTACTCGTAGGAAGGTATACTCTTAGCCATATTTCTCTTAGTCACAAGCCTTTGGGATATATGTTGTCACACACACACATACACACACTTGGTATAATATGTGTGTATATATATGTATATATATACATGTGTGTGTGTGTGTGTGTGTGTACATGTATGTGTCTGTGTAAGATGAGGATATGATATGCTAGAAGGATATGAGTCGATATGATCGGACATGATTGTTCACCGCCAAAAATGGAGACGAACCGGGATGGATCGTCTTGCCTGAATTCTGGGGGCAGGTACTATTTGGATTTATCTGTCCACCTCTCCGAAGATGCCTAGTTTTTTATGGCACCGTATATCGGAGGTTTGGACGGATGTGGCAGTTGTAGCAGACTTCATCAGATTCCCCCTCGTTTGCGAGGGTTTTTTATTGTGGGGATGCTCTTCCCTACAGGCGCAATCCCCTGTAGTTAATTACGTTATCGCATCGCGATAACCACTTTCTCTGGCTCCGGAAATTCACTTCATGTCGTATGTGTTTTTGTTTGCTTGGGTTGCTCGTGGATTGTATACGGAGACTAATTTATGTCGTCGCCCACAGGGCGTGTATTAGTCCAAATCCGTATATTTTAGATTTAGACTTTTTTATTTAAGGATCGTTAATCTGGTTTAAGATTATGATCGATTTAAATGTATGTGAGCATTTGGGGCTCGATTTGTCGTTGTTAAGGACACATTAGTCCAATTTGAGATTAAGATCCACTTAACAAATTTTAGGATCATTTTTATTTCAGATCCAATAAAAAAGCATTTAGGCTCTCTTGTTTTAGTTTAAAAACGTTTCGGTCCATTGTCATCATTTTGGAGACGAATATTAGTTTATGGACGTTTTGGTCTGTTATCGCCATTTTGGAGGCGAATATTAGTTCAGGGACATTTCGGTCCATTGTTTAACTTGCGCGCACGCGTATTTGTTACATAACGAAGTGAACAATGGTGATATGGAATGTGCCCAATTTGGGGTACGATCCGATTTGAGATGTGCACGTCAATTTGGAAATGCATCAATGTGGGATGAAAGGAATTGTTGGTCGCTAGGACCCGCCACCTCACTGAAGACGTTGAAGAATTACAACGACATATATCAGAGGTGTGAAGAGATGTACCCTTGAACCGAATCCCATATTTAAGGGAGAAAGATTATGGGAGCCTTAAGAATTTTTGTTAAGGATACGTTGGTCCAATTTGAAACTAAGATCCACTTAACAACATTTTAGGATCTTCCTTATTTAAGAACCAGCAACAGAGCATTTGGACTCAGTTGCAAGACTTTAGCAACTTAGCCAATTTGGGCTTAAGTCTGTTCAGTCTCCCCTCTTTTTTGAAAAAGTGCTGAGCACTGGTTTGGGCTCTGTTTAATCAGCCCATTTTTTTTTATGCAAATGTGCTGAGCACTTATATGAGTTCTAACACCTACATATGATCATGCGGAACTGTCAGTCACGGGGGTTGCCCAATAAGTGTTGAACACTTTACTCCTTTTGTCTTTATATGGACTGTTAGGCACTCTTTATGCTGTCTACATGGGGGACACGTAAGGCGCTGGGCACTGCCCAATGAGTGCTAAGCACTCTCTTCTTCTGTGGCGTCTATGTGAGGGACACATGAGGCGCTGGACACTGCCCAGTGAGTGCTAAGCACTCTCTTCTTCTGTGGCGCCAAGTTAGGGACACGTAAGGCGCTGGGCGCTGCCCAGTGAGTGCTAAGCACTCTTTTCTTCTGTGGCATCCACGTGAGGGACACATGAAGCGCTGGGCGCTTCCTAATAAGTGCCAAGAACTCTCTTCTTTTGTGGCGCCCACGTGAGGGACATGTGAGGCGCTGGGCACTGCCTAGTGAGTGTTGAACACTCTCTTCTTCTGTGGCGCCCACGTGAGGGACACGTGAGGCGCGACCCAATGAGTGCTAAGCGCTCTATTCTTCTGTAGCACCCACGTGAGGGACACGTGAAGCACTGGGCGCTGCCCAATGAGTGTTAAGCACTCTTTTCTTCTGTGGTGCCCACGTGAGGGACACGTGAGACGCTGGGCGCTGCCCAATGAGTGCTAAGCACTCTTTTCTTCTGTGGCGCCCATTGATGATCAAGCTTTCATTTTTTTAAGAACCAAGTTCTTTTATGAGAACCAGGTTTCTGTTCTATGCTTCGTTTCAAGGAGTTCAATTCCTAGTCCTTTTCTGAATCATTGATTCTCAAGAACAAATTCTTCCCGATTAGAATTAAATTCTCAACTTATGAGAGACTTCTCTTATGGATCTCAGATCTAGAGAAAGAACTAAGTTCTTTTTTAAAAGGGTTAAAACCTTAGATATGTAAATGAAATGTTTTGATTTCTGCTCTTTTTATTTACCTAGAGTTTTTGAGGAGGGAGATCTTCTTCTCTGTTCCCTTTTGATACTTTCTGTTTTAATTTTTAGAAGCTTATGGAGGGGGGGGGGTTCTCTATATCAGACTTGAAGTCTTGGGTCTTTTATATAGTAGAGGCAATTAACTTTGAAAAAATATCTTATTAAGAGATCCCAATTGATTTGGGGATTTTTACCCACCATTAGATCTTTGATCCAAGGGTTTCTGTTTTACAGAACATATTTTCTTGTTTCTAACAATATTGGGGAAATATTTTCCCTTACACAGAATTTATTCTGTAAAACGGTGATTTTTTAATCACCGTTGGATTTTTAATCCACCGGTTCTCTGCTTTACAGAAGGCGATCTTTCTTGTTTAGAAAGATTGAGAAAATATATCCCAAAATAGAATTTTATTCTATAATCCAATTTGGGGGATGTTTTCTCCCGACAGCATTTAACTCAGTATTTTTGATGATTTGTCATCTTCGTTGGATCTTTGATCCAACAGCTCTGTTTAACAGAGAGTGGAATTTAATTCTACTTGGGTGCCGGCGCTCACGTGTTGTGCACGTGGGCACAACTTAAGATTTTAATTCTTATAATGGGTATTTATGTGCTTTGCACATTAGCGCCCGCGTTGTACATTGGTGCCTGCGTGAGGAGCACGTGAGGCGCCACCATAGGATTAGTTCTTATCGGATTGGTCTTAGCGCTGGCGCCCTTTTGGGAAGCACGTGAAGCGCTACCTCATTTTTTTAACAGAGCTTTGCTCTTTTATTGGGGAAACAAATGCCCCCCACCGTTGCGCTCACGTAGCTCGCACGTGAGTACAGTGGTGGCATCTTTTCCGCTGTTTGATCTCCAGGGGAGTTGAACCGTCTCCTTGTGTTTATAAGTAGGGCCTTTGGTCCTTGAGATGAATGTTGTTCATGTTCTTTAGTCTTCTTCCTTCTCTGAGAATTTATTTCTCTTTCTAGAGCTCAGATCTCTGTCCAAAGAAACTTCTCCCAGAGTTAAAACTCTGTCAAAAATTGGTAAGAATCATGCTCATGATTTAACTCCTGAATAAATCTTTGGAGGAATCTCTTCGTGTTCTAGGTTTTTTAACCCATTAACAGAGCTTTGCTCTTCTTTTGTAATGATCTCTTAGAGATCTAAAACTTTTACTTGAGTAGATCGTAGATCTTAAAGATCTTTAGGGTTTTACCCTATTATTAACAGTGATTTTATTTGGAATTTAATTCCGTTTCTCGAGCGGAGTTCCGGGATGTTATCCCATTGTTCTACAGAGCTTGACTCTGAAAAATTTCTTTTAAAGAAATTCTTTTGGGAATTTTATTCCCTTTCTTATTTCCTTGCTGATTCGAAATCTGTTTGCAGCACACATTTCTCAAGGGAGTTTGACTCCATAATATTTTCTTATTAAATGAGAATCCTTTTGGATTCTTTCAATGAGTAACTGTCCCATCATTGATGGGGTGTTACCTTGATTTTGTTGGGTCCCATGTCCTTTTCTCTTAGAACTGCTGTGCAGTGCATTCTTTAGGTGTAAATGAATGTTAAAGTCTTGAATATCGTGTCGATACCTAACCCCTCCCTTTTTGTGCAGGTACTATGGCTTTTGATTCCTCCTTTCCCTTTGTTCGCTCGGAGAGTGCTTTTGCCGACGCACCTACAGATCGGGAGGTCTTCGCATTTATTCGGGACCATGACCCAGAGCTAAAGTCTCTTCATTTGTGGGTCATGGTACGATAAAATTATTCGGGGTGGGCGTAGTTTTATTTGCGGAGCGCCTTCGGAACCGATCCCGGCGATCCATTATGCCAATCCGCTACCGGTGACCTACGTATTAGAAGAGGTCAACTGGACCTCGGAAGGTCGTCTTCAGCCTTCCATGGCCTCAATACCAGTGCAACCACCGATGACCATGGATATTTTAAGGCGACGCATACGCCAAGGAGAGTCGCGTCCTTGGGAGAAAGTTTACATGATAGGAATGACTCCCTTTCATTCAGCTGGCTATCTACAGTGGGCCCGATATATCCTGTCGGCCCAGAAATCGCTGTTATTAAAGACCGGGTTGTATCCCGCGATTTACGCGTCCCTCTTTCACTCCCATGCTCCTCATGTGTGGTGGATCAAATATTTTTTAGAACAATTGAACGTCCCGACCCACACCTTTCTCTTATCAGATCGGGAGGTTTCGATTTCATTAGAGGAGTTTGCGGAGACCTCCGGCTTACCTGTTAGAGGGGAGTATTATGAGGAGCTACTTCCCCCCGACGAGTATATCCTTGCACCAAGTCAGTGGTAATGGGCCTTACTCCGAAGAATGCCATTCAACATCAGTTCCTGAGCTTGATCAAGGTGTTGAACATGTACGAGAGTTTATTCCTGGAGTCTGGTGGGCACGAGTTAGTTTCACAGATTTCATCGCCTTCTTTCTTCGTCCAGAGGCTCTGTCTAAACAAGCTGTGAAGTTTTCCAAACTCGACGATCCGTTCGGATTTGGTTCGGATAAATTGCCAACTGCGGAGGTGGATTTAAAGAAATTCTTTATTCCAGATACTTCAGTCGTCCCCTTCGTAGAGATTTCCGCCCCGGACGTTGACGAAGAGACGTTCTTTATAGGGTTTATCGGCTTGTGGTTGAGCTGGCTTGCATTTCTGACGCACCCCCACTACATGAGACCATCCTTTTTTTATCCGGCTCATCGTATCACCATGGGGACGCGTGTAACTGCTGGGGTCACAAGATTAGCTCATTTATATCACGGGCTGAGCTTAGCAGCCGACACCACTCAGCTGTGTCTGAAGCCCGTCAATCTCCCGTTGCATTACCTCACCTCATGAATTGAGATGCATGTACTGGGAGCCTTTGGTGTGCATAAATGACCCAAATTTTACGAAGGATACAATTTTCCACGGGTCATGCACGTAGTCAATGTTTCTTTACCCGACCCGACACAACGGGAGGCTCGGCGAATGCTTCTTCTCCCATACATGGTCGGGGATGGCATGAACTTCGTCGACAAAGTCCTGACCATTGGCAAAGAACCTTTAACAGCAGTCCAGCCGTTGCACGATGTTTTAAAGGACAGGGCTTCTGTGTTGAGGGCTCGAGAGGTTATGCACCTGTATTCTATCAGGCCGGGTTTTCTAGTATTTAGAAAGAATGCTTCGGTGCTGTTTATGAGGTATAACCCACATCGCTTCGCTCTGCAATTGGGTTACAACCAAGGCGTTCCTCTCGAAGAATTCATCATGGACCCCGTCACTATTGAGGAAGGTATTCGTAACGTGATGCATCACTTCATGTGTCTAAATATAGGGTCCCACTTCCTTGTCAGTGAGCCGGGTTATACTCCATGGGCATCATATGCTTACGTTGCTTAGTATCAACTTGCAACGGGTGCTATCATTAGGGAGGAGAGGTAGCTTCTGCTCGACCATAAGGATGTTGTTCCTGCTAGTAATCCGGCGGTCCCGCTGAAGCGGAGGACAATCGTTTGTCCGTCTTTAAGAGAGATCGCTACGGCTGTAGTCCTATGAGCTTTTCCTGATAATCTTCGACCGGATGTTCCTGCGACTGCGGTAGCCGTGGCGTCCCCGAGTCGGGCATTGATTCGGAGATTGGGACTCGCCGCCCGAAGAGACCTGTCAAGCGAAAACTCTTATCATTGGGTGTAGGTGCCAGCTCATAGAAGAGAAAGAAATCCTTATTTTCTGCTGATGTCGTATTTGGACAGGAGCCCCATGCTCTCTATAGTGAGGACTTGTGCGAGTATGGCACTAATGTCCGTCTGTTTGATGTGCCTGTGACTGATACTGATCTTCAGGTCGCCATTGAAGCGTCGAAACGACTTGCCCGTGAACATGCAGTGTTAGCCTCTATTGCGGAGTCAGGTATACTTTATTTATACTCTCCTATATATATCGCCTCCCCCTTATTTTTGAATTTATTATGTTTTACTAACGCTTTCTTTCTTAATAGGTATTTCTGCTGAAGAGGCTCTCTCGGCTTCCCTCAAGACGTTTGAGGAGGAGGAAAGGCTTCGTGCCTCCTTAGGCCTTGGTATGCTTCGCTTCACTACACCTTTATATTTTTAGTTCCTTTTACTTATGATCCGACCCTTTCCTTTATCCTATTACAGGAACCACCATAACCCAGGTTGTTCCGAATGTAATGCCGGCCCTGGGTGGTGATGTAGAAAAGCCTTCAGAGACATCGGTTACGGCTGAGGCCCTCCCAAGGCCACCGCAGGAGGTGTTGCTGAAGCTTCCTATGATGGATGCCATAGTGGATCCGGAGGCCGAGCTCAGTTTGGATAACGACGTCCCCCTGTCAAAAGTTTTAAAGAGGTCGGTTCATACAGCCCAGGCTGAAAGGAAGCGTAGAAAGTATGCTGTGAGGGAACGTCAGGCTGTCTTGGCCGCGGGCACAGGTTCAAATGAAGTTCGACCTTCTGTCGTTCCCATGGAGGGTGTCCCTTCTGATTTGTCTATTGCTCATAGGCGAGTTGCGCGTGCGGCTCGGGAAGAGGCCGAGCGATTACTTCAAGGTATAACAACGCGCAGTCCCTTGTTAGAACTTAGTAACCGTTTTTCCTCGAATCATGACACATTTTTTTTTGTTTTAAAGCAGGGCCAAGATCTGGTGATGGCCTGGCAGGTGAAGTCCCGGCGACTAAAGAGCATGAAGTAGCCAATCTTTCTCTGGAATCTGAGACTGCTCCGACGGTCGCCTCTTCTCCCTGTGGATCCTTGATATCGACGGGGGATGCCTGCATTACAACTGCCCTTATCGAATCTGGGGATGAAGATGGGGGTGCTGAATCCACTTTCCCAGTGGCAACCGAGGAAGCCGTCACAACTGGTGACGCTTCAGGCACTGTCTCGGTTTCTGCTCTATCAGGTATTCCTTGAGTTATTATCTTTGAGTTTTTAATCCCACTAGGCATCTAATGATGTCTTCTTTATCCTGAGTATAGGTGCAGTAGACCCTAATGGTGTATTGACTAAAGAATTGCCGCCGGTCATTGCTCTGACTGCTACGATTCCACCCCTTTCTTCTGCGTCTCTCCGAACTCTGGAAGGTGAAGATTTCTCATTTATTTGCTTCAGTATACATACCGTTTTCCTATATTAACCATATATTGTTGCAATCCTGCAGGAGTGCTCTTTCATCGCTTACACCAGGTGTTAAGCCCGCATTTTGCCTTCCAGTTGGAATTCGTTCGTCCTTCCGGCATGGGTTAGTATAATCCTTGCTTGGTGTTTCTTCTTTTCATTCTTTTGCTAAGCTTTCCCCATGTTGACCACAGTACCACGACTCGAGGGAGGAAGTGAAGTGATAGCCGAGTCTCCTGTGCTCCCTGTTATGCCTCCTTCAACAGATGGTGTGATAGATCTCGTCCATCAGCCTCCTTCTTTATTATTTTTTAAATCAAAATCTGACCCTCATTCGAACGTGATTTATTTTGTAGCGACTACACGGGCTTCGGTTCTTTTTGAGTCTCGCATTCCCATGCCTATGAGGCCTTTTCCTAAGCGTCAATCTTCCAGGGGTGCGGCAACTAGCAAGCGGATGTTACGCGAATTTATTGAAGATCTTGATGCCAAGGCTCTCACCTCTGCTGCGGAGTTCGCTGACGAAGTCAATCTTATGTTGGCGACGCTTGTGAACTTCCACAGCGAAGATTTCGTTGGCTTTTGGGTCGACTATTGTAAGAGGATCGAGGCCTGTCTGCATGAGATCGAGCTCAAGCGTATCGCTCCTGAAGTATTGACTTTGAAGGCTCAGGGGGTTGCATGGATTAAGCAAACTGCCAATTTCATTCAATATTTTGAACAGAAGTTGTCCCTGAAGCGGAAAGAACATGCGACGGCTTCTGGAGAATCCATCAAATTGCGCCCCCAGCTTGAAGAGAATGCTACGCAACTGCAAGTTATTTTCGAAAATCTCTAATAATGTACTTCTGATGGGCTGGCGCTGAGGCAGAAGCTGGACTTTACCGGGCGGGGCATACAAGATTGTGAAGTTTCCAAGCAGGAAATCGCTGAGAATTTTTCATCATGCTTGCAACAACGGGAACAAATTGAAGCGGAGTTGGCCAATGCAGAAGCATGTGAGGAGGTGCTACGGGGAGCGCGTGAGCAGGTTACCAACTTATTGAAAGCCCCGGCTTTTTAACAATTGTAATTGTATTCCCCCTTTTGTATTAATTGTATCTCTCAAACACTTTGATTTGTGAATAAGAATATACATTTTTTGCATTCGCTTATATGTGTCTTAATGTGGCGCTAATTAGTTTATTTACTCGTTTCGGAGTTTGTAGTTTATTCACTCGTTTCAGAGTTTCTAGTTTATGCACTCATTTCGAAGTCTGTAGTTTATTCACTCGTTTCGGAGTTTCTAGTTTATGGACTCATTTCGGAGTTTGTTGTTTATTCACTCGTTTCAGATTTTGTTTAGTTTACCTCCCTTGGGTTTACAGGAAAACTTATCCTAACGTTATATATAGATAACCCCTGCTCTTTGTGACAGAGGTCCGTTAGGTTTTGTGGTACTAGGGATTTAGTCTGTGGTACCGTCGCGTTGGCTGATATATTTCTTGATATGCAGTCATTAAGCTGTTGTTCGAGTAGCCCCACGATTGTTGTGTCTCTGATCCCTTCGGGGGCTAGACAAGACGTCTTCAAGTAATCTCCTTAGGCTATATAACCGTAGGAAGAGCAAACGTTAGGAATTTGCTATGTCGCTTTTTAATTGAGGTTATGCTTAGTTTGGAGCCCCGATGAGTCATAACCACTCCGCGCTGGTGTGGGATGATCTCCGATATTGTCTTAGGCTTTATATGACCTGCCGTCGAGACCCTGAACCTTGGAATATACCGTTGCTTCGATTTGATTTGGCTATTTGGAGCCTTTGTCGATATTGCATATGCTGTAATGAGAAGAATATCGGGCTGGAGCTAGGATTTTGCCGTCACCCCTTTTTGTTTTGGCTATTTGGAGCCTTTGTTGACGTTGCGTGTGCATCCTGCTGGAATGAGAAGGTACGCCAGGGTTGTCTCTAGGTTGTATATGAACTATCAAGACTTGGAGCTAGGAATTTGCCATGGCTCCGCTTTGTTTCGACCCTTGGGCATTTTGTCGATGTTGCGTCTACATCCTGCTGGAATGAGAAGGTACGCCGGGGTTGTCTCTTGGTTGTATATGAACCGTCAAGACTTGGAGCTAGGAATTTTTCATGGCTCCGCTTTGTTTCGGCTCTTAGGCCTTTTGTTGACATTGCGTCTACATCCTGCTGGAATGAGAAGGTATGCCGAACTGATCTCTAGACTGTGGATGTTGCCGAGATCTGGTTCTCCCTTTGACGGAGCCTGGAGGGAAAATATGGTTCCCTTTTTTCATTTGTGCTCATGGATTGTATACAGGGGTCAGTGTAGACTCACCTGCAGGGCAGAGGAAATTTTATTTTATTTATTTTCGCGATGCTCTATCTTTTCATCTTTTCATATCTCGAAAGTCGCGATTGCCCAATCATTTCGGCTGTTTATCGCGGTGTCCAATCATTTCGGCTATTATTATATTTTTACTCACTGCTTTTTATTGCGAGTCGCCCAAACATTTCGGTTGTTTCATATGCATATTTTTTGCTCGCTGATTTTTATTGCAAGTTGCCCCATCATTTTGGCTATTTTATATGCATTTTTTTGGTCGCTGATTTTTTTGTGAGTATGGAACTTAATATCTGATACCAATCTTGGCATCAGCATCGCTACGACCGGAATGTTTCCAGGAGCGAATCATCATTTTCCTTGAAAGGACTTGGAGCTTGACACCTGTTTAGGCATTAGCATCGCTACCACTGGAATATTGCCAGGAGCGAATCATTATCTGCGTTTATCGATTTGAACAAAAATGGCTTAGTAGACAGAGTTAGGATCTTATTGACTAAGTCTCTTCGACGTTATGAGCCGTAAGGGTCTCATAAAGTTATTTCTTCCTATGAGTCGTGAGGATCTCGTAGGTGTATTTTCTCTTTAGGAATTGTGGGGATTCCTAAGTGTGTGCTCTCCCTTGCAAGTCGTAAGGATCTTATAAGAGTGTTTTCTTCCTATAAGTCGAGGGGACTTACAAGTGTCATTCACCATATGAGGACATTTCACACCATTGGGGGAATTAGGTGAGGGCTATATTTATTTATGCTCATGGATTGTATACAAGGGCTAATATTGGACCATCTGTAGGGCAACTTGGGGGATATGATGGCTTAAGAACAGGTTAAAGTGCATGTAGCTTAAGGCTTTTGAATCCTATGAGCCGTGTGGGTCTCATAGGGGGAGTTCTCCTTACGAGTCGAGAGGATCTCGTAAGTGAAAATTTTACGAGATTGCGTCCTTCTGGGTTTTCACAAACTCGCCGATAGCCCTGTTTTTTTTACTCATGGCGCCCTTTTGGGTTTTCACAAACTCGCCGGAAGCCCTGCTGTTTTTACTCATGGTGCCCTTTCGGGTTTTCTTCCATGCCCATTTTGCTTATGGACATACTGTTTTTTATCATCGGTTTGCCAATGGGACTGGAGTTGCAGTCTTCGCCGTTGGATCTTTGATTGCAATATAGATCTCAAGAGAGGATATCACCGTATTTGGGACGATACACTATGTTTAAGGCGGCACCCTAGTTTAAGGACATTCCGGTCCATTGTTAGTTTAGGGACATCTTGGTCCATGACCAGTTTAAGGACGTAGTGATCTATTGTTACCATTTTCGAGGCAACGGATCTTCTGGATACTACTTTCATGGTTCTAACTTAGGAAGATAGCGAGCGGATATGTGTGTCGTCATCTATCATTGACCTGAATCGTAACCCGTTAGGCATAGTATCTTTTGAGGAATCGGCTATTTATTGGCCGGAAGGGTCTTTCTCCATGCATATCCATGAGCAGGTAGGCCCTACCTTGGTAGACCTTGTCTATGATGTATGGGCCCTCATAGTTCAGCTCGAATTTCTCCCGTTTTGCATGATTGGGAATCATAGGTCGTTTGATAACTAGCATGAGCTCGCTGTAGGGTGTTTTTCTTCATCCCATTGAGATGGGAATACGCGCGCGCTTGTCAGGCGTACTACAGATTCCCCCTGCCTAGGGTAGGCCGGGGTTTATTGATTGTGGGGATCCGAATCTCCGGCAGCCGCGGACTAAGCTACCGTTAATTACCCCTCGCATTTGGAGCGAAGGAACCTCCGATTGACGGGTTAAACTGGTCATGCGAACTCAATATGCAGTGTGTTGGTGTGTGTATTTTTTTTTCTGTTTTGTTTGTAAAAAGAGATATACATATATATATATTTTCTATATATAAAAACGAAAATAAATAAGTAAATAAATATTTGGAGAATTTTTTTTTTATTTTTTTATTTTTTTATTTTTTTAAAATATTATTTATAATTTAATTTTATTTAATTAATATTTTTTTAAATAAAAAAGGGATTAAATAAAGAAAGGAAAATAATTATGTTTTTTTTTTTTAAAAATTATTTATTTAATATTTATTTATTTTTATTTTAAATGAAAAAGGAGGAAGAAAGAAGAAAAGAGAATTTTGTTTTTTTTTTTTTTTTTTAAAATTGGGGTCACATGTTAGCATGTGACCCCTCATATGAGGGGGGGGGTCCACATGCTAGCATGTGACATGGAGGGTCACATGTTAGCATGTGACCCCTCATGTGAGGGGGGTCACATGTTAAACATGTGACCCGGTCACATGCTTTGCATGTGACCCGGTCCGGTCACATGCTATGCATGTGACCGCCACATTTTTATTTATTTATTTTTTTTTACGTGGAGTTCAACTCCAAAAGAATTTTACATGGCCAAAAAAATTATAATGTGGAGTTAAACTCCCCAAAAAAGGTATTTTTTTGTGGAGTTAAACTCCAAAAGTATTTATGCAGTGGAGTTAAACTCCAAAAGAATTTTTGTAGTGGAGTTGAACTCCAAAATAATTTTCCTGGTGGTGGAGTTGAACTCCAAAAGAATTTTATTTGTGGAGTTGAACTCCAAAAGATTTTCTCCTTTCTCCTTTGAGAAGAAACCCAAAATGGGTTTTCTTGAAACTCCAAGATCTAGATCTTGGATGATAAAAAAAGAGACCATTTTTCTTCTCTTGATGGAGTTTTTGGAGATGGGTTTATGGTAAAACTTTATTTAGTTTAAAAAAAAGAGAGCTAAGCTCTTGATTTATTTTGAAAATAAAAAGGAAGAGGAAGAACTTGAAGAAGAGAGAGTGGAGGCACAAACCCTAGTTTTTTGAGCGAATGAAAAAGTCTATGCTTTATTCATCATCATGTTGCCTTATATAGGCTTACACATTTACATATAGCCCCTTGGGCTTTACAAAATAGTATTTTGCCCATCCCATGGTTCATGTGCCATTTCTTTTTGCACATAAGCCATGGGCTTACAAAAATTTGGCTTTATACCCATTTTGTTTACATTCATGCATAAAAAATTACATAAAAATTATTTATTACATGATTTCATTTTTGGCATGGGGAGGGTCGGCCGCTTCTTGTTTCGGACTCGACCTGGGCATGGGCCCACTTGACCTGGGCTTGGGCCCACCTGGCTTGGGGTTGTCCTTGACTTTGACTCGGTCAACCGGGGTGTAAATTTTTACCCCAACAAAGTGCCCCCCATCAATAAATGCACACCGCACATTTGAGTTGTGTGCATGAAATTGATGGATCTTGAAGCTGAACTTCGATGTGGAACATCATTCCGGGGGCGGAGCATCATCCCGGGGAGCATGATTCCCTTGGATCGGAGTATCATTCTGATTCGCGGAGCATAATTCCAGGGTCGTAGTATCCCTCGGGGAGCATGATTCCCGGTGATCGGAGCATCATTCCGAAATGCAGAGCTTGATTCCAGGGATCGGAGCATCATTCCGATGAGCGGAGCATGATTCCAGAGGATCGGAGCATCATTCCGATGGGCGGAGCATGATTCCAGGGATCGGAGCATCATTCCGATGAGCGGAGCATGGTTCCAGGGTATCGGAGCATCATTCCGATGGGCGGAGCATGGTTCCAGGGGATCGGAGCATCATTCCGATGGGCGGAGCATGGTTCCAGAGACTGGAGCATCATTCCGATGGGCGGAGCATGGTTTCAGGGATCGGAGCATCATTCCGATGAGCGGAGCATGATTCCAGGATTCGGAGCATCATTCCGAAGGGCGGAGCATGATTCCAGGATTCGGAGCATCATTCCTAAGAGCGGAGCATGATTCCAGAAATCGGAGCATCATTCCGATGGGCGGAGCATGATTCCAAGGATCGGAGGATCATTCCGATGAGCGGAGCATGATTCCAGGGGATCGGAGCATCGTTCTGATTCGCGGAGCATAATTCCAAGGATCAGAGCATCATTCCGAAGGGCGGAGCATGATTCCAGGTATCGGAGCATCATTCCGATGGGCGGAGCATGGTTCCAGGGATCGGAGCATCATTCCGATGAGCGGAGCATGCTTCCAGGGGATCGGAGCATCATTCCGAAGAGCGGAGCATAATTCCAGGATTCGGAGCATCATTCCGAAGGGCGGAGCATGATTCCAGGGTATCGGAGCATCATTCCGAAGGGCGGAGCATGATTCCAGGGATCGGAGCATCATTCCGATGAGCGGAGCATGATTCCAGGGGATCGGAGCATCATTCCGATGGGCGGAGCATGGTTCCTGGGATCGGAGCATCATTCCGATGAGCGGAGCATGATTCCAGGGGATCGGAGCATCATTCCGAAGAGCGGAGCATAATTCCAGGATTCGGAGCATCATTCCGAAGGGCGGACCATGATTCCAAGGATCGGAGCATCGTTCCGAAGGGCGGAGCATCGTTCCGAAAGATCGGAGCATCATTCTGAAGAGCGGAGCATTATTCCAGGGGAGCGGAGCATCATTCCGAAGAGCGGAGCATCATTCCAGGATTCAGAGCATCACTCCGAAAGGCGGAGCATGATTCCAAGGATCGGAGCATCGTTCCGAAGGGCGGAGCATCATTCCAGGAGATCGGAGCATCATTCCGAAGAGCGGAGTATAATTCCATGGGATCGGAGCATCGTTCCGAAGGGCGGAGCATCATTCCAGGGATCGGAGCATCATTCCGATGGGCGGAGCATGATTCCAAGGATCGGCATACATTCTGACCGAAGCATGATTTCGATGTAGAGGTAGATTCCTAGGCGAAGTATAATTCCGACAAAGGAGGCAAATACTCCGAGGCGAAGCATGATTTCGACACGGGGTACATTTTGAGACGGAGCATGATTCCGGCGCAGAGCTTGTTGGCTGACTTGATTCCGAGACGAAGCATAATTTCGACAGGGAAGGCAGGTACACCGAGGCGAAGCATCATTTCGACACGGGGTGTATTCTGAGACGAAACATAATTCCGCCGTAGAGGTTGTTGGTTTGATTTGATTTGGGTTGATATCAGCATCGCTACACTGGAATATAGTACCGGGAGCGAATCATCATTTGTCGTGAGAGGATTTAGGAATTGTTTTTTTTTGTTTTGGCATCAGCATCGCTACACTGGAATATGGTACCAAGAGTGAATCATCATTTGCGCTTGCTTATTAGGAAACGATGGCTTAGGAGACAGGTTTTAGGTCCCTATCACCTAAGACTTTTCAATTTTGTGAGCCGTAAGGGTCTCACAAAGTATTTTCTCCCTACGGGTCGTAAGGATCCCGTAGGTGTATTTTCTCCTTAGGAGTCGTGGGGACTCCTAAGTGTGTTGCTCCTTTGTGAGTAGTAAGGATCTCACGCGGGAATTTTCTCCTCACAAAGTCGAGAGGACTTTGTGAGTGCATTTCATCTCTTTTTCACGAGTTTGCGCCCTTTCGGGTTTTCACAAACTCGCCGGCAGTCCTGCTGTTTTTACTCACGGAGCCCTTTCGGGTTTTCATCCGTGCCCGTTTTGCTTGTGGACATACCGTTCTTCTTTTTTTTTTCTTTTTTTTTTTTGGAGAGATTGGGATTGTTTTACGCCCGTGGATTGTATACGGTTTTGCAGGATGTATGATCCAGACCGTAGGGCCATAAAAAATTTTGGGACTTTGTTGGCGTCTGCATAGCTGCACTGGAATATGGTGCCAGGAGCGACTCATCATTCGTCGTTAGGGTATGGGATTTGGAATTTGTTGGCATCTGCATCGCTGCACTGGAATATGGTACCAGGAGCGACTCATCATTCGCCGTTGGGGTATGGGATTTGGAATTTGGTTGGCGTCTGCATCGCTGCACTGGAATACGGTACCAAGAGCGACTCATCATTCGCCGTTGGGGATTGGGGAGCGATGGCTTAGGAGACAGGTTTGGATCCCTATCACCTAAGGCTTTTCAATTTTATGGGCCGTGAGGGTCCCATAAAAGCATTTTCTCCCTACGAGTCGTAAGGATCCCGCAGGTGTATATTCTCCTTAGGAGTCGTGAGGACTCCTAAGTGTGGTTTTTCTTCGTGAGTCGTAAGGATCCCACAAAGACTTGTTCTCCCCATGTATCGTGAGGACGCATGAGTGGGTCTTCTTAATGGAGCATAATTCCAAAGGCGGAGACCAGCCGCGTAACTGGTGATTACGGTGGGGTATGGGTATGATGAGAATTATTTGAGCCCGTGGATTGTATACGGTAGTCAATTTGGGGACTAGCCGTAGGGCCGAAAGAATTTTGGGAAATTGGATTTTGGTCGGCGTCTGCATCGCTGCACTGGAATATGGTACCAGGAGCGACTCATCATTCGCCGTTTTTTTGTTGTTTTTGTTTTTTTTTTGTTTTTTTTTTGTTTTTTTTTTGTTTTTGTTTTACCGCGATTGCTCTATCATTTCAGCTTTTCTTATCGCGAAAGTCGCGATTGCCCTATCATTTCGGCTATTTATTCGCGGTTGCCCCATCATTTCGGCTTTATTTTTACTCGCTGATTTTTATTGCGAGTTGCCCTATCATTTCGGCTTTTCTTTATTTTTCTTTTATTTACACATTTTTTTTTATTTACACATTTTTTTTACATTCCCAGTTTAACGACTTAGAGGTCGGCTGTTCCCAGTTTAATGACGTGGTGGTCGATTGTTCCCAGTTTAATAACGTGGTAGTCGATTGTTCCCAGTTCAATGACGTGGTGGTCGACTGTGTTCAGAGAAATGCAGATGTCTGAGAGAATTAGTTTCACGAAGAACTTCGGTCTCCGTTTGTATGAAATTGGCGGTCGCATCTTGACTGTTTACTAACACGCCTTTGGACAGTTCTATCTCTCCTGCCTTGTATTGCTTTTCGACCCAATCTTTGAAGACAAAGCAGTCCTCAATGGCATGACCTATCACTTTGTAATAAGGGCAGTATTTGGGGTCGTCGGTCCTATTCGCTTCCTGCGGTCTTTTTGATTCTGGCAGTTGTAGACCGTTCTTCAGGGCGTCTTTGAATATTTTACGGATTTTGTCCCTTCTGAAGGAATAGACCTTATCCAGCTTCTCTTTCAGTGGAGATTCTCCTCCCTCTCCGAACATTGGCTTCCGAAGCTGGTTGGTATTAGGCCCGCTCAACCCTTGCTTATTTCGGTTGGCCAAGGCATTGAAAGATTCAGAATTGTCGGAATTTCCGCCTTTGCGATTATCGTCCTTTCGGTTTCTCCATGACCTATTGTTATTTTGGGAATCCGAGGAGGTCTCCTGCTTCGAGCGCTCCAGCATCTGGACTTTCCTGGTCAGCTCTTGGAATGTTTTGAGACCCACGGTGCATAGAAACGGGGCCATCCAATTGTTGAGATTTCCGACAAGGAGACTGACAGATTGGTCATGCTCTATCGGTGGTTCACATTTGACGGAGAGATTGCGCCATCGGGTTATAAAATCCGTGCTGCTTTCGTTGTTCTTGGGCTTGGTCCTTACGAGCTCGGCAATGGTGATCTTATCGCTGACGCTCATGAACCTTTGTCGAAACAAAGATTCCATTTGGACGAAAGTAGTAACGGAGCCATCCGGTATGCTCGCGTACCAGTCGAAAGCAACATCGGTCAAGTTATTAACGAACTGGCGGAGGAGGAGCGCATCGTTGCCCCCAGTATTCCCGCATGAGGCCTTGAAGTGGGCGATGTGTTGATTCGCATTTCCCGTCCCATCGAATCTTCCGAATTTAGGGATGACATAGCCGCTAGGAAATTCTACCAGATCATATTGAGCAGGGTATGGTCTCCCGCTACTGCTAACATCCTTTTGCGCTTCAGCTTCGGCTACCAGTGTTTTGACTTTGCTGGCAACCAAATCCATGATTTGATCTTGAGTTAGCGGGCTACTGTCATCGGTAGCCAAGACATTTCCCGAGATAAGATGCGACTGATTTTCATGCGGTCCGCCCACTTTTGGATTTGAGGGAACGGGTGTCGGCTGTTTTGGGACACCGTTTCCCGGTTCATGAGAGCCCTGCGTCTGATTGGGCGGCTGAGAGGCAAGTTGGGCCGTGAGCTGTAGGACGACATTTGTTGAGTCGTCAATTTTTGAGTAGAGCTTGGCCATCTCCTTGTCTTTGTTTCTGAGCTGCTTTCGGAGCTCTTGAAGTAGCTCTTGCTCCGCGGTTCTGGGGCGGAAAGTCGGCTCTTCTTCGCTTTCCGAGCCCGACTCCTCATGGACCGAAAGGTCTTTCTGCCTATCATCCTCATCGAGAGGGTTTTCATCACCCAGCAGAGGCGGCTGTTCTTAGGAAGCGGCCACCACATTCAAGCCAGATTGGGTTTGAGATGTGGTAGCCCCGTCCTTGCTCTTGCTGCGCGTGCCTACCGTGTAGATAGTATGGACCACATACCCAGCCATTTCCTCATCTTCGGCGGGGTAACCCTGTTCTTCGAACCTCATGAGGTTCAGCCTGGCAGGAGCCCTAGCCCTTTTGTTGGCTCTATATCTGAGCCCTTTCTCCCTCAGCTTCTCGATTTTGAAGGCTTGGCGGGCATCCGCTATCCGGGAAGCCATTGTGAGTTGATCAGAGGGGGGCTTAGAGAAGACACCCGATCGAGCAGTGGTTGAGGGCACCGCTGGAGCTTGCTCGGGACGCATTGTAGCTTTGTTGGTGTTGGTGGCCTTGCCCCCAGCTGGGGCCATGGAGAGTCGTTCGGAAACGGACTTGCGCTTGGGCTGAGGTGCCCTCGCGACCACCACATCTGGTCTCCTGCCTTTCGAGACCGGTTTGTCTGCCACCGGGGCTTGAGGAGCCGGGATGGTGCCAACAGGCATGAACATAATAGAGCCGAATGGTAGCAGCGGCTCTTCCCATTGTCGCCCGAGACTGGCCGGAAGGACCGTCCTGGAGTCTATCTTCATCGTGTAGGAGACAGGAGCTGAGTTCATCATCGAAGACATCGTCGGAAGGTGATTGTTTGAAAATCTGCATGAAAAAACATTATTTTAGTATAAATACAGGTATATATATTGATTGAGTTCGCATGAACGTTTAACCCGCAATATGGGAGGAGAGATTGGTCCCACCGGGCGTGCCAGAACCTGTAGGGTGTTTTTCGTCACCCCATTTGGATGGGAATACGCGCGCGCTTGTCAGGCGTACTACAGATTCCCCCTGCTTAGGGTAGACCGGGGTTTATTGATTGTGGGGATCCGAATCTCCGGCAGCCGCGGACTAAGCTACCGTTAATTACCTCTCGCATTTGGAGCGAAGGAACCTCCGATTGACGGGTTAAACTGGTCATGCGAACTCAATATGCAGTGTGTTGGTGTGTGTATTTTTTTTCTGTTTTGTTTGTAACAAGAGATATACATATATATATATTTTCTATATATAAAAACGAAAATAAATAAGTAAATAAATATTTGGAGAAATTTTTATTTATTTATTTATTTTATTTTTTAAAAATTATTTATAATTTATTTAATATTTATTTATTTTTATTTTAAATAAAAAAAGGAGGAAGAAAGAAGAAAAGAGAATTTTTTTTTTTTTTTTTTAAAAAATTGGGGTCACATGTTAGCATGTGACCCCTCATGTGAGGGGGGTCACATGTTAAACATGTGACCCGGTCATATGCTTTGCATGTGACCCGGTCACATGCTATGCATGTGACCGCCACATTTTTTTTTTTACGTGGAGTTCAACTCCAAAAGAATTTTATATGGCCAAAAAAATTATAATGTGGAGTTAAACTCCCCAAAAAAGGTATTTTTTTGTGGAGTTAAACTCCAAAAGTATTTCTGCAGTGGAGTTAAACTCCAAAAGAATTTTTGTAGTGGAGTTGAACTCCAAAATAATTTTCCTGGTGGTGGAGTTGAACTCCAAAAGAATTTTATTTGTGGAGTTGAACTCCAAAAGATTTTCTCCTTTCTCCTTTGAGAAGAAACCCAAAATGGGTTCTCTTGAAACTCTAAGATCTAGATCTTGGATGATAAAAAAAGAGACCATTTTTCTTCTCTTGATGGAGTTTTTGGAGATGGGTTTATGGTAAAACTTTATTTAGTTTAAAAAAAAGAGAGCTAAGCTCTTGATTTATTTTGAAAATAAAAAGGAAGAGGAAGAACTTGAAGAAGAGAGAGTGGAGGCACAAACCCTAGTTTTTTGAGCGAATGAAAAAATCTATGCTTTATTCATCATCATGTTGCCTTATATAGGCTTACACATTTACATATAGTCCCTTGGGCTTTACAAAATAGTATTTTGCCCATCCCATGGTTCATGTGCCATTTCTTTTTGCACATAAGCCATGGGCTTACAAAAATTTGGCTTTATACCCATTTTGTTTACATTCATGCATAAAAAATTACATAAAAATTATTTATTACATGATTTCATTTTTGGCATGGGGAGGATCGGCCGCTTCATGTTTCGGACTCGACCTGGGCATGGGCCCACTTGACCTGGGCTTGGGCCCACCTGGCTTGGGGTTGACCTTGACTTTGACTCGGTCAACCGGGGTGTAAATTTTTGCCCCAACACTCGCCTTGGCGGAATGTTCTCGGCCTAGTCAGTCTTTCGTATGAGCGCGTCATCCTTGCCTTGTATGCTTCTGGGTTTTTCTGTACCATGAGACAAGCTTCATCGAGCTCCTCATGCCGAAGATGGCCATTTTCTTCACCTGTCATCTCGTATCGAATTGCTACCCATAGAGAAGGGAGTTCTATTTCTAATGGAAGGATTGCTTCTGTGCCAAATACCAATGCGTATGGTGTTGTATTCGTAGCCGTTTTAAACGTCGTTCGGTATACCCATCGAGCTTCGTGCAGTCTCCCGTGCCAGTCCTTTTTATTTCTCGACACCGTTTTCTTTATAATCTTCGTCAAGGTCTTGTTGAAAGCTTCAGCTAGACCGTTGGCATGAGGATTGTAGACCGAAGAGTATCTCCATTCTATTTTATGCTGTTCTGCGAATCGGCTGATTTTATGGCTCCTGTAGGCTGGCCCATTATCCGAGATTATCCGTCGCGGAGTGCCGAACCGGTAGATGACATTTGTCCTGAAGAAATGGAGGATCTTCTCCATCTTCACTTCCCTTAACGATACTGCTTCAGCCCGCTTAGAAAAGTAATCGGTTGTTGCTAGTATGAACCGATGTCCTTTGGATGACACTGGTTCAATGGGGCCAATTATGTCGGTTCCCCACATTTTGAACTGCCAGCTAGCTATGGTTGGGTATAGCGGATTTGGATGTTGGTGGATGAAGTCCCTGTGAATCTGGCACGGGTGACACTGCTTCGCTTATTTGAGGTAGTCCTGAATAATCGTGGGCCAATAATATCCCATCATTTTGATCTTCAGCTTCATCTTAGGCACGGCTTGATGAAACCACGGAGTCCATCATGAGTTTCTTGAACGGCTCTCCTTGCTTCTCCTGGCCCTAAGCACCTTAGCCAAAAATTATCAAGCGATCTCTTGTATAGAGTATCATTGACGAAAGCGAAAGACAGAACCCGTTTCATGAGCTGATATCTTGATGACGCATTTTCGGACGTTCAATAGGATTTGAACTAGTCTATGAAGATTTCCCTCCAATCCTTGACGTTTTCTTCGTCTTCTATTTGGAGGACTGTTTTTTGGCCATTTCCTTTTCTTCGGATTCCTCTGTTAAATTCTTCGAAGGTATCCCTGCTGGTGCGAGAACCCGACGGCTTTGCACGATGATCTTTACGTCATTGAGGTCTTCGTCGGCTAATTCTTTAGCCAATCTAGCTAATGCATCCGCTTTGCTGTTTTCCGCACGTGGTATACTCTCCAAGATGTAGGAGGGAATTTGTGTCAGCAGTTGCTGCACTCTTTCACCATACCTGATCAATTCTGGCTTGCATGTCTGATAGTTGCCATTTACTTGGCTGATAATGAGCCGGGAATCTCCATATATGAGGTCTTTGATTCCCATATCAACAGCGATTTCGACACCTGTTATCAAAGTTTATATTCAGTTTCATTGTTAGTTCTTGGCTCCGTCAGGGAGAAAGCGTAACATAATATCCTTCCTTGCGGGGTCACGAAGATAAAGCCTACCCCAGCTTTGATTATGGGGGTGTTATGCTTCTGCTTCTTCATGGAAGATGCTCCATTGAAGTAGAGTTCCCATCGGGCACCATTCTCTTCTTCCTTTGCGTCGAACGCATGTGCATCCGGTAACTCACAATTTAAGGGGGAGTCGGCAGGTATCGGATGCTCGGCGAGAAAGTCGGCGATGGCCTGGCCCTTCACTGCTTTGAGAGGTCGATACGTTATCGAGAATTACATCAAGAGGAGGGCCTATTTGGCGAGCCTTCCCGTTAGTATGGCCTTAGAAATTAGATATTTGAGAGGATCCACCTTTGATATAAGATGGACCTCATGTGCCAAGGCGTAGTGTCTGAGCTTCGTTATCGCAATGATTAGTGCCAGACAATGCTTTTCAACGGGGGAGTAGTTGTTTTCTGCCCCAGGAGAACTCGACTCAAATAGTACAGAGCTCTCTCCTTTCCCTGGTCATTCTCCTGTGCCCATAGCGCACCCAGAGAACCTTCAAGGGCTGTTGTGTATATGATAAGCGGTTTTCTCTTAACCGGAGCGGTCAACACTGGCGGATTTTGTAGTTATTGCTTAATTTCGTCCAGTGCATTTTGACACTTATGATTCCAGACGAGCGGGGTCCCCTTCTTCATTAAATTTTTGGTGAGTAATAGCGCCCCTAGTAAGGTTGCAACATCATAAAGTAGTGAACTTTCATTTTAAAGAGGGCTATTACAAACAAACTATGAATCGTAACTAGAGATTAGGGTAATAACATCATTATATGAAGTCTAAACTAAAGGAAAAGGAAATACAACCTTTGTAGCCAACTCCTTCGGTCCTTAGGACTCCTACGGCTTTGCACAAGGTTTGGAACGACTCCGCTCGAGATCCTTCGTCGTCTACGATGATCCACCCGGAGATTCCTAGATCAAGCTCTTAGCTTCACAAAATGAAGCAAACACTCTATACTAAAGGGCAAGGGTAATGTAGAATGGTTGTGTGGTTTGTAAACTCACTTAAAAACCCTTTTTTTTCAATTTCCTCACTCAAAAAAAAAACTCAAGAGAGCTTGGAAAAGGAGGAAGGTGAAGATGGCAAAAGCTTTTGTGTAAATAATGAAAAATTATTTTCAAAAATGAAAATGAAAATATTATATATGAGCCACTCTCACATATAACCATGGTTGTCTAAATATCTAGATATTATTTGGATGGGTTAAAGAACAAAAGGAAATTAAACCATGGTTAAAGTCAATGGTCAAAGAAGAAGCGTGTTGAAAATGAGTCATCATGCTAATTTCTTTTTTTCTTTAATCCATTAACAAAAATCTAGATATTTATCAACCATGTGATTCTTGTATTGCCATCTCCTTTGTATCATCAACCATGACACATATGTATGTGTGTATGTGTGCGTGCATATCATCATGTGTATGTGTGAACATACATGCATACATCCAAAAGAAAAAGGGTTAATTAAAAGTGAGCTAAAAAATAATATTAAATCAACACTTGATTTAATAAATCGGTTACATCAAATGCGACCCGACTAATATTGAACGTCCGATTAAAATACGATATCACATATTCGTATTTAATCGAGCTCCTGCGCATATCACATATGCACACCACAACATTTCGCCTGAGCTAGAAAAATCCTGTGTGGGACTCTAAGACTCGTCAATACGCCGGCAGTAGGTGATGATCATATCAAAACACCTACAAGCCGCAAGCGGTCAGCTAAACGTAACGGCTACTCGGGTATTGAGCGATCAGAAGAAAAACAAGCGAACCCGTCAAAATTCCCGTCGAGCCATTGACAACACTTACCGTACAGTCCGGTCTCTTCGTCTGATATGCTGCATATCAAGTCTAGGGATGGAATCGTCGAGCCCTAATAACTCAATAAGTCATGTCGATATGGTCTATGACCGGTCGAGAAACTACTGATAACACTTATCAGTAAATCTCATCAGCCCTGGCTAGGGATTTTAAGTCAGAGCCAATCGAACATAGCACAACATCAACTCCCAATACCGGGAGAGACGAAACCCCTCCTATCGCTCACTGTCTCCATGTGTCTCGAGACTATACACAAAAGCCACCTGTTTGCACGACTCAGTAGAGCCGTGGTAGGGTGGAAATCAAAGTACAGCTGGAGAACACACAAGACTCTATGACAATCTCGGGTCTACAGACTAACCTGTACCAGTATCACCAGAGAACTGCTATCCGACGATAGATATAATACCATATAGGAATTCTCTGTGAGTCCGTTCAGTGTACCCAGTCTTCACTGAGCACCCGTATACAATCTTCGATGTCACAACACCAATGGATATGGGATCATCCATCGCCCATTATATGGGTCAAGAAACGTACACGCTAGTCTACTCTGGAATATCGATGCCCTGTCTCGATATACCTACGACTAGGAACATTCAAGGATATGCTTATAGACTGCACATGCCCCACTAGTATGATCTCCATCATAGCCATGAAAGTCAAGCAAATATCCTCAGGGCTTTATCAACATGTATTAAATGAACAGTATCAAGCAAACATGTCAGATAAAGTAAAACCAGATAGCATACTATCCTGTCGAGCAAGAAAGTCATATATCAAATATACATATATACACGTCCAAGCATCCACTATATATATAATGGCCTCTAGGGCATACATATATCTAACAATCTCCCACTTGTACTAAGGCCAATTATTGGCGTATCTCATACCCAACATCTTAAAAAGTCGCTCATGTTGCGGCTGTGGAAGTGCCTTGGTGAGTGGATCTGCGGTGTTATCCTTTGTATCTACTCTCCGAATCTCGATCTCTTAGCGATCAACTATCTCCCAGATCAAATGATAATCGCCTGAGGATGTGTCTGGACTTTTGATGGAATCTGGGTTCTTTGGACAACGCCATAGCTCCATTATTATCACAATACAATGGTATTGGTTTAATAATGGTTGGAACTACTCCTAGCTCCACAACGAACTTCCTCATCCAGACGGATTCCTTGGCACCATCATTTGCAGCAATATACTCAGCTTCCATCATGGAGTCTGCAACGGTATCCTGTTTAGAACTCTTCTAACATACCGCCCCTTTATTGAGGGTAAATACAAACCCTGAGATAGATTTACTGTCATCCTTATCATTTTGGAAGCTAGAATCGGTAAAGGCCTCCATTTGGAGATCCCCATTACCATACACCAAGAACAATTCTTTAGTCCTTCGCAAGTACTTAAGAATGTTCTTCACGGCTATCCAGTGTTGCTCCCCTGGGTTGGATTGATACCTGCTCACTACAGCTAGTGCATAAGCTACATCAGGGCGAGTACATATCATCGCATACATTATAGATCCTACGGCTGAAGTGTAGGGTATAATGCTCATGCGAGCTCTCTCTTCATCAGTCTTCGGACAGAAGTCCTTAGAGAGAGTGATTCCATGGCAAGCGGGAAAGGGACCATGCTTGGAATCTTCCATACTAAACCTTTTTAGAACGGTATCAATGTACTTTGATTGGGACAATCCCAATAATCTTTTGGATCCATCTCTATAGATTCTTATGCCCAAAATGCACGAGGCATCACCCAGGTCCTTCATGGAGAACCTTTGTGATAAGAATAATTTGACCGATTGTAGCATAAGAATATCATTTCCTATTAAGAGAATGTCATCTACGTACAATACGAGGAAAGTGACAGTACTCCCTACAATCTTCTTATAAATGCATGGTTCATCTATATTTTTGATAAAATCAAACTCTTTGATTGTATCATCAAAACAAATGTTCCAGCTCTGAGATGCCTGCTTTAATCCATAAATGGATTTAAGCAACCTACATGCTTTTTTTTGCTGCTCCCACTGTCAATGAAGCCCTCTGGCTGATCCATAAAAACACACTCTTCTAAATCACCATTTAGAAATGCAGTTTTAACATCCATCTGTCAGATTTCATAGTCGTAGTGAGCAGAAATAGCAAGTAGGATCCGAATGGATTTTAAGCATTACTACTGGAGAGAAAGTTTCATCATAGTCCAGTCCTGGTCTTTGATGAAAACCTTTCGCTATAAGCCTTGCTTTATAGGTCTCTACCTGTCCATCAACACCAATCTTTCTCTTAAAGATCTATTTGCACCCAACGGGTTTTATCCCAGGAGGTGCAACGTCCAAAGTCCATACTTTGTTTGTGTACATGGACTCAATTTCGGATCTCATGGCATCCAGCCACTTCACCGAGTCACCACTCGTGATAGCTTGCTGAAAACTAGGTCATCATCATCTATGATGCAATATTCTCTATCACCATCAATGAGAAAACCCATACTATCTCTTCGGCGGGCGAGAAGTTCTACTAGATCTCCGGAGCGGCTGAGGTTCTTGAAGTTCTACTGCAACATCAGTTTCAACCAATTCGTCCTGAGTAATTTGTGTCTCTAGAACCTCTTCTAGTTCTAACACTTTACCATCAGTACTATCTGTAAAGATTTCATTTTCCAAAAATGTGGCATGTTGAGAAACACACACCTTTTGTTCCTCCTTATGGTAGAATAGATATCCATACGAGTGTTTTGGATATCCCACAAATTTACACATGACTGATCGTGTCTCGAGTTTATCCGGATTCTGCTTTTTGACATAAGCCGGACAACCCCAAATCCTAACTCTTTTAAGAGATGGTCTCCTTCCACACCATATCTCATATGGAGTGGTAGACACGGTCTTTGATAGAACCCTGTTCAATAGATAAATTGATGTCACTAATGCTTGTCCCCAAAAGGAAAGTGGTAATTCAGCATCACTCATCATGGACCGTACCATATCTAATAGGATACGATTCCTCCGTTCTGACACACCGTTGTGCTGTGGTGTGTACAGAGGAGTGAGCTGAGAGAGAATCCCATTCTCTTTTAAGAAGTCTGAAAACTCAGTGCTTAAATACTCTCCACCTCGATCTGATCGAAGTTTCTTGATACTCGAGCCAGTTTTTTTTCTACTTCAAGTTTGTACTCCTTGAATTTATCGAAAGCTTCGGATTTATGCTTCAATAAAAACACGTGTCCGAATCATGAGAAATCATCAGTAAAAGTGATGAAGTATGAAAAACCGCCTCTAGTATGTGTAGACATTGGTCCGCATACATCACTATGTATGAGGCTTAAGAGTTCTGTAGCTCTCTCTCCGTGTCCTATAAACGGAGTTTTGGTCATTTTACCTTTGATACAAGATTGGCAAGTTGCATAAGATTTATATTCAAAAGGTTTTAAATATCCATCTTTATGTAGCTTGTTTAGTCTTGTTTCATTAATATGACCAAGTCTACAATACCAAAGAAAAGATTTATTTATATCTGAAATCTTTCTTTTATTTGTATGTTGTATATTAAAAACCGTGTGTTGGTTTAGGACGTAAATTCCGTTACTTAGTGTACCATACCCAATCAACTGTTGATTCAAGTTAATGTTCATAACATTATTTTGCAACACAAAATGATATCCTTCATTGTCCAACAAAGATACGGATATTATATTACATAGCATACCAAGTACAAAATAACAAGCGAAAAACACCTCAGATGATGATTCGGAGTGGAAGTTCAAAACCAAAATACATCCTGAAAGCAACCTCAGATGATATTCTCCTACGGATACAGCATGTACATTGGAACCATTTCCAACCCGTAGAGTGTGGTCCCCGGTCTTCAAAACTCTACTGTTTCTCAATCTCTGCATACAATTACAGATGTGAGAACCAGAACCGGTATCTAATACCCAAGATGTAGAGTTTAATGAAAAACAGTTTTCAGTTACAAACACACCTGAAACGGAAGTATCAACATGCTTCTTCTTCTTGAGATCTGCAAGGTACAAAGCATAATTGCGTTTCCAGTATCCCGACTTGTGGCAGTAAAAACATTCTCCTTTTCCACTTTCCGCGGTCATTTTTCTTTCCCCTTCGCCTTTTCAACTCCACCTCTCGGCTTGGTGGGATTCTTCTTCTTTTTTCCCTTGGCCTTGGCTTTCGGGACTGAAGAGGAAGATGGCCCATAAAGCAGAGCGGGAGTTTTCGCTGTCTTAAGCATGCTCTCTGCATTTCTCAACATATTGAGAAGTTCAGGCAATGATTTCTCCAAATCGTTCATATTGAAATTCACTATGAATGGAGCAAAAGCGAGGGAGAGAGATTGTAGAACAATATCTGTATATTGCTCATTATCCATAGTCCATCCCAGTTCCTCAAGTTCTTCTATAAGACCAATCATCTTTAGAACATGGTCTCCTACTGATGCACCGGGGGCCAATCGCATCTGAAATAGCTTTCGAGATGCGTCGTAGCGTAAAGTACGAGATTGCACTTCATACAACTCATTTGTTTGAAGAAAGATGGATTGCATATCCATCTTCTCATGTTGTTTCTGATGGATACTGTCCATAAAAGCAAGCGCAAGGCACGTGGCCGTGTTGCAATCAATATCCCATGTTTTTCGGATCTCCTTATCCGAAATAGATGATTCAGGTTCTGGGACGGGTGGGGCTTTGGTAGTGAGGACATATGATAATTTGTCATATGTGAGTGCAATGTTCAAGTTCCTCAACCATTCTTTATAATTTGGTCCAGTCAGTTTGTTTTTCTCTAAAAGAAGCTTAAGTCCCATCATCGGTATCTTCCATTAAGAGAGAGAAAAGAATACACTCAGCAAAATGCTCTTGCAAAGATCAGATTGGTTATTATCTTATCTAATCGATGTATCCCACTGCTTTTATCAAATTTTCTTTCAAACCATAAAACAAAACTAGCCAGGATTAATTGCATTCTACAGTTTCGCTAATCGGTCAGCCAGGCCAGTGTCGGTACTTTGAGGGAGGTTCCCCGTGCTTGCGCACGGACTTAATTAAAATAAACCTCGTTTTTCCCAGAGGTCAAACCCCGTTAACACCTTTCTAGACACCTACTGGATTAGCTAATTGTAAAGTGCAAAATTCTCCTGGGAGTAACTCTTACTCACAGTGGGATCGGGATCTAAATATCATATAGATGGTATACAATCTCATTGCAAATCTCAACTCTTGAAACTCCTGATATGGTTTTTATCCCTAGATGCTTATGACCTTGGCTATGGTCAACATATCATAAGCACTAGTCAAGTTCTACCCGTCATTTCGAGATTAACTAGACCCACCCATATGACCCATGACAATAATTAACATAATCACATGAATGTCCTAACTGATCGTATCATATGCTTTGTAGGAAGAAATCACTTAGCTATCGTACATTACGCCTTGACTATAATCAACATACGTAGCACGAATACTAAGTACTCTGCTTCCTAAAATGACGGAGGGTTGCAGATGGTTTTTATGAAAACCTTTAACGCTTTGAACTTGATTTCATTGTAGAATCTAAATTGTTTTTAGAAAAGGAGTGGCTTAAGCTCCGCATCTTTTGAAACTTGCTTTTTCATAAAAAGAGCCGAGTGGGTTTCAAATCCGATTCTACACCATCTTTAGGTTTCTTTTCTTTTACATTAATCTCATTAATGTATTCCCATCATTTAAGTTCCTGAGCCATTACAGAAAGAAATGAAAAACAGTATTACATATCACATATATAACAATATCACATTCGTCTCAGATATTAAGCAATCACATCACAGAATAATTAGCAGCAGAAACACATATATGAAAATATAGGATATACTAGGAACTCCGTATTTTCTATTTAGCCTGCGATAGAAAATACGGATTCCACGGTCGTGATGAATAGCCAAGCCCAAACCCTTACACCCCTATGAGAGCGGCAAGTGACCCTTCCAATTCTGGAGTTTAGGAGAGCCGGTCTCGACTCCTCGAGATGGCCTCCCACCGAACTCTAGAACCCGGTCACTCGTGCTCCCCACCTTGGGTCTATCCTAATGCGGAAAAATAAAATATACATCAATGGAGATATCATCCTCAACCCGGATGTGCCCCAATAAAAGAATAATATATACAATGAATTTTACCTGAATGAAAAGATAAACTCTAGTCTCACATAAAACCCCCGGCCATTCAATCACGACGATCCTATACATCATATCACATCAACAATTGAAAAGCATAGATGATGTTAAAATATATCAATCAACACATCAACATACCCACTGTTGTAACAGATATCCACACTTGAGCCTGCATAAAAAATTCCCAGAGAGCATATATGGTACCTACGGATCAACGCAAGAGCGTACGGTCCAAGCCTCACCAACGGCGCCGCGGAACCGCCGCAAATACACCTATTTGGCCGCGGTTCCGCGGTCGTTGTGTCGAGTTAGGCGCTCGTTTTTCTTGGGGATCCATAGAAAACCCTGCTCTATTTTCTGTATATTTTTAATTACAAAAATTCAAACTTTTGAAAAAATTTCCAGTGAGCATGTAAAAATCGCATTTTTTTTTATGTTCGATTGAGTTTTTAAACGTCGTCCGGCTTACCCTAAAGCTCTAGCTAGGCTCTGATACCATGTTGGTGTGTAGTAGCGCCTCTAGAAAGGTTGCAACATCATAAAGTAGTGAACTTTCATTTTAAAGAGAGCTATTACAAACAAACTACGAATCGTAACTAGAGATTAGGGTAATAACATCAATATATGAAGTCTAAACTAAAGGAAAAGGAAATACAACCTTTGTAGCCAACTCTTACGGTCTTTAGGACTCCTACGGCTTTGCACAAGGTTTGGAACGACTCCGCTTGAGGTCCTTCGTCGTCTACGATGATCCACCTGGAGATTCCTAGATCAAGCTCTTAGCTTCACAAAATGAAGCAAACACTCTACACTAAAGGGCTAGGGTAGTGTAGAATGGTTGTGTGGTTTATAAACTCACTTAAAAACCTTTTCTTTTCAATTTCCTCACTCAAAACAAAACCCAAGAGAGCTTGGAAAAGGATGAAGGTGAAGATGGCAAAAGCTTTTGCGTAAATAATGAAAATTTATTTTCAAAAATGAAAATGAAAATATTATATATGAGACACTCTCACATATAACCATGGTTGGCTAAATATCTAGATATTATTTGGATGGGTTAAAGAACAAAAAGAAATTAAACCATGGTTAAAGTCAATGGTCAAAGAAAAAGTGTGTAGAAAATGAGTCATTATGCTAATTTCTTTTTTTCTTCCATTAACAAAAATCTAGATATTTATCAACCATGTGATTCTTGTATTGCCATCTCCTTTGTATCATCAACCATGACACATATGTATGTGTGTATGTGTGCATGCACATCATCATGTGTATGTGTGAACATACATGCATACATCCAAAAGAAAAAGGGTAAATTAAAAGTGAGCTAAAAAATAATATTAAATCAACACTTGATTTGATAAATCGGTTATATCAAATGCGACCCGACCAATATTGAACATCCGATTAAAATACGATATCACATATTCGTATTTAATCGAGCTCCTGCGCATATCACATATGCACACCACAACATTTCGCCTGAGCTAGAAAAATCCTGTGTGGGACTCTAAGACTCGTCAATACGCTGGCAGTAGGTGATGATCATATCAAAACACCTACAAGCCGCAAGCGGTCAGCTAAACGTAACGGTCACCCGGTTATTGAGCGATCAGAAGAAAAACAAGCGAACCCGTCAAAACTCCCGTCGAGCCATCGACAACACTTACCGTACAGTCCGGTCTCTTCGTCTGATATGCTGCATATCAAGTCTAGGGATGGAATCGTCGAGCCCTAATAACTCAATAAGTCATGTCGATATGGTCTATGACCTGTCGAGAAACTACTGATAACACTTATCAGTAAATCTCATCAGCCCTGGCCAGGGACTTTAAGTCAGAGCCAATCGCACATAGCACAACATCAACTCCCAATACCGGAAGAGACGGAACCCCTCCTATCGCTCACTGTCTGCATGTGTCTCGAGACTATACCCAAAAGCCACCTATTTGCACGACTCAGTAGAGCCGTGGTAGGGTGGAAATCAAAGTACAGCTGGAGAACACACAAGACTCTATGACGATCTCGGGTCTACAGACTAACCTGTACCAGTATCACCAGAGAACTGCTATCCGACAATAGATATAATACCATATAGGAATTCTCTGTGAGTCCGTTCAGTGTACCCAGTCTCCACTGAGCACCCGTATACAATCTTCAATGTCACAACACCAATGGATATGGGATCATCCATCGCCCATCATATGGGTCAAGAAACGTACAAGCTAGTCTACTATGGAATATCGATGCCCTGTCTCGATATACCTACGACAAGGAACATTCAAGGATATACTTATAGACTGCACATGCCCCACTAGTATGATCTCCATCATAGCCATGGAAGTCAAGCAAATATCCCCAGGGCTTTATCAACATGTATTAAATGAACAGTATGAAGCAAACATGTCAGATAAAGTAAAACCATATAGCATACTATTATGTCGAGCAAGAAAGTCATATATCAAATCTGAAAGGTTCCTAGGCACACTAAAGAGGTCTCATAAGGCATCGGACATGCCGATTTCAAAAAATGGTGCCGGGAAACCCTAGACTACGGATCGTTGCTAGAATTCTAGGCGAAATGAAAAGCTAGTTAACACTTAACTACAAGGATATGGAAATTACAACCTTTGTAGATCCGGATATCCACCTCCACGGCTCCGCAACGAAGTCTCCTCGCTGTCCATGTCGAACCCGGGCTCTAGCGTCGGCTTCATCGGAGAATAAACGGGCTTGGTCGTCGACAACGATGCCGAAGATGATCTACGTCGAGGCATCGCTAGATCAAGCTCCCACTTCAAAAAGTGATGAAACTTGTGAAGGAAACACACTCTACTATTTGGCAAGAGGTAGAGGATGAAGAAATAGAAGGTGGGTTCTCTTTAGATTTGGATTTCTCTCACTAGAACTCAAATTGCCATTAAAGTAGCAAGCTTTTCTTTTTAAGAAGAAGATGAAGAAGATGATAGAATATGATAAATAACTTAATCAAAATAGAAAAGAAAAATGATATTTATCATATCCTAACCATGGTCAAGTGTAGAGAATTGACCATGGTTAGTGGGAGTGGTTAGGTTTAAGTATGAAGACAAAATAGCATCATTAGAAAAAGCTTCATGAAGCTTCACCATTCTTCATGATAAATGAAACCATTTTATTTTCATAAAACCAATTAATAAATAATGAATGGATTAAATAATAAGTGAATAAATCATAAACCCTAACCACTCTCATAACCATGGTTCAATTCTTTTACACATAGTCAAGTCAACATGCATCATCAAACATGATACAATCATGTGCACAAAAGCATATCACATATACAATGTGCATCAAGTGAGAAAAATCCGTTTAAAGTGAACCAATACTAGTTAATGCAAAGTAATATATCAAATATATAATTATACATTAAATCATTAAATCAACACTTGATTCAATGATCCGGTCATGTCGCACATAACCGACTAGTATTCAATGCATCGATTTATCGAATCAATGATTCGATAACTAGGTCATATCTCATACAACCAATCGAAACATTAATCGCGAGAATCAAATACGGTATCACATACACGCATTATTCTCGGTCCCGCACATATCTCATATGCACTCCTATTTCGTTTCGCTTGAGCTAGGAAACCTCTGTGTAGGACTCTAAAGACTCGTCAATACGCCGGTAGCAGATGATGATCATATCAAGCACCCACAAGCCGCAAGCGGTCTGCTAAACGTAACGGCCACCTGGGTATTGAGCGATCAGAAGATCGACGAGCTAGCCCGCTCACACTCCTGCGAATCCGACCAGTAACACTTACCGTACAGTCCGGTCTCTTCGTCTGATATGTCGCATATCAAGTCTAGGGGTGGTAAACGTCAGACCCCAATAACCCGATAAGTCGTGCCGATGTGAGGCTCATAACGGGTCGAGAAACTACTGGTAACACTTACCAGCAAATCTCTGATCAGCCCTGGCCAGGGACTTCCCTGCTACGGCCAATCGAGCACTGCGCAACATCAACCCCCAATACCGGGAGAGATGAAACCCCTCCTATCGCTCATTGCCTCCATGTGACTCGGGACTGTACCCAAAGACCACCGTTTTGCACGCCCTCATGGACGTGGTAAGGTGGAGATCAAAGCACAGTGGGAATCACACAAGACTCTATGACGATCTCGGGTCTACAGACTAACCTGCACAAGTGTCACCTGAGAACTGCCATCTGACGTGAGGTATAATACCATCTGGGAGTTCTCGGCGAGTCCGTCCAGTGTACCCAGTCTCTACTGAGCACCCGTATATCATCTCTGATGTCAAACACCAATGGATATGGGATCATCCATCGCCCATCTGTATGGATCAAGAAGGTATACGCTAGTCTACTCTGGTATATCGATGCCCCGTCTCGATACACCCACGACTAGGGACTTTGAAGGATGTACTTATGGACTACCATGTCCCCACTAGTATGATCCGCATCATAGTCCAGGTAGTCAAGTACAGATCCTAAGGGCTTTACCAACATGTAACAGAGAGACAATCAGTATACACGTTAAGGTAAAGTTCAACCAGATAGCATACTATCATGTCGAGCAAGAAAGTCCTCCCTATATACGTCCCAGCATCCACTACAATATACATCCTATGTACAGTAATGGCCTCTAGGGCATACATATAACTAACAATCTCCCACTTGCACTAGGGCCATCTGATAGCAGTGGTTGTAGTATCTCATACTCAACCATCCCATAAAAGTCTCTCTCTGAGAACAGGCCTTTGTGAGTGGATCCGCTGTGTTGTCCTCTGAGTCTACTCTCCAAACCTCGATCACCCTGGAGATCAATCATCTCCATGATCAAGTGATACTGCCATAGAATATGTCTGGATCACTGATGGGACGGGCGTTCCTTGGCATAAGCCACAACTCCATTGTCACACAATGGCAGGAACGTAGTTCATCTTATGAACCAATATACACCCAAACAGCCTCTTTGGTAGCATCTTAAGTAGCGATGTATCGAGCCTTTATCGTCTAGTATGTCACGGTATCTAGCTTGGAACTCTTCCAACATACCGTCCCTTTACTGAGGGTAAAGACAATGCCTGCGACTGACACTCAGTCGTCATTATCACCCTGGAACCCTTCCAGTGATTCTCCCCAGGATCGGTTGATACCGTCTCACTACAACTAGTGAGAATCCTAACATCCAATTAGATCTATCTCATAGATCCAAAACCCAGGATTTAGGAGGTATCACTTTGATCCTATATGGAGAATCATTGTGATAAGCGGAGATTGATCGAGCGTAGCATAGGAAACTCCTTCCCTATCAAGAGTATGTCATCCACGTACTCTACGAGGATCACCACCATACTCCCTACTACCTTTTTGTATATACAAGGTTCATCTACCATTTTGATGATGTCAAACTCTTTGACTACTTCATCAAAACAGATGTTCCAACTCCGCGATGCCTGCTTTATCCTATAAAGTATCTTGCACACGTTTCCGCTGCTCCCGCTGTCTATGAAGCCCTCTGGCTGTGTACTTATAGACGCACTCTTCTAAAACATCATTTAGAAAAGCAGTCATGACACCCAACCACCAGATATCGTAGTCATGGTATGTAGCCGTGACAAGTAGGATCTGGATGGACTTAAGCATAGGTACTTGAAAAGGTTTCATCATTATCCACGCCTGGTCAATGACGAAAACCTTTAACAAGTCTAGCTTTGAAAGTCTCAACTTTTCCATGTACACCAAGTAATCTTCTCAAGATATACTTGCTCCTGATGGGGATTTAACCCTTCAGATATAGCAACCAAAGTCCATACTTTGTTGGTGTATAAGGATTCCATCTCAGATCACTAAGCATCCAGCCATTCTTATAGAGTCTTACTCCTGATGGCCAGCTCGAAACTAGTTGGGTCATCATCTCATGATGCAATCCTCGCTCCCACTGCCATAGAGAAACCGAAGTAACTCTCAGGTGGGTGAGGAACCTCACTAGATCGGCGGAGAGGCTGAGGTTCGTTGGTAACTATTGAATCCTTTGGTTCTATCAAATCATCTTCTGTAGTTTGTATAGCTGGAACATTTCCAGTTCTACATAACAGATCTTGCCTCGAGCTTGTCCGGATTTTTCTTTTAGACATAGGCCGGTCAACCCCAAATCTTAACTAGCTTAAGACATGGGCCCTTCCCTTTCCATATCACATATGAAGTGGTAGGCAACTGATTTGATTGGAACCCTATTCAATAGGTATGCAGCTTCTCAAGTGCATAACTCCCAAAAAGGAAAAAGGTAACTCAGCAGTACTCATCATAGAGCACACCTTATCATATAGGGTGTGATTGCTCCGCCTCGATATACCATCGTGCTATGGTGTATACGGAGGAGTAATGCTGAGAGAGAATCTCATTCTCCTTTAGAATGGTCCAGGAATTCCGTGCTCAAGTATTCTCCTCCTTGATCACATCAAAGGACATAATACTTTTACCCGTTTTGGTTCTCTACTTCTAACTTATATTCTGTGAATATCTCAAAAGGTTCGGACTTGTGTTTCAACAGGAACATATGTCTGAATCTAAAGAGATTATCAGAGAACGTAATGAAGTATAAAGAACCAGTCCTGGTATGTGTAGACAGGGGACCTATATACATCAACATGTATCATCCCAAGATTTTATTAACTCTTTCTCTGTTTCCAGTAAACGGAGCTATGGTCATCTTATCCTTGTGACATGACTGGCGAGTTTCACAAGATGTAAATTCAAACTAATTTAAATATGCATCTTTATGTAACTCTAGCTAGTCGGGTCACATTGATCTGACCTAGTCTACAATACCTCAAGAAGGATCCGTTCATTTCTGAACTCTTCCTCTTATGTGTGTTCCGTATACTAAGAACTGTAGTTTGATTTAGAACATTAATGCTTTTAGATAACGTGCCTGAACCGATCAACTTTTGATATAGGAAATGTTCAAAACATTGTCCAACAATACAAAATTTTATCGTTTCTTTACTAATAAAGAGACAAATATGATTTTGCATAACAGGTTCGGTATCTAATAACATTCGTTCAGAATCAATGTATTGTAATACAGGGTGACAGTGACCTACAGACTTGGCTGCAACATTTGCCCCGTTTTCTGCCTCATGAAACTTATCACCCGTTCTCAGTTCTCTACCTTTCTGTAGCCCTATGTAACCTATTACATATCTGGGATCCTTATCTGGTATCACATACCAGGACGTAAAGGATACTGAGAAACAGTTCTTTGTAATGAACACACCCGAAGATGATGCATCAACATGCACTCTCTTCGTTTGGGCGGCACGGGAATTCTGGTATTCCCCAATTTCCTGCTCTGTCTTATAACAATTATAAGTTGGAGCGGGACCAACGTTCCCCATCTCAGTATAACAAGCGGGTTCGGTCAATATTCCGTTTTATTATCTTGATTAAGGCGTGACATGGTCGCTACCTGGAGAGAGAGAGAAGAAAACACTCAGCGTGCGCTCTGTCAAGAATAGATTGGTTATTATTTTATCTAATCAGGATGGCTCCCACTGCTTTTTATCAAATCTTCCTTCAAACCCTAAAAGTAAAGACTAGCCGGGATTAATTACACACTACAAGTTCGCCAATCTTTCAGCCAGGCCAGTGTCGGTACTTTGAGGGAGGTCCCCCGTGCTTTCGCACGAACCTAATTAATGTAAACCTCGTTTTCCCAGAGGCGTAACCTCGTTGACACCTTTCTAGACACCTACTTGATCGGCTAATTGTAATGTATAAAACTCTCCCAGGAATAACTCTTACTCGCAGCGGGTATCGGGATCCAACTATCTCATAGAAGGTATGCAATCTCATTGCAAATTTCAACACTTGAAATTCCCGATAATATTTTGCCCCTAACGTGCTATGACCTTGACGAAAGCCAACAAACCATAGCCCGCTAGTCAAGTTCAACCCGTACATTTCTTGATCGAATTAAACCCACCCGCACGACCCTTGACGAAAGCCAACAAAGCCGCACGACTACCCTAATCCAATCGCATCGTATGCTAGCAGATAAGCAGTATATAGCTACCGCACACTGCACCTTGACGAAAGCCAACAAATGCAGCACGAATACTATATACAACTTATCTGAAATGACGGAGGGCTACGACAGGTTTTTCTGAAAACCTATTGCGTAATGAACTTGATATCGTTGTAGGATCGAATGAATTTTGAAATGGAGTGCTTTTGAGGCTTTTCTAGTTTTGCTAAAGGAGTCACTCCCGGTGAAGGGATCGTCGGTCCTTTCCTCGTCGAATGAGGTGCGGGATATATCACATATATCACTGTGCAAAGCAAAAACTCTTAAAAGCAATCAAAAGACAAACCGAGTGTGTAGCATCTGCCAGCTATTGCTAAAGGAGTCACTCCCGGTGAAGGGATCTCGGTCCTTTCCTTATCGAATAAGGTGCGGGATATATCACATATACCGCTGTGCAAAGCAAGAACTGTAGCTACCTGTTTTAATTTTGAAATTCGATTCTACAACATCTTAGGTTTCTTTTAATTCATTAATCACATTAATGAAGTCCCATCATTTATGTACCTAAACATCACAGATAGATATGACGTACACTTATGCCATCCGCATTCGCCTCGATGTCCCCTCGTGCACCGTTAGGTTAGGTAACTAACGACAGAGCAGGGCAGGGCTAGCGCGGGTGTAAAACATAAGTAACGTCTATATAATATATCATATATACTATATACTATATCCATCACAGAATCACAACACAGATATCGCAGCAGAAGAAACATATGAAATATTGGATATACTAGGACGTCCGTGTTTTCAATACGAGCCAGTATAAAACACGGATTCCACGGTCGTGATGAATAGCCAAACCCACACCCCTAGACCCCTACGAGAGCGGCAAGCAACCCTGCCAATTCTGGAGTTAGGAGACCCGGACTCGACTCCTCGAGTTGGTCTCCCACTGGACTCCAGAACCTGGTTACTTGTGCCCTCCTCCTTGGGTCTATCCTAGTGCGGAAAAGTAAATAATATACAAACGGTGACATCTTCCGCAACCTGGAAGCGCCCCAAATAAAAGAATATTACATACAAGTTTTTACATGAATGAAAATGAAAAACACTCATCTCACATAAAAACCCCCCGGCTATTCAAACACGACGATCCAATATAACATATCCAGCAACACATAACATCACATGTCATCAACGTAAGTAAATATGCGCATCCCAATTGTCGTTGACATATAGCAACGAAACCGGCGATATCACATATTACACTTACGGTCACAGAAAAGAAAGTGTAAAACTACAACAGTTGGAATCCGCAACCACCTCAGGCATCGCATGCCTGATCAAATGAATTTCTTAGACATCGCATGCCTAACAATTATAAACCCCGCATTTTAGTCTCTTTATCGAAAACACTTTTAAATACCAAGTCGGGAAATTCAACAGGATTCCCGACATTTTGATCGAATGCTCGTCGCAAACTTCAGTAGGCGGCCGCACCCCTGACGCCGTCGACGAAGTGCACCAAGGCGGAACACCGCTGCCGCGAGCACCCGAACGGATGCTTTCGGCGAGGGGGTTCTCCTACAGTCACTTGGTCGGGGCTATGGAGTGAGGCTGTCTATTAAGTTTACCCGGCGAGTATCCGCGTACGCTACGTGATTGCGACGGACTTTTGATCACATCAAAATTCCGTGGCAACCGATCAAGTGAGACTAAACTGCTATGTTTATAACATTCATTCAGTTATCACATAACTTTTGTGAATTCCAATTATTGTATCCCATTCCAGATAAATAGAAAATGCTAAACTTTTCGATCGAACAATCGAACACCCAAGTTTTCCCAATACAGATCAACACATGAAATAAGTCTAACAACATTCCGTTCGTGCCTCAGTACCAACGGTCCAGCCGTAGAAGGGTCAAGCCAACGCCTCATATGTGGCACGCCGTACTGCCCCAAACCCGAAGGTTCAAAGGGCAGTTCAAGACGGTCACATAATCGAGTTAAGGTTTGTTGTCTTCTAGAGGGTCCATCGTGTTACTTTCACTACTTAGAACGTCGTTAAACTTCGGAAAAATCCAACACTTGGAAATTTCCCGACAGGGGAAAAATTGGGTATTTATATCCGGTCGAACTTTTTAACATATTCTAAAATTTATCCGGAAAGCCACATAGACAAAGTTAAAAATCCGATCGATTCAGCGAGTCCCCAATCCAACCCAGAAAATAAAACTCTGGAATCAATTTAAAATTCCCAGAAAACTCAGAAGAATTTATCAGGAATTACTGTGGAAAAACCATGGGCTGACGTCACCAACTTGCCGCGGAAACGCCGCAGAAGCCAGGCTTCTGCCGCGTTTCCGCGGCTGTTTGCACTGTTCATGGGAAACGTTTTGCACAGTAATTCTTGGATTTCATTGCTGAATTTTTTAAGCATTTTTAATTGACAAAAAACCATGTTTTATAGAAATGTCCAGAGAGCATTTTCATGTCGGGGTTTCGGGTCGATCGGAGTTCTAATTCCGTCTAGACTTCGCCTAAGGCTCTAGCTAGGCTATGATACCAGTGAAAGGTTCCTAGGCACCCTAAAGAGGTCTCATAAGGCATCGGACATGCCGATTTCAAAAAATGGTGCCGGGAAACCCTAGACTACGGATCGTTGCTAGAATTCTAGGCGAAATGAAAAGCTAGTTAACACTTAACTACAAGGATATGGAAATTACAACCTTTGTAGATCCGGATATCCACCTCCACGGCTCCGCAACGAAGTCTCCTCGCTGTCCATGTCGAACCCCGGGCTCTAGCGTCGGCTTCATCGGAGAATAAACGGGCTTGGTCGTCGACGACGATGCCGAAGATGATCTACGTCGAGGCATCGCTAGATCAAGCTCCCACTTCACAAAGTGATGAAACTTGTGAAGGAAACACACTCTACTACTTGGCAAGAGGTAGAGGATGAAGAAATAGAAGGTGGGTTCTCTTTAGATTTGGATTTCTCTCACTAGAACTCAAATTGCCATTAAAGTAGCAAACTTTTCTTTTTAAGAAGAAGATGAAGAAGATGATAGAATATGATAAATAACTTAATCAAAATAGAAAAGAAAATGATATTTATCATATCCTAACCATGGTCAAGTGTAGAGAATTGACCATGGTTAGTGGGAGTGGTTAGGTTTAAGTATGAAGACAAAATAGCATCATTAGAAAAAGCTTCATGAAGCTTCACCATTCTTCATGATAAATGAAACCATTTTATTTTCATAAAACCAATTAATAAATAATGAATGGATTAAATAATAAGTGAATAAATCATAAACCCTAACCACTCTCATAACCATGGTTTAATTCTTTTACACATAGTCAAGTCAACATGCATCATCAAACATGATACAATCATGTGCACAAAAGCATATCACATATACAATGTGCATCAAGTGAGAAAAATCCGTTTAAAGTGAACCAATACTAGTTAATGCAAAGTAATATATCAAATATATAATTATACATTAAATCATTAAATCAACACTTGATTCAATGATTTAATGTATAATTATATATTTGATATATTACTTTGCATTAACTAGGATCCGGTCATGTCGCACATAACCGACTAGTATTCAATGCATCGATTTATCGAATCAATGATTCGATAACTAGGTCATATCTCATACAACCAATCAAAACATTAATCGCGAGAATCAAATACGGTATCACATACACGCATTATTCTCGGTCCCGCACATATCTCATATGCACTCCTATTTCGTTTCGCTTGAGCTAGGAAACCTCTGTGTAGGACTCTAAAGACTCGTCAATACGCCGGTAGCAGATGATGATCATATCAAGCACCCACAAGCCGCAAGCGGTCTGCTAAACGTAACGGCCACCCGGGTATTGAGCGATCAGAAGATCGACGAGCTAGCCCGCTCACACTCCTGCGAATCCGACCAGTAACACTTACCGTACAGTCCGGTCTCTTCGTCTGATATGTCGCATATCAAGTCTAGGGGTGGTAAACGTTAGACCCCAATAACCCGATAAGTCGTGCCGATGTGAGGCTCATAACGGGTCGAGAAACTACTGGTAACACTTACCAGCAAATCTCTGATCATCCCTGGCCAGGGACTTCCCTGCTACGGCCAATCGAGCACTGCGCAACATCAACCCCCAATACCGGGAGAGACGAAACCCCTCCTATCGCTCATTGCCTCCATGTGACTCGGGACTGTACCCAAAGACCACCGTTTTGCACGCCCTCATGGACGTGGTAAGGTGGAGATCAAAGCACAGTGGGAATCACACAAGACTCTATGACGATCTCGAGTCTACAGACTAACCTGCACAAGTGTCACCTGAGAACTGCCATCTGACGTGAGGTATAATACCATCTGGGAGTTCTCGGCGAGTCCGTCCAGTGTACCCAGTCTCTACTGAGCACCCGTATATCATCTCTGATGTCAAACACCAATGGATATGGGATCATCCATCGCCCATCTGTATGGGTCGAGAAGGTATACGCTAGTCTACTCTGGTATATCGATGCCCCGTCTCGATACACCCACGACTAGGGACTTTGAAGGATGTACTTATGGACTACCATGTCCCCACTAGTATGATCCGCATCATAGTCCAGGTAGTCAAGTACAGATCCTAAGGGCTTTACCAACATGTAACAGAGAGACAATCAGTATACACGTTAAGGTAAAGTTCAACCAGATAGCATACTATCATGTCGAGCAAGAAAGTCCTCCCTATATACGTCCCAGCATCCACTACAATATACATCCTATGTACAGTAATGGCCTCTAGGGCATACATATAACTAACAAAATCTACATATATACATGTCCAAGCATCCACTATACATATAATGGCCTCTAGGGCATACATATATCCAACATAGATGACTCTAGGGACGGCATTTTCCTGAGAGGTTGGCTATGAACCGCCGGATATACGCAAGTTTTCCTTGGAGAGGACACTGTTGTTTGAGAGTTCTCGGCATGGGCATTTCCGTAATCGCCTTGATCTTTGATGGGTCTATTTCGATGCCTCGGTGTCATATGATGAATCCTAGGAATTTGCCCGAAGAGATTCCAAATGAACATTTTATAGGATTTATCTTCAGATTGTATTTCCGAAGTTGTTGGAACACTATGTTCATATTTTCCCAGTGTTCCTCGTACGATTTGCTTTTCACCACAAGGTCGCCAATATAGCATTCGACAATCTCGTGTATGAGGTCATCGAAGATCTTCTTCATGGCCCTCTGATAGGTAGCGCCAGCGTTCTTAATACTGAAATGCATTACCCTGTAGCAGAATATGCCCGACGGAGTCCAGAAGGCGGTATGTTTTTGGTCTTCAGGATGCATTTTTATTTGGTTATACCCTGAAGATCCATCCATGAAGGAGAAGACCTCATGGGTAGACGTGTTATCTATCATCAGCTTGGTAACTGGTACTGGGAAATCATCTTTTGGGCAAGCTTTGTTGAGGTCCCGAAAGTCTATGTAGATGCGCACCGTCCCATTTTTCTTCATTATTAGAACAATGTTGGCAATCCAGTCGGGATATTGAACTTCTTGGATGAAACTGGAGTCAATTAGTTTCTTAACCTCGGCGTTGATACTCATCTCGAGTTCGAGCCGCATTCTTCTTGGTGCTTGCTTGGTTGGCTTGACGTTCGGTGATATAGCCAGTTTATGCACCGCTATTTTTTGATCTAGTCCTGGTATCTCGGAATAGTTCCATGCGAAGCAGTCTTTATATTTCATATGCACATCCATCAGTGTGGCCGCCTGTTTTTTAGACAGCAGCCCACTGACGAACGTGGGCCTCGAATCGTTTTCCATTCCTAAGTCAATTTTCCTTAGGTTATCCGTCGTAGTATGTATCCCATCTTCCAGCTCTTTCGGGGCCGGTGGAAACTCTGAGATCACATCGTCCTTGTCCTTATTTGCGAAGAACCCAAAGAAGTCATCCATATTCTCATGCTCTCCTTCCTTTGAGAGTATTATCATGTGTCAAGTACGAGTTAACTTCCATTCTTGGTGTTGAGGTGGTCTTGTCCTCACGGTATAGGTCCTCTTTGGCTTATGCTTTGGCGGTGGGGTCACCCTCCAGCTGTCGGACAAAGCGAACTCGCCTTATTGATATTGGTCTCCGACCTGCTCTTCAAAGGTGAAGCAGTCTTCGAGGGGATGTCCTATTGCTCGATGATAGGAGTAATAATCCGGGTGATGGTCCTCATTTATCTATTCGGGGTACCGAGACTCCGGGAGCGTCATCATTTGATGCTTCATAACAAGGTTGAATATTTTCCTTGTCTCTTCTTGAGGGAAAGAGTATTCTCGACCCATCTTCTTCATAAAAGACAGGTTCCAGCTGACTTTTTCTTGATTGTGTGATTTCTTGGATCCGCTTCGCTATTTTCGGGCGTTGTTTCCTTTCTTTGCCTTATTTTTGCCTATATTTCGGGATTTTTCTTTGAGGCGAGAAAGTATAGCTGCCTGAGGATGAAGGGTATTGTAGTTTTCTTTCTCCGCGGACTGTTGGTTGAGGTGTTATGATCTGGCCATTTCATAGATAACCATTTCGCGGCTGCGGTCGTCCCGGATCTTTTAACAATCTTCCTGTATTAGCCTGTCAACTTGTTCTCCGAACGATGAATTTGACATTCTTGCAGCGAGATTTTGCTCTGTTTCAATGCCACAGCTGTTTGGAAGAGCATTCCCTTCTTCACTGGAGTTGTTTATGATGCGGAACTGCGGAATCGCTCCCGTTTCTTAGGCCGAACGTATCCAAGCGTGGTTGTCTCCATCTTCCTGTTGGGCATCTTTTGCTGAGTCCCGGGAACGTCCCAGATCTTGTTGTAGAACTGTGCTTGTCGAGCAGTTTGTTTGAAGGATACGCCTTGGCATCTTAATAGCCTTTTTAATCCCTCTGCATAATATCTAGGTAGACGGATTGGTTGAATCCTGTCAAGCGCAGGCTCAGCACCATGCCAGACTTCTTTCTTCACTTTGGTCTCCGTAGATTGAAATAAGAGGATCGCCTTTTCACCTCTTCGTCTGGGAGGGACGTAGAAAGTCTGCAGCTCTTGTACGCTGTATGTATCAAGCGCATCAAGTTCTTTATAATGCCGCGGAACCATGGTGATTTGTAAACTCTGATCAACTCCAGTAATGGTTTGTGCTGACGGGAGAGTGGAGAACACGGCGTTGGCATCGTCTTTAGAGTCACTGCCAAAGAACAAAATAGGAGTAGATGGTCCGGGTCTGTTGCATTGGGGTTACCCTGAGTGGACTATTTTCTCATCTTCGTCGGTATCACTCCCAAAGATCGGGATAATGGCGACGACTTTTTTTTTATTCTTTGGCTTATGACATCTTTCCATGTCTTTGAAATCTGGTAGGAAGTACTTGGCGTCTTCATATTTTCGGACTTCGTTTACGGAGAATGGATTTATCTCCCTCGTAACGGTGTACTCGTGGCTGTCTTTGAAATACTTCATACACTGGTGTTGTGTAGAAGGGATGACGTTGTACTCGTGTAACTAAGGCTTGCCGAGCAGAGCGTTGTAGCAAGTCTTGGTGTCAATGACATGAAATTTGATGTCAGTAACGAGCAGCCTGAAGCGTAATGTCAGTATTACGGACCCGAGCATCCGTGATGATTGTGAATCGATACCGGAGATGGTAATTTTATCTCGGGCCAGGTGCCGAACGTTCATGCAAATCTCCTTCATCACCTTCACATTGAAGAGGTTGACAGAAGACCCACTGCCGACAAGGATTTTGCCTATCTTGATGTCGTGGCAGTACCCAGTGACGTATATTGGGCTGTTATGGTCGTACGTTCCAAGGAGGAGATCTTCATCGCTGAATGTGATGTCAGCCATGTGAACCTCTGCTAACTCGTCCTTCATCCTTTCTTCTGCAAGGAAAGCTTGAAACTGATTGGGCTCTTGTAACACCTTGATCAGAGAATCTCGTGCTTCTTTGGACAGGAGAAGAGCATCCATTATACTCAGTTTTGAGGGTATCTTCCTCAGATGTGCTAGGACATTGTAATTTACCTTATTTTTCCTAGACGGGTCCTTGGCTGCGAGCTCTTTAACGACTCCATCATCAAGGGTGATTTCCTCAGGGACTTTTTCTTTCCCCTTATCTCTTTTACTCAAACCATTATTCATAGGTCCGAGGTTCTTCTCAGGAAGCGTGTGGTTACGCAGCTAAATGTTCTCGCAGTTCTTCTCCTCCTATTTCTTTTTCGGAGGTGGAGTTCTTAAATAGTGGGCCGAGGGTCATTTCTTCCTCAGAATCGCTCCTGAAGGTAAGGACTTGGAGTTTTTCGCTTTCCCGACTGGTATCAACCATATGACAGTTGCTAGTTGTTTTCTCACGCGCACTTGTCGAACTTCTTTGCTGTCAACGAGCTTCACGTTTCATCCTCTTGAAGTGTTGTTGATGGGCAACGTATCCTTGCCACCACTTCTTGAAGGCACTGCATTCCTCGGTGGGGTGGGTAACCCTCCGATGATATGGGCAGTAGTTTAGATGTATATCCGCTCCGTTGAGGCTTATGACCCCAGGCGTGTTTCCTTTGAGAGGTGGCTGCTTCATTCCCACTAACAGGGTTTTGGCGAACCGCTTCTCTGTCTTTATCTTGCTCTTATTTGCTGCAGGTGTGCTTCGGTTTGTTTAGAGTGCTTTACGACTCATCCTCGCCGTCGCTTCTTCATCCTGACGCCGATACTTAGCCTTTTCGTATTTGGATGTTTCACGTTCTCGGTCAGCTTTATTCTTTCGAAAAGCTTCGTTTAACAGCCTATCGATTGGGTCTTCTGACAGTGCTGGGGATTTTGGCGCCGATCCTGTCCCTAGTTCCTCTGCGTTGTTTTCTGACGCTGAGGGGGCTTTTTCGTCATTTAACGACGAATGGGAAACATGAGGCAACTTGCTATATAGTCTTCAGTTTTTGATGAATTATTTTCCTAATCGTTATCACTCTCTTCGTTCTCAAGAATATGCTTGAGGAACTCTTCGAGAGTGACTGGGGTTCGTACCTTCTGGTTGTACTCCTCCAGCGCGTCGATGTACTTTTGCAGGTCCGTGTGCTTGTCGTCATATTCGGCAAGCTGCACAGGCTTCTTGGTCTTCTTCTTTTTTTTGAAGACTTTGAAGGCTTGACTTGGGGATTTTGCCCTTTGTCGACAGTTTTCGGTACGAGATGTAGTTTCAGCATCCCTTCGATGATTTCCGATTCAAGCGGGCTCTTCCACCTAATTGCCGGACATGCCTAGAGATCCTTCAGCATTCTTTTAGTTTTAGCTGAAAGGACGACTTTCCATTGAGCTTCTTCCACTAGCGAGCATGATACCCCTGACGTATCCACCTTTTTAGGAGCGTGCTTCTGTGGCGGGTTCACCCTCTTGTTCTAAAAAGTGCGAATTCCCCCATTGATACTGGTCCTTGACCCAAATTTTGAAGACATAGCAATCTTCAATTGGGTGGCTCACCATTCTGTGATAAGAGTAGTAGTTGGGGTTGTTGACATCGCTTGGTTGCGGTGGACGTAGTGGGTCCGGCAACGTGATAAGTTTGTTGCGTACTGCCAGCTCGAACAGTCTCCTTGTCTTGTCACGGTAAACGAGGAGGCACGTCCTAGTCTTTTTTCCAGGGATAGACGCGGACGCATGTTGTTTTGGTGAGTAACTAGCTTCGGGTCACCCGGCCGTTGTTGTGTGTTGGCAACGAAGGCTGCTTTCCCTTTACCCTTGTCATTTTGAAGGTCCATTTTTGAGGAGGAAGGCCCGTGGCCCATCTGATCCATTTGAGCCAGCTTGTCGATCAGAGCTTGGAAGGTGGTCGACTTGAAGAACGTCATGAACTAGGACACAGTCGCTTGAGGATCGAGGGTCCCAATGAACATGCCTACGGCAGGAGATTCTTCGATGTGTTGTTCGCATTTTGACCATATGTTCCTCAATCGGATCACGTATTGGACCCAGGTTTCTCCTGACTTCACCCTGGCATTGATTAATGCCGTGATCGGGATGTGCTCGCTTGCGCTGACGAGCCGCTGTGTGAACAGCAGCTCCATCTCTGTGAATGTCTTTACGGAGTTATTTGGGAGCTCCGAGTACCATTCAAAGGCTATCTCTGACAGGCTACCAACGAACTGGCGAATCAACAGTTTGTCGTCTCCTCCAGTGTTGCCGCACAAAGCACTAAACTGCACGACGTGTTGGTGTGGGTTGCCTGTCCCCTTGTACACATGGAACTTGGGGATCGTATATCTCGGCGGGTACTTAATTTGGTCATACAAGCCCGGATGCGGTCGCCCAATTTTGACAGTTTGACCAGCCGCTTCATTCGCTTGATGAGCTCGTATTTGTTGAGCTATATAGTCATCCAGAGCAGCCTTAGAGATTGTTCCCTCCTTATCTGTTGATAAAGTTGGAAGAGGGTTTGATGTTTCCCCTATATCATCCTCGACGATTATTGGTGGATCTTCGGCTGGAGGTTCTGGCTGGATCATCATTCCAACCATGTACTAGAACAGAAGCACCATCTTCTTTATATTAGAATCTTGTTCCGCTGCCTCCTTACCCTTCCTTTCAAGCACCCTTCGCAGGAACTCTGTATCGGTCTCCTGCTCTTGACGCTATTCAGATGCCGATTCCGGACTTTCTTTCTACCCAGTAAGTGCTGACATTTTGATCAGCATATCATGGAGCTTTTGTTGTTTCTCTTGAGCTTTTGTCAACGGCCGAGTTTGCGGCTGATGACACACGGAAGCACGACTTTCCTCTTTTGCCGGAAGCCATGTAAACCATGTGTACGATCATACCCCTAGACTTAGGGCATTTGAGTCCATTGCCTTTGGAATTTGCTGCCGACGGTGGGAGATTCTCCAGCCTCACTCTTTTGTGGGAGGTCGAAGTTGAAGGAGCCATTATAACAGGCAGCCGTGTTGAAGACGTCCCTCTCTGTATGATGGAGGGATGGTCCTGCTCTTGCCGACCCTTCATTTTCTTCAGTCAGTGAGAGTAGTCTTTTTTGATCATAGAATCTTGGACATTTCGCCAGACTTTGTGGATTTGGGAGGACAGTCGTTGAGGGGGCTGCTCTGGCTTTGCCTGCGTCATGTTTTCAGCAGGTGGGGGAGATTCCTCAGCACCGCGGTTGGAGAGTCCTTTCGCACCCTCCTAAGTAGATAAAACCTATTCTCGGTTGGAACCGCAGCGTCAACCTCCACCATTGGAGCTGGTGGGGTAAGTCTAGAGGGGGAGTTTCCCCCAACCTTTCTCGCTTGACGCCAGTGGCGACGTTGAGCGTGTCTTGCAGACGGGACCACCTCAGTTGTGGAAGTGGCTCCATCATGCCCCCGGCTTTGGTGAGGGGATACTGTTGGTGCCATCCTGTCGAAGACTGACGTCCGTTGAGAAGGAACGACCAATCTTTCGAAGGCCGATTTTCTGGTAGGGGAAGCACTTTTGACGACTTCACCTACAGCAAGAGTTGAAATGGCCAATCTGTCAAAGACCGATCTTTTGGTAGGCGAAGCACCTTTGACGACTTCACCCGCCGGAGGAGTTGGTAGGACTATCCGTTTTGGGTTAGCCCCTTCATGTATCGCGAGCCTCTTTGCGGGCCCACTTGAGCTTCGGCTCAGCCTGTTGAAGACTGAGGTGGCAGACTTGGATGACCCGTTGAGAGGGGCCATGGTGGTTGCAAGTTGATCGAACATCGACTTCTTGGGAGCTTCCTGTGGTGGCACTAGGATGCTGAACCTTGCTGGTGGGAGCATGTTCGAACAATCCAGTGGTGGCTTGAGTCACTTGCCCCACCGGCATTGAAAAGATGGAGGCCACATTGGGTCCGTAAGTCACTCTTCCAGTTGGGGCGGAGCGGGAGTTGCTGTTGCAGTTTGTGCAGCTGGAAGTCATTGACGTTTTTCCTAGATAGGAGCAAGACTCCAAATCTTAGTACTTCTAATCCAAGAGCAACCATAACAAACTGCAATTTTGTTCACGAAACACGGCACATGAAGTGTGGAGTGGAAAGATGGAAAAGGTCCCACCGGGCGTGCCAAAATCTGTTCCCCGTCGAAAACGGAGACGAACTGGGATGGATCGTCCAGCCTGAATTTTGGGGGCAGATGCTATTTGGATTTATCCATCCACCTCTCCGAAGATGCCAAGTTGATTTATGGCACCGTTTATCAGAGATTTGGACGGATGCGGCCGTTGTAGCAGACTTCATCAGATTCCCCTTCGTTTGCGAGGGGTTTTGATTGTAGGGATGCTCTTCCCTGCAGGCGCAAGCCCTTGCAGTTAATTACGTTATCGCATCGTGATGACCACTTTCTCCTGCTTCGGAAGTTCACCTCGTGTCGTGTGTGTTTTTGTTTGTTTGGGTTGCCCGTAGATTGTATACGGAGACTAATTTATGTCGTCGCCCGTAGCGCGTGGATTAGTCCAAATCCGTATATTTTAGATTTGGGTTTTTATTTGAGGATCGTTAATCTGGTTTGAGATTAAGATCGACTTAAATGTATGTGAGCATTTGGGGTTTGATTTGTTGTTGTTAAGGATACATTAGTCCAATTTGATATTAAGATCCACTTAACAAATTTTAGTATCATTTTTATTTCAGATCCAACAATAGAGCATTTAGGCTCTATTATTTTAGTTTAAAGACGTTTCGGTCCATTGTCATCATTTTGGAGGCGAATATTAGTTTAGGGACGTTTCGGTCTGTTATCGCCATTTTGTAGGCGAATATTAGTTTAGAGACATTTCGGTCCATTGTTCAACTTGCACGCACGCATATTTGTTACGTAACGAAGTGAACAATGGTGATATGGAATGTGCCCAATTTGGGGTATGATCTGATTTGAGGTGTGTACGTCAATTTGGAAATGCATCAATGTGGGATGAAAGGAGTTGTTGGTCGCTGGGACCCGCCATATCTCTGAAGACGTTGAAGAATTACAACGACATATATCAGAGGTGTGAAGAGATGTACCCTTGAACCGAATCTCGTATTTGAGGGAGAAAGATTATGGGGGCCTTAAGAATTTTTGTTAAGGATACGTTAGTCTAATTTGAGACTAAAATCCACTTAACAACATTTTAAGATTTTCCTTATTTAAGACCCAGCAACAGAGCATTTGGACTCAGTTACAAGACTTTAGCAACATAGCCAATTTAGGAGAATTAAATTCTCAACTTATGCGAGACTTGTCTTATGGATCTCAGATCCAGAGCAAGAACTAAGTTCTTTTTTAAAAGGGTTAAACCCTTAGATATGTAAACGAGATTTTTTGATTTCTGCTCTTTTAATTTACCTAGAGTTTTTGAGGAGGGAGATCTTCTTCTATGTTCCCTTTTGAAGCTTTTTGTTTTAATTTTTAGAAGCTTATAAGGGGTTCCTCTATATCAGACTTGAAGTCTTGGGTCCTTTATATAGTAGAGGCAATTAACTCTGAAGAAATCTCTCATTAAGAGATACCAATTGATTTGGGGATTTTTACCCACCATTGAATTTTTGATCCAAGGGTTTCTGTTTTACAGAACATATATTCTTGTTTCTAACAAGATTGGTGAAATATTTTCCCTTACACAGAATTTATTCTGTAAAACGGTGATTTTTTAATCAGCTTTGGATTTCTAATCTACCGGTTCTCTGTTTTACAGAGGGCGCTCTTTCTTATTTAGAAAGATTGAGAGAATATATCCCAAAATAGAATTTTATTCTATAATCCAATTTGGGGGATGTTTTCTCCCGATAGAATTTAATTCTGTATTTTTGATAATTTATCATCTCCGTTGGATCTTTGATCCAACGGATCTGTTTAACAGAGAGTAGAATTTAATTCTACTTGGGCACCGGCGCTCACGTGTTTTGCACGTGGGTGCTACTTAAGGTTTTAATTCTTAAAATGGGTATTTATGTGCTTTGCACATTGACGCCCGCGTTGCATATTGGCACCCGCGTGAGGAGCACGCGAGGCGCCACCGTAGGATTAGTTCCTATCAGATTGGTCTTGGCGCTGGCGCCCTCATGGGAAGCACATGAGGTGCTGCCTCATTTTTATTTTTTTAACAGAGCTTTGCTCTTTTATTGGGGAAGCAATGATATCACGAGATTATGATATATGATTTGAGATTGAAACATCATGTTATGATATGACATATTAAATGATCATTGGGCGACATATATATAACATGTGACAACATGTGACTAGATGAGATGATAGAATCACGCGACCTTAGATCCGTACCCTTGAATTATGACATTGTATGATGGATTATACCGTATGATATATATATATATATATATATATATATATATATATATATATATATGATAATTGATCCGTACTCTTGATTTGAGGATATCGTTCGACGGACTATACCATACGAGATATGATATATATAATGATTGATCCGCACTCTTGACTCGAGAATGTCGTGCGATGGACTATACCGTACGTGATACTATGAGGCTGGATCGCCGACTAATGGATGTATCGACTCGGAAATGTTATAGTTTTCTAATCACTTTAGATTCGAATATATATTAGTCTTCAAATCACTCAAGTAGATATTAGAATATAATTAGAGCCATACCTATTTTCAAAACTAACGAATCGTATGCATTTTCAAAAGACAAACCCAGGGGATGCTGCGGATTTTCAAATGGTATTTTTTACTCAAAAACACCGTAGCTCTTATTTTTCTAAAAATAACGATTCGTACTATTTAAAATACTATAACTGTATGGCTCGTATGTAGCTATATATTTCATATTGTTGCGTTTACTGTTTACTTTTCTACTATGCTCATATTATTCTCTTTGCATTTTATATATACATGTTCTTTTCATTAGCTTTTATGACCTCGTCTGCTAGGATACATGCACCATTACCGATGATGCGCATGTTGCATGTACACATACTCGCCGGCTCACACACTCATCATCGGTAAATGCCTTGCCACATACACATTAGAAACCGTTACTTCACTCGTACAACCTGATAACTTGTAGCTTAATAGTATTGCTTAGCATTCAGGATCTCACATGCTAATTTAGATATTGCATTTCTTACTTAGTTAGATGCCACGTTCATTTTGATATACATTCTGGTTATGCACTGTAGATTGGCTCTGTGCCGGTATTCATTATTTCATTATTGGCTCATGTTTATGAGATTTCGGTTTTCATGAGATTTCTGGATTTGGGAAATCGCATGTGAATTTTGAAAACTTATAATCATTTTAAAAGAAAAATGCGGTTTTCCTTAATATGATGTGTGGCATCCACTATGAGTTTTCTCGGTTCTGAGATATATGTATACCCAATTTGAGGAGAGAGAGGGCACCGTCTGCGGGTACATGGTGGACCCAGTACGGTACCCCGGGGGAAGAAGTTCGTATAGAGAGATATTGAGCCCGACAGGGGAGCACTACTGACCGGTGATAGTTTGGCTCGGCGGATATCCGGAGGATACTGACCGGAGTTATCAGATCAGATTGGCATGAGGGCCGATCCGATGAGACGGCGCCCGAGATATGAGGACTTATGTGTCGCTGCTGGACACGGTTTTTACGATGTTTTCGAGTGTCTATGCCGGGCACTCAGGTAATTATGATGATTTGGTGTGTTGTTGATGGGCACACATTGGATGATACACCTACACACACACACACAAACACACACACACACACACACACACATGATACAGATGACGTGGTACCACTTTATGACACGGATATGATTACATTAGCATTGTTATACTTATGTTTACACTATCACCCTTGTTACCACATCGTCGTTATTGTATTATTATTATTTACTGTATGACCTAGAAGATCGTCATACATTCGATTTCTACTCGGTGATGTTTTTTACTCACGAGTTGGTAACTCACCCCTGTTGTACCATAGTTTTCTTGCAGGTTTGACCGCACGGATTCAATAGCGGCTAGCTGGCATACTGTTTCATTCCAGGTGATTTGCTTTGGTAGGTGGGGTACACCTACATCGTGACCACCATTTGTACTTGTATATTTATTCAGTTGTATCTAGTTAAAAGCTCCATCAACCAGACTTTGTGTATTTAGTTGACTTAGAAGACCATAGATTGTATATTCTTTCGGACCTAGAGTCGCGATCATGTATCCATTCTTAATTCTATTTTCTTTGATGATGTTTTGGTTTTTTTTTTCTTTCATCTGTGTTTGATCTTCATCTTAGGGCATCGTATATATATCATTTGTATGGTTGTGATTCCGCCAATTGGCGAAGAGCTAGCTCCCGCTTGGGAATGCCTATTATTGTTGCTATGTATTAGTTTTAGTTCAAATTTACAAAGGAGGTGCTGACCAAATTTCAAATGAAGAAAATGTTTTCAACTATAGTATATAATCCACTTGTATTTTTATATATCATTACTTGTGCATTTAAAAAAAGAACTTGATTTTATTATACCTTTATTTCAAAACTTCACCTACACTATTTTCCCAAAAAGGGTTTAGATTTCTGGGCTTTTGACTTACTTGGATTAGGTGGGGTCCTATAGACTTCACGTGATTCAAGTGCCAGTCACGTGCTTTTTCCGGATCGTGACATGAAGAAACCTTTACAAGCTGATGGATCTCCATCGGGTAATCTTTTTAAGGCTCGGATCAAACCCTTACAACTTAACACTATTGATGGACAACCTCCACTGGGTAAACAACTTTGGTAGACAATCTCTACCGGATTGTGTTACAACAAAAGTAAAAAGAAAAAGAATCCCAATCTTGTATATGAATCAAACAAATTTAAAATCCAGAGAATTAGGGTTTAAGATATTTTGCAAGATGAATCCTTTGTGATCTAAAAAATAATTGATAAAGAGTTTAAATATGATATCGAGTTTTGCAAAAGATTATGGATTAAAACAAGTTTTAATTGATATTTGCAAAAACAAAAACAAAAGCTTTTTCAAAACCAACAAAGATTATAGAACCTGGTGACGATCTAGGGTTTTGAAAGCTTTGAGGCGATGATGAACTTTTGAGAGCAAGAGACATTTTTTTTGATCTGAGTAATTGTTGTCAAAATTTCGACCAAGATTGGTTTATTAATAAATGGGAAAGAATCCTACAAAAAAGGAAAAAATTGGTCAAAATTGAATTTGAGATTTGCAACGGTTAGATCTTGAGCCGTCTCAAATAAGTAAAGGGTTGTCTCATACAAACAGAGAATAAATTCATCATCCAAGACATGCGTTGAGACATCTCAAAAAAATGTGAGCCGTCTCATAACAAGGTTGAGCCGGCTCCAAATAAACATGAGCCGTCTCATACATACAGAGACTAATTTATTAATTAAAGACGTGTGTTAAGCTTGCTCAAAATGGACATGAGCCGTCTCATGCACACAGAGAGTTAAATTGATGATCCAAGGACTTTGTTAGACGGCTCAAGTCATGATTGAGTTGGCTCATAGAGACAGAAAGCAAATAAAAAATCAAGAGGACTAATTAGACAGATCAAAACAACATGAGCCGGCTCATGACTGATATTTCTGATATTTTGATATATGTAAAGACTTTAAAAATGTATGATGCATACGAGATAAGTTACGACTCAATAAAAGAGAAAATACAAAGATTACACATTTGAAGCACGTTCTCTTAGTCTCTTTGAGTTTTCATCTTTAATTTTATATCCTTTTTGATTTTTCTTCTCTGTGTCTTGTTAATTCATGTCGCCATGTCCTTTTTGCTCTATGATATCGCTAATGTCGTTCTATTTCTTCGATTTCTCCAATCTTATTATGTCTTTTACACTGAAAACATACAACTCAACTACAAGAATCGCAAGTGTGTAAAATTGTTAAATAGTATTTTATCTAATATCAAAACTAACGTAAATAGATGCTACCCAACAAGGTCAAAAATCTCCCCCATTTTGATATTTGACAAAACCTATTTACAATATAATAATCTAAGACATAACCAATCTAAAACTCATAAAAAACTAAAAACTCCTCCTGAATTCAATATCCATATGTATGCATAAATTCAAGTTTCATACCAATATCATTTTGAAAAAAAAATCCACCAATTGAAAATGAAAAATTCATATGCATAATATGTATATCGTTTTTCCAAAAAAATGTCAAAAATATCTGTTTGAAAATATATATTTTTCTCACCCTTTTTATTGAAAATCAAAAAGGTAAATAATAGATATATAATGACAACATGATACCAACAATACCAGCCGACACCAGTTATCATGCACATGATGATACCAAACATTCATATCATCATAAATTTAAAATATCCATATCATATCCAAATCCAAAATATCATTACACAATTCCATCATAAAACAATGTCAACATAATGTTTTCATATCTAAACACAAATATTACATCCATATCCCAAATCTCATTGTTTCATTACCAAAGTCACATCCAAAAAAAAAACAAAATACATCATAAATCAAACCAAATACTAATGCTCCAATATTTCGTCATCATCGAAGTACTACGACGCGGAAGCAGTCGAGTCTGTCAGGGTAGGAGTAGGAGTGGTAGTATCAATGGGAGGAAGTGGATCGGTAGGAATAGGAGTAAGATTAGCGGGAGTAGGATCTGTGTGAGGAGTAAAAGGAATAACAGAAGTAGAGGGTTCGTTCGGAGTGGGAATAGGAAAGAACAGAGTAGAAGGGGGTGGTACACCAAAAAATGAGGCGATGAAGGCCATAATGCAATTTTCTAACTCACTTTTCCGATTTGAGATACGAGTCTCAATGGCATCCAATCGATCCAAAAGACGTTTCTCAGCTTCATTGATATGACGAAACACGTGTTTCAGAATAAAAGAACACACAGGAGTCGTAGAGTCCAGAAGATCACAAGGTTCAGAATCCGATGCGGAATCTGACTCAGAAGAAGATGAAGAAGATTGAGAAGCAGCACCGTTGTCAGGAGAAATGTGCATGAGGGATACGTTTCGAGTGGAGAAAGGCATATTAGATTTTTGAATCGGGAAAGTGCTAACAGAAATTTTGAAATGTTCAAGAATTTTGATTATGATTTTTACGTAAGCTAAGGTGTTTTGGAATTCGATCAACTTCCATATGTGTTTACAAAAGAGAAGTGGAAGATTTACATGAAGTTTCTTAAGAATACAGTAAGCAAGGAGTTTGTAACAACCCGTGTACTTGGTATGATTTGTAACGACTCTAAAATCTTTGTACGGAAATTTTTCTGTTAATATACAAGAAATGAATTTTACAGTCTGAGTTTGAGTTATAAGTTACTTATGTTAAATAAAAGCAAGAAGCCACTTGTAGCTCACTGGTAAAGCCCTTGCACTGCTGTGACGTTGCTAGTATGTTCGATTCCCATCAGACACAATTTTTTTCTGATTTTTCTTCTTAACTTTTTGGAAGCCCAAAAGATTGCACGTGCAATACACGGGAAAATGAAAAGTTCAGAAAAATCAAACATGTGGAAAATGGTTTAAACAGAGATTAAATCGAGTGGCACGAATCTCGAGGCAAGAGCCTTAAGATCGACCGGTGTTAAGATTACAAGTGAAGTAAGGTGGAGTTAGCATGCAAGTTGGTTCCGGCGAAGATCAAAGCCAATTCCGAAGCTTCCGCGACGCCACGAAGATCATCCGCTTTTCTTTATCCTCTCTTTGAAGTTTCTAAATCGTAAGTCCCTCCTAAACTTCCTTTTTATTCATTGAATTTCATTTTTAATAAAAATCGGTAAAAGTGGAGTTATTACCGATTTCATCTTTTCTAAAACCTATAACTCCATTTTCTTTTATCATTTGGTCAAACCAATTTTACCACTTCACTTGTAATCTTAACACTAATGTTTAGAATCAAGTTTAAATCAAGAATCTCATGTGGAACAACCATAATTGAACTTTTACATTAAAATACCTTGAATTTTGTTATCATACCTTTTGAATAATCGTTTAAATAATAACTTTAGAAAAAATTCATGGGGTAACGACCTACCCCACACGTACACTTGGTTTCATAGCATGACGCCTAATTGTATGTATTTTTGGTTCGAAGATTGTATTTATAATAAAATACCACATAATTTAAAACCGAGTTTCTTTCAAAACAGTATTTCATACTCCTTTGCAATTATGTATCTACAACTCTCTTTAGAGGACTCGCTAACGGATGTTGCGGATTATCGCACATTTTTGGGATAGTAGAACGAGATGCATACCTCCTCATGGAGCATTCGATCTCGAAAGGATTTAAATACGTTTTTAAGAAATACGAATTTTCTAAATAAAATAAAATTATTTTTTAAATTAAAATTATATAAAATTATAAATCTATATTTTCAAAATATAATAAATCTATATTTTTCTTAGAAAAATGAAAGATTAACAAATGCTAATAAAATGTCATCAAGATACCAAAAAGGACAAGTTTTTCAGTAAAATACCATGAACTTTCAAATGCTAAGTGTTTATCATTAAAATGCCATAATACTTAAAATCCATGCTCATGAAAACCCTAAGTAATACTAACCATCATCAAGGTTTACTTTTTAACTATATTAAAATATTTTTCATAAAACCCCCCGAGTTATATAAAAACAATATTTCAAGGAGTTTAGTAAATATAGGTTTAAGCGGGATCAATTCTCTTGAGCCCCAGGGAGCCGGAGAATGTGAGTGCTTGCCTATTTAAGGTAGACAACTTAACGGAGTTATCAAGGGTAATTACCATGGAAAAAGACACAAATCTTACCGTCCATCTGCAGCAGTTACTGATGACTCCCGAACCTAATTCAAGAGCTAAATCTGCTTACAAGTGTCTGACTCAATATGAGTCCAAACTCAAACCTGAATCCAAATCAAACAAGAACATGAATATTTGATCATGAACATGAATACTTGAATTCAAATATTAATATCAAACATGTATACTGACTTGACTTGACCGAACTATGGTTATAACTTGAATACATGACTACTTGAATACATGACTACCTCCTGAACATGATTACTTGAACATTTTGTATCCATGGTTTTGGCAAGACTTGTAAATATAATCTATACAATACATTCTACGGGGATAAAGGGGTAGATTGGTACGGAACGTATATCGTGGCACGAGAGGTCATTTAAATGAAACCTATATGAATTCTCGTGTCGTTGTTCCGTGGGTTATGACGGGGCCTTGTACTATATGTTACCATAGTCCACGGGGTAAGATGGACTCCTCTCGTATACATGAATACTTTCTGTATCAAGCTACAAATCATTACGTTAGAATAACAATCATATACATGTATAACTTACCAGTTCATTTCACATTACATGTTATATTCTGTTTCTTCTTTTGGGACTTACTGAGCGCTAGTTCACTGACGACATTCCTTTCTATTTCTTTCTTTGGAATATTCATCAGGAGGACCAGACTCTGAGGAGATCGAGCCGAGCCAGGAGGACTTTGTTAGTGTATATGCCCTAGAGGCCATTACTGTATCATACTAGCTTGTATATTACTTAATTGAAGCTTGGGATATTCACAGTTGTGTAGAAAATCTTACTCAAAATGGTAGTATGCCATTTGGTTTGTTTCTACTTCAATATGTGCATTTGTTTCTTTTAGCATATCGCTTATACATATTAGTAGAGCCCTTAGGATCTTTGCTTGATTACCAGCGTTGTGATGGCAGTCACACTTGTGGGGGCTGGGTAATCTATAAGCACATCCTTATACAGGTCCCTAGTCGTAGGACTATCGAGACAGGGCATCGATACTCCGCAGTAGACTAGCGTATGCGCTTCTCATCCCAGCAGGGGAGATGGTCTGTCCCACAACCATCAGTATGTCGTACTGGAGATAGTATGCGGGTGCTCGTTAGGTTACGAGTACAATGGACAGGACTCGTCGGGAACTGTTGGTTGGTATTATACCTATCGTCAGTTATCAGTTCCCAGGTGACAAGAGTACAGCTTAGTCCGTTGACTTGACACTGTCACTTCGCCTCGAGTGTGTTCCCACTGTACTTAGATTACTACCCTACCACGGCTCAAAGGAGTCATGCAAACAGGTAGTAGTTGGGTGCTGTCCTGAAGCACTTGGAGGCAGTGACGGTTAGACAGGATTCGTCTCTCCCGGTATTGGGGGTTGACAACGCGCTGTGTCTAGGAGAGCCATTACACGGGTAGTCCCTGACCAGGGCAAGCGAGATATACTGGTAGGTTTCCAGTGTTATCTTAGGGTGTTCTGAGCTACACTCCGACACGACTTGTACCGCTATTAGGGGACTGACGTTCACCATCCCTTAGGCCCGCCATGCGATGTATCAGACGAACAGACCGGACTGTACGGAGATTGTCACATACAGGCTCAGTAGGAGTTCGGATGGGTTTACCTCATCGGCCTTCTTATCGACATCTACCTGGGGACCGTTACGTACAGCTAGTACCGCTTGCGGTCTGTGGTTAAACCCACTGCCAGCATAGTGTCGAGTCTTTAGAGTCTCACACAGAGAGTTTCCCTGCACTAAGCGAAACGTGTAGAGGCCGTATGGTTTTACGGCAGGGCTACGATCACTTACGTGCACTTGTGTGCGTATGCTGTTCGGGCAGGCAATACTAGTGGGCTTTGGTTTAAGCCGGATCCTAGTATTGCACGGATGGATTTGTTTTGTCTTCTGTGCATTCGCATTCTACGGAATGCGGATGCGGGTGTGTATGCACAGTTTTGCGGAGCGAAGAAGGAGGAGGTGGCTCATTAGGGTTTTGCCAGTTGGTTCGGTCAAGACTATTATGAGCCGGGGACATTATTTACTAATCCTTTTATTGATAATTATGTTATGGCTAATTGCTTTGACCATTTGACCATCTTGACTTTGTTGACCGTTTGACCAAAGTTGACTAGGATCTTCTTGAAAAGTCTAAAGTATTCTTTGGTTTTCATTTTCTTTTTGTTATGAAAATGGTCAATTCTATAGCCATCAACTTTATCATGATAGGATTAGTAATGATGATTTTTTGTATTATTGCAACCATGGTTCATTTTTCTTAAGTAATCTTTTTCATTTCTCTTTTCTCATTCTCTCTCTTGTGAGAAGAAAAGAAAATGAGCTCTCATGGTTGCTAGTTCTCCTTCATCTTCCTCCTCTTGATAAATTCTTTTGATCTCATGTGTTGAGAGAAAAAGAATCCACATAGACAAACACCTCCATCTTTCTCTTCTACACAACCTAGGACATCAAGACTAGCGATCTTGTTGCCCTAGTTGCCTCTGCTCGAGGTGGAGCTCGGTGTACATCTCTCGGGTGGATCATCTTCGACTCAAGAAGGCCGCGGAGGTGACCAAGATCCGGATCGACCCTCGGAGCGTGGATGGACCAGCCGGACAGCGGAGAGAAGACCCGAAGGACTGGTATCGCGAGGTATAACTTCTATGGCATAGTAGTTAATGCCTCTAGTAGTTTGCTAGTTCATAGTTTAGCAAAGATCCGTCTTTTAGTCCATGTTGCCTTTGCGCTAAATAATTGTTTTTCGCCGTTTCCGCCTCCCCGTAAGAACCGGGGTGAGCAACGTGGACTTACAGTGGTATCAGAGCCTAGCTAAACATAAACAACCAAGTTAGCAAAGTATTTAGAATATCGATCGGAAAAAAGACGCAAAACACGTTCGAAAAAAAAACCAACTTTCTGTTGATTTTTTATACTGTTCAAAAAGTAATTTGACATATATGAAAAATCGTCTCAGGGTTTTGTAAAAACACAGCAGAAAAACGATCTAGTGACTCGGTCAAAGAGCCGCGGATCCGCGGCACGAACATACTTCCTGCCGCGGATCCGCGGCCGAGTTGACTCGGCCGTGGACCGGGTTTTCTGCAGTGTTTTTATTTGTCTGTTTTGGGATTTTTAGTACATGTTGTTTCTACCCAGATTTTCCAGAGAACAAATTGATTTTTGGGGTGGTTACAAATCCGTATTTTGATCGATATTCCGTAGACTTTGGCTAATGGATATTATCTGTGATGTTATATATGTATTGAACATCTACTAATCGCTATACGTCGATTAGTGGGGGTTATACATATCTGTGATCTGTAATGTTGATGGTTTGTGTAAATGAACTCGTTGGATTGTCGCGGATGAATAGCCAGGGTGGATGTGAGATGAGAGTTTCTTTTTCTTTCATTCATTGTAAAATTTGTAAATTGATGTAATATTATTTGTATGGCCGCACAACCGGGTCATGGTTGTAGCCGTCATTGTATAATTTCTTTTTACTGTTTTTGCTCCTAGGATAGACCCAAGGAGGGGTGCACGAACTACCGGGTATCTCGAAGTGCTGAGTGGCCTACTCACGTTGTTGAGGGAGGTTGCTTCGCTTCGGGCACTTGGCGGGTAGTTTGCTGCACACGTAGGGGTTAGGGTGGGGTTTGGCTATTCATCGCGACCGTATAATCCGCTTTTCGTTGCAGGCTCGAATGGATCGCGGATTCCTAGTATAGCCAAAGTGTTCATCTGTGATCTAGAATGGCTATCATTGCTATATATCTATATATGATATCTATTTAGGTGTTGCTTATGTTTTGCATCCGTGCTAGTCCAGCCCCCGCTCTGTCGTTAGTTAAGTAACCTAACGGGTGATGACGGGGCCCCGTGGCGAATGTGGATGGCATAAGCGTACGCCATATTTTCGTTGTTTTCTGCAATGGTAGGATTAAATGATGGGACGCATTAAAAATTAATGCAAGAAAATAAACCAAGTAAAAGTCGTTGTAACACTTTCAAAACCACTCGGTTCTTTTCAAAAACCAGCTTTTAAACGCGGAGCTTGAACCACTCCTTTTAAAAAGCTATCTCGTTCCATCGATTATATCAAGTTCACTACGTTCACGGTTTCGCCAAAACCATTCGTAGCCCTCCGTCATTTCAGTTAAACATTCAGTAGTATTCAAGCTAAGTATTTTGACCTTCGCCAAGGCATAGTGATTGGTAGCTGCTGAATATTTATCTGTAGCATAGATAGATGCGTTGGTTTGGGACAGTCGTACTACTATTTTGGCCTTCGTCAAGGGTATGTACGGGTGGGTTCAAATTAACCTGGAAAATGACGGGTAGAATTTAACATGTGACTTATGATATGTTGGCCTTCGTCAAGGTCATAAGAGCATGGGGCAAAAATCCACATCGGGAGTTTCAAAAGAACTGAAACTTGCTAGCACTGCATACCATTTGGAGTGTGATGATTCTGGTAGGATTCCTTCAGTTTTGTCACGCGATGATATTTGGATCCCGATCCTACTGTGAGTATGTGCTACTCCTCGGGAACTTTCTCACTTAACGATCAATGCTATAAACCAAGTAGGTGTCTAGAAATGTGTTAGTGGGGCTACGCCCATAGGGAAAAGAGGTTACTTAATTAAGGAACTTCGCGAAAGTGTTGGAAAACCTCCCTCGAAGTACCGACACTGGCCTGGCTGAACGGTTAAGCAAGTATTGTACGGTGAGATTGATCCTGACTAATTCTTCCTTTATGGTTTGAGGAGGGATTCGAGAGACAGTGGGAGCCATCCTGTTTAGATAAATTAAAAACCAATCTAAACTTGCAAGAGCATCATGCTGAGTGTTTTTCTTCTCTCTCTCTTAATTGCAGCGACCCGGTGACCGCACCTAGGTTACATCTAGATAATAAAATGACTGAATCGACTGTTATGACTGGCAAAGGTCTGTCCAGATGTCCATTGCCCATAACAAGCTGGGACACCTCTTGACTGATCCAACCCCTGCCGTCTCAGGTCCAGTTTCCCCTGTCACGGATATTCATATCCGCAAGACATCGGAAAAAGACTGTGCGAAAGCCAAGTGCCTCGTGTTATCCTCAGTTGATGGTGCATACCAGAGGCAGCACGAGAATATGGACTTAGTTTCTATCTTCCTCCATAACAAAGATTTATATGGAGAGCAATCCCGTATCGCACGATATGAGACCTCGAACGAATTACTTCCAGCGAGGTTGGCTATCGGGTCATCTGTAGGGGGCAACGTCTTTACAGAGACCAGCTCTTTTGAGCTCACGGACCTGAAGACCACGTTGAAGAACGGGTCATATGCTGACTTAGTTCAACAGTCTTTACCTACTACCCTGAAGGAAACTATGGAAGTGGAAAGAAAGGAAAGGGCAGAAGTTTCGGGACTGGATGCAGTAAAAGAGGGACGTTCCTATTGTTTCAGGAATGAACATTGGAAGAAGGATTGCAGGGCTTGCATAGCCAGTAGCCAGAATTCGAAGCATGTTGTGGCTTCGGCTTCGGGTGTGTTTGTAATAGAGAACTGTATGTCAGTTAACCCTATTTCTTGGGTATTGGATACCGGATCAGGATCTCATATCTGTAATTCTTTACAGGCTCTGAGAAACCGTAGGGTTATCAAGAAAGGTGATATGACTCTCAGGGTTGCTAACGGAATGAGCATGTATGCTGAATCCGTAAGGGAATATCATCTAGGACTGACAACTGGGCAGATATTGATTCTGCGTGACTGTTTTTATGTACCAGGTGCGACTTGTAATATCATATATGTATCCTTACTTTCTAAGGAAGGATATGATTTTACTTTTGTAAGCGATGTAGTAAACATCCACCTAAATCAAGTTCTGATTGGGTCAGGTACATTGAAAAACGGTATATACGTTTTGAATCAAGCTCATGTCTTCAGTGTCTAGAACACACTTAAAAGAAAGTCTCCGGAATTAAATCAGGCTTTCTTATGGCATTGTAGACTGGGTCACATCAATGAGACACGGTTGACAAAGTTACATAAAGAAGGATACTTGGATCCGTTCGAGTACCAGTCTTATGCCACTTGTGAATCTTGTCTTATGGGAAAGATGACAAAGACTCCGTTCACTGGACACGGAGAAAGAGCAAGCAAGCTCTTGGGACTCATACACAGTGATGTGTATGGTCCAATGTCTACACATGCGCGAAGTGGTTATTCATACTTCATTACTTTCACAGATGATTTCTCTAGGTATGGGTATGTCTTCTTGATGAAGCACAAATCCGAGGCCTTTGAGAAATTTCGGGAATACAAGAATGAAGTTGAAAAACAAACATGCAAAAGTATCAAGACACTGAGATCTGATCGAGGTGGTGAATACTTGAGTGCCGAGTTTCTGGGCTACTTAAAAGAGAATGGAATTCTCTCTCAACTTACTCCTCCATACACACCACAACACAACGGTGCATCGGAAAGGAGGAATCGAACCCTATTGGATATGGTTCGTTCCATGATGAGTAAGGCTGAGTTGCCGCGATCCTTCTCGGGTTATGCACTAGAATCAGCTGCATATCTTTTGAACAAGGTTCCCTCCAAGACTGTGCCTACTACACCATATCAGATGTGGTGTGGGAAGAAACCCTGTCTTAAGTATCTTAAGACATGGGGATGTCCAGCTTTTGTAAAAAAGCAGCATGCGGACAAGCTCGAGGCACACTCAGTACTGTGTAAGTTTGTGGGATACCCAAAGAACTCCAGGGGGTATTTTTTCTATTACGCAGTGGAACAAAAGGTTTTTGTTTCTCGTCATGCCCACTTTCTGGAACATCAGTTTTTAGAAAAAGAAACAAGTAGGAGCGTAGTAGAACTGGAAGAAATTCCAGAACCATAAGCTATTACTGAAAACTTGGGAGAACCAGAAGGTTCAGGAGAACCGGACATTCCAGCGCCACTCCGCAGGAGTAGTACGCAGTCTCATCCGCCCGAGAGATACTACGGTTTTCTCCTAGACGGGGATAGAGAGGATTGCACTATGGATTATGGTGAGCCTGCTAGCTTCCAGCAAGCCATTCAGAGCGGTGACTCGGTAAGATGGCCGGATGCAATGAGGACCGAAATGGAGTCCATGTACACCAACAAAGTTTGGACTTTAGACTTTGCTCCAGAAGGGGTAAAACCCGTAGGCTGTAAATGGATCTTCAGAAAGAATATTGGTGTAGATGGGCAGGTTGAAACCTATAAAGCTAGACTTGTAGCAAAGGGTTTTCGTCAAAGACCTGATTTGGACTATGACGGGACCTTTTCTTCAGCGGCTATGCTCAAATCCATTCGGATCCTTCTTGCCATTGCTGCCTTCCACGATTATGAGATCTGGCAGATGGACGTAAAGACGGTTTTCCTAAATAGAAATTTGGAAGAGTGCGTCTAGATGGATCAGCCGGAGGGATTCATTCAGAGTGGGAGCAGCGGTAAAGTGTGCAAGTTGCTCAAGTCCATCTATGGACTGAAGCAGGCATCACGGAGTTGGAACATCTGCTTTGATGATACTGTCAACGAATTCGACTTTATCAAAAACCCAGATGAACCATGCATTTATAGTAAGATTGTAGGGAGAACTGTGGTATTCCTCCTCTTGTACGTGGATGACATTCTCTTAATAGGAAATGATATTCCTATGCTACAGTCAGTCAAAGGATTCTTGTCGCAGAGGTTCTCCATGAAGGACCTGGGCGATGCCAACTACATTCTGGGGATCCAGATCTATCGTGATAGATCTAAAAGGATGTTGGGACTTTCACAGTCAAGATATATCGACACCATACTGAAAAGATTCAGTATGGAAGGTTCCAAGCACGGTAATTTACCGGCTAGTCACGGGATCACCCTCTCCAAAGAGATGTCTCCCAAGACTGATTTGGAAAGGGATCGCATGTCTATTATACCCTACGCTCTGTGGTAGGCTCTATAATGTATGCGATATTATGTACCAGACCAGATGTAGCATACACATTGAGCGTTGGAAGCCGGTATCGGACCCAGGGAGAAACACTGGATAGCGGTAAAGAACATTCTCAAGTACCTGAGAAGGACTAAGGAGATGTTCTTGGTGTATGGCGGAAAAGACCTCCAGATCGAGGCCTTTGCTGACTCCAGCTTCCAGAGTGACAAGGATGACTCCAAGTCCATATCGGGTTATGTCTTTACCCTCAATGGAGGGGCGCTTTGCTGGAAGAGTTCCAACCAGGAGACCGTTGCTGACTCAACTATGGAAGCGGAGTACATAGCTGCTTGCGATGCCGCAAAGGAAGCTGTCTGGATGAAGAAGTTCCTCACGGAGCTTCAGGTGGTTCCTACCATTGTTGATCTAATACCGCTGTATTGCGACAACAACGGCGCTATAGCTTTAGCAAAGGAACCCGCGTCCCATCAGAAGTCCAGGCACATTTTGAGGCGGTACCACCTGATCAGGGAGATCGTAGATCGCCGGGAGATCAAGGTGAAGAGAGTAAATTCGGAGAATAACACTGTAGATCCACTCACGAAGGCCCTACCCCAGACTCAGTTCGAGCGGCTGATCGAGATGATAGGTCTTCGATACGCCAGTACATGGCCTTAGTGCAAGTGGGAGATTGTTAGTGTATATGCCCTAGAGGCCATTACTGTATCATACTAGCTTGTATATTACTTAATGGAAGTTTGGGATATTCACAGTTGTATAGACAATCTTGCTCAAAATGGTAGTATGCTACTTGGTTTGTTTCTACTTCAATATGTGCATATGTTTCTTTTAGCATATCGCTTATACATATTAGTAGAGCCCTTAGGATCTTTGCTTGATTACCAGCGTTGTAATAGCAGTCACACTTGTGGGGGTTGGGTAATCTATAAGCACATCCTTATACAGGTCCCTAGTCGTAGGACTATCGAGACAGGGCATCGATACTCCGGAGTAGACTAGCGTATGCGCTTCTCATCCCAGCAGGGGAGATGGTCTGTCCTACAGCCATCAGTACGTCGTACTGGAGATAGTATGCGGGTGCTCGTTAGGTTACGAGTACACTGGACAAGACTCATCGGGAACTGTTGGTTGGTATTATATCTATCGTCAGTTATCAGTTTCCACGTGACATGAGTACAGCTTAGTCCGTTGACTTGACACTGTCACTTCGCCTCGAGTGTGTTCCCACTGTACTTAGATTACTACCCTACCACGGCTCAAAAGAGTCGTGCAAACAGGTAGTAGTTGGGTGCGGTCCCGAAGCACTTGGAGGCAGTGACAGTTAGACAGGATTCGTCTCTCCCGGTATTGGGGTTGACATCGCGTTGTGTCTAGGAGAGCCATTACACGGGTAGTCCCTGGCCAGGGCAAGCGAGATATACTGGTAGGTTTCCAGTGTTATCTCAGGGTGTTCTGAGCTACACTCCGACACGACTTGTACCGCTATTAGGGGACTGACGTTCACCACCCCTTAGGCCCGCCATGCGATGTATCAGACGAACAGACCGGACTGTACGGAGATTGTCACATACAGGCTCAGTAGGAGTTCAGATGGGTTTACCTCATCGGCCTTCTTATCGACATCTACCTAGGGACCGTTACGTACAGCTAGTACCGCTTGCGGTCTGTGGTTAAACCCACTGCCAGCGTAGTGTCGAGTTTTTAGAGTCCCACACAAAGAGTTTCCCTGCACTAAGCGAAACGTGTAAAGGCCGTATGGTTTTACGGCAGGGCTACGATCACTTACGTGCACTTGTGTGCGTATGCTGTTCGGGCAGGCAATACTAGTGGGCTTTGGTTTAAGCCGGATCCTAATATTGCACGGATGGATTTGTTTTGTCTTCTGTGCATTCGCATTCTACGGAATGCGGATGCGGGTGTGTATGCACAGTTTTGCGGAGCGAAGAAGGAGGAGGTGGCTCATTAGGGTTTTGCCAGTTGGTTCGGTCAAGACCATTATGAGCCGGGGACATTATTTACTAATCCTTTTATTGATAATTATGTTATGGCTAATTGCTTTGACCATTTGACCATCTTGACTTTGTTGACCGTTTGACCAAAGTTGACTAGGATCTTCTTGAAAGGTCTAAAATATTCTTTGGTTTTCATTTTCTTTTTGTTATGAAAATGGTCAATTCAATGTAGCCATCAACTTTATCATGATAGGATTAGTAATGATGATTTTTAGTATTATTGCAACCATGGTTCATTTTTCTTAAGTAATCTTTTTCATTTCTCTTTTCTCATTCTCTCTCTTGTGAGAAGAAAAGAAAATGAGCTCTCATGGTTGCTAGTTCTCCTTCATCTTCCTCCTCTTGATAAATTCTTTTGATCTCATGTGTTGAGAGAAAAAGAATCCACATAGACAAACACCTCCATCTTTCTCTTCTACACAACCTAGGACATCAAGACTAGCGATCTTGTTGTCCTAGTTGCCTCGGCTCGAGGTGGAGCTCGGTGTACATCTCTCGGATGGATCGTCTTCGACTCAAGAAGGCCGCGGAGGTGACCAAGATCCGTATCGACCCTCGGAGCGTGGATGGACGAGCCGGACAGCGTAGAGAAGACCCGAAGGACCGGTATCGTGAGGTATAACTTCTATGGCATAGTAGTTAACGCCTCTAGTAGTTTGCTAGTTCATAGTTTAGCAAAGATCCGGCTTTTAGTCCATGTTGCCTTTGCGCTAAATAATTGTTTTTCGCCGTTTCCGCCTCCCCGTAAGAACCGGGGTGAGCAACGTGGACTTACAGACTTGGACCAGCTTACCGCACAGCCTGACTTTTAGTTCCGTTGCACTTACTTTCCTGTATTCCATTGTTTCGGCACTGCTTTGCTCATTGTATCTTTTGTTTCCAAAATAGTTGTATGTAAAGATGAATGTAAATAAAGTTGTTGTTTATTCTATTACTCCTGTCATTCTTGTTTATTTTTATATATTGCTTAATTACGCTTAACGTATTTATTTCTAAGTAAATACGTTGCGGCCTGCTATGTCACCATTTCCGTCTACTAGGAAGTGGGGCGTGACATGACTACCCGCCTTAGGAAGAATGCAAAAACCATGGATTTTAGCGATAAGGTGGGCACGGGGAATCAAAGGATCCGATTGTTCAGAATCAACGTATTTCTTATCGTTGTGAATCTAAATAGAGGCGGACTCGGGACTTTTGTTTTCCGGATAGTGCGGAAATAAAGAAAGATTAAACTCATATATATCTAGAACCTCGTTAGGAATATGCAGAATTTTGCTAAGGATTTCTGGGTTGAATTCAAAGTTACAAGTGAAATATGATTTGATTAAATCCGGTGTGAATGCATCGCTTGTGAAGTTCGCAAAGACGCACTGAACGAAATATGGATACGTCGAACAGTCAAGAGATATGAAATCTAACCAACCTTGATTTTCAAACAATGGTTTAATATCCCAATCATCTAAACCCTGAAAATTTATTACCGATCCCTTTAACACTTTCCTAATTAAGTTTTTCTTGAATGTGCCAAAGTGTTCTTGCTCATGATAACGACGATCAAAAGCAGTGGATGGTGAAGGGACAATGATAAGGGGTTAGACGTAGCAGGAACAGATGTAGAAGGATTAGATGATGAAGAGCGACGATTACCTCAAGGTATGGAAACGGGTTTAGGAGGCTTCGTTGCAACTTGCTTGAAGTGTACACTTCCAGAGCTAGGTGAAAGTCTCGTACGCTTGGACGGTTGCGGCATCACTTCTTCGCTTTCGCTAGAATCTGAATCATGTTGAGTTATGGGTCGCTTCGTCTTAGGAGCCATGCATTCTGGGTCGAGATTGAAGAAATTCGAGAGGAATGAGAAGATTCGACGAGGAATAGCGGAGAAATCAAGATGAAATCGATCGAATTCTGGTCAAATTTGGGAAATTTTTGGTTTTAGGGTTTTAGGTTCGAGAGAAAGAGACGGCTCGAAATAAAGGAAATTAGAAAGGGCTGTCTTAAAAATAGTTCGAATCTGCTGAGATGGCATGTTGAGACGGCTCAAAATAGTGTTGAGCCAGCTCATGTGCCAGAGACTCAAAAAATCACAGAGACAACGTTTGGGACGTTTCAAAGTTTGATGAGACGACTCAAAAACGAATATTCTGAAATATCAGAAAAGGGGTTAAGGGCAGAGATTTTAAGACGGCTCAAGATTGGGTTGGGCCGGCTCAAAAACTGACATTTGACATGTCAGGAAATTCAAGGATGCTCTCACTCATTTATCGACTTCTCAGTATTGGAGACTTAATAAAAACTAATATTAAGATTTTAGAAAATATTTTTATTGAAAACTAACGCTAATTCCAATTGAAAATATTTTAAAGATTGTTTAATTTCATTTCTTACTTGATGAATCGACTACTTTGTAAAGGGTTCAGAAACATTTATGCTAGGCCCGTAAATAGGATTTGTTGTCAATAACATAATCCATAACTGAGTTCCCCTAAAAGGATTGCAGAAGCCATTTTGGCCAAATGAACTTAGAATTATTTTTTATCAAGTCAAATCTATATAGAAACCCAAAAAAATATTTAAGATAGTTTTAACTTCCATAAGATAATTCATGATCGTTTAACTTCATTTCTTTTTTGATGAATCGAATATCCCGTGAAGGGTTCTCTAAACATTTCTGCTAGACCCATAAATATGATTTGTTGTAATTAACATAATCCACAACTGGGTTCCCCAAAAGGGTTGCGAAAGCCATTTGGCAAAATGAACATAGAAGCTTTTTTTAAATTAGTATTTAGATTAGAAGATCTAGTAATTACTCCATGTTTAATGTTACCCATCACTTGCTCTTTCAGATCATCTTTCTCAAAGTGTTAATCCTTAGAATGCTCTTGATTTTTGTCATCATTTGGTTTGTCTTCCTTTGGATTTTCCGTAGCATTATCTTTGATGTTCATGTATTGTAGTTCTTCTCCTATATCTGTATCATCAAACTAGCAAATTTCTTGGAAGGAATGTTTGACTCATCAAAATTTACATCAATACTTTCTATAATTGTTTGAGTCCTTTTGTTAAATATTCTGTATGTCTTACTAGTTAATGAATAACCAAGAAAGATATCTTCATCACTTTTAGAATCGAATTTTTCCAATTTCTCCAAAGTGTTTAAAACAAAGCATTTGTAGCCAAACACTTTAAACTATTTTATAGTTGGCTTATTTCTATAAAATAACTCATAGGGGGTTTCCTTTAAAAAATTTTGCAATGAAATTCGATTCAAGATGTAATAAGCAGTATTATCTGCTTCAGCCCAAAAATAATTTGGTAAAGAAAATTCTTTTAACATGGTTCTCGCCATTTCTTATAAAGACCGATTTTTCTATCTACAACCTCGTTTTGTTGTGGTGTTCTTGGACAAGAGAACTCATGTTTAAAACCAAAATTTTCGTAAAATTCTTTAAATAAAACATTTTCAAACTCAACTCTGCGATCGCTACGGATCTTGGAGATTTTCAAATCAGTTTCATTTTGGATACGTTTAGAAAGGATTTTAAAAGTGCTAAACATATCATTCATACGAGTAAGAAAGAATACACAACAAAAGCGTGAATAATCATCAACTATTACATATACATATGACTTTTCACCTAGACTCAAAATTCTCGATGGACCAAATAAATTCATATGTAATAGTTGAAGGGGTTTTAACGAGGTTACTTGGGTCTTCATCTTAAATGAAGACTTTACCTATTTACCCAGCTGACAGGCGTCACATAACTTATCTTTCTTAAACTTCAATTTGGGTATTTCTCTTACGTGGTCACCTTTTGCAGTCTTATCAATCAAGTCCATTGACTTGTGATCAAGCGTACGATTCCAAAGCCATGAATCTGTATCATCTACAGCTAAACACTTAACTTTTACGTTAGTAAAATCATTAGAATCAACTATGTAAGTGTTATAGTGTCTTTTGTCTAAAAGAATACATTTGTCGTTTTTAAGGATTTTACAACAGGTTTTATCAAAGACGGCGGTGCATCCTTTATCTTAAAATTGACTAATGCTAAGCAAATTTTGTTTTAAATTGTCTACTAACAAAACATCATCAATGGTGGTAGAATCGCTTACCACGATTTTATCCTTACCCTTTATATGCCCTTTCTTGTTATCTCCGAAGGTGTCGCTCCTACCTTCTTCTCTTGATAGTGAGTCGAAATTAGATATATCTCCTGTCATGTGCCTCAAACATCCAATATTAAAGTACCAGGTGGTTCTACATCGCTGTGGCCGGGGTACCTGAAATGGAAGATTTACGTGTGACCTTGGGTGCCCAAATCATTTTAGGTCCACGGGGGATATTATCATGAATATGTGTTCTAGAAGTAGATGATCTTGAGTTACCTTTAGGTATGCTACTTGTAGGCATAAAATGATATTTATATGTTGAATTATTTTTTATGGCGAAATATATAACGGAATGGCCAAGAGTGAGACAATAATGATAAGTGGTTAGTGTCAGGTTGCTAGGCACACGCACAAGGGTTTACGAGGCATCAACCATGCCCGATTTAAAAATTAGCGGTGCCGAACAACCCGATACGAGATCTTTAAACTAGAGTTTAGGCAAAAACTACTATGTTAAACACTTTAATATTAAGTGAGAGAGATTACAACCTTTGTAGATCCGGTCCTTCACTTATTAAGCTCCGTGTTGAAGTCCCTTCGCTGCGATCATTGTGTTCCGGACTCTCGAGAGGTTCCACGAAGAGAAAGACGCAGTCTTGCTTCCGATCTTCGATACAAAGATGATCTATCTTGAAGTTTCGTTAACACAAGCTAACACTCATAATATGAAGTGAACACCCTCATCTAAATGGTAAGGATAGATGAGGATGATGAAGTAGGATTTTTGCTCTCTTTTATTATCTTTTTCTCACACTCATTCATCACTTGGAAAAAAGCTAGTAAGCTTTTTCATGAAAGAAAGAAGAAGGAAGAAGATGAATGAAATAATTAGAATCCTTTTGTGATGAATAAAGCAAAGGAGATGATGACGAATAATGCAACCATGATTGACTACACCATTGTAGAGACTTAACTAGGGTTAGGGTTTGGGTTAGGTCAAGGAATGAGTCATAACAAAATATCTTTCACAAAACAAAACTAAACTTTCTAGAATCATCTAGAAACCATTAACCCAAATCAAACCCTAATCTTGTTTAATCTCGACTAAACATGTTGCATTAGTTATCATATCATGTTACAATATTGTATATCACATATATAATATTTATTGTAACCAAATAAAATAATACAATTAACATATATTGCATATATATCAATGTATTACCCGAGTGAGAAAAAGAATCTTTTAGTGAGCAAATATTAGTTAATGTAATTTAATATATCATATATATTATTATACATTAAATTATCGAATCAACACTTGATCCGACAATCCGGCTATATCGCATATAACCGACTAATATTTATCCGTACCGATTCATCGAATCAACACTTGATCCGATGACCCGGCTGATATCAAATATCGCGAGAATAGAATACGGTATCTCATATCGTATTATCCTCGGTCCCGCACATATCATTTATGTGGTCCTACTTCGTTTTGCCTGAGTCAAGAAACCTCTGTGTAGGACTCTAAAGAATCGTCAATACACCGGCAGTAGGTGATGAACATATCAAACACCCACAAGCTGCAAGCGGTCAGCTAAACGTAATAGCCACCCAGGTATTGAGCGCTAAGAAGATCAACAAACAAGCCTGTACATTCTCCTGTGAATCCAATCAGTAACACTCCCGTACAGTCCGGTCTCGTCGTCTGATATATCGCTTATCTCGCCTAGGGGTGGTAAACGTCAGACCCCAGTAGCTCGATAAGTCGTGTCGATATGAGGTCTATAACAGTTCGAGAAACTACTGATAACACTTACCAGTAAATCTCAGCAATCCTGGCCAGGGATTTCCGGTTATAGCCAATCGAACACAGCACAACATCAACTCCCTATACCGGGAGAGACGAATCCCCTCCTATCGCTCATTGCCTCCATATGATTCGGGACTGTACCCAAAAGCCACCTTTTTGCACACCCTCTTGGACGTGGTATGATGGAAATCAAAACACAGTGGGAATCACACAAGACTCTATGACGATCTCGGATCAACAGACTACTCTGTACCAGTGTCACAGGAGAACTACCATCTGACGTGAGGTATAATACCATCTGGGAGTTCTCGGCGAGTCCGTCCAGTGTACCCAATCTCCACCGAGCACCCGTACACCATCCTTGATGTCAAACACCGATGGATATGGGATCATCTATCGCCCGTCATATGGGTCAAGATGCGTATACGCTAGTCTACTCTGGTGTATCGATGCCCTGTCTCGATACACCCTCGACTAGGAATAGTTATAGGATGTACTCGTCGACTACCGTGGCCCCACTAGTATGATCTCATCATAGTCCCAGTAGTCGAGCACATATCCTAAGGGCTTTATCAACATGTAACATAGAGACAATCAGAGTACATGTTAAGATAAAGTACAACCAGATAGCATACTATCATGTCGAGCAAGAAAGTCCTCCCTATATATGTCCAAGCATCCATTACAGTATACATCATATGTACCGTAATGGCCTCTAGATGTATGATGTATATTCTTAGGCCCTTAGGCTGATAAACACTTTAACATTAAGTGAGAGGGATTACAACCTTTGTAGATCCGGTCCTTCACTTCTTAAGCTCCGTGTTGAAGTCTCTTCGCTGTGATCATCGTGTTCCGGACTCTCGAGAGGTTCCACGAAGAGAAAGATGCAGTCTTGCTTTCGATCTTCGATACAAAGATGATCTACCTTGAAGTTTCGTTAACACAAGCTAACACTCATAATATGAAGTGAACACCCTCATCTAAATGGCAAGGATAGATGAGAATGATGAAGTAGGATTTTTGCTCTCTTTTATTATCTTTTTCTCATACTCATTCATCACTTGGAAAAAAGATGTAAGCTTTTTCATGAAAGAAAGAAGAAGGAAGAAGATGAATGAAATAATTAGAATCCTTTTGTGATGAATAAAGCAAAGGAGATGATGATGAATAATGCAACCATGGTTGACTAAACCATTGTAGAGACTTAACTAGGGCTAGGGTTTGGATTAGGTCAAGGAATGAGTCATAACAAAATATCTTTCACAAAACAAAACTAAACCTTCTAGAATCATCTAGAAACCATTAACCCAAATCAAACCCTAATCTTGTTTAATCTCTACTAAACATGTTGCATTAGTTATCATATCATGTTACAATATTATATATCACATATATAATATTTATTGTAACCAAATAAAATAATACAATTAACATATATCGCATATATATCAATGTATTACCCGAGTGAGAAAAAGAATCTTTTAGTGAGAAAATATTAGTTAATGTAATTTAATATATCATATATATTATTATACATTAAATTATCGAATCAACACTTGATCCGACAATCCGGCTATATCGCATATAACCGACTAATATTTATCCGTACCGATTCATCGAATCAACACTTGATCCGATGACCCGGCTGATATCAAATATCGCGAGAATAGAATACGGTATCTCATATCGTATTATCCTCGGTCCCGCACATATCACATATGTGCTCCTACTCCGTTTTGCCTGAGTCAAGAAACCTCTGTGTAGGACTCTAAAGAATCGTCAATACGCCGGCAGTAGGTGATGATCATATTAAACACCCACAAGCTGCAAGCGGTCAGCTAAACGTAACAGCCACCCAAGTATTGAGCGCTCAGAAGATCAACAAGCAAGCCTGTACATTCTCCTGTGAATCCAATCAGTAACACTCCCGTACAGTCCGGTCTCGTCGTCTGATATGTCGCATATCTCGCCTAGGGGTGGTAAACGTCAGACCCCAGTAGCTCGATAAGTCGTGTCGATATGAGGTCTATAACAGTTCGAGAAACTACTGATAACACTTACCAGTAAATCTCAGCAACCCTGGCTAGGGATTTCCGGTTATAGCCAATCAAACACAGCATAACATTAACTCCCTATACCGGGAGAGACGAATCCCCTCCTATCGCTCATTGCCTCCATGTGATTTGGGACTGTACCCAAAAGCCACCTTTTTGCATGCCCTCTTGGACGTGGTATGATGGAAATCAAAGCACGGTGGGAATCACTCAAGACTCTATGACGATCTTGGGTCAACAGACTACTCTGTACCAGTGTCACCGGAGAACTGCCATCTGACGTAAGGTATAATACCATCTGGGAGTTCTCGGCGAGTGCGTCCAGTGTACCCAGTCTCCACTGAGCAACCGTACACTATCCTTGATGTCAAACACCGATGGATATGGGATCATCCATCGCCCGTCATATGGGTCAAGATGCTTATACGCTAGTCTACTCTGGTGTATCGATGCCCAGTTTCGATACACCCTCGACTAGGAACAGTTATAGGATGTACTCGTCGACTACCGTGGCCCCACTAGTATGATCTCATTATAGTCCCAGTAGTCGAGTACATATCCTAAGGGCTTTATCAACATGTAACATAGAGACAATCAGAGTACATGTTAAGATAAAGTACAACCAGATAGCATACTATCATGTCGAGCAAGAAAGTCCTCCCTATATATGTCCAAGCATCCATTACAATATACATCATATGTACAGTAATGGCCTCTCACTTAATGTTAAAGTGTTTAACATACTAGTTTTCGCCTAAACTCTAGTTTAAAGATCTCATATCGGGTTGTTCGGCACGGCTAATTTTTAAATCGGGCATGGTTGATGCCTCGTAGACCCTTGTGCGTGTGCCTAGCAACCTGACAGTGGTATCAGAGCCAAGCTAGAGCTTTAGGCGAAGTCTGAGCGAAGTTTAAAGTCCGATCGAACCCGGAAACCCCGCCGAATACCCTTCTCTGGATATTTTTCAAAAATGTGATTTTTTATGAATTAAAAATGCTCAGAAAAACAAGCAGGAAGAACTAAGAATTACTGTGAAGTACGGTCCACTAAGTCGCTCACGTGACCGCGGAACCGCGGCTAAACCAAGGGTTTGGCGGCGGTTCCGCGGCCAAAATTTAGGCTTAGTCCCTTATATTTCATATATTTATTCTTAGGTCCTTTCTTGACATTTTTTTCCGGGAATTTTTTAATTCCACTCAAGTGTTGAGTTTTATAGGGTTGTATTGGGGACTCGTTGATTCGATCGGATATTTTAACTTCGTTTATTTTGTCCGGGAAATTTTTAGAACTTGTTAAAAATATCAATAACTCACTTTTTCTCCTGCCAGAAAATTTCTAAGCGTTGGATTTTTCCATAGTTTAAGGACATTCTAAGTCGTGCAAGTAACGCGGTGGACCCTCTAGAAGACAAAAAACCTTAACTCGATTATGTGACCGTCTTGAACTGCCTCTAAACCTTAGGGTTTGCGGCAGTACGGCGTGCCACATGTGAGGCGTTGGCTTGACCCTTCTACGACTGGACCATTGGTACTGTGGCATGTGATGGATGTTTTTAAACTGATTTCAAGTGTTGAGATATATTAGGGAAATCTTGGGTGTTTGATTATTCGATCGGAAAGTTTAACATTGTTTATTTATCTGGAATATGATACAATATTTGGAATCCACATGTAGTTATGAGATAACTAATTTGAATATTGTAAATCTAGCAGTTCAGTCTCAAATTGATCGGTTGCCACGGAATTTTGATGTGATCAAAAGTCCGTCGCAATCACGTAGTGTACGCGGATACTCGCCGGATAAACTTAACAGACATCCACGCTCCATAGCCGTCGACGAAGTGCACTAAGGCGGAACACCATAGTGTCTCTAAGAAATCTATTGGTTGAAGTACCAGCTGATGTGCTAGGATCAAAACCAAGACCAAAACTTTTGTTGTTCATACTATATTCACCAAGTACCATATCCAACTTGTTCTTACTTTGGCTAAATTTAACAAGAGTCTATTCAAGCTTTGTGGTCTTTGTTTTGGTACTAACAAGCTCGCGTTCCAATTTTGCATTTGTATTTTGCGACACTTTGAAAGAAGATGCTAAATTATCACGCTTGACAGTGGTAGTTTCAAGCTTGATATTCAATTCAATCGTTTCTTCTTTCAAAACATCATTTACATTTTTAAGAACAGTATAAGAGGTACAAAAAGTAGAAGAACATTTCTTTTTCAAACTCTTATATTTTGAAAATAATTTTTGAAATTTTCTTGAAATTCAACATATAAATCAATCAATTCATATCTATCTAGGTTATCAAGATAATCATCCCATATCTCGTCGTTGTTCTCATGTGCCATAAAGCACATGTTGGCAACGACATTTTCTTCATTGTTAGAAGCATCAGAATCTGATTCATCTCATTTTGCTTGGAATGCTCTTCTCTTCTCTTGTTTGTCTTTTCTATCCTTATTCTTTTTCTTGCCTTTGCTCAAATTCGGGCAATCAACCTTTATGAGACCTTGCTTATGGCATTCATAGTAAGTAGGATTACTGTTAGAACTTGAATTTTTTTTATCTCGGTAGTTTCCTCTTTTCTTGATATTTCTGTACTTTATAAATCTCATGAACTGTTTGGCAAGAGCCGCCATATCATCTTCATTTCCACTTTTATCACTTTCACTTTCCGATTCTTCTAGGGAAATATTCTTTTCCTTTAGAGCTAGGCTTCTCTTCTTTTGAGCTTTGTCACTCTTTTGCCTTGTTCTAATGTCGTTGAGTTTTATCTCGTGTGTCTTGAGTTTCCCAACAAAGTTCTCCATGGTTAGTTCATCTAGATCGTTCACTTCTTCAATCATTGTAACCTTAAGTTGTCATTCTTCCATGAGAACCCTCAATATTTTCAAGCACTTCTCTTTTTCTGTTAAAGTTTTTCCATAGTTAAAAAGTTTAGTAATGATCTTATTAAATTTTGAATTTATTACATCGATCGTTTCATCAGTGCTCATTTTGAACTGTTCGTATTCACTTATGAGGCGATTGATTTTATTATCTTTCACCTGACTCGTCCCTTCATAAGAAGTTTCGAGAGTTTTCTAAATATCATATGCAGTGGTGCACATGGAGATCCGGTTGAACTCGTCGAGTGAAAGAGATTAGTGTAATGCATTCATAACTTTAATGTTCAAAGTCATATCTTTCCATGCACTCTCACTATAAAGTTTAGCCGGTATAACAAATTTATCCTCTACAACATCAAAGAGTGGTGGCCTATTGATGGCTTAACCTTCTAGTGATCTATTGTTTTGAGAAATGTTATTATTGTTAGCCATAAAATCTAAACTCTAGGTTTTTAGACCAAAAAGAGGGCAAACTACTCTGATACCACTTGAAAAGTTTCCTAGAGTGGTGTGTGTGTGAATAGTACAATGGTTAACAATTAAAACTTTATTGCACAAATCAATACAAATTGCAGAGTTATAATTGAATAAAACAAACACAACAAACAATAAAATAAATAGAGTTAGAAATGCAAACTCAGAGTGACACCGGAAAATAATTACAGAGTTAGATACAATCCGTATCTATGTCTCCGCTCAGGCCTCTCCCTAGAAACTATCCACTAAACAATCCTTCTCTAGGCAAAAAAACCTTTACAAGCTGATGGATCATCTCCACCGGGTAATCTTTTTGAGGCTCGGATCAGATCTTTACAACTCAACGTTATTGATGGAGAAAATCCATCGGGTAAACCACTTTGGTAGATAATCTCTACCGGATTGTATTACAACAAAAGTAAAAAATAAAAAGAGTCATAATCTTGTATATGAATCAAACAACTTTAAAATCTAGAGAATTTAGGTTTAAGATATTTTGCAAGATGAAGCCTTTTTTATCTTAAAAAGAATTGATAAAGAGTTTAAATATGAGATCGAGTTTTGCAAAGATTAGGAATTAAACCAAGTTGTAATTGATATTTGAAAAAATAAAAACAAAAGCTTTTCAAAGCCAACAAAAATTATAGAACTTAATGACGATCTAGGGTTTCAAAAAGGTTTGTAGCGATGATGAACTTTTAAGAGCAAGAGATAATTTTTTGATCTGAATAATTATTGTCAAAATTCCGACCAAAATATGTTTATTAATAGATATGAAAGAATCCAAAAAAAAAAAAAACAAATTGGTCAAAATCGAATCTGGGATTTGCAACGGTCGGACCTTAAGCCGGCTTAAATAAGTCATGAGCCTTCTCATACAAATAGAGAATAAATTCATCATCCAAGACAAGTATTCAGACGTCTCAAAAAAGTGTGAGCCGTCTCATAGCAAGGTTGAGCCGGCTTAAAATGACCATGAGCTATCTCATAGTCACAGAGACCAATTTATCAATCAAAGACATGTGTTGAGCTGGCTCAAATGGACATGAGCCGTCTCCTGCACACACAGAGTTAAATTTATTAAACAAGGAATTTGTAAGGTGGCTCATGGAAACAGAAAACAAATAAGAGATCAAGAGGACTTATTAGACGGTTCAAAACAACATGAGCCAGCTCATGACTGATATTTTTGATATTTTGAGAGATATAAAGACTTTAAAAATGTATGACTCATATGAGTAAGCTACGACTCAATAAAAGAGAAAATACATAGATTACACATTTGAAGTACATTCTCTGAGTCTCTTTGAGTATTCATCTCTAAGTCCATATCCTTTTTTATTCTTCATCTCTACGTCTTGTTAATCCATGTCGCCATGTCTTTTTTGCTCTTTGATATCGCTAATCTCGTTCTATTTTTTCGATATCGCCATTCTTATTATGTCTCTCACACTGAAAACACAACTACAAGTATCATCAGTGTGTAAAATGGTTAAATATTGTTTTATCTAATATCAAAACTAAATTAAGTAGATATTAGCCAACAAGGTCAACAATCACTTCATTTGAAGTATACGTGTCATTTTATTTGAAAAACAAGTGGAACATCTTAAGTGGGGTCTACACCAGTCATGCATGAGTGAGACATCTTGGATGGGGTCTACACTACTTCATTTGAAATATAGATGGGACCGCTAGATGGGGTCCATATAGACCCTTAGATGGGGTCCACATATGTTAAGAAAACAGAAATGTTTCTATTTAGGGATATTGGGGTTAGAATTTACACTCCATTGCCAAAATTAAAAAAATCAAAAATCAAAACTCAACGCCCAAGTGGACCCGGGTCTGACTAAACCGGGGTCCGACCCCAAGCAATTGGGTCCATGCCTAAACCGTCTCAAGCCCGAGCAAAACCGGCCAGCTATCGAAGAAGAAAGAGAAAGAATTGTGTAATAAATAAATTTAAATGTAATTTCTAGGGGTAAATGTAAGAAAAATCGGTTAAAAGCCAAATTATGTAAAACTCATGGTTTATATGCAAAAAGTAATAAACACGTGTGCATGAGTGGCAAAAGAACAATTTTGTAAAGCCTAAAGGGCAAAAGGAAAAATGTAAAACCGATATAAGGACAACATATCAAGAAATCAATAAAAATTATTCTCCCTCAATTATTTTAGGGTTTTGAGCCTTCTCCTCTCTGCCTCTCTCTGCCTCCTCAAGGTTTTTCTTCTTCTTCTTTTTCTTATAAAGAAAATAGATCCAGAACCAAAACCCATACAAGAATAAGAGAGGGGGAATCAATTCTCTGTCAAATCTCAAGAAACAAAAGGAGAGATTTTTTCCTTCCACCCTCTTGTTCCTTAAGATCCAGAGATAAAAAAAGGAAGAAGAGACATTCCTCAATATTCAAGAATCAAATTCAAGACTTTGAGGATTCAAGAGAACACTTTTGGACCCAATCGGAGAAGATTGCGGGTGACCTGATTTAAATAGGTTCTTACGATCAAAAATATATTACCGCAATCAAGAACGGCGTCGCTTGGTAGCTAGCCGATGAATACAGGTCGGTCCACAGGGATGTTGTAAATCTCCTAAATGTTCTTACGAGCTAATTCCAAAGGGTGTTGGATCTTTTAATTTAATCTAAAATCGAAATTGAGTTATACTAGGATTAGGAAACTTGCAAGGATTAGGTTTAGATAAAGTTTGGTAAATAAAGATCTACACCTCTTTCCAATACCTTAAATTAGATATCATATTAGGGGTTATGATAAATATTAATAAAGGGGATTAGGATGATTGGGAAGATATTTCTTTCCCTAGATCCTTGTCCTTCCTTTCTTAATCTTTACCCTAACCTCCATGCAAAACTTACAGATCCGGTCTTTTATACTACGGTATCACCGTTACCTCGTGGGTAGAGTGCCGTAGGGAGCGGAAGATGAAAGTATGCATGGAGTCCTAATTGTTCATTAGAGATTGGCAAAGAAAAGAGATGAGAGATCTTCATCTCTCAAACCCTTCCTTATTCCTAACCCTAACAAGCGAGGAAACTATTTGCTCATTGAAGGATCTACGAAAGACATATTTTTTATTTTCTTTTGATTTAAGAGATGAAAGATCTACTACAAGTTAATAAAAATTCTAAACTATATTAAACTAGAGCAAGAAAAGAAATTACCTAGGGCAGAAATTAAAACTAAAACTAGGGCAGAAAAATAAACCTACTTACGATTGATGCTCTCCAACTTCAAAAGAAATCTGAATTTTTATTAATGAAAAGAGGCATGAGAAAAATACAATGAATTGGGTCTCTATTTATAGGACATAGAAACCCTAGGTTACAATAGTCCCGCATGTCTGCATTTACCATAATACCCCTAGGTCAACTATTCAGAGCCGCCTTTACATTTTGGTAAAAAAATCTTCAAGCCCGGGCTCTCTATGGCCGCGGAACCGTGGCCACAGCAAGGGTTGGGCCACGGTTCCGCGGCCCAATGGTGATGTTGGCTAATGAAAAATTCTGGGCTGACTCTGGGCTTTTTAGGCTTCCTTATTCTTTGGTTCTTTTATCAAAATCGCTTCTTTGTTGGTTCCAGATCTCCAGTGAACAATTGCATTGGACTTTTAACCGTTCGCTTTGACATCTTGGACCTTGCGTTGCCTTGTACTGATCTTTTGTGTAGACTTGATTAAGATCCTTCTATTTGTTGGTCAAAAGTCCCTCTTTTGTGTCGTCTTTTGTCTTTTTCACCTTTTTTGCTTCAAGAACTTATAACCTGTACTATGTAGCAGACATGGGTCAAAAGTACCTGTTTTATTTGTAAAATGCATAAGAATGAGGAATGTAATAATGCAGTATTATGATATGAACATGACCCCATCAAAGGGAAAGCCCTCGGGCTAACGTGTGCTATTTTGGTGTCAAATTTAGGATTAACCCCTCATAATTGACATGTAGGCACGATATAGTTTTGAATCATGGATTACCGAAATCAACATCCTAAGCTAAAACCATTCCATATCTCAATATTTAAAGATTTAGGAAATTTGAGATATAAAATTGACTATATTTTCAAGTGTTTTAGACCATGAAAAAAACCCCAAACATTAACTCGACTTTTTGGAAAATTTGGGGCCGACTGGGGTGGCCTGGCATGGGCAGAAATGCCTCGTTTTGCATGCACACCTCAATATTTGTCTAATTAACCCTAAATGGTACTTCCAATTTTTTTTAGAGATTTAAATATATTCCCACGGTGAATTGATTACTAGATTTCATGAAAAGCCTAATGAATTTTATTTATTTTTATGATGTATACTCGTGATACTCGATACAGTGACTATGGAAGGATGAATTTAACACTCAAATAAACAAAACTAATCTAACTATCAACTATCCACACAAACAAGTGATAAAAATACCTACTTCATATTAACTAAAACAATTAATCAATCCAAACAATCAAAGTTAACAAAATAAGTTTATATCGCTTGCCTTAATCTCCAATTCTCTTTACTTCTTGAAAATTTGTAAAGTTTTGATTAGGAGAAAATCATAAGAAGAGAAGAATATTGAAAGTGAAAAAAAAAATCAATAACATGAACTAATCCAGTGAACATTCATAACAAAACTGTCAAGTATTCAAATAACTAATTATATATTAAATAATTAAACAAATCAATTAGGTAAACTAAAAATGATTCAAACAAGAATAAACACCTGCCTTAATCAATTATTTTATTCTCACTTCTTCTTCTTATTGGAATTTTTTTTTAAATTTGGTTGATTTAAATTTTGAGAAAGGAGGCTTAAAGAGGAAAAGATGGCTTAAAGCGGTGATTATGTACGAGAGAAGAAAAGAAATTAAAGAGAAGAGAGAGTTTAATTTTAAAGTGAAATGAAGAATAATTTTTTGAGAGTGAAAGAAAGATTTGGATAATTAAAGAAGATAAAAGAAGATAGAAGAAGGAAAAAGAACCCTAAAGAAAAACCTATAAAGTGTAATGCTGCAATTTACCGCCCTTTAAATCAATAATTACACATAAACCCCTTTATTTGCATAACTAAATCTTTTGTTTTTAAAATGTTTTTTTTAATATTACAAAATATAAATATAATCATAGGTATATTGGAATATGAGGGTTACAAGGTGGTTAAGAATAAAGAAATTACGCTTCCTCAAGGGTCGGATGACAATGATGGCCTAGCCCTTCTCCATGAACACTCAGAGTGAACATTGTTCCAAGACCTCCAAAAGCAGCTACATGTCAGAGACAAGGAGTTGGCCAAGATCTATTCCAAAATCGACGATCTGATGAATGTTGTAACAAGCCTCATGGCCCAAATCACTCGAATGCAGTCACTACAAGCTCAAGGCTTTACCTATGAGCCAGACATTGACATCTCAAAATAGCCAACAACTATTCCTTCTAGCCCGAGGGTGGGGGATCTTCATGAAAATTAACGGCAGCCAGCTTCCAGGAAAATTCTGACACTTAATTGTGACAAATGGACAAAGGATAAGATCAAAGGCAAATCATTGATGGTCGAAGCCGAAGTATAGAAAGGCTACACCAATAATGGGAGGCCCTACCATGCTGAATACGATCTTGTGGAATATCTTTTTGGCTATGTCATCCTTAATTTTGAAAAGTTAAACAGGATAGGGAACATCGATCAACATATTTCACACTTTAAGGCATCATGCGGAAACACAGAACGCAACGATGTGCTGCTACTCAGACAATTCGCCAAAAGTTTGATCGATTTTTCTTTCCACTGGTACACAAGTTACTAAACAATTTGGTTAAGACATTCGCTCAAATGGAATCACTGTTCAAACAAAGATTCATTAGTGTCGGTGATAAAATCATTATGGATGACCTCGTGAAGACTAAACGGGATAAAAATGATAGCATTGCTGATCATGTAAACTGGCAGTGTAATCATCGCACTAAATGAGAACAGTTTATAGGACAGGGGAAAGCCTTCAATCTTATCACGAGAAATGTCGATAACTGGATGACCCCCTTCTTATGCATGGTAGATCCCAAAACTCTTTGAAAGCTGACTGAAAGGATCCAGATGATGGAGCGTGCAAATCCCGAGTCTACCCCGGACCTCCAAACTAATAATAAATCTAGGTACTAAAAGAACAACAGCCGTAGAGATGGAATTTCCAGCGATACTAACTCTTTCGATACGTCTGCTGACCGGGGCAAACAAGAAGCTAGCGGGCCCAAAACTAATCGGCCTCGAAAGTCAATATTAGGAGGAGAATTGCTTCTGCAAGAGAAGTTGAATAAAACCTACTTTTTCAGAAAGGATAAACTTCGCAATATATTTAAGGATGCCTTGAAGAGCGGTCTGCAGCTACCCATGCCAAAAAGACCGCATGAAGCAAAAATGACCAATAATCCTAATCACTGTACATATCATAGAGTGTTAGGGCATACAATTGAAGAATACTATGTTTTCAAAGACTTGGTCAAAGAACGGTACAAGACGGGAGAAATTCCGCTGTATTCCGGCGTGCTGACAAGCAATCAAGCCACGACTACCAAGATTATACAAATGAATGCCGAAATCCTCCGGAAGCAAACAACTCAATCACTCACTCCAAGGAAGGATCGGACTAGCCGCAACCTTTGTGAGATATATGCATGGTCAAAGGACGAAGAAAATATTGAAGCTACTTCAGAATGAGTGAAGGATCAAATGAAAGAATCAAACAAGGCCTACCATCTCGGCCATCGGTTCGACTGCATCAAATTCAAAATCCGAGAATTTCAAATAACTTCGTAGCAAGGTGCCAACAAGGCTAAACAAAGAATTAGCGCAAATAATAACCCTTATGTCGTTAAACCGGAAGGGGGGAAAATGGTCAGTCCACAAGTAAAAGGGGAACGAATGAAAACCTGAAAAGGTTTCATGAGTAAAAACAGCGAGACTACCCGGGAGCTTGTGAAAATCCGCAAGGGCACAAAACTCGTAAAAAAAGGTGAATGATGAGTCGCTCCTGTTACTATTCCAGTATAGCGATGTAGATGCGAACCAAAATTCCAAACTTTCAATCCAAATTCAAACCCAACACCAGTTCAAATCTCACCTCAAAATCAAACTCTACCAATTTCAAAACAATTCAAATTCTATTCAAAGTCGTTAAATTCCAATCAAAGCACAATCCAAATTCCAACTCCAAAATCCAATCTTCAACTTCAAATTCAACTCAATATAAATCCTGGCTAAAATCCAGAAAATGTCCAAATTTCAGCTTCCAAAATCTGGACCTTTAAGTCTTAATTCAATTCCTAACAATAATGATCTTTAAGTCGTTAAACTGGGAATAAATGACCCCTAAGTCGTTAAACTGGGAACAAATAAAAGCCTCCAATGAAAAAAGATGACTCGCTCCTGGTACCCCCATTCCAATGTAGCGATGCTGTCGCCAAACCAAAACCAAAATTCCAAATCCCCAAGGGAAAATAATAAGTTGTTCCTGGTAATATGCTTTAGTATTAGCGTGCTGATGCTAAAAAAACCCAAATTTCAAGTCCCACTTGGCAATGCATCCAAGCTCAAAAAGTCCTGCAGAACAGAACTCGAATCAAACAAATCAAATTAAAGTTCCTCCCCCGACAGTGCTTCTAAGCGCAAAAGTTCCGCTGGATAGATACGAAACTTCCAAAACAAATCAAATTGAACATGTCAACCCAAAAAACTCTACGTCAGAATCATGTCAACCAATGACCTTCGCACCGGAATCATGTCAACCAACGACTTCCACGTCAGAATCACGTCAAGAAGCGACCTCCACAACAGAATCATTTCAGCAAATGACCCCACGTCGGAATCACATCAAGTAGAGACCTCTGTATCGGAATCATGTCAAGAAATGACATCCACACTGAAATCACGTCAAGCAACGACCTCCGCGTTGGAATCATGTTAAGCAGCGACCTCCGCACCGGAATCACGTCAACAAACGACATCCGCGTCAGAATCACGTCAAGCAGCGACCTCCACGTCGGAATCTCATCTGCAAATGACCTCCGCATTGGAATCACGTCAAGCAGTGACCTCCGCACTGGACTCACATCAGAAGCGACCTCCGCACCGGAATCACGTCAGAAGCGACCTCCGTGCAGGTGATACATCAACAGCGACCCTCTGTGCCAGAGATACGTCAAACAATGACCCTCCGCCAGTAGCATGTCAATAGCGAACCTCCATGCCGGTGGTACGTCAAGCAATGACCCTCCACTTCGGAAACACGCCAACTTAAGGACCTCCACGTCACAATCAAGTCAACCTTTACACAAAAGAAGATCCATCAATTTCATGCACATGACCCTTACATGTGGTGTGCATTTATTGATGGTGGGCACTTTGTTGGGGTTAAAATTTTACACCCTATTGCCAAAATTGAAAAATCAAAATAATAAAAGTCAAAAAGTCTAAATCAACGCCCAAAGGACCTGGTTCCAACTAACCCGGGGTCCCTAAGCAACTAAGCCCATGCCTAAACCGCCTCAAGTCTGAGCAAAAACGGCCGGCCATCGAAGAAGAAAGAGAAAACATTATGTAATAAATAATTTTAAATGTAATTTCAAGGGGTAAATGTAATAAAAATGGGCTAAAAGCTAAATTTTGTAAAACTCAAGAGTTGTGTGTAAAAAGAAATGAGCACATGAGCATAGAAGAGGCAAAAAAGCAATTTTGTAAAGCCCAAGGGGCAAAAGGTAAAATGTAAACCTATATAAGCCCAACATAATAAGAAATCAATAACAATTATTCTTCCTCAATCATTTTAGGGTTTTAAGCCGTCTCCTCTCTTCCTCTCTCTTCCTTCTTAAGGTTTTTCTTCTTCTCCTTCTCTTTCATAAAAAGAAAATAGATCCAGATCCTAAACCCATACAAGAAAATGAGGGTGGGAACCAATCCTCTGTCAAATCAAAAGAAACAGAAAGAGAGATTTTTTTGTCGCCGGCACCGTGCCAAGACCGCAAATCCACCGTGCCCAGCCCCATGTTGCCCGCGTGCCCAGACGTGGCGTGGCTCGTGCCCGCCTCCGTGCCACCCCGTGTCCCGGTCCTATGCACGCACCGTACCCAGTAGTGCCTAGCACCGCATCCAGTACCGAGCCAAGACCGTGCTATACCCGCACCACGCACCGAGCTATGACCATGCCACACCCGCACCACGCACCGAGCTATGACCGTGCCCATTAATGTGTCACGCCCGTGTCGTCACCATGTCCAGTACCGAGTCACCACGCATCGCGTACGCGTCATGCACCGTGTCTAAGATCGCATCGTCTCGTGTGTCGAGACGAATCCCGCACATGTTGTCGCTTCTATATCAGCGACCGAAAGAAAGTGAAATCCCTCACTTGTTTATCATGCTATAATTCTTTTAAACGTTAAGCAAAGCGAATTTGTAATAACTAGATATACATAACTAGTTTAGATTGTAACCATCTTCGACATTGCATAGAAAACCATAGTGCCGTCTTATTGACAGGAGCTCGACTAGGTCATTTTTACCATGTTAGTAATGCATAGATATTATATGGATAACATTTAATTCAACTGATTAAAGGAAACTCGTGTTTTGATCGTTTACCGAATGCTACCCTAAGTATCTGATGCGAACTGTGAATGATAACTAAATCAAATATGGCGGAACTTGTTATAGATAGATCTGTTTACTAATAACGAATATCATGCCAGAAATTGGGTTGAAAATAGTGAAGTTTACATCAAGTAATGACGTCCCAAAAAGGCGAGGTTGAATCTGAAATTCACCGCACATGCCTCATTCTAAAATCGATATTAAACTGAATACAACTCGTACCTAATGTTCTAGGGCTTGTATCGAAGCCAACAGATAAACCTACATCATCCCATAGTCGATCTCCTAATTTTTATAAGCTGTGATGATGAAAACTGCGGCGATTCATGGCAGTCCAGAGCCAGAATCTCTACTTTTATTCGTTTTAGAACGCATGTTTCTCACTGTTAAGATGCGCAAGTGTGCGGAACTATATATAAAAGAGTAGAGGATTGAATTAGCTTTCTAATAGTACTAGTCTCATTGTATTCTAGTGTCGTTTGATATTTATAACACCATTTAAACTGTCGAAATGTATTGCAGTCCCAAGCAGGGACAAAATGTATGCCCTGACGTTGAACAGAACATATCTCCCTGCGAACAGAGGATATTGTCGATCCATCTGATTCGTTGGAAGTTTAATCAAATGATATAAATATTACTCAACTATAGCATTGCCTAATTATGATCCCAATAGGGTGAAAAATGTGTCGTGAATTGAACTTTCAGTTCAGGAACTGAATTTCCAGTGATGAAAACTTAAAATGAAACGACCACATTTCGCAAACCTGAAACCCGATTGACCTGGAACCAATTTTTTTAGATCTCTGTTTGAGTTTACTTTTTTCCTATTTTGTAACATCTTGTCTAAATACAATCGTGTTGATTAATATATTTTTCTGAAATCATAAGGTGCATTGTGTTTCATATCGCATATGACTTGCTATGTCGCATCATTCTTGTATTTTACCCGACCGTGATACCTTTAGTGATAGAGAACGTTCATAGTGATTTATAGAGAACTTTGCATTGTTGAACGTGAGTGGTATTAGATTAGTTGTATCAAGCACGCCAGTGATAAGTGATTGATTAGTGAAAATGAGTAAGACCGTGATTTGGCATGTACTTGTATACAATTAATCCTATATTTATAGTTACTATGACCTGGGGAAATGGGGAAATCAAGATGGAATTGAACTCGTGTTTAGCGAGGTACAGTGACTTAGAGAATGATCATTCGATATTAGTGATATATATACATATACATTAGGTCGTGGGCCTACCGGCACGGCTGCAGGGTTATGTCCCGGACAACAGTGGACCGTAGTCTCGGGCATGCATGAGACCCTTGTTAAACACGAGCACCCTTTTCCACCGATTGATTTCAATTGACTTAGTGACTGATAAGTAGTGACATACGCATTGCCTGGTTTGCTGACATGATACATATACTGCATAGTTCATTTCACTTAATATTTCTTATTCTCATGTTACTGTGTTCTGCCGTGCATTTCACATTTAATAACATTGTACACACAATATATATTTATTTCTATATGTGTCGCCCTAAAGACCTGAGTTTGCATGCTCAGAAGACAAAGTGGACCCAGCCCAGGAGCAGGATTTGCCATTCGAGATCGCGGAGGTTTAGACCGCGACAAAAGCGCCATCCCTTTCCTTGCTATAAGAACACTATTATTTTCTTGGTTAGTTATTTCTTCCTGTAAATAAATGTATCCTGAACTCTGCTATTTTAATGTAAAAAAGTTGTGAAATGTGATTTCCTTTACTCTAGTGCTGTGTTTGCTGATTACCATGTAATGCTAGAAGCCGGAGTGTGACTACAGCAGGATTATTGCTTGACCGTCGGAGCATGGCTGGCCTAGTCAATCCTTGCATTCCACATTTTAGGAAGCGGGGCATGACAACTCCACATGAGTCCGACACCTAAACAATACATATATAAGTCTCGTTTCTAAGTTGTGGATTATACAAATGGTTGATGGAGTTTTTAACTACATCCAAGAAGAAATATATATACAATTACAAGAGACGATTATGATACAACCGTGTAACCTACTTACCAAAGTAGTCACCCAAAGAAAGAAGTGTGCAAGCAAGCTGCTACGATTTGAGCGGTCGTTCCTGCAAGATACTAAGGCACAACAGGGGCGAGTTGCCTACTCGTGAGTAAAAGGATATCATAAACTGGAAATCGTATGAACAACGATCTACCTAAGTCATAAAGCATAGTATTAACATAATATGTGCTAACATATATATACTGTATAAGTACTATAAGCGCATCCTAATGGATTATGTAAACATATCATCTATAACATGCATCCAAGTAAGTATATAAAGTAGCCGAAAGATATATGTATGTAAATCGTTTCAAAATAGCCGTATGGTATGTATATCACGGCACAAGTAACAAACGTTGATTTATAAAGCAATATATGCAATTTTATTAAAATTATACGTCACACCTTTTGAAAATGATTTAAAGAGGGTTTTCTTTTGAAGCTTTCTTGTGTCATCATAGGCACGTGAAAAATAAGGAGCCTATAGCTCCTTTGAAAACCTTTATAATTTACATTGATATATGAAAATAGTATTTCAGATACTGTCTCTAAGACCAGTCCTGTTCAGTTATAATATAGCATAAACCATCTTAATCTGTGTAGGGCATCTATATTGATCCCTCACATATATCATAACATATCAAATCTGTATCAATCATCGACACTTGAAATACATTACTGATAACTTCATCATTAAACCGTGCCAATCATCGACACGTAAATCTCATGTGTTTTTTAGGCACTATCCCTTGGATCATCCCTCTCTTTATCTCATAATCAAACTACAACCATCACCGTGTTCAAGACTATCACCGGTCGATATTCTCTAGATATTCGCCATGATCAATCATGTATCAATAATCGTCTACATCCTCAACTCAATTATCAAATATCATCAAAATCACGAATATATGGAAAACTCAGGGTGGACGTATCATCATCATCAATATCAAGAGAAAACCACACTTTTAAAACATACTCAATATTTTATAATTCATACCGTGGCTTCTCAAATCCATAGATAACATGAAGTCTATAAGGGCACAATCCATAATTTAATCTTTGCCACAATTAGCAACAATTATAAATGAATATCTATGGCAATGGTATTCGTATATCAATATCATGACAAGTGTCCTGCATACTAGCATGGATAACTAGAACATGAATAAGCATGGCAGCTTCTACTGTGTCATGGCAAAACTAATGATGTGTAGTGTAGCATACACGTCTGTGCTTGTGGAATATGGTAATCATTAGTAATTATGCAAATGTTCTATCAAGTGAATTCGTACAAGAATAGCTCTCGATTCCCATCGGAGTCATCAAATCATAATCATCAACAATGCATCATATATCTTCTTTCAGTTGATAATTATGTATACGGATATATCAATCAATCACATTCATATACTTAGTGTAAGTGTATATGTGCTCCTTGCCATGTCAACTACGGCTATGCGGAATCAAAAACTTTAAAATCTTGAGCACAAAACACTAAATCCCTAAGATACAAGCCCAAACACTACACTAAACAAACCTTAACTAGAGTTTTAATTACTCAATTGAGAATACAACCTTTGTAGACGGTACTTCGGGAATTGAAAGGTGGACTCCACAAGCTCCTTGGGTTGATTGAATGAGCTCTCGAATCCGATCTTCCGTGTCAAAGACAATCCACCCGAGGATTCCGATTCAAGTGATGGCTTCATCCGAAGCAACTAAAGATCAAGTCTTGTTAAGACAAGATGCTTAGAGTGTTGTAGTTTGTGAAACTAAATACTCTCTTTTAATCCTCAAATCTCAAGAGAAGAAAATGAGGAAGAAGATGAAGGGTAGCAACTAGAGAAATTTCTTCAAGTGAAAAAGATAATCATGAAACTTATGTAACAAAAATATCTCTCACTTTCATCTTATCCCTTCATCACAAACAAAAGAGTGGGTGGGCTTGGTGACTCACTAGGGTGAGTCATAAGTGTTAGTTGTATGTATGCCCTAGAGGCCATTATTGTACATGATTGTATATTATAATGGATGCTTGGACATATATAGGAAGGACTTTCTTGCTCGACGTGATAGTATGTTATCTTGTTACTCTTTATCTTAACATGTAGACTAGTATAGTGATACTGTCTTGCTCTCACATGTTGATAAAACCCATAGGATGTATACTTGACTACAAGGATTATGATGCAGAGCATACTAGTAGAGCCAGGGTAGTCCACAAGTTCATCCTTTAATTGTTCCTAGTCGTGGGTGTATCGAGACGGGGCATCGATATTCCAGAGTAGACTAGCATATACGTTTCTTGACCCATTTGATAGGAGAAGGATGATCCCATATCCATTGGTGTTTGACATCAAAGATTGTATACGGGTGCTCAGTGGAGACTGGGTACACTGAACAGGACTCGCCGAGAACTTCTTGATGGAATTATACATAATATCAGATAGCAGTTCTCTGGTGACACTGGTACAGGTTAGTATGTAGACCCGAGATCGTCATAGAGTCTTGTGTGATTCTCACTGTGCTTTGATTTTCACCCTACCACTTTCAAGAAAGCGTGCAAACAGGTGGTTTTTTGGTACATTCCCGAGTCACATGGAGGCAATGAGCGATAGGAGGGGTTTTGTCTCTCCCAGTATTGGGGATTGATGTTGCGCTATGCTCGATTGGCCATAACTGGAAGTCCCTGGCAAGGGCTGATACTGAGATTTACTGGTAAGTGTTATCAGTAGTTTTTCGACCCGTTATGAGCCTCACATCGGCATAACTTATCAAGTTATTTGGGTCTGACGTTTACCACCCCAAGACTCGATATGCGACATATCAAATGGAGAGACCGGACTGTATGAAAGTGTTACTTACTGGATTCACGGGAGTATGAACAAGCTTTCTTGTTGATCTTCTGATCGCTCAATACCTGGGTACCCGTTACATCCAACTAGTACCGCTGACGGCTTATGGTTGACTGATATGATCATCAGCTACTGCTGGCGTATTGACGAGTCTTTAGAGTCCTACAAAGAGGTTTCCTAGCTCAAGTGAAACGAAGTAGGGCACATATGCGATATGTGCGGGACCGAGATTGATACTTGTATGTGATACAGTATTCTAATCTCGCGATATAGATTATATGTGATAAAACCGGATTATTGAATCAAGTGTTGATTCAATAATTTGTTATATGTATATTTGATATACATGTAAATGATATTAGTCGGTTGTATATGATATAGGCGGGTTATTAAATCAAGTGTTTATTTAATAATTTAATATATAATTATATATTTGATATATTAATATATATTAACTAATATTAGCTCACTTAAGAATTTATTTTCTCTAAATACATAAATATATATTAATTTATTTAACTTTTGTGTCATGCAAGATGATACATTGGACTTGGGTGTATGAGACTCATTCCTAACTAAAGATAATTTGGGTAATTAATTATTACGGAATAAAACAAAATTATGTGGAAATTGGCATGGTTTGAGATGCTTGTGGAAGCATGTAGAAATCTTGACTTAGTCCACTAATTTTGTTTTACTATAGATATTTATTAACCTAACCATTATCTTTAACCATGGTTAAGTCTCTACATGAGATGATATAAGATATTTTCTCACCCATGGTTCATAACTTGATCGCTTGAGCTTCTTCTTCATCTCATTTCTCTTCTCTTGATTTCTAGTTAGGTGAAAAAGAAAAAGAGAAAAATAATTCTAAAGTGAGCAAAATTTCTACTTCATCAATCTATACCAAACTAAACATTTAGTATAGGTTGTTTGCTTCACTAATTCATCAATTAGTGAAGAGGTAGCTTGATTTAGAGATTCTTCGACGTAGATCATCTTCGGCCTCGAAGAACTTTGAGCAAGCTCGTTCCTTTCGTCTAGTGGAGCCTAAGGAGAGTCACAGACACCATTACTTAGAGCAAAGGGACTACTACACGGAGCTTTAGAAGTGAAGGACCGGTCTACAAAGGTTGTATTCCTATTTCACTTAGTGTAAAGTTTGTTTACATGTTATACAAAACCCTAATTCTCTAGTTAGATCCTTGATTAGGATCGCTCGGCACCCTAAATTTTTTAAAATAGCATACTTGATGCGTGCCGAAAACCGTCGGGGGTGCTAAGCGAACCCAACAGTGGTATCAGAGCTAATTTAGAGCATCAGGAGTAGTCTAAGCGAAGTTAATGTGTTCGATCGACTATTCGAAACCCAAAAATCCTACTCTCTAGAATTTTTTTTAAAAGTTGGAATTTTTCTAATTAAAAATATTCAGAAAATTGTACAGGGTTTTCTATAGATCCCCAAGAAAAACGACGGCCCAACTTGACCAAACGACCGCGGAAGCGCAGGCAAAACAAGCTTTTAGCGGCGGTTCCACGGTGCCGTTGGTGAGGCAAGAAGCGTTCCTTCTTTTGTTGGTCCGTAGGTACTTGGGGCACTCTCTGGGTATTTTTAACTATGACTCAAGTGTTGAGGTCTCTGGGAATTTTGGGTGTTTGATAAATCTATCGAAATGTTTAAAATTGTCTAGATATCTGTAATTTATAATACAATGTTTGGAATCCACAATAATTAGTTTTATGAAAACTAATTAGTGCTTTGTAAATTTAGAAATTTTGTCTCTTTTGATCGGTTGCCGCGGGATTTTGATTCGGATCAAAACTCCGTCACAATCTCGTATAGTACGCGAACGCTCGCCGGATAACACTACTAGATAGCCACGCCCCATAGCCCCGACCAAGCGACTGTAGGAAAACCCCGTAGCCAAAAGTATCCGTTCGGGTGCTCGCGGCCATGGTGTTCCACCTAAGTGCACTTCGTCGTCGGCATCAGGGGTGCGGCCATTTACTAATGTTTCCGATGAGCATTCGATCATTTATCGGGAATCTTGTTGAATTGCCCGACTGGTTACTGAAAAGTGTTTTCAATTTGAGACTAAAATGCCGGGTTTAGAACGTTAGGCATGAAATTTGGAATATGTGATATTCCGGATTTATGATGTCCAAAGAATTAATATGGTTATGCATGAAATCCGAAATATGTGATATTTCGGATTTATGATGTCTAAGGATGTTGCGGATTCCAATTATTATAGTTTTCATTTCTTTTCTGCGACAGTAAGTGTAATATATGGTGTATCGCCGGTTTCGTTGCTATACGTCAATGAAAATTGGGATATGCATATTTACTTACGTTGATGACATGTGATATTATGTGTTGCTGTGATATGTTATATTGGATCGTCGTGTTTGAATAGCCGGGTTTTTTTACGTGAGATGAGAGTTTTTCATTTTCATTCATGTAAAAACTTGTATGTAATATTCTTTTATTGGGACACTTTCGGGTTGAGGATGATGTCACCATTGATGTATATTATTTACTTTTCCGCATTAGGATAGACCCAAAGCGGGGAGCACAAGTAACCGGGTTCTAGAGTCTAGTGGGAGACCATCTCGAGGAGTCGAGACCGGGTCTCTTAACTCTAGAATTGGTAGGGTTGCTTGCCTCTCTCGTAGGGGTCTAGGGATGTGGGTTTGGCTATTCATCACGACCGTGGAATCCGTGTTTTTACTGGTTTAATTTAAAACACGGACCTCCTAATATTTCCAATATTTCATATGTTGATTTCTGCTGCAATATTCTGTGATGAGATCATATAACTACGTGAGACGAATGCTTTATATTATATATATATATTATATATAATAAACGTTGCTTATGTTTTGCATCCGGGATAGTCCTTCCCCCGCTCTACCTTTAGTTAACTAACCTAACGGTGCATGACCGGAGCCCATGGCGAATGCGGATGGCATAAGCGTACGTTGTATTTTCGTTTCTTTATCGGTGATGCTTGGGAAGCATAAATGATGGGACTTCATTAATGAGATTAATGAGAAAGAAAGAAACCTAATGATGTTGTAGAATCAAATTTTCAAAAAGGTATCTCTAGTTCTTGCTTTGCATAGTGGTATTCCTTGATGAATATCCAGCACCTCATTCGATGAGAAAAGAGCCTAGATCCCTTAACCAGGAATGATCTCTTTACCAAAAGCTAGCAGATGTTACACCCACTCGGTTTATTTTTAAAAACTCGATTTAAAAGCAGAGCTTAAACACTCCTTTTTCAAATCACCCGATTCTACAACGATATCAAGTTCATTACGCAAAAGGTTTTCTGAAAAAACTGTCGTAGCCCACCGTCATTTCAGATAAGTACTATTTAGTATTCATGCCGCGTTTGTTGGCCTTTGTCAAGGCGTAGTGTGCGGTAGCTGATTAGTGCTTATCTGCAACTATATGACGCCATTGGATTAGGATAGTCGTACAACCTTGTTGGCCTTTGTCAAGGGTCGTACGGTTGGGTTTAATTCAATCAGGAAATGACAGGTTGAACTTGACTAGCGCCCTATGGTTTGTTAGCCTTTGTCAAGGTCATAGGACGTTAAGGGCAAAACATTATTGCGAATTTCAAGTGTTGAAATTTGCAATGAGATTGCATACCTTCTGTGAGATAATTGGATCCCGATACCCACTGCGAGTAAGAGTTACTCCTGGGAGAGTTTTGCACTTTACAATTAGCTGATCAAGTAGGTGACTAGAAAAGTGTCAACTGGGTTATGCCTCTAGGAAAAATAAGGTTTATTTTAATTAGGTCCATGCAAAAGCACGGGGAATCTCCCTCAAAGTACCGACACTGGCCTGGCTGAAAGATTGGCAAACTTGTAGGGTGTAATTAATCTCGGCCAGTCTTACCTTTTAGGATTTGAAGAAAGATTTGATAAAAATAGTGGGAGTCATCCTGATTAGATAAGATAATAACCAATCTAATCTTTCAAGAGCGCACCCAGTATTTTCTTCGCTCTCTCTCCAGGTAGCGACCATGACACACCTTAATCAAGATAATAATATTGATGTATTGACCGAATCCGCTTGTTATACTGAACTGGGGAATGTTGGTTCCGCTCTTCCTTATAATTGTTATAAGTCTGAGCAGGAAATAGGGGAATATCCGGATTCCCACGCGACCCAAACGAGAAATATACATGTTGATACTTCTTCATCGGGTGTGTTCGTTACCGAGAACTGTTTCTTAGTACACTCTACGTCCTGGGTATTAGATACCGGATCAGGATCCCATATTTGTAATATGTTACATGCTAAAGAAAGGTAGAGAACTGGGGAAAGGTGATCATTCTCTAAAGTAGGGAATGGTGCAGCCAAAGCAACTAGCGAATATCACCTTGTATTACCAAATGGGATACATTGATCTTGAACGGCTGTTATTACGTACCATCTATGATATATAATTTAATATCGACTTTTTATTAGATAAAGAAGGATATTACTTTGTAGTAGAGAAAAATGTTATGAACATTTTCCTAAATCCAGTATTGATTGGGTTTGGTACGTTATGTAACGTTTTATACGTTCTGAATCAAAATACAGTTCTTAACGTACAAAACACACACAAGAGGAAGAGTTCAGAAATGAACGAATCCTTCTTGTGGTATTGTAGACTATGTCATATCAATGCGACACGACTAGCTAAGTTACATAAAGATGGATTTTTGAACCAGTTCGAATTTACATCTTATGAAACTTGTCAGTCATGTCTCAAAGGCAAGATGACTATAACTCCATTTACAGGACATTGATAAAAAGCTACTGAATTCTTGGGACTGATACATAGTGATGTATGTGGTCCTATATCTATACATGTTAGGAATGGTTCCTCCTACTTCATTACATTCACCGATGATCTCTCAAGATTCGGACATGTGTTCCTGTTGAAATACAAGTCTGAAACTTTTGAGAAATTCAAGGAATATAAATGCGAAGTAGAGAACTAAACAGGTAAAAGTATTAAAATCCTTCGATCTGATCGGGGAGGAGAATACTTGAGCACAAAGTTCCTGAATTACTTAAAAGAGAATGGGATTCTCTCTCAGCTTACTCCTCTGTATACACCATAACACAACGGTGTACCGAAGCGGAGGTATCGCACCATATTAGATATGGTGCGCTCTATGATGAGTACCGCTGAGTTACATATTTCCTTTTGGCGCTATGCGCTTGAGACAACAGCATACCTATTAAATCAAGTTCCATCCAAATCAGTGCATACCACTTTATATGAGATATGGAATGAGAAGAGACCATCTCTTAAACGAGTTAAGATATGGGGTTCTCCGGCCTAAGTTAAAAAGAAAAATCCGGACAAGCTTGAGGCAAGGTTAGTTCTGTGGAAGTTTGTAGGATATCCCAAGCATTCGCGAGGGTATATCTTCTTCCACGCTGAGGAGTAAAAGGTGTTTTGTTTCTCGGCATGCTACCATTTTAGAAAAAGGATTTCTTATGGAAGAAATCAGTGGTCATGAGGTAGAACTGGCAGAAGTTCCAGCTAAACAAACTAACAGCTGATGATTTGGTAGAACCGAAGGATTCAATAGTTCCCGATGAACCTCAACCTCTCCACTAATCTAGTAGGGTTCCTCATCCGCCTGAGAGATACTACAGTTTTCTCAATGACAGTGGGAGCGAGGATTGCATCATGGAAGATGATGACCCTACCAGTTCGAGCAGGCCATCACAAGTAGGGACTTTGTGAAATGGCTGGATGCTATGCGATCTGAGATGGAATCCATATACACTAATAAAGTATGAACTTTGGTAGTTGCACCTGAAGGGGTAAAACCCATCGGGAGCAAGTGGATCTTGAGAAGATAACTTGGTGTAGATGGAAAAGTTGAGACTTTCAAAGCTAGACTTGTAGCAAAAGGTTTTCGTCAACGACCAGGTGTGGACTATGATGGAACTTTTTCTCCAGTGGCTATGCTTAAGTCCATCCGGATTCTACTTGCCATTACTGCATACCATAACTACGAAATCTGGCAGTTGGATATCAAGACCGCTTTTCTAAATAGTGATTTAGAAGAGAGCGTGTGCATGACACAGCTAGAGGGCTTCGTAGACAGTGGGAGCAACGGAAAGGTGTGCAAGTTGCTTAAATCAATTTACGGATTAAAGCAGGCATCATGGAATTGGAACATCTGTTCTGATGTGGCAGTCAAAGAGTTTGACTTCATAAAAAAGGTAGATAAATCTTGTATATACAAGAAAGTTTTAGAGAGTAAGGATGTATTTCTCGTATTGTAAGTGGATAACATACTCTTGATAGGAAATGATATTCCTATGCTACACTCGGTCAAGATCTTCTTACAACAATAGTTTCTCTATAAAGGATCTGGGTGATGCCTTTTACATCTTGGGGAGAAACACGGGACAGCTGTGAAGAACATTCTTAAGTACTTGAGAAAGACTAAAGAATTGTTCTTGGTGTATGGTAACGGTGAAATCTATGTCGAGTCTTTTACCGATTCGAGCTTACAGAGTGATAAGGACGACTGTAAGACAGTCTCGGGTTTTGTCTTTACCTTCGGTGGAGGGATGGTATGTTGGAAGAGTTACAAGCTAGATACCGTAGCAGACTCGACGATAAAGGCTGAATACATCGCTACCAACGATGCTACCAAAGAGGCTATCTGGATGAAGATGTTCATGAGATGAACTTGGTGAGGTTCCTACCATTGTGATAACAATGGAGCTGTGGCTTTGGCCTAGGAACACCGGTACCATCAGTGATCCAGACATATTCTTAGGCAGTATCACCTGATCAGGGAGATGGTTGATCTCCGGGAGATCGAGGTCAGGAGAGTTGATAGGAAGAATAACACGGCGGATCCACTCACGAAGGCCATCCCACAAATACAATTTGAGAGTCTCTTTGGGATGTTGGGTATGAGATACTACAACAATTGGCCTTAGTGCAAGTGGGAGATTGTTAGTTTTGTGTATGCCCTTGAGGCCATTATTTTACATGATTGTATATTATAATGGGTGTTTGGACATATATAGGGAGGACTTTCTTGCTCGACATGATAGTATGCTATCTGGTTACTCTTTATCTTAACATGTAGACTAGTATAGTGATACAGTCTTGCTCTCACATATTGATAAAGCCCTTAGGATGTGTACTTGACTACCAGGATTATGATGCAGATCATAATAATGGGGCCAGGGTAGTCCGCATGTTCATCCTTTAATTGTTCCTAGTCATGGGTGTATAGAGACGGGGCATCGATATTCCAGAGTAGACTAGTGTATATGTTTCTTGACCCATTTTATGGGCGATGGATGATCCTATATCCATTGGTGTTTGACATCAAAGATTGTATACGGGTGCTCAGTGGAGACTGGATACACTGAACAGGACTTGCCGAGAACTTCTAGATGGTATTAAATGCCAGATAGCAATTCTCTGGTGACACTATTACAGGTTAGTCTGTAGATCCGAGATCGTCATAGAGTCTTGTATGATTCCCACTGTGCTTTGATTTCCACCCTACCACGTTCAAGAGAGCGTGCAAACAGGTGGTTTTTAGGTACAGTCCCGAGTCATATGGAGGCAATGAGTGATAGGAGGGGTTTCGTCTCTCCCAGTATTAGGGGTTGATGTTGCGCTATGCTCGATTGGCCATAACAGGAAGTACCTGGCCAGGGCTGATACTGAGATTTACTGGTAAGTGTTATCAGTAGTTTCTCAACCCGTTATGAGCCTCGCATCTGAATGACTTATCAAGTTATTGGGGTCTGACGTTTACCATCCCCAGAGTCGATATGCGACATATCAGACAAAGAGACCGGACTGTACGGTAGTGTTATCTACTGGATTCACGGGAGTATAAACATGCTTGATTTTTGATCTTCTAATCGCTCAATACCTGGGTGGCCGTTACGTCCATCTAGTACCGCTAATGGCTTGTGGGTGACTGATATGATCATCATCTACTACTGGTGTATTGATGAGTCTTTAGAGTCCTACACAGAGGTTTCCTGGCTCAAGCAAAACGAAGTAGGGCACATATGTGATATGTGCGGGACCGAGATTGATACTTGTATATTATATAGTATTCTAATCTCACGATATAGGTTATATGTGATATAACCGGATTATTGAATCAAGTGTTGATTCAATAATTTGTTATATGTATATTTGATATACATGTAAATAATATTAGTCGGTTGTATGTGATATAGCCGGATTATTAAATCAAGTGTTGATTTAATAATTTAATATATAATTATATATTTGATATATTAATATATATATTAACTAATATTAGCTCACTTAAGAATCTATTTTCTCTAAATACATAAATATATATGTGATATATATTAATGTATTTATCTTTTGTGTCATGCTAGATGATACATTGGACTTGGGTGTATGAGACTCATACCTAACTAAAGATAATTCAGGTAATTAATTATTAGGGGATAAAACAAAATTATGTGGAAATTGGTATGGTTTGAGATGCTTGTGGAAGCATGTAGAAATCTTGACTTAGTCCACTAATTTTGTTTTACTCTAGATATTTATTAACCTAACTATTATCTTTAGTCATGGTTAAGTCTCTACATGAGATGATATTAGATATTTTCTTACCCATGGTTCATAACTTGATCACTTGAGCTTCTTCTTCATCTCATTTCTCTTCTCTTGGTTTCTAGTGAGGTGAAAAAGAAAAGTAGAAAAATAATTCTAAAGTCAGTAAAATTCCTACTTCATCAATCTATACCGAAGTAGCCATTTAGTATAGATTGTTTGCATCCCTAATTCATCAATTAATGAAGAGGTAGCTCGAGTTAGAGATTTTTCGACGTAGATCATCTTCGGCCTCGAAGATCTTTGAGCAAGCTCGTTCATTTCGCCTAGTGGAGCCTAAGAAGAGTCCAGGACACCACTACTTGGAGCAAAGGGACTAGTACACGGAGCTTTAGAAGTGAAGGACTGGTTTACTAAGGTTGTATTCTTATTTCACTTAGTGTAAAGTTTGTTTGCATGCTATACAAAACCCTAATTTTCTAGTTAGATCCTTGGTTAGGCTCGTTCGGCATCCTAAATTTTTTAAAATAGCATACTTGATACGTGCCAAAACCCGTCGGGGGTGCTAAGAGAACCCAGCAACAAGACCACACACTTCCTCATTAAATTGTGAAGAGATAAGTGAGAGAGTGTAGCCACCTCATAACTATACATATACACACACTTATAAATAAATACAAAATGCATGTATTAAACAAGTATACTCAAACCCGTATAAATACATATATTGTATTTCTACCAAAATGAAAGTATGTCTTAACACCTCTACTATATTTCTATAAGCATAAAGTATGAAATTTTAAAATTTTAGAGATCTAAGTATACTAAACAAGAATCGAACTAGAGAATTAGGGTTTTATAGTAAGCAAACAAGGTTCTAATCTAAATGAAGAGAGTCTAAAACTTTTATAGTCTAGTGCTTCAGTTCTAAAGCTCCACGTAGTAGTCCCTAGAAATCTTCTTTGACTCCACTTGAAGAAAGGATCGAGCTTTCTTGCTGTCATCGTCGTCGAAGATGATCCACCTTGAGGCAACTCTCACTCAAGCTCACACTTCACTAATCAAGGTTTTAGTGAAGTTAACAACCTATACTAATGGGCTAAAGTAGTGTTGGTTGATGAAGTGAGAATTTTGCTTACTAGAAATATTTCTTTTCTTTTCTTTTTCCCAACCCTAGAAAAAGTAGTGAGAAGAGAAAGAAGAAGATGAACTTGGATGAATATTGAACCATGAGCTAAGAGTAAGATAATAATGATAAAGATAAAATATCAATGTATAAAACTAAACAAGAAGGTGAGTCATGGCTTCTCTAAGCTTCTCAAGCAACCAAATCATGACTCATTCTTCTTTTTTGTTTAATTCATAAATATAAATCTTTATCCTCTCATTCTTTTCTCATGTGTGATTCTCATACATCCTAATTCTATGTATCATCAACCATGATACAATATAAATACATACATACATACATACATACATACATATATATATATATATATCACATATATAAATATATATAAAGAGAAGAAAATTAAGTGAGCTTAATATTAGTTTATATATATATATAAAATATAAATATATATATCAAATTATTAAATCAACACTTGATTCAATAATCCGGTTATATCATATATAACCCGGTTATTATCAAAAATATATGTATATCAAATTATTAAATCAACACTTGATTCAATAATCCGGTTATATCACATATAACCGGCTAATATTCAATATTAGTTAATATATATCATATATATATATCAAATTATTAAATCAACACTTGATTCAATAATCCGGTTATATCATATGTAATCTGGCTAATATCAAATATATAAACATATATATAAATTAAATTATTGAATCAACACTTGATTCAATAATCCAGTTATATCACATATAACCGAGCTGATATAAAAAACGCTAGATTACAATACAGTATCATATACTCGTATTTAATTAACCTCCCGGACAGATCTCCCGACGTGCCTTACTTCGTTTCGCTTGAGCTAGGAAACCTCTATGTAAGACTCTAAAGACTCATCAATACGCCCGGTGTAGGTAATCATCATATCAAATACCCACAAGCCGTCAGCGGTACTAGCTGGACATAACGGCTACCCAGGTATTGAACGAATAGAAGATCAACAAGCAAACTTTTCCAAACTCCCATAGAGCCTATAAGAAACACTTACCATACAGTCCGATCTCTTCGTCTGATATGTCGCATATCAAGTCTGGGGGTGGTATCGTCAGACTCTACTAACTTGATAAGTCATGCCGATGTGTGGCCTATAAACCTTTCGAGAAACAACTAATAACACTTATCAGTAAATCTCATCAGCCCTGATCAGGGACTTGCTGTTATAGCCAATCGAGCAAAGCGCAAAATCAACTCCCAATATCGAAAGTGACGAAACCTCTCCTATCACTCACTGCTTCCATGTGACTCGGGACTGTATCCAAAATCCATCTGTTTGTACAACTCCTTTGAGCCGTAGTAGGGAGGAAATCAAAGCACAGTGGGAACCACACAAGACACTATGATGATCTCGGGTCTACAGACTAACATGTACAAGTGTCACCAGAGAACTGCTATCTGACGATAGGTATGGTACCATCTAGGAGTTTTCGGCGAGTCCTGTTCGGTGTACCCATTCTCTAATGAGCACTTGTGTACAATCTTTGATGTCAAACACTAATGGCTGTGGGATCAACCATCACCCTATACAGGGGCAAGAAACGTACACACTAGTCTACTCTGGAATATCGATGACCTGTCTTGATACTCTCTTGACTAGGAATTGTTAAAGGATGTTCTTATGGACTACACAAGCCCCACCAGTATGATCTGCATCATAGTCCTGGTAGTCAAGCCAACATCCTAAGGGCTTTATTAACATGTATCAAAGAGACAGTAAACTAAAACAAGTATACTTGTTAAGATAAAGAGCAACCAGATAGCATACTATCATGTCGAGCAAAAAAGTCCTTTATATATATGTCCAAGCATCCACTATAATATACAATAATGGCCTCTAGGGCATACATATTCCTAACAATCTCCCACTTGCACTAAACCTAGTTGTTGTAGTATCGCATACCCAACATCCCAAAAAGTCTCTCGAACTGTGTCTGGGGAAGGGCCTTCATGAGTAGATCCGCCGTGTTGTCCTTCGTGTCTACTCTCCTGATCTCGATCTCGCGGCGATCAACTATCTCCCGGATCAGGTGATACCGCCTTAAAATATGTCTGGATCGCTGATGGGACCGGGGTTCCTTGGCCAAACCCACAGCTCCATTGTTATCACAATACAAAGGTATTGGATTCTTAATGGATCGAACCACACCAAGTTCAATAATGAACTTCTTCATCCATAAAGCCTCTTTAGCAGCATCATTGGCAGCGATGTATTCATCCTCCATTGTCGAGTCTGCAACGGTATCTTGCTTGGAACTCTTCCAACATACCGCCCTCCATTGAGGGTGAAGACAAAACCCGAGAAAGACTTGCTGTCATCCTTATCACTCTAGAAGTTCAAATCGGTAAAGGAATCGACTTGAAGATCTCCGTTACCGTACACCAAGAACATCTCTTTAGTCCTTCTCAAGTACTTAAGAATGTTCTTCACAGCTATCCTGTGCTTCTCCCCTTCGTCTGATTGATATCTACTTACCACACTAAGTGCGTAAACTACATTCGGTCTGGTGCATAACATCGCGTACATGATAGACCCAACCGCAGAAGCATAGGGTATCACGTTCATGCGAGCCGTCTCCAAATCAGTCTTGGGAGACATCTCTTTAGAGAGAGTGATTCCTGAACAAGCGGGTAAATTACCACGCTTAGAATCTTCCATACTAAACCTCTTTAGTATAGTATCTATATACCTGGATTGGGACAATCCCAACATCCTTTTTAAATTTATCTCTATACATCTTTATCCCCAGGATGTAGGAGGCTTCACCCAGATCTTTCATGGAGAACTTTTATGATAGGAAGAATTTGACCGAGTGCAGTATAGGAACATCTTTTCCTATCAAGAGTATGTCATCTACGTATAATATGAAAAATACGACCTTACTCTCTACAACCTTTTTATATATACACGGTTCATCTACATTTTTGATGAAGTCAAACTCTTTGACTGCTAGATGAAAACAGATGTTCCAGCTCCATGACGCCTGCTTTAATCCGTAGATTGATTTAAGCAGCTTGCACACCTTTCCACTGCTCCCACTGTCTACGAAGCCCTCTGGCTATGTCATATACACGCTCTCTTCTAAATCACCATTTAGAAAGGCGGTCTTGATGTCCATCTGCCAGATTTCATAGTCATGGTATGCAATAATGGCAAGTAGGATCCTGATGGACTTAAGCATAGCCACTAGAGAAAAGGTCTCATCATAGTCGACACCTAGTCGTTAACGAAAACCTTTTGCTACAAGTCTAGCTTTGAAGGTCTCAACCTTTCTATCTACAACAATTTTCTTCTTGAAGATCTACTTGCTCTCAATGGGTTTTACCCCTTCAGGAGCAATTTCCAAAGTCCATACTTTATTGGTGTACATGGATTCCATCTCAGATCGCATAGCATCCAGCCATTTCATAGAGTCCACACTTATGATGGCCTGCTCGAAACTAGTTGGGTCATCATCTTCCATGATGCAATCCTCGCTCCCACCGTCTATGAGAAAACCGTAGTATCTCTCAGATAGATGAGGAACCCTACTAGATCTACGGAGTGGGTAGGGTTCGTCGGGGACTACTGAATCCTCCGGTTCTACCAAATCTTCTGTTGCACTTTGTGTATCTGGAACTTCTTCCAGCTCTACCTCATTACCATTAATTTATTTTACAAGAAATTCCTTTTCTAAAAGGGTAGCTGTTGAGCAACAAACACTTTTTGTTCCTCAATATGGTAGAATAGATATTCATGTGAATTCTTTGGATATCCCACAAACTTGCAAAGAACTGATCTTGCTTCGAGTTTGTCCGAATTTTGCTTTCTAACATAAGCCGGACAACCCCATATCTTAACTCGTTTAAGATATGGTCTCTTTTCACTCCATATCTCATATAGTGTTTTAGGCATAGATTTTGATGGAACTTGATTCAATAGGTATGCAGCTATCTCAAATGCATAACTCCAAAAGGAAATAGGTAACTCAGCAGTACTCATCATAGAGTGCACCATATCTAATAGGGTGCGATTCCTCCGCTCCGATACTCCATTGTGCTGCGTTGTATACGAAGGAGTAAGCTGAGAAAGAATCCCTTTCTCTTTTAGATAATCTTGGAATTCCTTGTTTAAATATTCACCTTCTCAATCAGATCGAAGGATTTTAATATTTTTACCCGTCTGGTTCTTTACTTCGCTCTTATATTCCTTGAATTTCTCAAAAGTTTCAGATTTGTGTTTCAACAGGAACACATGTCCGAATCTTGCGAGATCATCGGTGAATGTAATGAAGTACAAGGAACCATTCCTGGCATGTGTAGACATAGGACTGCATACATCACTATGTATCAGTCCCAAGAGTTCAGTACCTCTTTCTCCGTATCCCGTAAACAGAGTTTTGGTCATCTTTCGTTTGAGACATGACTGACAAGTTTCATAAGATATAAATTCAAACGGATTCAAATATCTATCTTTATGCAATTTAGCTAGTCTGATCGCATTGATATGACCAAGTCTACAATGCCATAAGAAGGCTTCGTTCATTTTTGAACTTCTCCTCTTGCGTGTGTTTTGTATGTTCAGAACTGTATTTTGATTTAGAACGTATATACCATTACACAATGTACTAAACCCAATCAACACTTGATTTTGGAAAATGTTCATAACATTTTTCTCTAATGCAAAATTATATCCCTCTTTATTTAAAGAATCAGATATTATATTGCACATCATTGATGGTATAAAATAACAGTCGTTTAAAATCAATGTATTACCATTTGGAAATACTAGGTGATATTCGCCGACAGTTTCGACAGCAACAATTGCTCCATTCCCTACTCTGAGAGACATATCACCCTTTCCCAGTTCTCTACTTCTCTTTAACCCTTATAACAGATTACAAATATGGGATCCTGATCCGGTATCCAATATCGAGGACATAGAGCAGACTGAGAAATAGTTCTCAATAACTAACACACCCGAAGAAGATGCATTATAATGCTCTTTCTTTATTCGGGTTGCGTGGAAATCCTGGCATTCCCCTATCCCTTGCCCAGACTTATGGCAGTTGTCATAAGATAGGGCGGAACCAACGTTCCCCAGCCCAGTATAATAAGCGGGTTTGGTCAATACATCCATGTTATTATCTTGGTTAAGGCATGCCATGGTCGCTACCTGGAGAGAGAGAGAGAGAGAAGAAAACAATTTAGCGCGCACTCTTGCAAGATTAGATTGGTTATTATCTTATTTAATCAGGATGGCTCACACTGTTTTTATCAAATCTTCCTTCAAACCGTAAAAGGTAAGATTAGCCGGGATTAATTACACCCTATAAGTTTGCTAATCGATCAGCCACGCAGGTGTTGGTATTCCGAGGGGGTCTCCCCGTGCTTTCGCATGAAACTAATTAAATAAGCTTGTTTTCGCAGGGGCATAACCCCGTTAACACCTTTCTTAGACACCTACTGGATTAGCTAATTGTAAAGTGGAAAACTCTTTCAGGAGTAACACTTACTCGCAGCGGGTATCGAGATCCAACTATCATATAGAAGGTATGAAATCTCATTACAAATTTCAACACTTGAAATTCCCAATATCTGTTTTTACACCATGCGGTCTATGACCTTGATAAGGTTAACAAACCATAAACCGCAAGTCATGTTCAACCCGTTATTTCATGACTGAATTAGACCCACCCACGCGACTCATGACAAGGTCAACAAGGACGTATGACTACCCTAACCAATCGCATCAACATGCGGCAGAAAAGCACTAATCAGCTACCGAACACTACGCCTCGATAAAGTCGACAAACGTAGCACAAATACTAAATAGTACCTATCTGAAATGATGGAGGGTTACGACAGGTTTTGAACAAAACCTTTAACATAATGAACTTTATATCGTTGTAGAATTTAGTGATTTGAAAGAGAGTGGTTTAAGCTCCACTTTAAAAATCGAGTAGTTTTCAAAACAAACCGAGTGGGTTGTAGCATATGCTAGTTTTGCTAAAGTGGTCTTTCCCAGTAAAGGGATCTAGGGTCTTTCTTCATCGAATGAGGTGCTGGATATTCATAATTGAATACCGCTATGCAAAGCAAGAACTAGAGCTACCTTTTTGAAAAATTTGATTTTACATCTTTTGGGTTTCTTTTCTTTTCATTAATCTTATTAATGACTTCCCATCAATTATGTTTCCTAAATTTCATAGAAGAAACGAAAATAAAATACACATATAAACCATCCGCATTCGCCACAGGGACTCGGGTATTCACCGTAAGGTTACTTAGCTTACGGCAGGACGGGGTCAGGACTAGTGCGGATGCAAAATATATATAGTGTCTTCTAATCTATCATATATATAAGTAGCATTCATCTCACGCAGTTATATAATCAAATCACATCACAGAAACAGCAGAAGCAGATATATGAAATATAGGATATACTAGGAGGTTCGTGTTTTAGATTAAGCCAGTAATCAAAAACACGGATTCCACGGTCGTGATGAATAGCCAATCCCACACCCCAAGACCCTTACGAGAGCGGCAAGCAACTCTGCCAATTCTAGAGTTAGGCGACCGGTCTCGACTCCTCATGATGGCCTCCCACTAGACTTTAGAACCTGGTTACTTATGCTCACTGCCTTGGGTCTATCCTAATGCGAAAAAGTAAATAATATATATCGAATAGAGACAACAACCTCAACCCGGAAGTGTCCTAATAAAAGAATATTACATTCAAATATTTACATGAATAAAAATTGAAAATCTCTCATCTCATGTAAAACCCCTCGACTATTCAATCACGACGATCCAATATAACATATTGATAGCAACATAATAAAATCACATGTCATCAACGTAATTAAATATGTGTATCCTTATTATCGTTGTCGTATAGCAACGAGATCAGGGATACATCCACATATTACACTTACGGTCCTAGAAAAGAAATGAAAATTACAATAATTAGAATCCGCATCATCTTTAGACATCATAAACCCGGATTATCACATATTCTGAATTTTATACCTAACCCTATAAACCTTGCATTTAAGTCTCGAATTGAAAACTCTTTTAAGAAATTAAGTCAGACAATTCAACAAGATTCCCGATTAAATGATCGAATACTCGTCGGGAACTTTAGTAGAAGGACGCACCCCCTAGGCCGTCAACAAAGTGCACTTGGGCGGAACACCATGGCCGCAAGCACCCGAGTGGATGATTTTGGCCATGGGGTTCTCCTCTAATCACTTGGTTGGGGCATAGCCGTCTGCTAGTGTCTCCCACCGAGTATTCACGAACGATACAAGATTACGACAGAGTTTCGATCCAAATCCAAACTTCGTGGTAATCCATCATTTGAGACTAAAATGCGAGATTTACAAATCATTAACTAGTTTTCTCAAAACTAATCAATGTAGATTCCAAAAATTGTATCACATATCTAAAGCAATAAAGACGATGTTAAACATTTCGATCGATATTTCAAACAACAGCAATTCACAGAGATCTCAACAACTTGAGCCTCACTAAAAATGCCCAGAAAGTCCAAAATCTCAAAATGAAGCTGCACATGAAAAACGAGCTCGTAACCCCACACTTGGGCGGCGGAACCGCTGCCAATACATGGTATAGGCGGCGGTTCCGCGGCCATGTAGTTGAGTTAAGTATTCGTATTTCTTAAGCCTTCATAGTTTTTCCTGCATGATTTTCTGAGAATTTTGGATTGTGAAAAACATGAAGTTTGGAAAAATTTACAGAAACTGGCAAAACCCGGAGTCTAAAACGTCGATCGAACACTTTAATGTCGTCTAAGCTACTCCTAAGCCTCTAATTTGGCTCTGATACCATGAAAGTATGTCTTAACACCTCTCCTATGTTTCTATGAGTATCAAGTATACACTTTTAAAATTTTAGAGGTCTAAGTATACTAAACAAGAATCGAACAAGAGAATTAGGGTTTTATAGTAAGCAAACAAGGTTCTAATCTAAGTGAAGTGAGTCTACAACCTTCATAGTCTAGTCCTTCACTTCTAAAACTCCATGTAGTAGTCCCTAGAACTCTTCTTTGACTCCACTTGAAGAGGGATCGAGCTTTCTTGGATTCTTCGTCGTCGAAGATGATCCACCTTGAGGCAACTCTCACTCAAGCTCACACTTCACTAATCAAGGTATTAGTGAAGTTAACAACCTGTACTAATGGGCTAGAGTAGTGTAGGTTGATGAAGTAGGAATTTTGCTCACTAGAAATATTTCTTTTCTTTTCTTTTCACAACCCTAGAAAAAGTAGTGAGGAGAGAAAGAAGAAGATGAACTTGGATGAATATTGAACCATGAGCTAAGAGTTAAGATGAGAATAATAACGATAAAATATCAATGTATAAAACAAAACAAGAAGTTGAGTCATGGCTTCTCCAAGCAACCAAACGATGACTCATTCTTCTTTTTATTTAATTCAAATATATAAATCTTTATCCTCTGTTCAGTCGATAAAACTGCACATTTGTGGTACATTTTTCCTACCATTTTTATATTAAAAAAGGACTTTATTATAATATATTATACCTATGAGGGTTTATATGTAAAAACATTATTTTCCATGTGTTAATATATTTTAATTATCATTTTGGTAGGAAAATGTATGCAAATATTATTGACCTAATCCTAGTAGAACAAAGTCTACTAAAATCTTATTTGAGTTGCTGTGCAGAATTTTCCAAGTTGTTATGCAGAATATATCAAAGAAATCAAGCTGTTGAAGAAATCTTGCCAAATTAAGAAGCAAACTTGGAGACCAAGTCTGGAAGCAACCGAGAGAAGATTTCTGAATTCTGAAGATGCCTAGGATTGCCACATGTCACCAGATGAAAGCCCAAGAAAAATAAGCAATTGATCACATCCCTTGAGCGCGGATCCGCGGCCAAACACACCTTTGGGCCGCGGATCCGCCGCAATAATGAGGAGTTGGAATGCAAGATTTTGGGAGATTGATTACTGCTGAATTTTACCAACTTTTCAACAATAAGATTCTGGGTTTTCACTATAAAAAGGCACCGAGAGCCTCTTGGAAAAGCTATCAAGTCGAAGAGATCACGAAGCTCCCGACGCTCACGCATCCAGGCTGATCATCGACTGTTCGACTACCTCCTTAGGAAAGATCGAGAAGCAACTAGTTGTAATCATTTTCTATGGATTAAAAGTGTAGTTTGAAGAAGTCGATTAATAAAGGTAGTTATTTTATTTAATTGTCTTTGCATTTACATTATGTTTTCGCTCTCTTTCTTTTCATCTTCTTCTCCCAACATGCGCGAGTAATTCTCCGCTTGTTAGGGTTCGTAGGATTAGGGTAGGCTAATGGACGATGAAAATAATTAAACCCTTTTTACGTCCTATAAAGTTTAGGAACTTTATCAAAAGAATCATTAACATCCTAATCGGGCGCGCTAGCAATTCTTTGCTAGTCCCGACCACGATTAGAGATTAGATTAATGATTGTTTTGGTAAAGGCTAGATAATGAACGGAGTTCCGTGTCGAGATAAGGGTTAAGAGTGGGATTCCTTTTCCCTCCAGAAACCCTAATCTACACGCATCACCGTCGTTCTAGTTCTAAATCTATTAATGGATAAAAAGGGTAACTTTTAATTAATCGTCCATAACTACTAAATCCTAACGAGCCCTACAAGCCTTCTTATTATATTTACTACATCTTTAAAATAATCTAGATCTATATTTTACATTCTTGTTTAACGTAGATCTAGAAATCATTCAACAAATTCTTTCTTCCTCCTCTCTTTCTCAACACATCTAAAGTAAAAGTAAAAGGTTCCACGTTTCCCAGAGGACGACCCGTACTCATCTCGGTCTAGCTACACGCGACACCGTTCTGATTGCGGTTAAACTACAAAAACACACTTTTTCGAATCAATCAAATGGCGCCGTTGCCGGGGATACGTGCGTAATTTTTTATTTTTACTATTTGTGTTGAATTCTTAGACGAGCCATATCATTATTAAAACAAAACTACAAACTGCATATTTAACGGTTTGTGCGTGGATTTTTGCAAGGAGATCTGGAATCACAGAATTGAGGAAAACAGGAAACAGAGAGATTTTTAGAGATCCAGAGGAGCAAAGGAGATCACAGAAAAAATTTCATCAACTGATCTCTCCACCTCACGGCGGAACCGCGGCACTAAGGTGTTTCCTGCGGCGGAAACGCGGCTTCTTGGAGGGATTAGGGCTACAGAACTCTCTGGCAAGATTCTCAACTCCTTCTCTCTCCTCTCAAATCCAATAAAATCTATTTTCTGCAGGATTCTTTGCAAAATTGCGCCGCTCAAAAATCTTTTTGCAAAAGTTTTGTGATTGGTTTTGTTTTGCATATTTAATACGGACTTTAAGGGGCAAAGACCAAATCAAGATTAGTTGGGGATTTCATCACCCTTCCTAAGCCCCACAAATCACAAACTGAGCATATAGATCAACCCTTCATTAATTTAAAAATATCTAGACCAGACTCTAAGGACTGTCGCGCTCAATAAGAACAGAGGAAGGTCGTGGATAATCTATCGTTTATCCGCATTACTTTTGTAGTGCCTAGGCAAGTGTGACAAAGGCTAGTGGTTTTTAATTAGGCCCACGACGTGGTTCCTTCCCACTTACCTGGCACTTATCTGGCTACAAGGGTAGTACGGAGGCGGTAGAGGATTTATCCTGCGGCTTGTCCTTTGGAAGTCTGGGAGCGGTCTAGAGACTGGACCTAGGTGACCTTAGTTCTAGGGTTGCTTGTGCATCTTAGGGAGATTTGTCTTGAGTCCCACTTTTTCAAAACAAGCCAATTTTTAAAATCACACACACGCTGCCACTTGCACTAAACCCGCTTAGTGCATGCTCGGCTGGACACGGGATCCTAGTGCCCGTCTTGTCCGCGTTCCTGCTATAGACGCCGAAGTCGGTACTTCTTCATCTTCTTTTCCCCCACCACACACCACATCGACCGTGATGGACGGCACTCCATCTAATTATAACACCACGCTGCCACCGCCCGCAGGTGAGCAGAATCCACCGCGCATCTCTCTCCAAGAGAGATGTTATCCTATTCGTGGTCCTCTTCCTACTTGTCTATCTCTTCCACCACCTAATGGGGATAATTTCGAAATTAAACCCCACTACATCAACCTGCTGTCCAAATTTCACGGGCTTGAGTCGGAAGACGCGTACGTTTTCATCACCAAATTCGAAAACGTATGCGCAATGATGGGTACTTCACAATTGACTTTAGATGCTATGCGCTTACGTCTTCTCCCATTCACACTGTGCGACTTGGCAGAAAAATGGCTTTATAATACTGCCGCACACTCTATCACTAATTGGGATGAATTCGTCGTAGCATTTCTTAAGAAGTTTTATCCAAATCATAAGACTGCACATATTAGGAGCGAGATCAACCAGTTCACCCAGCTTCCCAACGAACCATTTTGGAAGTGCTTTGAACGTTTCAAAGATCTGCTTGTCCAATACCCCCATCACGAAATACAAAGATGGGATTTATGTCGGATTATATATGAGGGCATTAATCCAGCGACAAAGCAGATGCTTGAAACAATGTGTCAATGCAATTTCATGTCTAAAGATGATGGTGAAGCATGGAAATATCTGGAAGATCTCGCTGAACACACGTTGCAGTGGGAAAGCGTAAGACCACCTACAACTAAGGGAGGTATTCACCAGCTAGACGTTTCCATCGCAGTGAAAGCCGAAATGGCAGCGATACAAAAGAAACTCGACGCTATTGAAAACAAGTTCTCATCTTTCTCCCTAAATCAGGTCACGCTTCCTAAGACCGTCTGTGGTTGCTGTTCGGATCCTTCACACTTAACGGAAGAATGTCCTATGAATGCATCGTTTCAAGCTAATGCTGCTTTTCAGCAGCGACCTAGAAACGACCCTTATTCTTCCACGTACAATCAAGGATGGAGGAATCATCCTAACTTTGCTTGGAACCAAAACCAACAAAGCAATTATCAAAAACCTCCTCCACAGCAACCACAACCACAGAATCAGCCCCCCTTTCAGTCACAGAATTTCCAAAATCCGGCCAACATTTCTACACCACAAGTGGCCGGTACTGACAACTCACTTGCACAAACTTTGGATATGTTCATGAAACAATCCATGCAAAATTCGGCTGAGATAAGGTCTTCTATTGATACCCTAACGAAAAATTCCTCCTCCCATGGTGAGAGTATCAAATCAATAGAAAACCAAATCGCACAGTTAAACGCCGCAATGAGTGCGAGAGAGAAAGGGAGACTCCCATCTCAACCCATACCTAATCCTGGCCACTCACAAAGTTATAATGTGAGTGCTGTTACCACGTTGAGATCGGGAAAAGTGCTGAATGACCGAGTGGGTGAGCAGTGTGATGATAGTGATACCAATGATACCCCAGCTTCTTCTTCTTCCCTTAATTCGTCTAGTCTCCCACTTTCACCCGAGCCTATTCTCCGTTTTCCCCAAGGCTCGATCCCTTCGCCCATTTCGCCAAATCTATCTAAGTCGATTCCCATTCCGGTTTTGGGATCGAATCTATCCCCACAGTCTTCTCCACAAACGTTGGACCCAAAACTTATTGATCAAGCACCTTATCCAAACAGGTTGAGGGGCAACAGACCAAGTCCACAAATGGAGAAGATTGTGGAAATTTTTAAGCAAGTTAACATAAACATTCCTCTCCTAGATGATATTCAACAAGTTCCGTCATATGCGAAAATCCTAAAGGACTTGTGCACTAGGAAGAGAAAAGTTCAAGTACCTAAAAAAGTTTTCCTTACGAGTAATGTGAGCACTGCTTTTACACAACAACTACCCAAGAAACGAAAGGACCCCGGAAGTCCTACAATTTCTATTTCCATTAGGGGTAAAAATATCAATCGTGCTCTACTCGATCTTGGCGCTAGTGTTAACTTGCTTCCGTATTCTGTTTATGAGCAATTAGGGATCGGAGAATTAAAACCTGCGCATTGCACTCTTCAGATGGCCGATCGATCTATCACCCAACCTAGGGGTGAGCTAGAGGATGTGTTAATCAAAGTCGGGGAATTCATATTCCCTGTAGACTATATCGTTATAGATACACAACCGGTAGCAAACCCACGCAATCAAATCCCGGTGATACTCGGTCGACCCTTTTTGGCCACTTCCAACGCAGTAATCAATTGTAGAAACGGCTCTATGACCCTATCCTTTGGAAAGAAGTCAATTGAGCTTAATATTTACAAGTTGGGAAGTGAACCCTCCGAACCCTATGCTCATGTATGTTCTGTCGAATTAATGGATGTCGACAGCAGCGAATTTGATCAATCTCATGATACTGACTCTTTTCATATGTTGTTGCTTGATACGGACTCCTCCACCGAGTTGTCTGGGTCAACATCCAACACTGATGAGGAATTTTTTATAGAGTCTGACGATCGCCCCATTTTTTCTGTTGATATTATTCTTCGGGGTATCGATGAAAGTTTTGAGGAAATTTTCGCTGATGAACTCGCATTTTTAAAAGATACGGGTGTTGAGATAAATCAACTCCAAGATGAAGAAATTGGACCTCCACCCATTCTCTTGGATAATCATGATAATGCGAGTAATCCATCATTACTATCACTGTGTCGTCTCTCCAAATTGAGACGCAATCCTTTTCCATCACACCTCTTATCACCTCCCCACTTCTTCACGTCAAAAGGTGACATGTTCTTCCACCAACCTTGGTGCTTCATCGATAAAAATTTTGAATGGTTGGTGTTGACCTTCGGTCTTTGCAAAGCTTGGCATTGACCAATAACCTTGACCCCCTCTTGTGATTTTAAAAGATTAAAAGTGTTTAACTCAAGTTTGGGGGAGGGGTGGTATATTTTGGCTCTTGAAAGAAAATGATTTTTACAAAATTATGAGCCTAAAATAAGTTTGGGGGAGGATTTTCACTTTCATATATTCTTGCCCCCATTAATAATTTCCTCCCAAGTCTACAGGTTTTTGAGCTTAGCGGATGACATCAGTGAGGACACTGCTGTAAACAGGTTTGGGGGAGGTTTGTGCTTATTTACACATCAATTTGCATCATACTTTGCATAAGCACAACATTTTTCAAAAAAATTTATTAAAAAAAAAATTCTTTTATAACAAACGAGTAGAAAGTGAAAAATTACATCCAAAAGATAGGAATAGTTTAAGAAAACCAAGAAAATTAGAAGTTTTCTTAAACGAACTAGTAATAAGTAGTTATGAGCTGTTGTCCCAAGGGTTAGTAAAATGAAGGAAGTCACTAATCTGGGGATAAAAATAAGTCTGAAAAATAGTTTCTATTCTGGAAGCCAAACATTTGAATATTGATACCCTACTATATACACTTACACACGTCTTGAAACTCGGGATAGTAGAGAATACCTTGAAATGCTCTTGTCTAAAAGCCAAAGTATGAAGGAAATGAAAAAAAATGAAGAAAATATAAAAATGAAAAAAAATAAAAATGAACACTGGTTTTGTATCGCCAAGGCAGCAATAAAAAAATATAGCGAGGGTGCCTCTTCACCTAGTGCCCTAAGGCCAACTGGTCTGGGAGTCACTGCTAAGCCTTAGGTGGTGCAAGACAAGGAAAATACTATCACCAAATCAGCAAGCACTTGAGTAATCGGTCGGTTAGTACCTCAAGAAGTATTAACGGTCGCATGAAAAGGTGTGAGCAAACCTAAGTATTCATAAAATTAAAAAGTACTGAGGTAGATGGACAAGAGTATGATAGCTTGAATTGAATTCTCCGAGTGTAGGGATGTTCTTTACACACACGTGGGGTTATATGATCAATATTTGGATAAAAGGTAGGAATGAAGAATAAAGACGATGTTTTATTGAGGGATGATGTGATTTCTAACATTTTTTCATGACTATTAAGATAGGGCTCATGACAATTGAAAAGCTAGTATAGTTGGAAACTCTTCTTTTCAAAGTATTTCTTTTATGGTTCTTATCTTTATATGTAAATATCACCATCTTTCTTTTGTTATAGGATTTTGTGGGTGTAATCCGCTGAAAACCCTCAGGAGACAACACTCCTCCTACTAGGGACACCTAGAGGTTTAACGGCTTGTTGCACGTGCTCAGTGCAATCGTGTCTGCCTAGAAAGTGTGCTTAGTTTTCTCCTTTCTTTTTCTCCTCTTAAATAAACTAGTTTGCTCGGGACGATCAAAGATAAGTTTGGGGGTATTTGTTCAGTCGATAAAACTGCACATTTGTCGTACATTTTTCCTACCATTTTTATATTAAAAAAGGACTTTATTATAATATATTATACCTATGAGGGTTTATATGTAAAAACATTATTTTCCATGTGTTAATATATTTTAATTATCATTTTGGTAGGAAAATGTATGCAAATATTATTGACCTAATCCTAGTAGAACAAAGTCTACTAAAATCTTATTTGAGTTGTTGTGCAGAATTTTCCAAGTTGTTATGCAGAATATATCAAAGAAATCAAGCTGTTGAAGAAATCTTGCCAAATTAAGAAGCAAACTTGGAGACCAAGTCTGGAAGCAACCGAGAGAAGATTTCTGAATTCTGAAGATGCCTAGGATTGCCACATGTCACCAGATGAAAGCCCAAGAAAAATAAGCAATTGATCACATCCCTTGAGCGCGGATCCGCGGCCAAACACACCTTTGGGCCGCGGATCCGCCGCAATAATGAGGAGTTGGAATGCAAGATTTTGGGAGATTGATTACTGCTGAATTTTACCAACTTTTCAACAATAAGATTCTGGGTTTTCACTATAAAAAGGCACCGAGAGCCTCTTGGAAAAGCTATCAAGCCGAAGAGATCACGAAGCTCCCGACGCTCACGCATCCAGGCTGATCATCGACTGTTCGACTACCTCCTTAGGAAAGATCGAGAAGCAACTAGTTGTAATCATTTTCTATGGATTAAAAGTGTAGTTTGAAGAAGTCGATTAATAAAGGTAGTTATTTTATTTAATTGTCTTTGCATTTACATTATGTTTTCGCTCTCTTTCTTTTCATCTTCTTCTCCCAACATGCGCGAGTAATTCTCCGCTTGTTAGGGTTCGCAGGATTAGGGTAGGCTAATGGACGATGAAAATAATTAAACCCTTTTTAAGTCCTATAAAGTTTAGGAACTTTATCAAAAGAATCATTAACATCCTAATCGGGCGCGCTAGCAATTCTTTGCTAGTCCCGACCACGATTAGAGATTAGATTAATGATTGCTTTGGTAAAGGCTAGATGATGAACGGAGTTCCGTGTCGAGATAAGGGTTAAGAGTGGGATTCCTTTTCCCTACAGAAACCCTAATCTACACGCATCACCGTCGTTCTAGTTCTAAATCTATTAATGGATAAAAAGGGTAACTTTTAATTAATCGTCCATAACTACTAAATCCTAACGAACCCTACAAGCCTTCTAATTATATTTACTACATCTTTAAAATAATCTAGATCTATATTTTACATTCTTGTTTAACGTAGATTTAGAAACCATTCAACAAATTCTTTCTTCCTCCTCTCTTTCTCAACACATCTAAAGTAAAAGTAAAAGGTTCCACGTTTCCCAGAGGACGACCCGTACTCATCTCGGTCTAGCTACACGCGACACCGTTCTGATTGCGGTTAAACTACAAAAACACACTTTTTCGAATCAATCATCCTCTCATCCTTTCCTCATGTGTGATTCTTATACATCCTAGTTCTATGTATCATCAACCATGATACAACATACATACATACATACATACATATACACATATATATAAATATATATAAAGTGAAGAAAATCTTAAGTGAGCTTAATATTAGTTTATATATATATATATATCAAATATATAAATATAAATCAAACTATTAAATCAACACTTGATTCAATAATCCGGTTATATCATATATAATCCAGTTAATATCAAATATATATGTATATCAAATTATTAAATCAACACTTGATTCAATAATCCGGTTATATCACATATAACCGGCAAATATTCAATATTAGTTAATATATATATATATATATATTTATGTGTGTGTGTGTGTATGTGTGTGTGTGTATATATATATGTATAAATATATATATATATATATATATATATATCAAATTATTAAATCAAACTTGATTCAATAATTCGGTTATATCATATATAATTCGGCTAATATCAAACATATAAACATATATATAAATCAAATCATTGAATCAACACTTGATTCAGTAATCCGATTATATCACATATAACCGAGATGATATCAAAAATGCTAGATAACAATACAGTATCTGTAAGTCCAAAGTAGCGCCCCGGCCGTCTAACAGACGCTAAATGCGGAACAAAAACTTTTACAACTGGCGCTATCGCGTACTATAACCCGGATCTGCCATTAAAGCTAAACTAACAAACTACAAAGTGGGTAGAAATATTATACCGAACGATCCGAGTCCTTCGGTCTTTTTTCATACCAGAATATTGCATTTAATACCGCCCATTCTTATGCTCGTTTGTTTATAGGTAGGTACTCTTGAGCCGTGTTTGCTAGTTAATTGCAGGATACAGGTTCTCAGCCCTAAACAGTGAAATTCATGGAAAAGCACGACAAATTCCGGATTACTGCCAACCACAGATAAAACACGAGTCTCCGCTCTCTATCCGTATGTTGTCGCACACCAGTTTAAGGGACAAAATGGCAAATCAATGTCATTTTCATGCACAAAGCTCAATGTCAACACAAGATCCAACATATCTACGCGGAGCACAAGAAAATCATGGTAAAAGATCCACATCAAATCATCTTTTGATCTGCTGAAAATCTGGAAGAAATGTGAAGGGATTCTGAGAAAAGTACTATACCAAACTGAAGAGGACTACAAACCAGGGAAACTCACCCAAATTGAAGGGACAACCCTTCTTTATGGCCGCGGTTCCGCGGCATAAGCATGCTTAGGCCGTGGATCCGCGGCCATGTGGGCTCCGCAATTGGTTATTTTTCAGGGTTATTCTGGTAACTCTATTTGGGTTCAGTATGTTGCCCTAGGTTCTCTGTTTCCTGCCTATAAATTGCCCAGAACCTTCCAAGCCAATAGTTTTCTTTTTCATGCCCACTTTTTGTTAGTTTTTAGTTTACTTCTTCTTCTTCTTCTTCATTCTTTCCTCCATGAAATTGTTGTGAGAGCTTTTGAGTGGATGTTAAATGAAGATGAGGGTTATTTTGTATCATTCTTTTTGCTTAGCTTCCCACTTGAGCTCTCTACCTTAACTTGATCTTGCAACCTCTTAAGTGAGCTTGCAAGTTTAAGCTTTGGTCATTGATCTCAAGGGGTTGTATCATTTTGGAATCAATAATGTTCTCTCTTTTGTGCTTCATTCTCCATGAGTTCTTTGCCTTTTCTTGATCTTGCAACCTCTTAATTGAGCTTGCAAGTTTAAGATTTGGTTATTGAACCCATGTCTTGTTTTGGGTTCTATGGTTCCTAGTTTCATTTCTTGCTCATTTACTTTCTTGCACTTTAATACTTGCTTCACTTTCATGCACTTCAATTCCATGCACTTTTAATTACTTGCTTGTAATCTTTTCTTTTCTTTGTTTATCTTTTCTTTTGCTCTTTTTGGTTCGTTTTGTGAATGGTTGTAATATGTTGTTGTTAAGAATAAATACGATATTTTAAGTTAATGTTCTTTGCTCATTTCCTTTTCCCGTTATTTTCCTTTGAACTCCGTCCAAACGTTACGCAAGCGCTCCGTTAGGCATCCTACCCTACCAAGGTAACGGTGATTCCTAACTGCGACCGGTTGTGTTCGGTTTGGCCAGAGGCGAAAGCAAGAGACAAGAACGGAAGGACAAGGGTCAATAAGCCGGATTCCACGAATACCGTGCTTAAATCCTCTAATCCACGTTGTTTCCGATTGCTCTAGCTTCAATTGGTCAAGACTCGGCTCAAAGGTTTTGAGTACGGATTTCCTTAGCTTACACTTTCGTATCTTTTTCTTAACAACTTTATACTTGCATATAACACTTAGGATAGAACTGAACAAACATATACAAATTCTTTATTGACCCGTCTAAAACTCGAACGGACATACAACCATCTCCCTGTGGATCGACCCGTACTCAACCGGCTAGCTGCATAGCAACACCGTCCTGATCGCGGTTATAACTTTAGAACTTTGAACATCCGACACGCCAAAAGCGTGCGATCAAATGGCGCCGTTGCCGGGGAGACGATAGCGTATTTTCTTTCTTGTTATTCGGGTTAATATTCTTTTTTGTATATATTTATAAATAAAAAAATAAAATCTTTTTATTATTTTTGATAATTTTTGTGAGCAAGTGTGCAGGCTAATCTGGAGCAAGTACAGTAATCCAAAAAGAAAACAGAGGTTTTTATTTTGGAAAAGAGAAGAAGTGGACATACACTCATGTTCTAAAACTGTTTTTTGTGAACATACACTCATGTTCTAAAACTCATGTTCTAAAAGGAGGGGAGATGATAATTTTTGATAATTTTTTTGAACATACACTCATGTTCTAAAACTGTTTCCTTATGTTTCTTCAGGATTGGATTAATATAAACTTATCGCAACTAGTGTATAAACAACATCTGGTGTGGTACTTGACATCTCATGATTGACTCAATTGCCTAAGCAAGTGATCTGCCAATCATGCACATCTCTCTCCCCTTTAGTCTATAAGACACCTTTAGAGAGGGTGACTCCATCATCTGCAGGTACACCACCATGCTAGGAGTCATCTATTCTAATATACTATTAGAATACAATCAAAGTACCCTAATTGGGAAACTACCCAATTCTAGATCGAAAACCATAAATCTAGTAACCAGAATGTCAGATACTATATTCATATCCTGTCTGGAGAAACAACTATGTGACGACCACAGTACAACCGATTGTAGTATAGGAATTTTACTTCCTACTCTGTGTATGTCATCGAAATACCAGGACATCACACCCTACTACCTTCTTAACAGATCCATCCCCTATTCTGATGAAGTCAAACACATGACTTTCACATCAAAAATTAGACAATCTAATCTCCGCAATATCTGCTCAAGCCTATAAATAGAGATAAGCTACTTGCCCACTGTGCTTCCGCTACTCCCACTGACCACAACAACCCTCTGGCAGAATAATATATACGTACACTTCTAAAGCTAGTTTAGAACGACGCTATACTTATCCTCCTGCCGGGTCTCATAGTCTGGAACAACAGTAGTGTCAAGTCTGGGTAAACAAGAACCTCCCTATCACCGTCCTTGAGGCTACCGGAGTACCTCTTGGGTGTCTGAGGTTACCCACCATATCTGCGGAGTGGCTAATGGAATGTCAAACCTGATTGAATATAAAGGTCTTATTAAATTTTCCGTAATCGTTTGCAGTTCTGGAATCACTTCCAGTTCTACCATACTCCCACTATTGTTTTCTGAAAAAATCCATTTTACTAAAAATGTGGCGAGTCAAGAACAATATCACTACTGATCTTGCAGATGGTAGAAAATCAACCCTCGTCAAAGCCAGGGTCAACCCACAAACTGCCGTTACAGAAACGTGCCTTGAGTTATCCAGTGTCTGGTTTTAAGCATAAGCTGGACAACTCACCGTACCTTAATATCGTTAAGATATTAACCTTTCTATATCCAATATAGAAACATTGGCACTTATTTAATTGGAACCAGATTCAAATCATGCAGCTGTCTCCAGTGCATATCAACTTAATGGTGAGAGACTAATCAGTATTACTCAACTTAGTAATACATCCATATCTGAGTAACCTGAAAGAGAAACAAGTTTCTCAAAACCATTACTATCATCTGAATACGAATCACAAGAATCTACATCTTCGATCTCTTTGAAGAATCCCGATACTTGTGACACTTGGTTCTCTACTTTATTCTTATACCCACGACTTCTCAAAACTTAGACATTGTATTTCTACGAAACACTTGTCTAAAAACTAGAGAAGTCATAAGTATACAGAACATAGTACGAGGACCTACCCCTGTGTCCTGATGGACACTGGACAATATACAATACTCTGTATAAGTCCGCTGAGTTGAATAACTCAAAACCTGTGCATCGTAGGTTGAAAACTGTACTTATGGTAAAGAACTACTCCGTTGTTCAATGCTCCTTACCCAATCGCCAACTGATATAGGTAAATATCATCGACATAATATCAAAAAGTTATATCTCACTTTATAAAAATAGACGTACAGATATATCATTTTGAAATTGGTGCACAACAACGGATACTCAAAACCAAATACATGTCGTCCGGCAAAAACCCAGGCGATCTCCTCAAATATCACCAATTACAACGAATTCCGATATAATGAGGATGATCACCTTATTCCCAATAACTGCCTCCCTCTCATCATCTGTAAAATCATACGGATGTGAGAATCATACCTAGTAAATACATACCCTGGAGTAAGTATCTAATCGGGAAATCAGTTTTCTTTAACAATGCACTGAAACATGAAAATATTTTGTAGGGGTATTCTGGTATTCCTAGTAATGTCTCTTCAATAATCCAATTCATGACTTTAACCGTATATTTCATTTGCCATCTCTCCAAATCCCTTTATTTGTCTTTAGTCGTTACCTTCTTTACACCATCGTTAGGCTAAATGGTTTTCTTCTTTCCCTACCGTTCGGCACCGGCCTATGGTTTGGAAGAAGACTATCCAGTAAGCATAATAGGTGTACTCTCCTAGTTCTAGGAGTACTCGTAACTTGAGAGAAGCTGATGATAAAAGACAACTGAATAATACCTTATTTTATTTCTCCCGAACCGGGGAAAAAAGCAAAGGTGAAATAGGAGTGGCGATGAAGTACGCGGTTTGGTCGTGAATGATAACAGTTGCAATTTACTTTGCCCTCTTTCTAATCCCTTTATTTTGTCTTTAGTTATTTCCTTCTGTACACCCTACTTAGGCTAATTGGTTTTCTTCATTCCCTACCTTTCGGCACCTGCCTATGGTTTGGAATAAGACTATCCAATAAGCGTAATAGGTGTACTCTCCTAAACTAAGGAGCCCTCGCAACCTGGGAGAAGGTGATAATAAAAGACAACTGAATAATGCCTTATTCTATTTCTCCTGAACCTGGATCATCCTCGAAGAAGTCCCTTCGAGTTCGTATATAACCATACGATGGATCTATCCAATGGAAGTGGATGTCCGTAGTAATGCGGGGTGTTCTGAGAAATACAAAGGGTAAAAGAAGGAGCGGCAATGACTTTTGCAACTCAAACAATCCAAAATCCAGTATTTTAAGAAGGTTCGGTCAACTTGGTCACTGAGTCATAGTCTAGGGTCGGTCAATGGTCGCTGCCAAAGAGAGAGAGAGAAAAGAAACACTCTGCGTGCACTCTAACCTAGATCAGAATGGTTATCACTTTATCTAATCAGGAAACCTTCCACTGTATCGTCAAATTCTCCTCCAAACCTAAAAGAAGAATCAATCGGGATCACCCGAATAGTAAACCAACTCATCAGTGAGAATCGGAATCTAACTATCATCGCATGATAACTTGATGGAAGCCACTCAAGTTATCACACTCCAGAAGGTATGCGCATGCCTGGCAAGTTTCTTGTATATATTTGAAACTCCCGATATGATTTTTACCTCATGCTCTTATGACCTTGACTTTGGCCAACAAATCATAAGTCACATGTCAAGTTCTACCCGTCATTATCCAGGTTAATTTGAACCCACCCGTACATACCCTTGACTTTGGCCAACAAGGTAATACGACTGTCCCAAACCAACGCATCTATCTATGCAACAGATGAATATTCAGCAACTACCAAATACTATGCCTTGACTTTGGCCAACAAACATAGCTTGAATACTACTGACTATCCATAAGAAATGACGGAGGGCTACGGCTGGTTTTTGGCGAAAAACCTTTAACGTAATGAACTTGATCTCGTTGAAGGAACCTGATAGCTTTTTATAAAAATATAGTGACGAAAACCTTTTGCTAAAGAGGTTACTCCCGGTGAAGGGATCTCGGCTCTTTCCTCGTGGAATGAGGTGCAGGATATTCCAACTGAATACCGCGATGCAAAGCAACTTGTAATCGACTATATTAAAGTTATTACCCTGACGTAAACTTCTGCCCAAGGGGTCACTCCCGGTGAAGGGATCTCGGCCCTTGCCTCGTCGAATGAGGTGCAGGATATTCTAACTGAATATCACTATGCATAACAAAAGGAAACGCCTTTGTAATAACACCTTTTTAAAATTTGTTCCAACAATATCAAATATAGGTTTGTTTTATCCTTGCATTGATAAGAATCAATGCAGTCCCATCAATCAATCACACCAGAAAAGAACGAAAATATAATGTACGTATATGCCATCCGCATTCGCCATAAGGTCCTGTCATCACCCGTTAGGTTACTTAACTAACGACAGAGCGGGGACTGGACTAGCGCGGGTGCAAAACATATACAACATCTAATAGTATATATAGCAATATACAATAATCGCTCCAGGCGTGATAATATGCAACATTACAGAAAAGTAATAAGCATCACAGAACAACACAGATAATCTGGGATCCCCGGGTTTCACAGAGCCGCTACTGAAACCCGACGTTCCCCTGGTCGTGTGGTTAGCCTGTGCAATGAAACCTAGACCCCTACGGGTGCGGAAAGTTACCCGCCAAAACCTGAAGCGAGGCAGCCCCCTACAGCAAAAATGAATGGACCACCCGGCACTTCATGGAATCTGGTAACTTGAGCACCCCTCCTTGGGTCAACCTGTACCCCCTACGAGTGTGGCGAATAGTCTGCCAATTCTAGAGTGAGGCCCCTCTGCCTCTCAAAGCCATGAGATACGGACCTGTTGCCCTCCAGAACCCGGCTATCCGCGCACATCATCGCGGGGTAAACCTAGTACAGAAATAAAAAATATGTACAACGGGTACATCGACCTCTGCCCGGTCGTGCCCCAAAAGAATATTATACAAACAGGCAGTGACGGCAGTCCACATGTTGGACGCTCGTCCCGCAATATCAAATATACAATTAAATCCAAACTGCACTATCATTGCACACTGCTATCCACTACGACAAATCCGCAACATCACAGCACAATACAGAACATCAACGCGAATGTCACGTTCGCAAACCTGTCTAAAAGAACTTTAGCAATTAGACGCAATTTACCGCTCGAATGACATTCCCGGTCGGAGATATAATATAACTACTATATACTAACAAGTTTAAAATTTCGATCGACAAAATTTCCCGAAGTGGGCCCCACGTACATCTGCTGTACAGTAACAAAATCTGGGCCCAAAAGAACTATACCAAAAACCACAATTTCCACAGTTGAAGCACCAGAAGAAAAATAGCCCACTGATTCACCAAGACAGCCGCGTTTCTGCGGTCAAAGCATGGAGTTGATCGCGGATCCGCGGCGGTACGGTCGAATCAGCGGATCGTATTCTGCTGAATTCATTAAAAAGCCTGCTCTATTTTCTGGTATGGTCAAAATTATTTTTAGACATTATTTAAAATCAACAGAAACTTTAAACTTGGAAATTGCGATTTTGAAATTTCCGCTCGATCGATATTTTAAACGCGTTAGAACAAATTAGTATAGCTTAATGGTGAGGCTTTGATACCACTGTAAATCCACGGTAGCGTCCCGGCCGTCTAACAGACGCCAAATGCGGAACAAAAACTTTTACAACTGGCGCTATCGTATACTATAACCCGGATCTGCCATTAAAGCTAAACTAACAAACTACAAAGTGGGTAGAAATGTTATACCGAATGATCCGAGTCCTTCGGTCTTCAACCATCATCCCACGCTTTGTTGCGGCTGCTCCGATCTTCTGAATCTCCAGTCTTCTCATCCAGGTGGCACCACGTCGACGGATCTTTAAACGGGCTCCCGCCACTGAACCGAGGCAACTCGATCATCAAGTTTGCTAAAAGAGATGACCAAGATTGATGTAGAGAATGAGTAGAACATTTTGTCTCGTTACGTCCAAAGCTATGGACGAACGGTTAATGAAGTTGCCTTTTGGATCGGGTGGAAATATTAAATGAGTATCTATCAAATTTTCATGAGTCTAAAAACTATCATAATCTTTTTACAAGCAACCATATTTTTCCATGAAGGAATGGCCGGCCACATATAAGAAAGGAGGAGGGTGAGTGTAGGAGCAAAGGGGGTAACCTTAAGGAATAATATCCTAAGCATTACCAAAACACATTAATGCAAATGGTGACTCACTTTAAACACCTCACTAAAACATTTAATGCAATCAAGTAAGTCACAAACCTAGTCATCAATCAAGAAGCTTCCTCACTCATGACCCACCCTCATGACTCACCCATGGAAGAAAAGATAAATCCGCATTTAACCGAATGTTAAATACGGGTGATAGAAAACTGGAAACTGGCAACTTCCAAAAGCGATCCTGAAACGAATTTCAGGATAACCCCGTATCAGTATAAACACACCCGCATTTGTATTACGACCGAATACAAATGTAACTGAGACAAAGATATTATATCTACACAGTATAATACTCGGATCCGGCTTAAACCAAAGCCCACCGGTATTATTTGCCCGAAATATAACACGTGCGTAAACGCACGTGCATTTTCCGAACGCTGCCATAAAACCATACGGCCTCTACAACGTTTCGCCCGAACTTGGGAAACTGTTTGTGGGGGACTCTAATGACTCATCAACACACTGGCACTGGGTATAACAACTAGCACGTCAGAGGTACCAGCTGTACGTAACGGTTGCCTATGTATTGATTGGAAGGAAAGCTGACGAGCGAACTCATCTAGAAGCCCTACTGAGCCTGACAGTGACAATATCCGTACAGTCCGGTCCGTTCGTCTAAGAGTATCGTATATCGAGTCTAGGGGGTGGATAAAGTCAGACCCCTAATAACGCGATAATTCGTGTCGGTATGAAGCCCATCACCACTTGAGAAACTACTGATCCAAATCAGTAATTCTCTACTACCTCGGCCGAGGATTTCTAGTGATGGCCACCCGTGCACTGTGCGACATCAACCCCCAATACCGGGAGAGACGAATCCCCGACGATCCGCTCACTGCCTCCATGTGGATCGGGACTGTACCCAAAAAATACCTGTTTGCACGTCTCCTTTGAGCGTGGTAGGGTAGAAATCAAAGCACAGTGGGAACTCACACGAGACAAATGACGATCTCATGTCGACAAACTAACCTGTACACATGTCACCAGGGAACTGCTATCTGACGATATATATAATACCAACTAGCATGTTCCCGGCGAGTCCTATCCGGTGTACTCAATGAGCACCTGTATACATCTTAGGTGAACCAACTGACACCAATGGCTTGTGAGACCGGCCACCGCCCCTCGTCGGTGTCTCGACTGTATACACTAGTTTACTCTGGAGTATCGATGCCCTGTCTCGAAACTCCCACGACTAGGGACACTTTAAGGATGTGCTTATAGACCCCAGCTCCCACGTATATGATCGCCATCATACTGCTGGCAGTCAAGCAAGAATCCTATAGGCTCTATCAACATGCAATAGTGAACTAAAGCATGTATACGATGATAAAGACAAACCAGATAACATACTATCATCTCGAGCAAGACTTTCATATCGGTATAGGTCATCCCTCAATCATTGCAATCACGTATCTGCGATCCAATAATTGACTTAGAGGGCACTATATCCAACACTATGTACCTGGACTGTGAAAGTTCCGGTAATCTCTTGGATCTATCTCTGTAGATCTTAATGCCAAGAATGTACGAGGCATCACCCAGGTCCTTCATGGAGAACCTTTGTGAAAAGAATAGCTTGACCGATTGTAGCATAGGAATGTCATTTCCTATCAAAAGAATGTCGTCCATGTACAAGACTAGGAACACGACAGTTCGTCTTACAATCTTTTTATAAATACAAGGCTCGTCCTTGTTTTTGATGAAGTCAAATTTCTTGACTGTTTCATCAAAACAGATGTTCCAGCTCCGCGATGCCTGCTTTAATCCATAGATGGATTTAAGTAACTTGCACACCTTCCCGCTGCTCCCACTGTCTACGAAACCTTCCGGCTAATCTATATAAACGGACTCTTTTAAACTTCCGTTCAGAAAAGTTGTTTTTACGTCCATCTGCTAGATCTCACAGTTATGGAAGGAAGCAATGGCAAGTAGGATCCGAATGGATTTGAGCATAGCCACTGGAGAAAAGGTTTCGTCATTGTCCACACCCGGTCTTTGACGAAAACCATTTACAACGAGTCTAGCCTTATAGGTTTCCACCTGCCCATCTACACCAAATTTTCTTTTGTAGATCCATTTGCATCCAACGGGTTTTACCCTAGGTGGAGCAATATCCAAGGTCCACACTTTATTGGTGTACATGGACTCCATTTCGGATCGCATTGCATCCAGCCATTTATCAGAGTCCCTACTGATAATGGCCTGCCTGAAACTAGTAGGATCATCCTCTTCCAAGATGCAATCCTCTCGATCCCCATTATGAGAAAACCGTAGTATTTCTCGGGCGGATAAGAAATCCTACTAGATCTGCGGAGTGGCTGAGGCTTGTCCGGGGTTATTGAATCTTGAGGTTCCACCAAATCATCGGTTATAGTTTGTCCCACTGGAATTTCTTCCAGTTCTACAATGCTCCCACTTATTTCTTTTGCAAGAAATTGCCACTCTAAAAAGGTGGCGTGCTGAGCAACAAACACCTTCTGTTCCTCGGTGTGGTAGAACAGATATCCATAACCATTCTTAGGATATACAAACTTACACAAAACTGACTGCGCCTCCAGTTTATCCGGATTATGCTTTTTAACATAAGCCGGACAACCCCATATCTTAAATCTTTGAAGATACAGCCTTTACCATTCCATATCTCGAATGGTGTTTTAGGCATGGATTTGGATGGAACATCATTCAACAGATATGCCGTTGTCAAAAGCGCATGTCCCCAAAATGAAAGAGGTAACTCGGCATTACTCATCATGGAGCGAACTATGTCCAATAGGGTACGGTTCCTCCGCTCAGATACATCGTTGTGTTGTGGTGTATACGGAGGAGTAAGTTGAGAGAGAATTCCATTCTCTTTTAGGTATTCTAAGAATTCTATGCTTAATTACTCCCCTCCTCTATCTGATCGGAGGATCTTGATACTTTTGCCAGTCTGGTTCTCTATTTCGTTTCTGAATTCTTTGAATTTCTCAAAAGCTTCAGATTTGTATTTCATGAGATACACATATCCGAACCTAAAGAGATCGTCAATGAATCTGATGAAGCACGAGAACCCACCCCTTGCATGTATAGACATTGGACCACATACATCACTATGTATGAGCCCCTAGAGCTCTGCTGTTCTTTCCCCGTGTCCTGTGAACGGAGATTTGGTCATCTTTCCTTTAAGACAAGAATCACAAGTTTCATAGGATGAAAATTCGAACGTATCCAAAAGTCCATCTTTATGCCACTTACTCAGTCTTTTCTCTCCGATATGAACAAGTCTACAATGCCACAAGTAGTATTCGTTCACATCTGAACTCTTCCTCTTGCGTATGTTTTGTATACCGAGAACTTTGTTTTGATTAAGAACATAGATACCATTACACAGTGTACATTCTGTAACCAATACCTGATTAAGGTAAATGTTCATGATATTTCTATCAAGAATAAACATATATCCATCTTTATCAAGTAAAGAAATATGATGTTGCAAACTATGGAAGGTACAAAGTAGAAGTTGTTCGAAATCATAGTATTTCCATTTGGCAATGCTAGGTGATATTCACCGACTGCAGAACCATCAACCTGTGCTCCGTTACCTACTCTGGGGGATATATCAACAGGTCCAACCATCCTACTTTTTCTCAGTCCCCGTAATAAATTACAGATATGAGATCCCGATCCGGTATCGAGTACCCCGGAGATAGGACTGACCGAAAAACAGTTCTCAATAACAAGAACATCTGAAGAAGACACAATAGTATATTTCTTCTTCGAAGGGGCTATCAAGGAATTCAAACAATCCTCTTTCCCTTACTCACACTTATGACTGTTGTCATAAGTTAGAGCCGAACCGACGTTCCCAATCCTCGAATAAGAATTCGGATTGGTCAAGCGATACATTTTATTATCTTGATTAGGGCATGAAATGGTTGCTACCTGGAGAGAGAGAAAAGAAACACTCAGCATGCGCTCTTGTAAGATTAAATTGGTTATTAGTTTATCTAATCAGGATGGCTCCCACTGTTTCCTCGTATTCTTCTTCAAACCTTAAAAGAAGAATCAGTTGGGATTAATCACACGTTACAATACTTGCTTAACCTTTCGACCAGGCTAGTGTCGGTACTTTGAGGGAGGTTTTCCAATTCTTTCGCGAAGTTCCTTAATTACATAACCTCTTTTTCCCAGGAGGCGTAGCCCCGCTAACACCGTTCTAGACACCTACTTAGTTTATAACATTGATTGCTAGGTGAGAAAATCTTCCAGGAGTAATCCTACTCATCAGTGGGATCGGGATCCAACTATCATAGCGTGATAAAATAGATGGAAACCACTCTAGTCACCACACTCCAGAAGGTATGCAGTACTAGCAAGTTTCATGTATATTTGAAACTCCCGATGTGGTTTTTTCCCCTAGCGATTTATGACCTTGACTAGGTCAACATATCATAAGCCGCTAGTCAAGTTTAACCCATTATTATCCTAGATTAACTTAGACCCACCAGTATATACCCTTGACTAGGTCAAAATGGTTATACGACTATCCTAAATAATCACAATACCTGCAACAAGCAAGCACTACTCAGCTACCGAACACTACGTCTTGACTAGGTCAAAATACGCAGCACGAATACTAAGCAATACTCGTAAGAAATGACAGAGGGCTACGGCTGGGTTTTTGGCAAAAAACCCGTTAACGTAATGAACTTGATATTGTTGAAGGAACCTGAGCAGTTTTGAAAAGGAGTGGTTTAGGCTCCGCTTTTGAAAACATGTGGTTTTGAAAAAAAAAAGAGTAATCTACAGTATAGACTTTCGCTCAAGAGGTCACTCCCCGTGAAGGGATCTTGGCTCTTGCCTCCTGGAATGAGGTGCTGGATATTCATGACCAAATACCACTGTGCAAAGCGAAAGAATATAACTACTATTTTTCGAAATTTGTTCCAACAACATCTTTTAGGTTTATTTTCTTGCATTAATAAAAAATTAATGCGATCCCATCATATAACCTATCACACCAGAAAAGAACGAAAATATGATGTACGTATATGCCATCCGCATTCGCCACGGAGCCCCATCATCACCCGTTAGGTTACTTAACTAATGACAGAGCGGGGACTGGACTAGCGTGGGTGCAAAACATATACAACATCTACTAGTATATATATAAGTATATATAACATTCGTCCCGGGCATGATAATAAACAACATCACAGAATCTCAGCCAACAATAAAGAAATGTGGATAATCTTGGAGCCCCGGGTTTCATTTGAGCCGCAAATAAAACCCGACGTTCCCGGTTGTGTGGATAGCCTGTGTAATGAAAACCTGGACCCCTATGAGCGCGACAAGTTACCCGCAAATCCCAGAAATGAGGCAACCCCCTTCAAAAAAGTGAATAGGCCACCCAGCACTTCACGGAATCTCCCTACTGAGCCTGTCTGTGACAATCTCCGTACAGTCCGGTCTCTTTGTCTGAGAGTATCGCATACCGGGTCAAAGGGATGGTAAACGTCAGACTCTAATAACCTGGTAATTCGTGCTGATGCGACTCAGGACAATTCCGGGAAACTACTGATCAGCATATCAGTAAATGCCAACTGCCTTGGCCAATGTCTTATGGTCCTGACCAATCGAACACAGTACGATATCGACAGCCAATACCGGGAGAGACGAATCCCCGACAATCGCTCACTGCCTCCATGTGGCTCGGGACTGTACCCAACCAAAACCTGTTTGCACGACTCAATAGAGCCATGGTAGGGTAGTGATCAAAGCATAGTGGGAACTTACACAAGACAAATGATGATCTCAGGTCTAAAGACTAACCTGTGCTCATGTCACCTGAGAACTTCCATCTGACGATAGGTATAGTACCATCTGGAAGTTCTCGGTGAGTCCGTCCGGTGTACTAACTGTTCTCCACCAAAAGACGCGACCGGGACGTTGGGACGTCTGGCCTGAATTTTGGGGGCAGATGCTGTTTGGATTTATCCTTCCACCTCTCCAAAGATGCCAAGTTGATTTATGGCACCGTATATCGGAGGTTTAGACGGATGCGGCCGTTGTAGCAGACTTCGTCAGATTCTCCCTCGTTGAGGGGTTTTTGATTGTGGGGACGCTCTTCCCTGCAGGCGCAACCCCCTGCAGTTAATTACGCTACCGCATCACGGTAACCACTTTCTCCTTCTCCAGATGGTCACTTCATGTCGTGGGTGTTTGTTTTATTTTTGGTTGCCCGTGGATTGTATACGAAGACTAATTTATGTTGTTGCCCGTAGGGCGTGGATTAGTCCAAATCCGTATTCTCTTAGATTTGGGTTTGGAGTTGGGTTTAAGGATACGTTAGTCTTATTTGAGACTAAGATTATGTTAAACGTTTGTTAAGGATACGTTTGTCTAATTTTAGACTAAGATCAACTTAACGATTTGCTAAGGATACGTTAGTCTAGTTTTAGACTAAGATCAACTTAACAGGATCATTTAGATCCAACAAAAGAGCATTTAGGCTCTATTGTTTAGTTTAGGGACTTTACGGTCCATAGTTAGTTTAAGGATATTACGGTCCAAGGTTAAGGACATCATAGTCCATGAGCTTAAGGACTCCACAATCCAAGGTTAAGGACATCATAGTCCATGGGTTTAAGGACCCCACGATCTAAGGTTAAGGACATCATAGTCCATGGGTTTAAGGACCCCACAGTCCGTAGAATGTCTGGTTGTCGGGACCCGTCACCTCTCTGAAGACGTTGAAGGATTACAACGACAAATATCAGAGGAGTGAAGAGATGTACCCTTGAACCAACTTTGGTTGGGAGATCTGTAGTCCAATTGGGACTAAGATCTGAAATTTATGAGCATATGGGCTCAATTAATCTGAATAAGGGTTTTTGTAACACCTTAGGATGTGATTAGTGGCTAATTATATTTTAATATATGGTTTTTACTAAAAATTATACCAAATTGATTTTCAAATATTTTATCAAATTTAATAAATATTTTATTAGAATTTTCCTAGGCTTGCACACACTTGTGCATGTAAACTAGGGTTAAAATGGGGTTAGACCATGATTAGCAACCATGATGGGTTTAGCCATTGGAATTAAGTATTTTGGGTTTTAATTAAGTGTGTTTGTTTTTTTAACAATAATGGAAAATGATTTGAAATTGGTTGACTTGGACGGGGAAAGAGAGAGAGAGAGAGTGGGCATGATGGCCTTGCCATACTTGCATTAAATGAAGAGAGAGGGGGGGTTGACACTTTGTGCACTCATTTCTTTAGCCTCTCATTTGTTTCTCGCATCTCTTTCACTCTCACTCACTCATAAACACACACCCATACCCAGCAGCAGCAGCAGCAGAAGACACAGCAGCAGCAGCACCCAGTAGCAGCAGCTGAAGCAATAGTAGCAGCACCAGCTTCAGCAACAGCAACAGCATCAGCTCCAGCAACAACAGCAGCAGCTCCAGCAGCAGCAGCAGCAGCACCTCATCTACTTCTTCTCCTCCTTCTCCTGCTTCCTAGGGTCTTTTGGGGTATATTTCTTAAACCCAATTCCTAGCTTGCTAAACTTGTGTGTTATTTAGCTTCGATTAGTGTTAAAAGTGAGTTTTTGTGCTAAATATGCTGAATTGTGTGGACTTTTGGTTAGGAGATGATTTTGCTGGTTAGCCTAGCCTAGTTAAGTGTTATTAGGGCCACTTAAACCTAGCTTAACCCCAGATTTCACTAAAATACCCTAGGTTTCCTTTTTGTGCAAAATATAACGTTTTTAAGACAAAGTTAGCCTTTCTGTGATCTGCTTGTGACCCGGCTCCTTCAGAGAAAATCTAAGCAAACTGGAGCATACTTGGTAGACCTTGATCACACCACCAGAGGACGAGACCACCTACCCTTGTTCAGGACGCTGTTTTAATCGTTCTGGCCGCAATTTGTGGCCAGATAGGGGTTCTAGGTGCTGGGGTTTTGGCTAGGGTAGTTTGCTAAATATTTTAGTGTTTTGGTATGTGCAATTTTGTAAGTTTTCACCTGTATCAAAATATGGAACCATATATCGTTTTTATAATACATTTAGTTCGCGCGACACGTGCGATACATGAGTGGGTTCTGTGATCCAGCATGTCGCGGAGTGTCAGGGTAGTTTTAGACGCGCATACACACGATCTAGCGTATCGGACACACGCGCGTTTAGTTCGCGACGCGAGTTTCTCGTTTGATTTCGATATCGCGTTTTGCGAGATATTTTGCTTATATATGGATTCCTTATGTAAATTCCAGGTTCGCAGGCGGGTACATCGGACGCCGCAAGGAAGGGGAAGCAAGTGGTCAGCTACATTTAGCACGCGACCAGGTGAGTAGATTTAACATCTACGGGGAAATCGCATGTATGGCGTTAAGCGTCAGGACGTGATAGGATATTTAGTCGTAGATGTTTATGTGTATTATTGTAGCATACCTCCCTTATTGCATATAGAAATGGTAGATATAGAACACTGTACTGTCACTTACGGTTCAAACTGCACGAGCACTATTTGTATGTTAAACTCACACCGTTAGTGATTTCCATGACACTTGCACTATAGGGTTGCTACGAATTATATATCGTCTTGATTTCCGAATCTTTGATGATTGCCATGACTTGTCACATATACACATATATTGATATCTTCATACCTGCGCACATACACACTGTATATTCATACCAGTGCACACATATATTGATATCTTCATACCTGCGCACATGCACACTGTATATTCATACCAGTGCACATATATATTGATATCTTCATACTTGCGCACATGCACACTGTATATTCATACCAGTACACACATATATTGATATGTTCATACGTGCGCGCATGCACATTGTATATTCATACCAGTGCACACATATATTGATATCTTCATACCTGCACGCATGCACACTATATATTCATACCAGTGCACACATATATTGATATCTTCATACCTGCGCACATGCACACTGTATATTCATACCAGTGCACACATATATTGATATCTTCATACCTGCGCACATGCATACTATATTTCCATAGTAGTGCTACCCTCATATTCGCGTATATATCCATTTGCACATCCATACCTACATACATACATATGTTACATATATGGATGATATTGATTTGATTTCATGAAAAATAGGGACCGCAGGAGATATTTTCAAAACTGTATTCTTTTTAAAAGAGCGGTTTTTCCCTTTTCACTCTTAATGTCATACGACACCTTGCATGGATTTACGCATTGAGTTTGGATTTATGAGATTTCTGGATTTGAGAACCGGGGTATTATTCTAAGAAAATACGCACTGTTTTAAAAACCTGGTTTCTCTTGATATGATATTTTAATGCGTCCACCATGAGTTTTCTCGGTTCCAGAGAGCTTGTGTGAGTATACCCGATTCGAGGAGTGGTAGGCATCGATTGCGGGTACATGGTGGACCCGATACGGTACCCCGGGGCTAGAATACTCGTATTGTTAGACGGTGAGCCCGACGGAGGGACTGCTACCTACCGGTGATTGGTTGGACCTGGCGGTTATCCGGAGGATACCATCAAGAGTCGATAGATGGATACGGGACGACGCGTACTGTCGGGGCCGAGGGCCGATTCCGCAGACGGAGCCCGTGGGCCGATCCGTACGGACGGAGCTCGATACTTGAGGATTTACGTCTCGATGGTAGACACAACCATTTTATGATATTTCGAGTGTCGATATTGGGCACTCACGATTCTATGAGATTTATAGGATTTGAGGGCCGATGAGGATGACGGCGCCTGAGTTTTACTGGGATTTGGGTATATTGATGGACACCGATTATTTTCCACGTTGATATTCCGTGTAGATGCTATTTATTCACATGCTCAGCATTCGGTATTATACATCTCATCCTGTATCTGTTGTACCTGATAGAGTACACATGCTATGCACGACTATTGCATACCCTGCTCACCCTGTATAGGTGTTGTTAGATTGCATTTGCTATGCACGACTATTGCATACCCTGCTCATCCTATATAGATGTTGTTAGATTGCATTTACTATGTACGATTATTGCATACCCTGCTCATCATATAGAGGTGTTATTAGATTGCACTTGTTGCATGATTATTGCGCATCCAGCTCATCATATAGATGTTATCTGTTGGCATGGGTTAGAGTATCGTAGCACGTGCATACTCGCGATTACCTTTATATGTTATCTAATATTCACGAGTTGGCAACTCACCCACGTTGTGCTACAGTGTTTGCAGGTTTCCCTTCGGAGTAGTCGCGGCAGGCTGTTTTCTTGCATCTTTTGGTACAGATACCACTGCAGTTGGCGTCCTAGCCCTTTTGCTGATAGGTTGGTTTTTGTGCGGTATCTGTTTATTTTCCAGTTGTATACACTGTTGTATCTAGTACTCTCCATCTACTTTTCATGTATTGACTTAGAGACCAGTTGTGAGGACGATATATATTATTTTGTATTCTGGTGTCGAGCTCGTTGTGAGCCGACTTTATTTATGCAGCTTTATATTTCATGTTGTCTTCACTTATGTTTACTCATTCTTCGCTACGGCGTCGTATATTATCATTGTGATGATTGTTTCCGCCGTTGGGCGTGATCGCTCCCATTTGGGATGCTTTATTTTCATTGTATATCCTTTTACTCATATATTACCTTGTACCCGATTTCGGGGCTAGTTTTTACAAAGGAAATGCTGCCAAAATTTTTAAGATAATAACTTGAACTTTAATGAATTTACTAAATTACTTAAGGTTTTCTAAACGATTTAACAGATGTTTCTATTAAATGTTTTTAACACTCAATACTTTTAATGGTTTTGATTTCTGGGTTTCGGCTTACTTAGTCGCATTACGCCTGTAGACGTTACGTGGTTAAGTGCCGGTCACGGGCCGAACTTTGGGTCGTGACAAAGTTGGTATCAGAGCGTAGGTTTTACCTTCGGAGTGTAGGATGAGCCTGGTATGATGGAGTAGGTAAGCAGAGTGGCGTAGCCTGTGTATGTTCCGCTGCATACTCACGACACGATACTCCGCCTAAGCGACCTTAGGACTTATTGATTGAAATTCCTTCATGATTGTATAAATTCCGGTGATTCGATTTCCATATCCTTATCGAATCCTATTTTCTTTTCAGCCATTATGTTGCCAAAGACTACGAGGGCGCACAGAGCGGCCGCGAGAGCCGAGATTCGAGTTGACTCGTCCGAGACGAGGACTGATCCGGGTAGTACACCAATTGTACCAGAGCAGACTGTTCCTCCTATGACAGATCAGATCGCTATGCTAGGGGTCGGTATGCAGGAGATGCGCCAGATGATAGGATCGCTCGTTGAAACACTTCGAGCGCAGCGACCAGATGTAGTTCCACCCGTTACGGGGACCGCGATGGTACCTACAGTACAGGCAGTTACCCCTGCAGCTACGGAGGTTATTACGGTATCGCTATCAGAGTTTATGAGGCTGAAGCCTCCCGTCTTCACAGGCACCGATGCAGCCGATGACCCACAGTCTTTTATTGATAGGATGGCCCAGATATGTCGTTCACTCAGGTGCTCAGATGCGAGATGGGTAGAGTTCGCGAGCTTTCGTCTGGAAGGTCTTGTGCAAAAATGGTGTGAATCGATCGAGAAGGGCAGAGCAGCAGGTTTTCCTCCTATGACCTGGAGCGAGTTTGTGACGGTATTTCTAGCCCAATTCCTTCCCCAGAGTATCAGGGATGCCCGAGCGCGCAGATTCGAGTCTATACGCCAGACGCCGGAGATGACAGTGGCAGAGTACGATGTGCTATTCACCGAGATATCAGTTTATGCCCCATACCTAGTGGCTACTGAGGAGATGCGAGTCAAGAGATTTGTTCGAGGCTAACTTACCCTACTGTTCCCCGCGATCAGCGCGCAGCATTGCGAGATGTATGCAGCAGCTGTAGATGCAGCCCTATTGGTCGAGGAGTGCCTTGCTGAGACTTCGGTAGTTCCAGGGCCAAAGAGGGTTCGTACTTATACAGCAGCACGGAGACTTCCATTCGGACGCCGTGATAGACGCCGTATAGGTGGCAGAGACTCGGGGCGAGGCCAGATGTTTAGCTCTTATCCCCAAGAGGGTCAGCAGTCATCGTGTGGATGCTTTGGATGTGGTAGTCCCCGTCACCGCGTTAGAGATTGTACTGAGATACGCCGGAGATAGGCAGCAGTACCACATATCACACTTCCACCTTCTCCACCCCAGAGGGCGTTGCCTATTGTACCTACTGTTGCTCCGCGTCAGACTCATGCACAGAGAGGACGTGATCGCGGAGGGTTTACTCATAGAGGACGAGGTGGCCGAGGCAGAGGACAGCCAGCTACCGGCAGAGTACAGCCAGTTGCTAGTAGAGGACCGCCAGTTGTAGGCAGAGGACAAGCACGGGTTTTCGTATTGACGCATCAGGACGCGCAGGCGTCCAATGCAGTGGTCTCAGGTACCCTATCAGTATGTTCTGTTGACGCACACGTGTTGTTTGATTCCGGATCCACGCACTCGTACGTTTCCACACACTTCGTGCCGAGTTTGGGTAGAGAGTCTGGGTTGCTTGATCTGCCGCTTGTTGTGACACTCCTGTGGGAGAGTCGTTTGTTGCTAGGCACGTGTTCCGATCCTGTGTTGTCTGTATTAGCGAGAGAGAGTTGCCTGTCAACTTGATCCTTCTTGAGATGTTGGACTTCGACGTTCTTTTGGGCATGGATTGGTTAGCCACGTGCTATGCGTCTGTGGACTGCCGCGAGAAGATAGTTAGATTTTGTTTTCCCGGCGAGTCGACATTTGTTGTGCAGGGGGACCGTGGTGCCGCCCCTCACATTTTGATTTCTTCTCTTCGCGCTGGACAGCTGTTGAGGAAGGGATGTCAGGGATTTCTAGCCTATGTTTGCGATACTAGAGCTATGGATGTTCCGTTGGACCAGGTTCCGATTGTTCGTGAGTTCCCTGATGTTTTCCCTGACGAGCTTCCTGGGCTACCGCTTGAGCGGAATATTGTTTTCTGTATTGATTTGATTCCCGGCACGGGGCCTATTTCTATACCGCCTTATCGAATGGCCCCAGCGGAGCTTAGTGAGTTGAAGGGTCAGTTGCAAGATTTGCTGGATAAGGGACTTATCCGACCCAATGTTTCTCCTTGGGGTGGTCCGGTCCTGTTTGTCAAGAAGAAGGATGGCAGTTTGCGTTTGTGTATCGACTACCGCCAGCTGAACAGGGTTACAGTGCGGAACAGATATCCTTTGCCACGCATTGACGACTTGTTCGACCAGCTTCAGGGGGCAGGATATTTTTCGAGGATCGACTTGATATCAGGATACCATCAGCTGCGGGTTCGACAGGAGGATATTCCGAGGACAGCTTTCCGCACGCGCTACGGCCATTATGAGTTTTTGGTGATGTCGTTCGGACTCACCAACGCCCCAGCAACATTCATAGACTTGATGAACCGTATATTCAGGCCGTATCTTGATTTGTTCATCATCATATTCATTGACGATATTTTAGTGTATTCCCGGAGCAGAGAGGAGCACGAGCTGCACCTGCGGATCATACTGCAGACTTTGAGGGAGCACCAGCTATTTGCAAAATTCTCCAAGTGCGCATTCTGGCTTGACAGCGTAGACTTCTTAGGTCACGTGATTACACGAGATGGTATATGTGTGGACCCGAGGAAGATCGAGGTCGTTCAACGTTGGTCCAGACCCGCATCAGTTACGAAGATCCGCAACTTTCTAGGACTGGCCGGCTACTACAGGCGATTTATGCAGGACTTCTCCCGTATTGCCGTACCTTTGACCGGGTTGACCCGGAAGGGAGTTCCTTTCGATTGGACGGAGGAGTGCGAGCATAGCTTTCAACAGCTACTGACTTGTTTGACTACGGCGCCGGTGTTATCGTTGCCTTCGAGATCAGGCGGATTTGTGGTCTATTGTGATACTTCTTGAGTGGGGCTAGGGTGCGTATTGATGCAGCATGACAGGGTGATAGCGTATGCTTCACGGCAGTTGAAGAGACATGAATAGAACTACCCCACTCACGATTTGGAGATGGACGCAGTGGTCTTTACACTCAAGATCTGGCGACATTACCTATACGGCGAGTCGTGCCAGATATTCATTGATCATAAGAGCTTGAAGTATATATTTCAGCAGCGAAACCTAAATCTCAGACAGCGCCGTTGGATGGAACTAGTAAAGGAATACGATTGCGAGATCTTGTATCACCCGGGCAAGGCTAATGTAGTGGCGGATGCTTTGATCAGGAGGCCCGGGGGTAGTCTATCTTATTTGAGCGCGGTACAGAGGCAGTCGTCGGCAGATTGAAATATTTTATGCGACAGCCGAGTGCAGTTCGAGTTCACGCCGATCGGGGGACAACTTGCGTATGTTCGTGCACGCCCACAGTTGCTTGACCGTGTACATGAGGCACAGTACAGTGATGACCGTTGTTCAGAGATCATGGCACAGATTGGACAGGGCAGATTTTCTGAGTTCGTGATCGATGATCAGGGGATAGTGCGATTTGGGACTAGACTGTGCGTACCAGATGCTGAGGGACTGCGACGTGAGATTCTTGAGGAGGCACATCGATCGGTGTATAGTGTTCATCCGGGTTCCACCAAGATGTACCATGATATGAGGGATGTTTACTGGTGGGAAGGAATGAAGAGGGACATCACAGACTTCGTGTCGAGATGCCTGACTTGTCAGCAAGTCAAGGCCAAACACCAGAGGCCAGCAGGAGAGCTACAGCCGTTACCCATTCCGGAGTGGAAATGGGAGCAGATTTCGATGGATTTCGTGGTGGGTCTACCCAGGACTAGGCAAGGGTATGACTCCATTTGGGTGATCGTGGATCGTTTGATGAAAGCGGCTTACTTCCTGCCGGCGAAGACGACTTTTGGATTTGCTCAGTATGCCCAGATATACATGGACGAGATTGTGCGACTGCATGGAGTCCCGACGTGTATCATGTCCGACCGAGGCACCCAGTTTACCAGCCGACTATGGCAGAGGCTTCAGCGGGCTTTGGGCACCCGCTTGAGTTTCAGCACAGCATTTCATCCGCAGACCGACGTCCAGTCAGAGCGGACTATTCAGACTCTCGAGGATATGCTCCGAGCGTGTGTGTTAGACTTTGGGGGTAGCTGGGATCATCATTTACCCTTGGTGGAGTTCTCCTATAACAATAGTTTCCAGGATACTATTCAGATGGCACCTTTTGAGGCCTTGTATGGGAGGAGATGTAGATCGCCCGTCAGTTGGACAGAGCTCAGTGAGAGCAGTATTTTAGGGCCACAGATCGTACAGGAGACAACCGAGAAGATACAGCTGATTCGAGACAGGATGAGGATAGCTCAGAGCAGGCAGAATCGTATGCTGACAGACGCCACCGCAGATTAGAGTTCGCAGTTGGCGATCACATTTTTCTGAGGGTCTCTCCGATGAAGGGAGTGATGAGATTTGGACGGAAGGGGAACCTTAGCCCCAGATTCATAGGTCCCTTCGAGATCCTCGAGCGTGTGGGCGCAATGGCATATTGTTTGGCTCTTCCACCCGACTTCCCAGACGTTCACCCCGTATTCCACATGTCGATACTTCGCAGATACCTACATGACCCTTCGCACTTGATTCAGCATCAGACCGTTCAGCTCGAGCGCGATCTTTCATTCACCGAGCAGCCAGTCGTGATATTGAACAGGCAGATGAAGAAACTTAGATCGAAGGTCTTGCCATCAGTGAAAATGCTTTGGCGCAACCCGAATAGTGAAGAGATCACTTGGGAGGCCGAGGGCGAGATGTGGAAGAAATTCCCTCATCTCTTTGAAGGGATGCGTAGCTTTATATTTTTAAATTCGGGGACGAATTTCTTTAAGGGGGAAAGATTGTAACACCTTAGGATGTGATTAGTGGCTAATTATATTTTAATATATGCTTTTTAATAAAAAGTTTACCAAATTGATTTTCAAATATTTTATCAAATTTAATAAATATTTTATTAGAATTTTCCTAGGCTTGCACACACTTGTGCATGTAAACTAGGGTTAAAATGGGGTTAGACCATGATTAGCAACTATGGTGGGTTAAGCCATTGGAATTAAGTGTTTTGGGTTTTAATTAAGTGTGTTTGTTTTTTTTTAACAAGAATGGAAAATGATTTGAAATTGGTTGACTTGGAGGGAGAAAGAGAGAGAGAAAGAGAGAATGGGCATGATGGCCTTGCCATGCTTGCATTAAATGAAGAGAGAGAGGGGGGGGTTGACACTTTGTGCACTCATTTCTTTTGCCTCTCATTTGTTTCTCACATCTCTCTCACTCTCACTCACTCATACACACACACACCCATACCCAGCAGCAGCAGCAGCAGAAGACACAGCAGCAGCAGCACCCAGTAGAAGCAGCTGAAGTAATAGTAGCAGCACCAGCTTCAGCAACAGCAACAGCATCAGCTCCAGCAGGAACAACATCAGCTCCAGCAGCATCAGCAGCAGCTCCAGCAACAGCAGCACCTCATCTTCTTCTTCTCCTCTTTCTCCTGCTTCTTAGGATCTTTTGGGGTATATTTCTTAAACCCAATTCCTAGCTTGCCAAACTTGTGTGTTATTTAGCTTCGATTAGTGTTAAAAGTGAGTTTTTGTGCTAAATATGGTGAATTTTGTGGACTTTTGGTTAGGAGATGATTTTGCTGGCTAGCCTAACCTAGTTAAGTGTTATTAGGGCCACTTAAACCTAGATTAACCCTAGATTTCACTAAAATACCCTAGGTTTCCTTTTTGTGCAAAATATAACGTTTTTAAGACAAAGTTAGCCTTTCTGTGATCTGCTTGTGACCCGGCTCCTTCAAAGAAAATCTGAGCAAACTAGAGCATACTTGGTAGACCTTAATCACACCACCAGAGGACGAGACCACCTACCCTTGTTGTGGCCACCGTTTTAATCGTTCTGGCCGCAATTTGCGGCCAGATAGGGGTTTTGGGTGCTGGGGTTTTGGTTAGGGTAGTCTGCTACATATTTTAGTGTTTTAGTATGTGCAATTTTGTAAGTTTTCACCTGTATCAAAATATAGAACCATATATCGTTTTTCTAATACGTTTAGTTCGCGCGACACGTGCGATACATGAGTGGGTTCTGTGATCCAGTATGTCTCAGCGTGTCGACGTAGTTTTAGACGTGTATATACACGATCTAGCGTATCAGACACACGCGCGTTTAGTTCGCGACGCGAGTTTCTCGTTTGATTTCGATATCGCGTTTTGCGAGATATTTTGCTTATATATGGATTCCTTATGTAAATTCCATGTTCGCAGGCGGGTACGTCGGACACCGCAAGGAAGAGGAAGCAAGTGGTCGGCTACACTTAGCACGCGACCAGGTGAGTAGATTTAACATCTACGGGGAAATCGCCCGTATGGCGTTAAGCGTCAGGGCGTGATAGGATATTTAGTCATAGATGTTTATGTGTATAATTGTATCATACCTCCCTTATTGCATATAGAAATGGTAGATATAGAACACTGTACTGTCACTAACGGTTCAAGTTGCATGAGCACTATTTGCATGTTACACTCACACTGTTAGTGATTGCCATGACACTTGCACTATAGGGTTGCTACGAATTATATATCGTCTTGATTTCCGCATCATTGATGATTGCCATGACTTGTCGTATATACACATATATTGATATCTACATACCTGCGCACATGCACACTGTATATTCATACCAGTGCATACATATATTGATATCTTCATACCTGTGCACCTGCACACTGTATATTCATACCAGTGCACACATATATTGATATCTTCATACCAGCGCACATGCACACTGTATATTCACACCAGTGCATACATATATTGATATCTTCATACCTGCGCACATGCACACTGTATATTTATACCAGTGCACACATATATTGATATTTTCATACCTGCGCACATGCACACTGTATATTCATACCAGTGCACATATATATTGATATCTTCATACTTGCGCACATACATACTGTATTTCCATAGTAGTGCTACCCTCCTATTCGCGTATATATCCATTTGCACATCCATACCTACATACATACATATGTTACATACATGGATGATATTGATTTGATTTCATGAAAATAGGGACCGCATGAGATATTTTCAAAACTGGATTCTTTTTAAAAGAGCGGTTTTTCCCTTTTCACTCTTAATGTCATACGACACCTTGCATGGATTTACGCATTGAGTTTGGATTTATGGGATTTCTGGATTTGAGAACCGGGGTATTATTCTAAGAAAATACGCACTGTTTTAAAAACCCGGTTTCTCTTGATATGATATTTCAGTGCGTCCACCATGAGTTTTTTCAGTTCCAGAGAGCTTGTGTGAGTATACCCGATTCGAGGAGTGGTAGGCACCGATTGCGGGTACATGGTGGACCCGATACGGTACCCCGGGGCATGAAGACTTGTATTGTTAGACGGTGAGCCCGGCGAAGGGAAAACTACCTACCAGTGATTGGTTGGACCTGGTGGTTATCCGGAGGATACCGACAAGAGTCGATAGATGGATACGGGACGACGCGTACTGCCGGGGCCGAGGGCCGATTCCGCAGACAGAGCCCGTGGGCCAATCCGGAAGGACGGAGCCCGATACTTGACGATTTTCGTGTCGATGCTAAACACGACTATTTTATGATATTTCGAGTGCCGATGTTGGGCACTCACGATTCTATGAGATTTACAGGATTTGAGGGCCGATGAGGATGACGGCGCCTGAGTTTTACTGGGATTTGGGTGTATTGATGGACACCGATTATTTTCCACGTTGACATTCCGTGTAGATGTTATTTATTCTCATGCTCAGCATTCAGTATTATACATATCATCATGTATCTGTTGTACCTGATAGAGTACACATGCTATGCACGACTATTGCATACCCTGCTCACCCTGTATAGGTGTTGTTAGATTGCATTTGCTATGCACGACTATTGCATACCCTGCTCACCCTATATAGATGTTGTTAGATTGCATTTGCTATGCACGATTATTGCATTCCCTGCTCATCATATAGAGGTGTTATTAGATTGCACTTGTTGCATGATTATTGCGCATCTAGCTCATCATATAGATGTTATCCGTTGGCATAGGTTAGAGTATCGCAGCACATCCATACTCGCGATTACCTTTATATGTTATCTACTATTCACGAGTTGGCAACTCACCCCGTTGTGCCACAGTGTTTGCATATTGCCCCTCGGAGTAGTCGCGGCAGGCTGTTTTCTTGCATCTTTTGGTACAGATACCACTGCAGTTGGCGTGCTAGCCATTTTGTTGATAGGTGGATTTTTGTGCGGTATCTGTTTATTTTCCAGTTGTATACACTGTTGTATCTAGTACTCTCCATCTACTTTTCATGTATTGACTTAGAGACCTGTTGTGAGGACGATATATATTATTTTGTATTCTGGTGTCGAGCTCGTTGTGAGCCGAATTTATTTATGCAGCTTTATATTTCATGTTGTCTTCACTTATGTTTACTCATTCTTCGCTACGGCGTCGTATGTTATCATTGTGGTGATTGTTTCCGCCGTTGTGCGTGATCGCTCCCGTTTGGGATGCTTTATTTTCATTGTATATCCTTTTACTCATATATTACCTTATACCCGATTTCGGGGCTAGTTTTTACAAAGGAAATGCTGCCAAAATTTTTAAGATAATAACTTGAACTTTAAAGAATTTTACTAAATTACTTAAGGTTTTCTAAACGTTTTAACAGATGTTTCTATTAAATGTTTTTAACACTCAATACTTTTAATGGTTATGATTTCTGGGTTTCAGCTTACTTAGTCACGTTACGCCTGTAGACGTTACCTGGTTAAGTGCCGGTCACGGGCCGAACTTTGGGTCATGACAGTTTTGAACCAACTTGGGCTCGGCCCACTCAGTTAAAATGTTAAACATTTGATAATGCTTGGCATTGATTTGAGTTCTGACAATATTTTTGTCTTTTATTAAATGTTGAGCATTCATCGTAGCTCTGGGGCTTCATTTAAAGAACAGTTTATGTTCTATCAGCGCACACGTGAGGGACACGCGGCGTGCTTGGCGCTAGCGCCAGTTAATGAGCGCAATGTGCTATATTTGTTGCGCTGCAGCGCTAGATGCGGAGCGCTGAGGTGCTTCTGTTAAGTAGCACACACGTGAGGAGCACGTGGCGCGCTTGGCGCTGTGTGCCAGTCTTGAGCGCAGAGCGCTTCTTTAAATTTGGAGCGCTAAGGCTCTTTTAGATTAGGAGCGTTAAGGCTCTGCAGCGCTTTGCGCTATATGTGGAGCTCGGAAGCTCTTTTAAATTAGGAGCTCTAAGACTCTTCTGTTATGTAGCGCACACGTGAGGAGCACGTGGTGCACTTGGCGCTATGCGCCAGTCTTGAGCGCAGATCGCTCCTTTAAATTTGGAGCGCTAAGGCTTCTTTTAGATTAAGAGCGCTAAGGCTCTGCAGCGCTTTGCGCTAGATGTGGAATGCTGAAGCGCTCCTTTTAAATTGGAGCGCTAAGGCTCTTCTTTTATGCAACTTTGATTAGTTCTGCGCTCTGAGAATTAAATTCTCTCTTATAAGAGACTTTGTCTCAAGGTTCTAAGAACAAAGTTCTTATTATAAAGGAGTTGTTTCAATTTCTTATTTTGGTGAAAGGCTCTGCCTTTATGGATCTATGATCCTAAGAGAATTGAATTATTCTCCCCCTCTTTTATAATGAGATGTTCATGATCTCTTTTGTAAAAAGACCTTGGTCTTATGGATCTATGATCTGTGAGAAGAATTATGTTATTATTCTTTTTTTTATGATGAGATCCTTTGATCTCTTTGTGAAAGACCTTGGTCTTATAGATTTATGATCTGTGAGAAAAAAAGTAAATTGTTCTTTTAATATGAGATGATTTCATCTCACCGTTTATTTACCTTGAAGAAATCCTTCTTCTTTCGAGAGCTTGCTCTTTGTCTTTAATGTTTTTTCCAAGTTTATGGGGGGTGTTCCTCTATCCGAGTCTTGAAGTCTTGGGGACTTTATATAGGGCAAGGCTGATTTGTTCGGTTAAGGAGATCTTTTCTCCAATTGATTTGGGGATTTCCCATCGTTGGATCTTTGATCCAAGGGCTTCTGATTTACAGAAAGTAATCTTCTTGTTTTTAACAAGATTGTCAAATCTTTCCCCACACAGAATTTATTCTGTATTTTGGTGATTTTTAATCACCTTTGGATCATTGATCCAACGGTGCTCTGATTTACAGAGCACAATCTTTTTGTTTGGAAAGATTTTGAGAAATCTCTCCTTAACAGAATTTTATTCTGGTTAATTGATGATTTTTAATCATGTTCGTTGAATCTTTGATCCAACGGTTGGGAACGTTTAGTTCCAGTGCTAGCGCACCCGTTCTTTGCACGTGGTGCGCTGCTTAAAATGCAGCGCACTTAGCGCAAGCGCTTACGTGCTTTGCACGTAGTGCGCTGCTTAGAGTGCAGCGCTCTTAGCGCCAGCACTCATGTGCTTTGCACGTGAGTGCTGCCTCAGAGTCTTTGACTCTCTCAGCGCTGGCGCTGCTATGAAGCGTTGCTTCATTTCAAAATTTGAAATTTTGAACAGAGCTTTGCTCTGATTGGGGGAAACAAATGCCCCCCCACCGTTGTGCTTACATGGCCCACACGTGAGTGCAGCGGTGGCAGTATCTCTGCCATTGGATCAACTCAGAAGTTGAAACGACTCTCAGCGCCTATAAATAGGACCCTTGGTCCTTGAGATGATTTCTGTTCATTTTCTTTCTTTCTGAGAATTTTTATTCTCCTTCAGAACATAGCACTTTGTTTTAAGAACTTTCTTAAGGACAGAACTCTGTCAAAATTTAGGTAAAGATTAAATCTTTTAAAGAAATTAGTCAATAAACTAGGGTTTCGCCTATTAACAGAGCTTTTGCTCTTCATAGATCTTTGATATAAAGAAAACCCTTTTTTAGGGTTTTGTTAACAGTGCTTTGCTCTCTTGAAATCATAGATCTAAAGAGATCTTTCTTGTGGTTTCTTAACTCATTACCAAAGTTTTGCTCTTTTCAAATCATGTAGATTTGTTAATCTTTTATGAAGAACTCTTAGAGTTTGTTTATAGATCTAGACGATCTCAGAATTTTAATTCATTAAAAACTTTTATTTTAAGTTTTCTGATGGGTTATTCCATCATTTTTACAGAGCAAAGCTCTTTAGAAATTGGGGGGGGGATTTTATTCCCCTCATAATTAATTTTGACAAGTGTCACTCTTGTCTGCAGAGCGTTGCTCTCGAGGAGTTTAACTCCTTGTCTCGAGGAGTCTCTTGATAAATGAGAATCCTTTTTAGGATCCCCCCTTAATTGAACAAATTTGAATCTGTTAGGTGTTTTAATTAGCACTTTTTTCTTCATGCGGATATCAAGAGTTGTCTGAATCCCCGTGTTTTGATCAGTCTGTCCGCTAAACTCTCACTAATCTTCATTTTCAGGTGCTATGGCCGCTCATCTGTATGACCTTGACGAAATTATTACTTATGGGGACATTCGCGCATTAGGTCGCAGCCAAAATCAGGAGTTCACCAACGCTCAGTGTGCCGAAATCATGCGTCGCTTTGATGAATACAGTGGTCGACTGCTTCCTCGTCGTTCCGCTCTTTTGAAGCTCATTGTGAGAGCGATCTGGGAAGCACTTCCTTTTTTCTATGCAGGCATGCCGCTTAAGGCATTGGATGATGCCGAAGATAAGATACACTCAGTGTATCTGATGGGCCTAATCTCAAAGAAAAGACGAGACAATCTTGTTGATATTCTGCATCAAAGTTTCCAACAGGCTACGATAATCGCTGCCTATCGAAGGACGGAGGACATCAGTGAAGATCCTGACGCTTGCGAGCATGAGAGGAAGCATACGAGAATGGTCAGAGAGGCCAAAACATTTTAGATGGCCTTACTTTTGAATTTCTTAATCCATGTCCTGGATCTGATGTCTTGCCATTGTAAACATTTTAATGATGCTTTTGTTTACTGTTTTCATCAATGCAAGAATTTCCTGGAGTATGAATGGCAATTTTTTGCATTTCCGTTCTTTTATTTTCTGCATTAAACCTTCTCATATATACATGAATGGGCGCGCTCTGAATGCTTAACTGAATGCGAATCGAATGTTCTCTTTATTGTCTTGAATGGTATGTGGTTAATTCCTGTAGGTTATTCTTTTCGTTTTAACTTGGCGCGAAGTAGTTTACGCGTTCTTGAGTAGCACCTCCATTTTTATAGCATGTATTTTTGACAAAGGTGGTTTGTAGATAGTATGTAGCTGTCCATCTTAGACTCTTTGCAGGGTGGTGATGGCTTAGGAAACAAGGTTAGGATCTGCCGCCCAAGTCTTTTCAATTTTATGAGCCGTGAGGGTCTCACAAAGACTTTTCTCCCTACGAGTCGAGATAATCTCGTAGGTGTGGTTTCTCCTTAGGAATCGTGAGGATTCCTAAGCGCGTTTTCTCTTGAGAGTCGTAAGAATCTCACAAGAGAATTTTCTACTTACAAGTCGAGAGGACTCGTAAGTGATTGATGAGTTGACCTGCTCCCGAGTCAAAGCATTTCTTTTAGTGGGGAGGTCGAAGGTTTGCTCTGGCTATTTCCTACGGAGTCAGGATTGATTTAAGCCGTGTTCTACGGGGCCAGGAGGGGCATTCCACGGTGTCAGGGGTTGACTTCATCCGCATTTCACATTGTCAAGGGTTGAATTCACCCGCATTTCACGGTGTCAGGGGTTGACTTCACCCACATTTCACGTTGTCAGGGGTTGACTTCACCCGCATTTCACGGTGTAAGGGGTTGACTTCATCCGCATTTCACGGTGTCAGGGGTTGACTTCTTCCGCATTTCACGGTGTCAGGGGTTGACTTCTTCCGCATTTCACGGTGTCAGGGGTTGACTTCATTCGCATTTCACGGTGTCAGGGGTTGACTTCATCCGCATTTTACGGTGTCAGGGGTTTGCTCTAGGCATTTCCCACGGTGTCATGATTGACTTTAGCCGTGTTCTACGGGACCAGGATTTGCTCTGGGCGTTTCCCACGGGGTCAGGATTGATATTAGCCGTGTTCTACAGGATCAGGATTTGCTCTGGGCGTTTCCCAAGGGGTCAGGATTGACATTAGCCATGTTCTACGGGGCCAGGATTTGCTCTCTCGGTTGTCTGTGAACCGTCGAGGTTTGGAACATGGACTTTTCTATGGCTCCACGGTTGATTGTCGCGTCTGAATTCTGCTGGAATGAGGAGGAACGCTGTTGGTGAATTCTAGGCTGTTTGTGAACCGTCGAGACTTGGCTCTCTTTGTGATGGAGTCTGGTGGGAAGCTATGGTTCCCTTTTTGTTTGTGCCCCTGGATTGTATACAGAGATCGATATGATCTCACCTGTAGGGAAAAAAGTTCCACTTTATATATTTTTCTTTCCGTGATGTTCTATCATTTCAACTTTTATATCGCGAAAGTCGCGATTGCCCAATCATTTCGGCTATTTTTCGCGGTGCCCAATCATTTCGACTATTTGTTTTATTTACTCGTTGCTTTTTATTGCGAGTTGCCCAACCATTTTGGCTATTTTGTATGCATATATTTTACGCATATATTTTACTTGCTGATTTTGTTGCAAGTTGCCCCATCATTTTGGCTATTTCATACGCATTTGTGGCTCGCTGACTTTTCGCTACGAATTTAGGATTTGATACCGATTTAGGCATCAGCATCGCTACAACTAGGATATTGCCAAGATCGAATCATCATTTGCCTCTGTCGATGTCGAACAAAGGTGGCTTAGCGAACTGGGTTAGGATCCTGTCGACTAAGGCTTTTAACTTCATGAGCCGTAAGGGTCTCATGAAGGTATTCCTCCCTACGAGTCGTGAGGATCTCGTAAGTGCGTTTTCTCCTTAAGAATCATGAGAATTCCCAAGTGTGTGTTCTCTTATAAGTCGTAAGGATCTTACAAGTGTGTTTTCTCCTTATAAGTCGAGAGGACTTACAAGGGCGGTCCACTGTGTAAACATATCTCTAGTCGCGGGTGGGACTTTTTTAGGGAAATGTTTATTCGCGCCTGTGGATTGTATACAAGGGTCAATATTGAACCGCTTGTAGGGCAATCTGGGGATTGTGATGGCTTAAGAGCAGGTTCAGATCCTTGTAGCTTAAGGTTTTTGAATCTTATGAGCCATGAGGGTCTCATAAGAGGGTTCTCCTTACGAGTCGTGAGGATCTCGTAAGTGTGTTTTCTCCTTAGGAATCGTGGGGATTTCTAAGTGTGTTTCTCCCTTGTGAGTCGTAAGGATCTCACGCAGGTATTTTCTCCTTACAGGGTCGAGAGGACCTTGCAAGTGTCTTTTAACGAGATAGCGCCCTTTCGGGTTTTCATAAACTCACCTGTAGTCCTGCTGTTTTTACTCACAGAGCCCATTCGGGTTTTCATTCATGCCCATTTCGCTTATGGACGTACCGTTTTTTTTGTCATCCTTAGGATGCCGCGGTCCGTAATAGTTTATAGACGTCTCGGTCAACAGCCAGTTTTAGGACATAGTGGTCCATCGTTAATTTAAGGACGTTTCGGTCCGTTGTTAGTTTTAGGACATCTCGGTCCGTTGTTAGTTTAGGGACGTTTCGGTCCGCAGTCAGTTTTTAGGACATAGTGGTCCATCGTTAGTTTAAGGACGTTTCGGTCCGTTGTTAGTTTTAGGACATCTCGGTCCGTTGTTAGTTTAGGGACGTTTCGGTCCGCAGCCAGTTTTAGGATATAGTAGTCCATCGTTAGTTTAAAGATATTTCGGTCCATTGTTGGTTTTAGGACATCTCGGTCCGTTGTTATTTTAGGGATGTTTCGGTCCGCAACCAGTTTTAGGACATAGTGGTCCATCATTAGTTTAAGGACGTTTCAGTCCATTGTTCGTTTTAGGACATCTCGGTCCGTTGTTAGTTTAGGGACGTTTCGGTCTGCAGCCTGTTTTAGGACATAGTGGTCCATCGTTAGTTTAAGAGCGTTTCGGTCCGTTGTTAGTTTTAGGACATCTCGGTCCGTTGTTAGTTTAGGGACGTTTCGGTCCACAGCCAGTTTTAGGACATAGTGGTCCATCGTTAGTTTAAGGGCGTTTCGGTCCGTTGTTAGTTTCAGGACATCTCGGTCCGTTGTTAGTTTAGGGACGTTTCGGTCCGCAGCCGGTTTTAGGACATAGTGGTCCATCATTAGTTTAAGGGCGTTTCGGTCCGTTGTTAGTTTCAGGACATCTCGGTCCGTTGTTAGTTTAGGGACGTTTCGGTCCGCAGCCAGTTTTAGGACATGGTGGTCCATCGTTAGTTTAAGGACGTTTCGGTCCGTTTGCCGGCTACTACTTATAGAGTTTGGGCTTAGGAAGATAGCAAGCGGACATAGGCATCGTCATCTATCGTTTACCTAGGCCGTGACTCGTCAGGCGTAGTATTTTTTAGGAAGCGACCGTTTATTGGCTTGACAGGTCTTTCACCATGCATGTCCATAAGTAGATAGGCTCCACCCTGGTAAACTTTGTCTATGATGTACGGGCCTTCATAGTTCGGCTCGAATTTCTTCCGTTTGGCACGATTGGGGATCATAGGTCTTTTGACCACTAGCACGAGTTCGCCTTAGCGGAATGTTCTCGGTCTAGACAATCTTTCGTATGAGCGCGTCATCTTTGCTTTATAAGCCTCCAGGTTTTGTTGCGCCATGAGCCGGGTTTCGTTAAAGGGCGTCGAGCTCCTCAAGTCGAAGATGAGCATTCTCTTCATCCGTTACCTCGTAATGAACTGCCACTCGTAAGGAGGGTAGCTCTATCTCCAAGTGGAGAACTGCTTCAGCATTCCCTTGATGACTTCGGGTTCCAGCGGACTTTTCCATTTGATCACCAGTCATGTTTGGAGATCGTTCAGCATTCTTTTCGTTTTGGCTGAAAGAACGACCTCCCATAGAGCTTCTTCTATAAAAGAGCATGATGCCCCCGGTGTGTCCGCCTTTTTGAGACTGTGCGGCTGGGGCGGGTTAACTTTCTAATTCTCGGACAGTACGAATTTTCCCTGTTGGTATTGGTTCTCAATCAACCCTTTGAAGACGAAGCAATCTTCGATTGGATGGCCTATCGCTTGGTGATAGAGGAAATAATTAGGATTATTAGTCTCACCGGGTTGCAATGGGTGTTTTGGATCCAGTATATTGATGAGCATGTTGCGCACCGCTAGTTCAAATAATCTCCTCGTTTTATCCCAGGGAATCGAATAAGGGCGCTTCAGTTTCTCATTGAAGAATCGCTGTTTCTCATCTTGGCGACCAGTTAGTTTTGGACCACTGAGCTGCTGTTGAGCATTGGCGACGAAGGTCGCATTCCCTTTCCCTTTTTCATTCCGAGATTCCAGCTTCGAAGGAGATGGTCTATGACCCATCTGATCCATTTGGACTAGCTTGTCAATCAAGGCCTGAAAAGTAGTTGGCTGGAAGAACATCATGAATTGAGATATGGTCGCCTGAAGGTCGAGAGTACCCACGAACATGCCTACCGCAGGAGCCTCTTCGATGCGCTTTTCACACTTCGACCATAGATTCCGCCACCGTATCGCGTACTGGACCCAAGTTTCGCCTGGCTTCACCCTTGCATTGATCAGTGCCGTGATTGGGGTACGTTCGCTAGCGCTCGCAAAACGTTGGGTGAATAGCAGCTCCATCTCTGCAAATGTCTTGATAGAGTCATTCAGGAGTTCCGAATACCACTCGAATGCTGTCTCCGACAAGCTGCCAACAAACTGGCGGAGCAGTAGTTTATCATCACCTCCAGTTTTACCGCACAGAGCCCTAAATTGAGAAACGTGCTAGTATGGATTTGCCGTCCCCTTATATACGTGGAATTTGGGGATCGTGTATCCCCGTGGGTACTTTATCTTGTCGTACCAACCCGGATAGGGTCGTCCAGTCTTAACAATTTGCCCAGCCACTTCATTCGCTTGATGAACTCGTATCTGCTGAGCGATGTAATCATCCAGGGTAGCTTTTGAGATGGTCTCCTCTTTGGCTGCTGAACAAGCCGGAAGAGGGTTTGATGTCTCCGCTCGGTCGTCCTCGAGGATAATCGGAGGATCTTCAGCTGGAGGATCCGGCTGTAACATCATCCCGACCATGTCTTGGAATAAGAACGCCATTCGTTTTATGTTGGCAGCTTGTTCCGTTGCCTCTTTGTCCTTCTTTTCGAGGATTCTGCGAAGGAACTCAGCATCAGTTTCTTGTTTTTGACGTTGCTCTGATGACGTTTCCGGGCTTTCTTTTGCCCCTGTGAGTACGGCCATCTGCGTTAATATTTCCTGGAGCTTCTGTTGTTGCTCCTGGGCCTTTGTAATAGATCGCGTAAGCGGTCGATGACCTGTGGAGATACGGCTATCCTCTTTTCCGGATGCCATATAGATGGTATGAACCACCATGCCCCCAGACTTAGTGCGTTTAGGCTCAGTGCCCTTGACATTTGTCGCAAACATGGGAATTTTCTTCGGTCTTCTCCTCTTATAGGCGGTCGAAGTTGAGGGGGCCGTTACAGTGGGCGCCCAAGTAGCTGTCGCCTTCTATGGCTTGACAGGGTGGTTCTCTTCTTGCCGAACCTTCATCTTTTCCTGTCGGCGGGGGTAGTCTTGATCAATCACCGAGTCTTAGAATTAATGCCAGACTTTGTAAATTTTAGAGGACAGCCGGTGAGTGGGTTGTTCGAGCTTCGCCTTTGTGGCATTCTCCACAGGCGGAGGAGACCTTTTCAAAACAACGGTCGGAGAGTTCTTACGGACCTTCCTTAGTGGTTCAAAACTGTTCCCAGTTGGAACAGCAGCATTGACTTCCACCGTTGGAGCTGGCGGTGTCAGTCCGGAAGGTGAACTGCCCCCAGCTTTCCACACTCAGCGCCAGTGGCGACGTCTAACATGTCGTGCGGCCGGGATCACCTCAGCTGTTGGATGAGCTTTTCCATGCCCCCTGTTCTGATGAGAATCTGTTGTTGGCGCCAGCTTGTCAAAGAGAAACACCCGTTGAGAAGGGGGTAGTCATTCTTGCGAAGGCCGACTTTAGAACAGGGGAAACAGCCTTCATGACTTCACGTGGAGTAGGAGCTGAAACGGCCAGTCTTGTGAAGACCGACCACTTAGCAGGAGAAGCCGCCTTAGGGACTTCAGGAGTAGGAATGGCTATCCGTTTTGGGATAACCTCTTCAGGAATTGTGGGCTTCTTCATGGTCCCATCTGAGCTTCGGCCCAGTCTGTTGAAAACTGAGGCAGTGGACTTGGGCGACCCGTTGAGAGGGGCCGCAGTAGTTGCAAGCCGATCAAAGACCGACTTTTTCGGAGCTTCTTACGATGGTACAGGAGCGCTGAAGCTTGTTGGTGGGATCATGGTCCAAAAGAATAGCCCGGTGGTGGCTTGGGTCACTTGTTCCACCAGCATTGTGAAGAGGGAGGCCGCTTGGGGCCCGTAGGTTACTCCTCCAGAAGAGGCGGTACGGGAGTTGTTGTTGCAACTGGAACAGTTAGAGGCCATTGATGTTCCTTTTTCTGCACGGGAGCAAAACCAAATTTTAGTACCTCAAACCCAAGGGCAACCATATCAAACCGCAATTCGTTCGCGAACACGACATATGAAGTGTGGAGTGGAAAGAGGAATAGGTCCCACCGAGCGTGCTAGAATCTGTTCTCCGCCGAAAGACGCGACCGAGACGTTGGGACGTCTTGCCTGATTTTTGGGGGCAGACGCTATTTGGATTTATCTGTCCACCTCTCCGAAGATGCCAAGTTGATTTATGCCACCGTATATCGGAGGTTTAGACGAATACGGCCGTTGTAGCAGACTTCGTCAGATTCCTCCTCGTTGAGGGCTTTTTGATTGTGGGGACGCTCTTCCCTGCAGGCGCAATGCCCTGTAGTTAATTACGCTACCGCATAGTGGTAACCACTTTCTCCTTCTCCAGATGGTCACTTCATGTCGTGGGTGTTTATTTTGTTTTTGGTTGCCCGTGGATTGTATACGGAGACTAATTTATGTTGTCGTCCGTAAGGCGTGGATTAGTCTAAATCCGTATTCTCTTAGGTTTAGGTTTGGGGTTGGGTTTAAAGATACGTTAGTCTTATTTGAGACTAAGATCAACTTAAACGTTTGTTAAGGATACGTTAGTCTAATTTTAGACTAAGATCAACTTAACGATTTGCTAAGGATACGTTAGTCTAGTTTTAGACTAAGATCAACTTAACAGGATCATTTAGATCCAACAAAAGAGCATTTAGGCTCTATTGTTTAGTTTAGGGACTTTGCAGTCCATAATTAGTTTAAGGACATTACGGTCCAAGGTTAAGGACATCATAGTCCATGGGCTTAAGGACCCCACAATCCAAGGTTAAGGACATCATAGTCCATGGGTTTAAGGACCCCACAGTCCAAGGTTAAGGAAATCATAGTCCATGGGTTTAAGGACCCCACATTTCGTAGAATGTCTGGTTGTCCGGACCCGTCACCTCTCTGAAGACGTTGAAGGATTACAATGACAAATATCAGAGGAGTGAAGAGATGTACCCTTGAACCAATTTTGATTGGGAGATCTGTAGTACAATTGGGACTAAGATCTAAAATTTATGAGCATATGGGCTCAATTAATCTGAATGAAGGTTTTCAACCAACTTGAGCTCGGCCCACTCAGTTAAAATGTTAAACATTTGATAATATTGGGCATTGATTTGAGTTCTGAAAATATTTTTGCCTTTTATTGAATGCTGAGCATTCATCATAGCTCTGGGGCTTCATTTAAAGAAAAGTTTATGTTCTATCAGCGCACACGTGAGGGACACATGGCGCGCTTGGCGCTAGCGTCAGTTAATGAGCGCAGTATGCTATATTTGGAGCGCTGAGGCGCTGCAGCATTTTGCGCTATATGCGGAGCGCTGAGGCGCTTCTGTTAAGTAGCACACATGTGAGGAGCACGTGGCTCACTAGGCGCTGTGCACCAGTCTTGAGCGCAGAGCGCTTCTTTAAATTTGGAGTGCTAGGGCTCTTTTAGATTAGGAGCGCTAAGGCTCTGCCACACTTTGCTCTAGATGTGGAGCGCTGAAGCTCTTTTAAATTAGGAGCACTAAGACTCTTCTGTTAAGTAGGGCACACGTGAGGAGCACGTGGTGCGCTTGGCGCTATGCGCCAGTCTTGAGCGCAGAGCGCTTCTTTAAATTTGGAGCGCTAAGGCTTCTTTTAGATTAGGAGCGCTAAGGCTCTGCAGCGCTTTGCGCTAGATGTGGAGCGCTGAAGCGCTCCTTTTAAATTGGAGCGCTAAGGCTCTTCTTTTATGCAACTTTGATTACTTCTGCGCTCTGAGAATTAAATTCTCTTATAAGAGGCTTTGTCTCAAGGTTCTAAGAACAAAGTTCTTATTATATAGAAGATGTTTCACTCTCTTATTTTGGTGAAAGGCTCTGCCTTTATGGATCTATGATCCTAAGAGAATTGAATTATTCTCCCCCCTCTTTTATAATGAGACCTTGGTCTTATGGATCTATGATCTGTGAGAAGAATTGTGTTCTTCTTCTTATTTTTTTTATGATGAGATCCTTTGATCTCTTTGTAAAAGACCTTGGTCTTATAGATATATGATCTGTGAGAAAAGAAGTAAATTCTTCTTTTAATATGAGATGATTTCATCTCTCTGTCTATTTACCTTGAAGAAATCCTTCTTCTTTTGAGAGCTTGCTATTTGTCTTTGAAGTCTTTTCTAAGTTTTCGGGGGGGTTCCTCTATCTGAGACTTGAAGTCTTGGGGCCTTTATATAGGGCAAGGCTGATTTGTTCAATCGGTTAAGGATATCTTTTCTCCAATTGATTTGAGGATTTCCCCATCGTTGGATCTTTGATCCAAGGGCTTCTGATTTACAGAAGGCAATCTTCTTGTTTTTATCAAGAGTGGGAAATCTTTCCCCACACAGAATATATTCTGTATTTTGGTGATTTTTAATCACCTTTGGATCATTGATCCAACGGTGCTCTGATTTACAGAGCACGATCTTTTTGTTTGGAAAGATATTGAGGAATCTCTCCTTAACAGAATTTTATTCTGGTTAATTGATGATTTTTAATCATGTTCGTTGGATCTTTGATCCAACGGTTGGGAACGTTTAGTTCCAGCGCTAGCGCTCCCGTGCTTTGCACATGGTGCGCTGCTTAGAATGCAGCGCACTTAGCGCTAGCGCTTACGTGCTTTGCACGTAGTGTGCTGATTGGAGTACAGCGCTCTTAGCTCTAGCGCTCATGTGCTTTGCATGTGAGCGCTACCACAGAGTCTTTGACTCTCTCAGTGCCGGAGCTGCTATGAAGCGCCTCTTCATTTCAAAATTTGAAATTTTGAACAGAGCTTTTCTCTGATTGGGGGAAACACTCACCCCCAGTGAGCACCTGTATACGATCTTAGGTCTAAAGACCAATGGTTGTGGGACTAAACCATCGCCCCTCGTTGGGGTCTAGAAACGTATACACTAGTCTACTCCGGAATATCGATACACAGTCTCGATACTCCCATGACTAGAGACCATTTAAGGATGTGCGTACCGACTACCCAGCTCCATAAGTATGATCGCCATCACAACGCAGGTAGTCTAGCAATGATCCTATGGGCTTTATCTACATGTATAAAAGATATGTAATAGCAAGTAAAATATGCACATGTTAAGATAAAGACAAAATAGATAGCATACTATCATATCGAGCAAGACTGTCCTGTACATATTTATGTCCAAGCATCCATATGTATACATATACAATAATGGCCTATAGGGCATACATATCTAACAATTCGAATTTCCCCAAACTGAAAAACAACAGAACATCAAACTTGGGCAAAAACAAACAACACCTGAAAACCAAACTCCATGAGATAAGAACCCAGAACAAAACTCGACCCAATTCTCCAATACAAAACTGGTGAGGCCGGAACTTTTGAAGGTGTGGCCAGCCATAACTTGGTAGAATTGATTCGTTTTTGTTCAGGGTTCATCTCACAGTCAAAGGATCACTCTGCACTTGCTTAAAAAAAATTTTGAAGCCACTGAAAAATCAACAGAAACTTGATCTTTGGTTTCAATTTTACGGAGTTGATTCGGTTTCGTTGTTTTAACATTGTTTAAACTTGCTAGTGTAGGATTTATGGGCAGGCTCTGATACCATGAAAGGTTACTCTAGAGCCCCGGCCAACTTCCGTGGCCAATTGCGGAACAAATTTTTTTCTAACGATTAGAACATGGCACTAGAATAACCTTTAACCCGGATCTTTCCATAAACCTATCTAGAAAAACTAAAAGAGATGAACTAACTACTATGAAAGAAGTCTCACCAAACGATCCAAGTCCTTCGGTCTTCTTTCCTCTTTGTTAGCTCCAAGTGGCCACCTTGAACAAGCTTGATCTTCTTTGTTGGCACCTTTGGTTCTCCGTGATCGATCTTGCTCTCCGGTCCTCCTTTGTCGTAGATGATCCACCCGAGGAGTATGATCCATGGCTTTAGCTCCACACTATATGTCAAGTGGAGCAACTAGAGAGCTTGGGTTGCTATACCAAGTAGTCTAGGATGTAGTGTGATGATCTAAGTGTTTGCTATCTGTACACACCATAATATTGCATTATTATATTCCCCATTCTTATTCGTTTTATAAATAAACAAGTGTTTTTGACGCATGTCTGCTACATGTTACAGGTTACAGGTTCTTGGATCTAAAATAGTGAAAATAATGAAAGACGCTGTAAAAGTGAGACTTTGACCAATAAACAGAAGACCCTTGATCAAGCCTACATAAAGATCAGTTCACAAAGCAAGGTTCAAGACGTCTACACAAAGCCACGGTTAAAGTCCACAACAATGTTCACTGGAAAATCTGGAAGAGAGTTAGAAGCTAAATTGAGAAAAGAAATAAAGAAGTAGGAAAACCAGAGAGCCAGGAACCAACACAAGAAGTTTCAGCAGCCAACTCTTCATTTTGGCCGCGAAACCGCGGCCAAACCAGGCTTCGGGCCGCGGTTCCGTGGCGGCCTTGAGAGATTAAAGGATACAAATTTTTACCATATGTTGTGACGGTGCTGACTAGTCAACCTAGGGGTATTCTTGTAAATGGAGACGTGCGAATCACTTGTAACCTAGGGTTTCCTATCCTCTATAAATAGGAACTCTAAATCATTGTAAAGGCTATGCCTCCCTATGCCTCTTTTTATGAATAAAATTTAGAATTCTTTTGGAGAGCATCGATGCCTCTTTTCATATCATGAATTCAGATATGACAACCATGTGTTGATGTTTGGAGAGAGCCATCTGTAAAGTAAGTAGGTAATTTCAATTCTTTCCCTAGGTAATTTTTCATTCTCTGCCCTAGATAAATGTTTTTAAATTCCCTAATGAGCGAGTAGTCTCCTCGCTTGTTAGGGTTAGCTTTAGGGAAGGCTTTTGAGAGATGAGATCTCTCATCCCTTTCTTGTCCATCATACTTTTTAATAGGACTCCATGCATACATGCACATACCGCTCCCTACGGCACCCTATCCCACGAGGTAGCGGTGATACCGTAGTATAAAGGCCCGGTTGTGATGTTTTCCATGGAGGTTAAGGTAAGGATCGATAAAGGAAGGACAAGAACCTAGAGGAAGGAACACCTTCCCTAATGTATCTAATCCCCTTTATTGATAATTACCATAACTCCTCTTAGATCCTAATTTGGGTATAGAAAGCGTTGAGATTTATTTACATTTCCAAACCATTTCTAAACCTAACCCTAGCAAGATTTAGATCTAGATAATCTTAGTATAGATAGATTTAGTTTTTAGATTTAATAATCAATCCGAACACCCATCGGAATTAGCTCGTTTGAGCGATTAGGAAATTCACAACATCCTTGTGAACCCACCCGTACTCACCGGCTAGCTACCAAGCGACGCCGTTCTTGATTGCGGTTATAGATAGTTTTTGAGATAAATGAAATGGCGCCGTTGCCGGGGATGGCGTGTTATTTCCTTTCTGCAATTTCGGGTTAATCTTAATCTATAAAAAATCATAAAAATCTGAAAAATCCAAAAAATAAAAATATATCATCTGTTATTTTTGGAAAGGGTATTTTTGTGAGAATTTTGCAGGATCTACAAACAATTTCAGATCTGGAAAAGTCTGGAGAGAGAAACAGAAAACAAAATATCAAAACAGAAAGGGACTTCAAAATCAGAGCAGCAGAATTTTTTCAGAGATCCGAGCCCTCCATCCCGTCGCGCTTCCGTCGCGCATACCCACCTCAGACCGTGGAAACACGGCCGTCTGGTCAAATCAGAAGTTCAGAAAATTTCTGGGGATCCGAGCCGACTACCCCGCCGCGGAACCGCGGTGGGACCCCCCCTTTGGCCGCGGAAAGGCTGCGGTTTGGTGGCGACACCTGTCTAAATTTGCACTGTAAGCTCCTCTGTTTCTTCTCTGTGAATCTTGATATATCTTCTGTAAATTTGCCTGCAGGACTTCTTTGCGCTTAAAAATCTTCCCCCTTCCAAATAACAAATCTTGTGTAGGATTCTTTGCGCGCGTTTAAAATAAAAATTGATTGTAAGAAATCTTTTCTGTTTTACATATCTTTTCTCAAATTGCAATAACAAAAAAATCTTTGATTGTAAGTGATTTACTGTTTTGCATATCTTTAATCGGATTTTAAGGGGCTTTTGACCAATTCAGATTGGGTGGGGATTTCATCACCCTTCTCAGGACCCCAGAAATCACATAAGGCATTTGCATTGACCATTCTTAATTAAAAAATACTAGACTCAGCCCTAAGGACTTCGAGCTCAATAGGACAGAGGACTAGTTATAGGCATCGGCCGTTTATCTCAACCTGACTTTGCGGTGTCTAGGCAAGTGGTTACTTAATTAGGACCGCTACTTGTAGCGGAGAGCCTCCCACTTACCTGGCACTTACCTGGCCGCAATTGGCGGTGAAGAGGCGGTTTGAGGTCCTATTTCTAGCTCTTTGGAACAGTTAGGAGCTGTCTAGCTGACCTAGGTGACCCTAGATCTAGGCCTGATTGTGCATTTCTTGTTGATTGCATTTGTGTCTAAGCCCTTTATCGAATTTTTTTTTTGCAAAACAAATAAAAAAAATAAGAGGAAAATTTTTATAAAAAGACTTGCAACTTTTGTCGCTAAGAAATCCGTGCACCCCAATCTTCTTTCTCTTCTCTTTCTTCTATCATGGGTACCCCACATCATAAATCTCTTGCCGAACTTTGGTATCCCGAACCTAATTTTGTCTCGTACGTCAATTGTTTCGGTCGATTTAAGGAAGATCCCTCCGTGCCCAAAATATCTTTGAAAGATCAAATAGAAGCGTCTAGGAGAAACAGTTCGACTTTGCAACCCACTTTGTGTCAACCATGTCCACCTTTACCACCTTCGTACGTTGACACCACTTTTTCGAGTCCTGTTGTAACTCCTAAGCCGATGTCTATTGCTGAGCACATTGCTCAATCTCGTACCCAATCTTTCACTCCTCTCCACACATTCAGTTATAGGGATCAACAAGTTCATTCACCTTTCTATCCACAGGTTGATCCTACTCATGTCCAGCCATCCACTTCCTACCAGTCCTACCCGATTTTCCCACCTTCACTAGACCCTGTTTCTACACAGCCTTTTGGGAGTTTCATGTATCCAAACAATTTCGAATCTTTTACTGAAACCCCTTCACCACCCATGTCTAGTTTGGAACAGTCGTTGGCAGCTTATATTGCAGCAACAAACAAAATGACTAGGAATGTGGAAGCGTCCATGGCCGCCCTTATGCAACCTAGTGAACATGTAGCTAGTTTCCAACTTGCTACAAATTCTTCAATGTATGATGGGGCGATGGGACAGAGTGAGAATTTGAGAGGAGCAAGTGAGTTCTACACATTTCCAAATCAAACCTACCCGTATCCAATTGAAACCCACAACTCCTATTTTCCATCGATTGTCCCAAAAGATTCACAAGTTGAAAATAAAACAAATAAAAACGAGTTGTGTGACTTTGTAGTTCTTGATTTGCCAGATTATGAAGAACCCCTTTCGAGTGAAACCACACTTAACCCTTTCGATCTTTACACCTCCAATCTAGAACCTGAATTGATAAATATCCATGCTTTTGATGAGGTGTCAGAAAAAATTGATTTTCACTTGATTGAGGATATAGACGCCGGGAATATTTTGGATGATGAACCAGTAGATTTGATTGCAATTTTATGTCCAATTCATCATCTCGAGTCATTAGATGTTTCTCCCGAACTTCATATGCGTCTTGATTTTGATGATAATGGCATGGATGAGTTAACTATTGAGGAGACTTATGAGGATAGTATTGAGGAGAGTCTTGAGGATAATATTGAGGTTGAACCATTTTTGTTTGATGTGTCGGATTTTCCAATTCAGCCTCCTGAACCTTTAACTGTTATATCACCCTCCCTCCTTTCCATCGTTCCGACCACGCACAAGATCACGCTTGACGACTGTGAGCTTGAAAAATTTTCCTTTGAATCTGACACAGTTCTCACAGCCGATAACACGTACAAGTGTTTCACTTTTTCGGACGATGTTGATGACTCACCGCCCGAGTTTGAGTCCTTTACATTTTCAGATGAGTTAGTCGAACCATCAGACTCGGTTGCTTGCAGTTGTTTCGAACCATTGAAGGAATCCTTCAAGTTCGCGACAGATTACTTAGGTGAGAATAACACTATCCCTAATTCACTCCCTTTCGTCCTTCCTATCGTTCCGACCGTACAAGAGACCGTTACGCTTTCATCTCCAATATCAAGTTCGGCGTACCCATGCTTTCTTGCGAATCTTGAGGGATTTGACCCCATTTCACGACGAGTTGATAGATTAGCACAATCACTTTTAACACTTCGGTCATCACAAATTGCGCTAATTTACTCACTCGAGTTACACCCTCAAGATCGTACTCCACTTCTTTTCCGCCATTCTTCTCCTCCACTGAGACCTTATTCCACTCTTCTTCCCATCCGGTATCGTGTGCTTCTCATTTCTCTTCATTCCACTCCCTCCTTTCACTAACTCTACCATTACCATGATGAGATTTTTGAATGGTTGGTGCTAACCTTTGGCTTGTGTAAGGCCAAGCTTGAGTTTGGGGGAAACCTTGTTGTATATATGTATATATATTTTTTGTTTTCTTTTTCTATAAAAAATGAAAAAAAATTCAAAACATTAAAAATTATAAAAAAAAAATTTGTAAATAAATAAACAGGGGAGTGCCGACATTTTGACCCTCTTGGTGTAGCATGACAGTGAGGACACTGTCAAGTTTAAGTTTGGGGGTATGCTCGGTAAGTCTTCTTTCTTTGCATTCATGTGTACATTTTTTTTGCATTTGCATATTTATTTAAAAACCCATAAAAATTGAAAATTTTCAAAAATTATAAAAATTAATGTATTTAATTTTGGCTTATTTGACTTGAGTTTGACAAATAGGTTAACTAGCTAGGAACGACTAGATCTTAGACTTAGTAAATTAAAAACCCTAAAAGTAATCTTCCTTAAAGTTTAACGGTAGAAAATATATGCCTTTGTAGTTTATTTAGAAATAGGCAAATTTTGAGTTCACTTCTTGGGCTAAGTCGAAACAAAGGAAAAGTATTGATGTTCTTATTAGAGTATAAGTTTGAAAAATAGTTCCTCGCTTAATTCTAGATTCTGAAAATATATACCCTACAAATTTGCTCAATCACGCACCTTGAAACTTGGAATAGTAGAGGAGACCTTGAAATGCTCTTGTCTGAAGTCCTTAGTACGAAGAAAATGAAATAAAAAAAATTCAAGTGTGAATAAAGAAAAAAATGAACACTGGTTTTTGTGATTACTTAAGGCTGTAAAAATAGAAAAATATTTAGCGAGGGTGCTTCATCACCTAGTGCCTTAGACCAACTGGTTTGGGAGTCACTGTTAAAGCCTTGGGTGTTGCAAGACTAGGAATTACGCTTTAAAGTGCAAACGCATTTTGTAATCGGTCGTTGGTACCTCAAGAAGTATTAAAGGTCGCATGAAGGATGTGTAAGCAAAATTCAATTAAAAATTCACCAATTAATAAGTACTTTGGACAACAGACAAGGGTATGCTTGCTTGATTTGAATTTCCAAGTGTAGGGGTGATTTATACACACACGTGGGGATATGTGATTGGAGTTTAGATGAGAGAAAGGAGTGAAGAATAGAACTTGTATCTTTAGTAGAGTTGATAGAAATTCCTAAGTGGAGATGGAACCCTAGAAGGAAAACTTAAGAGATGCCGAAAGCTAAGTAAGTCTATAGAACATATATAATCTTAAGTTAGATGATGAGGAAGTGTGAAGAATATGGGTGGATAATTTGCAAGTCGACGATAATAGAATTCCTTGTTAGAAAACCTAATTGGAGAACAAAAGTCGAAAAGCCAAATTGATAGGATTTTGTGGGTAGTATCCGCTGAAAACCCTCAGGAGACAACACTCCTCCTACTAGGGACACCTAGAGGTTTAACGGCTTGTTGCACGTGCTCAGTGCAATCGCGTTTCCCTGCGAAAGTGCAGTTAGGTTTTTTGTAGACAATAAAAAAAATACGTTTGCTCGAGGACGAGCAAAAGATAAGTTTGGGGGTATTTGTTCACACCATAATATTGCATTATTATATGTCCCATTCTTATTCGTTTTATAAATAAACATGTTCTTTTGACGCATGTCTGCTACATGTTACAGGTTACAGGTTCTTAGATCTAAAACAGTGAAAACAATGAAAGACGATGTAAAAGTGAGACTTTGACCAATAAACAGAAGACTCTTGATCAATCCTACATAAAGATCAGTTCACAAAGCAAGGTTCAAGACGTCGACACAAAGCCACGGTTAAAGTCCACAACAAGGTTCACTGGAAAATCTGGAAGAGAGTTAGAAGCTAAATTGAGAAAAGAAATAAAGAAGTAGGAACACCAGAAAGCTAGGAACCAACACAAGAAGTTTCAGCAGCCAACTCTTCATTTTGGCCGCAGAACCGCGGCCAAACCAGGCCTCGGTCCGTGGTTCCGCGGCGGCCTTGAGAGATTAAAGGACACAAATTTTTACCATATGTTGTGACGGTGCTGACTAGTCAACCTAGGGGTATTCTTGTAAATGCAAACGTGCGAATCACTTGTAACCTAGGGTTTCCTATCCTCTATAAATAGGAACTCTAAATCATTGTAAAGGCTATGCCTCCCTATGCCTCTTTTTATGAATAAAATTTAGAATTCTTTTGGAAAGCATCGATGCCTCTTTTCATATCATGAATTCAGATCTGACAACCCTGTGTTGATGTTTGGAGAGAGCCATCTGTAAAGTAAGTAGGTAATTTCAATTCTTGCCCTAGGTAATTTTTCATTCTCTGCCCTAGATAAATGTTTTTAAATTCCCTAATGAGCGATTAGTCTCCTCGCTTGTTAGGGTTAGCTTTGGGGAAGGCTTTTGAGAGATGAGATCTCTCATCCCTTTCTTGCCCATCATACTTTTTAATAGGACTCCATGCATACATGCACATACCGCTCCCTACGGCACCCTATCCCACGAGGTAGCAGTGATACCGTAGTATAAAGACCCGGTTGTAATGTTTTCTATGGAGGTTAGGGTAAGGATCGATAAAGAAAGGACAAGAACCTAGAGGAAGGAACACCTTCCCGAATGGATCTAATCCCCTTTATTGATAATTACCATAACTCCTCTTAGATCCTAATTTGGGTATAGAAAGCGTTGAGATTTATTTACATTTCCAAACCATTCCTAAACCTAACCCTAGCAAGATTTATATCTAGATAATCTTGGTATAGATAGATTTAGTTTTTAGATTTAATAATCAATCCGAACACCCATCGGAATTAGCTCGTTTGAGCGATTAGGAAATTCACAACATCCCTGTGGACCGACCCGTACTCACCGGCTAGCTACCAAGCGACGCCGTTCTTGATTGCGGTTATAGATAGTTTTTGAGATAAATCACTATCACTTTCTTGCCTCTTCACTTGTTTCTCAACTCATGAGAAGGGTAGTGAAAATGAAGATGATGAAGATGGAGGAAACTCAAGAGGAGGGAGGTGATGAAGAAAAATGGGAGCTCAAGAATAATGAAGCATGCATGAGAGAGAAAATCAACACAAAGATTTTGTGTATGAATTCTCATGAATAAACAAGTGTAGCCATGCTTCAATATTAACTACAAATGAATAAAGAATTCATTTGTGAACTATTGAAGCCATGCCACTCACCATGCCTCCCTCTCCTTAATTTCCACGTCATTTACATTATAATTAAATGGAAAATTCCATGATGAGGTGTCCACCTTTTAGAAGGTAATCTGTAATAAAATACGGATTACAGTCTGCTGTATATACATACTTGCATTCGGATAAAAACACGAATGCCCAAAGAGATAGAATAACACGATGAACTTAATACTAGAATATACATATTGAAATACATATATGTAAACTATTAAATCAATATCTGATTTAATAATCCGGCTCAAACCCGAGCCAGTTAGTATTACCAACTGTCCGATCGAAAGTCCGAGTACAAAGTACATCAATCGATCGAGACCCTGCACGTATCCAATACGGCTACTACATCATTTCGCCTGAACCAGGGAAACCCTCTGTATGGGACTCTAAAAACTCGACAGTATGCCAGCAGTGAGTTACTGAATAAATCCATAACCACCAGCACATCAGCGGCACTAGCTGTACATAACTGCTAACCGGGTACCTGTCGAAAAAGAAGGCCGACGAGCAAACTCATCCGGATCCCTACTAAGCCTATCTGTGATAATCTCCGTACAGTCTGGTCTCTTCTTCTGAGAGTATCGCATACCGGGTCCAGGCGGTGGTAAACGTCAGACCCTAATAACCTAGTAATTCATTCTGATGTGGCTTAGGACCAATCCGGGAAACTACTGATCAGCCTATCAGTAAATTCTAACTTCCTTAGCCAAGGTCTTATGGTCCCGACCAATCAAACACGGTGCGATATCGACTCCCAATACCGGGAGAGACGAACCCTCGACAATCGCTCACTTCCTCCAGGTGGCTCGGGAGTATACCCAACCAAAACCTATTTGCACGACTCAGTAGAGCCGTGGTAAGGTAGTGATCAAAGCACAGTGGGAACTCACATGAGAAAAATGACAATCTCATGTCCAAAGACTAACCTATACTCATGTCACCTGAGAACTTCCATCTGACGATATGATAGTACCATCTGGAAGTCCTCGGTGAGTCCGTCCGGTGTACTCACCCTTAGTGAGCACCTGTATAAGATCTTAGGTCTAAAGACCAATGGTTGCAGGACCAAACCATCGCCCCTCATCGGGGTCTAGAAATGTATACACTTGTCTACTCCGGAATATCAATGCCCAGTCTCGATACTCCCACGACTAGGGACCATTTAAGGATGTGCGTACCGACTACCCAGCTCTCATAAGTATGATCGTCATCACAACACAGATTGTCTAGCAATGATCCTACGGGTTTTATCAATATGTATAAAAGATATGTAATAGCAAGTAAAACATGCACATGTTAAGATAAAGACAAACCAGATAGCATATTACCATATCGAGCAAGACTGTCCTGTACATATATATGTCCAAGCATCCATATGTATACATATACAATAATGGCATCTAGGGCATACATATCCAACAGGAGCTGCTGCCCAAATTTCAAGGACAAAAATGTTTTCAAGATAGTATACAAACCATTGCATTTTTCATGTAATATTACTTATACTTTTAAAAGAAGGATTTGAATTCATTATGCCGATATTTCAAAACCGCACCTCCATTATTTTCCGAAACAAAGTTTAGATTTCTAGGCTTTCGGCTTACTTGGATCATGATGGGGTCCTATAGACTTCACGTGATTCTTGTGCCGGTCGCGTGCCAATTCCGGGTCGTGATAAGTTTCGTGCAAACAGATGGAGGAATTGAATGCAACTATGGCCACACTCATGCAACCTAATGAACCAGCAACTAGTTCCCAAGTAGCTCAAAATTTTCCCATGTATGATGTGGCAATTGAACAATGTGATGATTTGAGTAGTGAAAGTACGCAATCCACACTTCAAAATCAAAACTACCCATTCCCAATTGAATTCCACAACTCCAGTTCCGAAAATCTATCAAGTATCCTAACTGATTCACTAATTGAAGATAGAATGTTTAATGAGTTGTGCGACTACGTAGTATTTGATTTACCCGATTGTGAAGGGTCTTTTCTAGTAAAACCAATGCCACTCCTTTTGAAATCTACATCTCCACTCTAGAAACCCAACCGATTAAAAACCATGCTTTTATTGAGGTGTTTGAGAACCTTAAGTTTGACTTGATTGAGGATATAGATGTTGGGTATAATTTTGATGATGAATCCACAAATTTGGGTGGGTTTTTATCACCATTACAACACGTTCTTTCAGAACCATATGGACATCATCCCGAACCATTAACTGTTTCTCCTGAACCCCATTTACTTCTTAAGATTGTTGATAATGATTTGATCGATTGCATGGAGGATATTGATTTTGAGGTGAATTTAGAGGAAATCTTTGAGGATAAACATGTTTTATTGGATGAGTCAGATTTTCCGATTCATCATGTTTCCTCTATTGACTATGAACTTCCTCCCGCGCTTCTAACCGATACCATTCCTCGGTTACTTCCCTCCATCATTACTCTACCACAAGACCACTTGATATCTTCATTTCCTTCATCTGGTTTACCAAATTAGGTCGGCCCATGTTTTCTTGCAAATCTTCAAAGGTTTGACCCCATTTCTCATAGTATTAATAAATTACTGCGGTTAAACAATTTCAATTTCAAATCACTACAGACCGTACTAATTTATTCAATCAATTTTCAAACTCGAGTTCGCACTCCATTTCTTTCTCCTTTCCGTTGATCTCCTCATATACTTGGACCGTATACCACTTCTGTCCACGCACGGTCTCGTGTATCCATCATTTCTTTTCTCTACGCATTCTTTCACCAGCCATGGGCAAATCATGATAACATTTTTGAATGGTTGGTGTTAAATTTTGGCCTATGTAAGACCTTATATAGATTGAAACTGTTCCCTCCCCCAACTTTAAACTTCAACGCTTAACAGTAGAAACACTGTTTCACTTAAGTTTGGAGGGACCTTTTTGTGTATATATATTTTGTTTTCTTTTCTAAAAAAAATAATTAAAAAAACACAAAAACAAAAAGAGAACCGACGATTTTGACCCCTCAAAAAATTTGACCCTCTTGGTGTAGCATGACACTGAGGGCACTGTCAAGTTTAAGTTTAGGGGTGTGCTCGGTAGGCATCTCTATGTTTTGCATTCATTTGTATATTCTGCATTTACATACATATTTAAAAACCCATAAAAATCAGAAAATTTCTAAAATATAAAAATTTTGGCGTCAAGTGAGCTAGTGGGAGAACTTAGATTCGAAATTCCTACGGTTTAGTTTAATAAGATAGGACCAACTAAATTCTATTCTTAGATTTTGAAAACCTGTTTGAGTTTAACTGTAACTAATATACGTCTTTGCATCACACTACACGTGTTGTGAGTTTTGAAAATTAGATGATAAGTCTGATATATCTTAAAACTTTTAAATTGATAAACTATTTTTTAGGATCAAATAAGTTTGTTCTGAAATAAGTAATATCAAGAATATATTATAAAGAAAAGTGGATATGAAGGGATATTATTGAGACCTTAATAGAAACCAAGTCTAAAAAATAACCCATCTGGAACTTGTTTGGAGCGATTACACACCTTATCTACACAAACACGTTTATTACCTTGAAAAGAATTGAACAACTGGTTATATCTCCATTCTCATTAAATTGCATTAATTTTCACGCTAAAATAAGTCTTTTTGTTTTAGGGACTAGGTAACTTAGGTAATTAAGTCCGCCGGGATGTCTCTATACCTAGTGCCCTAAAACCGACTGGTTTAAGTGCATTGGCCCAAAGCTCGCTAAGAAGCTTAGAAAGTCCAATTTAAAAGAAAGTCAAGCAAGTGTTCTCTCCGAGTTAAAATTCCTAACGGTTCTTTGTGTGAGAATAATCTTGACATAAGACAAGTTTTTATAAAAATATTTTTAACAGAAATATGAAGGTTTTATCTTATGATAAAGACTATTGCACGTTTACGAAGGTGTGTATGAAACGAAAACAAGTAAAAGGTGGAGTGAAGAATAAGACCTAGTTTCCTGTTAAGGAAGATGGAAATTCAGAATTTGAAATCTAGCTGGAAAACGAAACTTGAGAAAAACTTAATTCTTTACAAACTTGCGTGATCCTTTTGAAGGTTATCCGGTCTTTATTTTGTGACATGATGACTCTAATTGAACTTTTTGAAACATAACGACACTATTTTGCACCGCACGTAAAGACGTATAGAATCTTAAGTTAAATAAGAAGTGAGGTGTGAAAAATAAGGGTCGATATTTCAACTTTGGGATAGTAGAATTGCTAGCTTTGAAGCTAAACCCAAGAATTACAATTGACAGTTATTTTGCAAAACTAGCTTGACGGGATTTTGTGGGTGTAATCCGCTGAAAACTCTCAGGAGACAAAACTCCTCCTACTAGGGACACCTAGAGCTTTAACGGCTTGTTGCACAAGCTCAGTGCAATCGCGTTCCCTGTGAAAATGAGATTAGGATTTTTTTTTGCTCGGGACGAGCAAAAGATAAGTTTGGGTGTATTCGTTCATCACGAAAAACTGCATTTCAATACCGCTCATTCATTATCATTTTTATGATATATCGGTATTATTAATCCGTGTCTGCTCAATAAGTAGAGATTACAGGTATTCATGACAAAATACTGGAAACACATTCAAATGTATGGATACGATATTTGTGAGCCGACACTGCAACCGGAACAGAAAACCGATCAGTATTTATAGAGTTTTGCAAAACAATTCAAGTATACTCATCTTTATTCAAGAATGGTCCAACATATTGCAACATGATACAAATGTGAACACAAACTCTTTTGATGCATGAATCATGGTGGAGCAGCCTAGCACAAGTGGGCATACAAGTTAGCTATAAAATCATGACTTATGCAAATGGATACACAAGTGGGCATGGGTCATGAGTGAAGAATAAAGTATGATGTGATTTTAAAATATATTTTCCCTCCAAATCTACAGATTAATATTCAAGTGTTTATAAAAGAATCAAACAACACCAGAAAGATCATGGAGAGGATATAAGATCACTACAAGAAAACGAGCCTTACCACTATACAGTAAATCGTCAGAATTGGCCAAAATCCCAATACCATCGGTCCCAACTACCTCTTTTTGGCTCCAATTTTCTTTTTTTCATTCCATGTTGCCACATCATCTTATTTTTATTGTTTGTTTTTGTTGATTTTATGCCTATAAATACCATAACATATAGAAAGCTCAAGGAGACCTTGGACAATATTTAGACTACCATTTTTCTCTCTTTCATTTTGTAATTTTGTTAAAACTTTGTACATAGTAGTTAGTTTATCTTGAGTTCCTTTCCTTCTCCTAATCTTGCAACCTCTTCATTGAGCTTGCAAGTTTAGGTTTTGGTTATTGAACTCATGGTTTGTATCATCAATTTGAACTTAATGAAGCTTTCATTTGTGCACTTAGGTTCTTAGTATTTCTATCTCTTTTACTTTCTTGAAATTTTGTTTTTTGCCACTTACTTATTTACAATATGTTTTCTTTGATCGCTTCTATTTTGTATTCTCCTTTGATGTTGGTTATGGTTTGTGAATAGTGATATTGTTAATGAAAGAGATTGGTTATGTAAGTTAAGAATCTCTTTTGCTCATTTTCTTTGTCCGATACTTGCTAATTGAACTCCGCCCAAATATCACACAAGATCTCCGTTAAGAACCCTACCCTACCACGGTAGCGGTGATCCCTAACCGTGATCGGTTGCGTTTGGTTTGGCCGGAAGCGAAAGTCAAGTGATAAGAATGGACGGACAAAGGTTAATAAGCCGAATTCCACAAATACCGTGCTTAAACACCCTAATCCATGTTGTTGCCGATTACTTTATCTTCAATAGTCAAGTTAGGTATAAAGGAATGAGTAAGGATTTTCCTAATTTACACTAACCTATCTCTATCCATAACAAACTTATATTTTGCATATATAAACATATAGGGTAGAATCGAACATTTCGGACCTTTGGCTCAACTCGTGAGAACAAGAACGTAAAACGCACCATCTCCATGCGGACGACCCGTACTCATCACGGCTAGCTACAAACGATGCAGTCTTGATTGCGGTTAACTTTAAAATTAGATACGACACGCGTAAAATCTCTTTCGATCAGAGGCTTCAGAGCGGGACTGTTTCCGTCATTACTCCTAACTGGGCCGTCGAACCGAGAGATCACGGGATTATTGATCCATAGAGAAAAAAAGAACCTAGAGGCAGAGAACGCCAGACCGTGGGCAGGAGGCAAGTAGAAACTCTCGCTCTGCCAGCTCCGGATGCACCGGCACCTTTTGACATTGAAGGATATGTATCTCAATGTCATTTATTTTTGAATTGTGATTAGTGATCCGAGTAGCACGCTTTTATCATTTAGGACTTTTGAGTTTCGATGATTTAGTTTCATGATTGATATTTTCGTGCACCATAGCTGCTCCTGAAGGATATTTTCCTTTGTGCACAGTTGTTACACTTGATTTATATTTATTACATCCATTACACTTGATTTGTGATTTTATGCATATCCATTGCACTCTATGTTATTTTGTACATGCAGTTGCAAATATTTATGATTTCATACACTTCAGTATACTCGATTTTGATTTCGTGTATGCTGTATACCGCTGATTTTGATTCATACACTTGATGTGGTCCACATGCGCTTTCGATGCATTGATATGATTTTCGTGCATGCCAGTTGCGCTAGATTTATGTTTTTGTCCACAGTGTGCACTTGATATTTGTTTTCGTGTATAGATTTATGTTTTTGTGTACCGTGTGCACTTGATATTTATTTTTGTGTACCGTGTGCACTTGATATTTGTTTTCGTGTACCCTATTGCACTAGATACTTTTGTGCAGACCTGATGCACTTGATTTAGATTTTCACACATACTCGGCGCACTTGATGCAGTTTTGTGCATATTTGATGCACTTGAGAATGGTCGTGCACACCTGATGCACTCGACAGATGCTTTCGTGTGCACCTATTGCACTCGGTTTTCATTTTCGTGCACATTTGTGGCACTTTGATTTGACTTTGATTTTCATGCGCAACAGACGCATGTGGTATTTTCGTGTGAGCCTGTTGAGATTGGTTCTTTTTTAGCATCGCATTTTATGATATATACTATATTATATTGTAACCAAGCAGGGCTGGTCTGAGAACAGTATCTGAGTGTTTTTGCATGCATCGGTATTTACTGAAGAGGTTTTCAATAAGAGCTAGTCTCACTATTTTCCCTATGTGTCAGTGAGCGACACAAGATTTTTTCAAAAAGAAAACCCTTCTAAATCATTTTTTAAAAAAAGCGGGACGTATATTTTAAATGGTAGATTTTGTAAAATGACATATTTCTTTATAGTTTGTATGATTTGCATAGTGTTGGATATAGTGCCCTCAAGGCAATTATTGTAATTGCAGGTACGCGATTATGATAATTGAGGGAGGACCTATATAGGTAGAACAATCATACTCGAAATGATGGTATGCTATCTGGTTTTTCTTTATCATTGATGTGTACATGTTTTACTTGTTATTACGTGTCGCTAATACATAATGATGAAGCCCCTAAGATTCTTGCTTGACTACCAGTATTATGATGGCGATCATATACGTGAGAGCTGGGTGTTCTATAAGCACATCCTTAAATGTCCCTAGTCGTGGGAGTATCGAGAATGGGCATTGATATTCCGGAGTAGACTAGTATATACGTTTTGAGACCCCGACGATGGGCGGTAGCCGGTCTCACAAACCATTGGTGTTATGTCATGTAATATAGTATACAGGTGCTCACTGGAGGTGAGTACACTGGACGGACTCGCCGAAACTTCTAGATGGTATTATAACTATCGTCAGATGGAAGTTCTCAAGTGGCATGAATACAGGTTAGTTCTTTGACCTGAAGTCTTCATTTGTCTCATGTGAGTTCCCACTGTACTTTGATTACTACCCTACTACTGCTCAAAGGAGTCGTGCAAACGGGTTTTAGTTGGGTACAGTCCTGAGCCACATGAAGGCAGTGGTCGACTGTCAGGGATTCGTCTCTCCTAGCATTACGAGTTGATGTCGCGCTGTGTTCAGTTGGCTATTACCAGAAATCCATGGCCACGGTGGGTGATATTTACTGATAGTTGATCGGTAGTATCTCAGTTGGTGATGAGTTAGACTCAGACACGACTTATCGGATTAGTAGGGGTCTGATGTTATCCACCCCTAGACCCGATATGCGATACTCTTTGACGAAGAGACCGGACTGTACGGAGATTGTCACATTCAGGCTCAATAGGATAAGGTCGCACTTGATTGTCGACCCCCTTTTCGACAACTACATGGGTAGCCGTTACGTACAGCTAGTGCCGCTGACGTGCTTGTGGTTAAACCCAATGCCAGCGTATTTTCGAGTCTTTAGAGTCTCACACAGAGGGTTTTTCCCGGTTCTGGTGACAGATGTAGGAGACATACGGTGGTACGTGCAGGGGGTCCGATTAAATACGTGTGCACGATACGCGGACTTTAATCGGATGATTGATAATACTAGCCAACTTAGGATTATGTCAGATTATTAAATCAGGTTTTGATTTATTAGTTTATATATGTATTTTGATACATATATTTTAGTATTATTGTTCACTATTTATTTTCTCTCTTTGGTCCTATCCGTATTTTTTTTACGGATATGCGTATATGTAGCGATACATATACCAGGTGAAGTATTCCATATTTATATGGGAATGCTTCTTGGAGAAGAACACCTCATATTTATTTTTCTATTTAGAAAAATAAAAAGGGAAATGAGTTGGAAATGAGGTGTAAAGTGAAGCATGGTGCAAACAATGTAGAGAGGTATGGCTTTACTTTTTAATGTTAAAATTCATTTGGATGCACTATTGCACCACCGTTGATATTTATGTAGCCATTCTTTTTTAATTGATGACTTGATGATTATTTATCATGACTTGAGCTTATGCTCCATGGTTCCTTCATGCTTCAACCTCCTTCACCTTCTTCTTCTTCTTGCTCTCTATTTGAGCATAATTCAAGAGAGAGAAATTTAGTGAAGTATTCCTACATCACCGATCATCCAAATCTAGCGCGTTTGGATCATCGGTTAGAACCTCCTCCGCATTCCCTCGGGTGGATCGTCTTCGGTAAGGGTGGTCAATTCTCAAGCACGATCCTGGTGGCTACGAGCTTGGAGGGGTCTTCCACAATTGGGTGGACATGCGACAAAGGTTGTATTTCTCAACCTCTTGCTCTTATAGTATTACTAGTTAAGATATATGGTTCGAATCCTGGGTTTTACGGGACTCCGGTGCTCGAAAGAATTTTTTTTTTGCTTTCGCCTCGCCCGCGGCCTCCATGGTGCGGGAGACGGATCCCAACATGGTATCAAGGCCACCCAAACACCATAAAATAGTGTTTGACGATACTTCAAGTTTCAAAACCGAAAACTCCATTTTAAAAACCCAGTTTCTGTTCGAAATATTTTTTGTCTCTAAAATTTTTTTAAACAAGTGCAGAAGCTTACTCTAGATTAGATAGTGACACACAATGAAAACGAGAAGATTTCATAATGATTGGGCCGGCGAGAATCTTGTTTTGGCCAGCTTCACCTTTTCACTATTCATATCTGGAGCTCGTTTTCATGCAGTGTCTTGGGTTTTGTAAATTGGTATTTTTGGTGTTGTTTGATTTATCCCAAATTTCACTTTGTGTCATCTTACCTTTGGGACAACTCGGTAGTTTTAAAAACTCAAACTTTTGCATCATCGGTATCTGTGATGTTGTATATGTGTTGTTGAACGTCGTCTAATTGCTATATGTTCATTTAGATGGGGTTGCACACATTCTTGTGTTGCTTGCTTCTGCGGTTATATATATCTGGTTATGGTTTGTACGGGTTGTCATGATGGATAGCCTTGTGTGCAATGTTAGATGTTTAGTTCAGATTCATTTATATATTTTTTATGCGGGGCGAGCGTCCGACATGTGGACTACCGTCTGCCAGTTTGTATATTCTTTTATTGGGACACGGCCGGGTTGAGGTTGATGTCACCGTTGTATATATATTTTCTTTTTTGTACTAGGATTACCCTGCGGAGGAGTGATTGAATAGCTGGGTTCTAAAAGGCAATGGGCCCGCAGCTCATGGCACTAAGACCGGGGGGACCTTACTCTAGAATTGACGGGCTATTCACCATACCCGTAGGGGGTATAGGTTGACCCACGGAGGGGTTCTCAAGTTACCGGATTCCGTGAAGTGCTGGGTGGCCCAATCACTTTGTTCATTAGGATTTCCTCACTTCGGGGCTTAGTGGGTAACTTGCCGCACTCGTAGGGGTCTAGGATCTTCATTACACTGGCTATCCACACAACAGGGGAACGTCGCGTCTTATTTATGGCTCAAATGAAACACGGGGCTCCTAAATTATCCGCTATTCCATATTGTTGTTCGCATGCTTGTGATGATTTTATCTGCCTGTGATGACTATTATTTACCTGCGATGTTGATATATATATATATATATATATATATATTTTTAGTATATGCTTCTATATGTTTTGCATCCGCGCTAGTTCAGGCCCCGCTCTGCCGTTAGTTAAGTAACCTGATGGTACATGATGGGGCCCAGTGGCGAATGCGGATGGCATATAAAAAGCATATTATTTTGGTTATTTCTTTTATGGCTTGGAAACATAAAATGATGGGAACACATTATCTAAATAATGCAAGGAAAAATAAACCTAAATGATATTGTCGGAACTAATTTTAAAACTACTCGGCTTTCTTCAAAACTCATAGTGGTAATCTTTTGCTTTGCATAGAGGTATTCGGTTAGGAATATCCCGCGCCTCATTCTATGAGGGAAAAGCCTTGATCCCTTCATTGGGAGTTCGCTCTTAAGCAAAAGTTTATGTTACTAGTTTTAAAAAGCGGAGCTTAAACCACTCCATTTCAAAGACACTCGAGTTCCTTCAACGATATCAAGTTCATTACGTTAAAGTTTTTTCGCCAAAACCACCTGTAGCCCTCCGTCATTTCAGATAAGTACCTTGTAGTATTCGTGCTATGTACGTTGGTCTCTGTTCCCCTCCGAATGGCGGCGCGACGACAGAGAGATGTCTTGCCTGAGATTCGGGGCAGATGCTATTTGGTTTTATCCGTCCACCTCTCCGAAGATGCCAAGTTGATTTCTGGCACCGTGTATCGAAGGTTTAGACGGATGCAGCCGATATAGCAGACTCATCAGATTCCCCCTCTCTTGAGGGGTTTTTGATTGTGGGGACGCTCTTCCCTGCAGGCGCAAGCCCTTGCAGTTAATTACGCTACCGCGTCGCGGTAACAATTTTCTCCTTCTCCAGATGTTCACTTCGTGTCGTGGGTGTTTGTTTTGTTTGTGGTTGCCCGTGGATTGTATACAGAGACTAATTTATGTCGTCGCCCATAGGACGTGGATTAGTCCAAATCCGTATTTTCTTAGATTTGGGTTTGGGGTTTTGGTTCGAGGATACGTAAGCCATATTTGAGGCTAAGATCAACTCAAACGTTTGTTAAGAATACGTTAGTCTAATTTGAGACTAAGATCAACTTAACGGGATCGTTTAGATCCGACAAAAGAGCATTTGGGGGCTCTATTGTTCTAGTTTAAGGACATAGTGGTCCATTGCCAGTTTAGGAACATAGTGGTCCATCATTCCCATTTTGGGGACGAATATTGGTTTAAGGACGCATTGGTCCATGAGTTTAAGGACCCCATAGTCCGTATTACCAGTTTAGGGACATGGTGGTCCATCATTCCCATTTTGGGGACGAATATTGGTTTAAGGACGCATAAGTCCATGAGTTTAAGGACCCCACAGTCCGTATTACCAGTTTAAGGACATAGTGGTCCATCATTCCCATTTTGGGGATGAATATTGGTTTAAGGACGCATAAGTCCATGAGTTTAAGGACCCCACAGTCCGTATTACCAGTTTAGGGACATGGTGGTCCATCGTTCCCATTTTGGGGACGAATATTGGTTTAAGGACGCATAAGTCCATGAGTTTAAGGACCCCACAGTCCGTATTACCAGTTTAGGGACATGGTGGTCTATCGTTCCCATTTTGGAGACGAATATTAGTTTAAGGACGTATAAGTCCATGAGTTTAAGGACCCCACAGTCCATAGCAATATGTGGTTGTCGGGACCCGTCACCTCTCTGACGACGTTGAAGAATTACAACGATAAATATCAGAGGAGTTTGGAGATGTACCCTTGAACCGGATGTAAATTGATTTGAGAGAGCAGTTATGCTCAGTTCAATTTAATTTGAGAAATTACTGCCAGAATTAGGTTAAGTCCATTTGAAAATGTTTAACATTTTATTTGTGTTTGACCTGTCAGGCCTTTATTTGGGCTCTGCCCTTTTTAATAATGCACTGCATTTTTTAATTGGTCTGATAGACCTTTAAGTTGGGCTTTGCCCTTTTTAATAATGCACTGCATTTTTATTTGGTCTGATAGACCTTTTAATTGGGCACTGCCCTTTTTAATAATGCACTGCAATAAATGTTCTGACAATGCCCCACGTGGCTTGTCAGGCGCTTTGCGCCAATTGAGGAGCGCAAGGCGCAAATTCACGTGGAGGTGACACGTGTCACGCGCTGGTGAGCGCAAGTCTGTTAGCGCAGTACGCTGCGTCAGTGCGCTGCTGAAGTGTGGCGCACTCTGGTGACTTGCGCCAAACCAAGAGAGCAGTGCTCTGTTTTTAGAAGCGCAAGGCGCAGTTGTTCTGTGATTGATACGTGGCACTCTCTGGTGGATTGCGCCAATCCAAGGAGCACAACAGTGCAAATTTCAAAAGTGCAAGGCACTGTTTTATATCTTGATCAAATTTAGATCAAAGAAAACAAGTTTTTCTTGTTCCAGAAAGCTTCTACCTCAATATTTCAAGAACCAGTGGTTCATCAAAAGGCAATGCCTTTATATAGATCGAAAGATCTAATAATGAAGTAAATTACTTCTGTTTTATTATTTTATTTTTATTTTTTATTCAAGATCTTGATCTTATTCTTAGATCTTTGATCTTTTTAGAAGAACTTCTTCTTTTTTCCAAAGGTTTACCTTTTTCTCTCCGAGTTCTTCTCAAAGTTTTTAGAGGAGTTCTGTATCTCTATCTCTCTGTGTCTCTTAGACTTGCAGTCTAGGGGCCTTTATATAATGCCAATTGATTTGTTAAATCAGTTAAAGAGATCTTTCTCAGAGTGATTTAGGGATTTTTCCCCACCGTTGGATGTTTGATCCAAGGGCTTCTGTTTTACAGAAGATAATCTTCTTGTTTTAACAAGATTAGAAAGATGAATTTTAATTCTGTTTTAGTGCTGGCACAGTTGGTGCAAGCGCACCTGCGCTTGACACGTGTCGCGCAGGGCAACTGCGCTAGCGCAACTGCGCTGACACGTGTCGCGCAGCGCAGAGCGCAGCGCAACTGCGCTGACCCGTGTCGCGCAGCGCACAGCGCAAATCATCTGAAGCGTTGCTTCCTTCATTTTTATTTTAAATAGAGCCTGGCTCTGATTGGGTGCGCTGTCTTGGGCGCAGCGCTGGCGTGCCAGCTTTTGACATGTGGCGCGCTACGCGCAGCGCAAGGAATCTGAAGCGTTGCTTCAATTTTTGAATTTTTGAAATTCAAACAGAGCTTTGCTCTTATTGGGCGAAACAAATGCCCCCCACCGTTGCACTCACGTGGCGCACACGTGATTGCAGCGGTGGTAAGATCCTAGCCGTTGGATCAACTCAGGAGTTGAAGGGGCGCACAAGCGCCTATAAATAGGACCCTTGGTCCTCAACAGATAATTATCATCTTCAAGATTTTTAATTTCAGAACTTCAGAGCCTTGCTCTTGTTTTTCAAGAACTTCAGAGTTAAAACTCTAGAAAAATCTTAGGTAAAATTTAACTTAATTTTAATTAATAGAGCCTTGCTCTCACAGATCTTTAATCTAAAGAAAACCCCTTTGGGATTTCACCAACAGAGCCTTGCTCTCAAGAATCCATAGATCTAAAGAGATCTTGTTTCAGGGTTCCCATGAACAGATCTTTGCTCATGGACAAAATATAGATCTTTTTGATCTAAAAATGAAGAACTCTTAAGAGTTTTCATGGATCTCTAAGATCCCAAATTTTTTAATTTCTAGGAGTTAATTAATTTTTTTTTCTTTTAATGGATTCTCTCATCATCATTACAGAGCTAGGCTCTTTTAAGGAATTTTATTCTCTTGAGACCAGAGTTTGACAAGTGTCACTCTGTGACAGAGCTTTGCTCTGAAAGGGGATATTTTCTCCTGTCTCTAGAGATTTCTCATTTAATGAGAGTATTCTTTTGGGGATGTACTCATTAATTGACAGTCCCATCCAATAATGGGCTGTCTTATTAACTGATGCATTGTCATCCAGATTTTGTGGGTCCACTTTTGGTCCCCTTTCCACTGCATTGCAGTGTGGTACAAATTTTAAAATACCAAGCGTTGGGCTTTTAAAATTAAATCATGATACTGACGGCTGAATCTCGTTTTTCTTTGCAGGCAATCATGTCTGCTGATCTTTCTTTCCCATTTGTTCGCTCAGAGGGAGGATTTCCTGACGCGCCGGTGGACCGGGAGGTGCTCGCTCTCATTAAAGATCATAACCCCGAGTATAAGAACCTTCACTTATGGGGTAGGTGGTATAGTGAAATCATCAAGGGTCGCCGAAGCTTCGGTTGCGCGACTCCGTCAGAGCCTATCTCGTCAATCCCCTATGCGGATGAACCCCCGGTGAAGTATGCCGTGGAGGTCGTGAACTGGAATTCGGAGGATCTTCTCCAGCCTTCGATTGCTGCCGTTCCCGTGCAGCCGCCGCCAGCCGTGGACATTTTGGGGCGGCGCATATGCCAGGGTGAGGCACGCCCTTGGGGACAACCTTATAATATTGGATTGACCCCTCGACAACCGGCCGGATATTTGCAGTAGGCCAGGTACATCCTATCAGCGAAGAGGACACATCTGATGAAGATTGGTCTGTACTCCGCCGTCTACGTCTCATTGTTCGAGTACCCTGTTCCCCCGACGTGGTGGGTTAAGGCACTCATAGAACAATGGAACTTCCCTATCCATACCTTCCTTCTATCGGATAGGGAAGTCTCCATCTCCTTGGAAGAGTTCGCTGAGATCTCGGGTTTGCCGGTGAGGGGGAGCATTATGAGGAGCTGCTTCCTCCTGACGAGTATGTCTTCGCCACCAAGCCACTGGTAATGGGCCTAACGCCGGAGAATGCTCTTCAGCACCAGTTTCCGAGCCTGGTGAAGGTGCTGAATATATATGAAGGTCTCTATTTGGAATCGGGAGTCCGGTGAGTTAGTTTTTCCGATTTTACCGCCCGCTTCCTTCGACCGGAGATTCTATCGCAGCGGAGTGAAAAGTTCGCCAAGCTCGAAGACCCCTTCGGCTTCGTCTTAGATCGTCGACCAGTATTGGAAGACGATCAAAAGGATTTCTATCTCCTCGATGCCGCCATCATGCCCTTATCAGAAATCGCCGCCCCGGGCATTGATGAGGAGACCTTCTTTCTAGGGTTTCAGGGATTATGGCTATGCTGTTTCGCGCTCCCCATGCACCCGCGCTACATGAGGCCGTCCGTTTTCTACCCAGCGCATCGGATGGTGGCTGGCATACAGTTGTCGATCGGAATCGCCGGGTTGGCCCACCTATACCATGGACTCAGCGTGGCGGCGGACGCAAATGAACCTGGGGTGCAACCTGCCAATTTCCCGATGCACTACTTCACTTCGTGGATGGAAATGCATGTGCTCGGGGTATTCGGCATTCATAAGAGCCCCTCGTTTTTCGATAAGTGCAGACTCCCAAGAGTTATGCGGCTGATTGGCGCCTCGATTGTGAATCCATCTCCGCGGGAGGCTAGGGGGTTGCTTCTTCATCCGCACATGGTCGGAGCGAAGACTTCTTTCATGGACAAAGTCGTAACCATCGGCCCGGAGACCTCCAAGGCGGTGTTGGCGCTGCGTGATGGTTTCAAGGACGGGGCCTCCATATTGAAAGCCCGAGAGATTGTTCACTTATACTCCATCCGCCCGGGCTTCTTGGTGTTCAGGCAAAACGACATGGCGCTCTTCATGAGGTACAATCCCCATCGGTTCTCCCAACAATTGAGCTATAACCAGGGGGTCCCACTGGAGGCGCTTTTGGAAGAGCCTGTGGCCACTATGGAGGGGATACAGAATGCATTACATCACTTCATGCGGCTGAACACGGGCTCCCATTTCTTTATCAGCGAGTCGAGCTGCGTTCCACGGGCCTTCAACGTGTACGTGGCTTGGTACGCGCACGCGATGGGCGCCGTCATCCGGGAAGAGAAGCGGTTGTTGGTTGACCGCAAGGGTGCGCCCCCTGGCAGCGACCGCAAAGCTCCCCTGAGGCCAAGGATTCCTGTCGTTCCTCCGCTAAGAGATGCTGGAGCTGAGCCACCGCGCATGTTGAGCCCTCCGCGCGGATTGCCCCGTGCTACCGCAGACGCGCCCCTAGCGCCCCGTGCTCCAGTGGAGACGGTGAATGTAGTTTCGCCTGAGTCTGGCGTAGGCTCGGACATCGGGACCCGCCGTCCCAAGGTGCCCACGAAGCGCAAGTTGACTTTGGGTGCTTCCAGGGCTCGCGTGCAGAAGAGGAAGAAGAAGTCGCTCTTTTCTGCTGACGTTGAATTTGGTCAAGAACCTCATGCTCCTTATAGCGAGGGCTTGGGTGAGTACGGGACCAACGAGGGATTATTTGTGCCGCCAGGTGACACTGATATGGCGGCCGCCATCGCAGCTTCAGAGCGATTGGCAAGGCGCGATGCGTGGTTAGCCAAACTTGCGCAATCAGGTAATCACTAGTTGTGTTCTTCGTCATTTCATCGTACTTTTATCATTTTCTTTGACTGACGTTTTTTCTTTTTAAACAGTCATCTCTACCGAAGAAGCCATCGCTGCTTCCCTCAAAACTTTCCAGGAAGAGGAACGACTCAGAGAGTCCTTAGGCCTTGGTATGTTTCGGTTCACTATGCCTTTCCTTCCATTTCGTATGAGTGATCTGACCCCCCTTTTTGTCTTATCGCAGGGACCACAAGACCTATCTCGCAAACTGATGCAGGACTTCTCTCCGGGCCATCTACCGATGTTCCGGCCTCTTCGGAATTGCCGCAAGAGACCCAACTCAAAAAGCCGATGATGGATGCCTTGAAGGCTCTGGAGGCAACTCTGAACGCGGACGAAGACGCCTTGATGAAGGAAGCTTCGAAGAGGTCCATCATGACGGACCGGGAGGAGAGGAAGCGCTTGAGGCGCGAGGCGAAGGAGCGCAAAGCTGCTTTGGCCGTGGGAGCGGGCCCAAGCACCGTTCCTCGTGCTGCTACTCCTTCGGAAGAGTCTCCGGTCTCCTTGTCCACTGCTCATAGGCGGGCGGTGCGTGCAGCTCGGGGGGACAACGATCAATCCACCTCAGGTAATGTGTTTTTCGAGACTTTTGTTGCAAGAATTGTAAACCAATCGGTTCTTATATATCTTGTCCTGCAGGGCCGAGTCCAACTGAAGGAGCGGCGGAAACCGTCGAGCCTGAAAGGACGGTGGAGAAGGTAGCAGCTGATCCCGAAGCAACGGTGGGCGACGTAGCTGGGGTTGCTGGACCCGAGCTAGGGGCTGACGAAACTATGCCAGAGAAGGTTGTCGATGCCGAGCCCAAGGTAGCGGCAAATGAGACGGCTGCCATAACCGAGCCTGGGGCAGTAGCGGATGGAGCGGCTGAGACCGACGACCCTATGGCAACGGTGGACGAGACAGCCGTGGCCGCTGAGCCCGAGGGAGTAGCGGGTGAGACGGGCATGATTCCCGAGGACAAGCCAGCCGCTCTCTCTCAAGAGTCTGGCAATGCTCCAATCATTGCTCTTCCCGCCTATGGTCCTCCGCTGTCTCCTGGCCTCGCGAGCACAACGACGGCTCCCGTAGAGTCTGGTGATGAGGCGACGGGAGGTGAACCCGTGTCAATGGAGGAGGGAGACGCCGCCGTTTCGGCTGGTGACTCATCAGGTAAATTTTGGGTTACCGTCCTTTTCTTTATTCCGTAACTTTTCTGACAGTGCTTATCTTGTTTCTAATACAGGCGCGGCCAGTGTTGATGCCCCATTGCTCGAGGGAGCGCCGTTAGCTACTGCTTTGACGGTGGCCACCTCTTTACCTTCTCTCGCACCGTCGCAAATGCTGGAAGGTATGGATTCATGACCCATCAGTCTTATCTTTATTGCATAATTTATGTACTGATGTCGTATTATTGCGTCTTCGCAGGAGTGCTTTTTGATCACCTTTACCAGGTGCTGTACCCACACTTCTCCTTCCCGTCGAAGCTTGCTTCCTCCAGTGGCGCTGGTGAGTATAGTTTTCAATTAATACCCTTTCTTTTTCAATAATGGAATTATTTCTGATTCTTCCTCGCCCTGATTGCAGTGCTACAAATCGAAGGAGGAGATATAAGATCGGTCGCGCCACCGGCCCTCCCGGCTTTGCCGCCTGCTGCAACAGGTATAGTAAACTATCCCATCGATGACTTTCTTATATTTCTTGAACCGTTATCTGATCGTGTTTTATTTTTTAGCTGTCGTTCCGATTCCGGCCCCCTTCGAGTCTCGCCTCATAATGCCGGCTGGCCCCTTCTTGAGACGTCCATCTTCAAAGGGTGCTGCGATGAGTTTGGGCATGCTGAGCTGCTACGTCGAAGAGCTTAACGCAGACACTCCTCCATCTGCCGCAGATTTTGCTGCGGAGGATAATCCGATGCTGGCGACGCTTGTAAATTTTCATAATGAAGGCGTAGTCGAGCCTTGGGTTAATCACTACAGGGAGATCGAGGCCCGCCTGCATCAACTGGAGTCTATGTGTCCTGCCCCTGAGATCTTGGCCACGAGCACTCAACGGGCGGCATGGATCGAGCAGAGCACTCCTTACTTCCGCCATCTCAAACAAGAAGTTGCTTTAAGGCGTAAGGAGCGCGGCGAGACTTCGAGCAAATCTGCCCAACTGCATGCTCAGGTGGATGCAAACGCTGCACAGCTGAAGGTTATCTTTGAAGGCCTTCTGCGATGCATCTCCGAAGGGTTAACACTGAGGCAGAAGCTTGACGTCGTCGAGCAGGATGCACCAAATCAGGAGGCAGCCCAGCAGGCAGTTGAGGAGCAACTTTCATCCTACCTGTAGCAGCGGGCCCAGATGGAAGCAGAAGTGGCTGCGGCAGCCGCTCAGGAGGAGGCGTTGAAGGAAGTGCAAGAGCAGCTCGCGGATTTGTTGAAGACACTTCCTTCTCCATGAACATTTTGTATCATTTGTAATTGTAAATACTAATGTATTTGTTTCTTTTATTCTTTAATACAATGTATCTTGTACTCAATCAAATTTATGAATAAAAGATATACATTCTTCATAATGTCTTGTGTCATTGCTCCGCTTTGTTCTTTCTTTTATTACTAGCATGTTACTTTAGCAAACATGGTCGACAGATGATAGAGTGAGCATTCTGTCTTGGCTTCTTCAAGAGGTAGCGATGGCTTAGGCCGCAGGTTTAGATCTGTTGCCTAAGACTTTTCAACTTTATGAGCCGTGGGGGTCTCATAAAGACTTTTCTCCCTATGGATCGAGAGGATCTCCTAGGTGTATTTTCTCCTTAGGAATCGTGAGGATTCCTAAGTGCATTTTCTCTTATAAGTCGTAAGGATCTTATAAGAGAATTTTCCCTCTTACGAGTTGAGAGGACCCATAAGCGGTTGTTTCCCTCCTTGTCGAGATTCGACTTTGGAGAGTGTGACTCATGAATAGTGTGCAAGAGTCCATTTTGGATTGACTTGCAGGGTCCCAGTGCTTAGGAAACAGGTTTTTTAATCCCCGCTGCCTAAGGCTTTTCCTCACGAGTCGAAACATATCGAGTAGTTCTCGTAAAGACACTAATTTCCTCACGAGTCGAGACGAATCGAGGTGCTCCTGCAAAGACACTAATTTCTCTGCGAGTCGACGCGAATCGCGGTGCTCTCGTCAAGGACGCTAATTTCCGTGAATCGAGGTATTTGTCAAGGACACTGATTTCCTCAGAGTTGAAACGAATCGAGGTATTCCTGCAAAGACACTGATTTCTCTACGGGTCGACGCGAATCAAGATGCTCTCTTCAAGGACGCTGATTTCCCTGAATCGAGGAGGTTGCCAAGGATACTGATTTCCCTGAGGTTGAGACGAATCGAGGTATTCCTGCAAAGACACTGATTTCTCTGCGGGTCGACGCGAATCAAGTTGCTCTCGTTAAGGACGCTGATTTCCCTGAATCGAGGAGGTTGCCAAGGACACTGATTTCCCTAGGGTTGAGATGAATCGAGGTATTCCTGCAAAGGCACTGATTTCTCTGCGGGTCGACGCGAATCAAGATGCTCTCGTCAAGGACGCTAATTTCCCTGGATTGAGGAGGTTGCCAAGGACACTGATTTCCCTGGGGTTGAGACGAATCGAGGTATTCCTGCAAAGACACTGATTTCTCTGCGGGTCGACGCGAATCAAGTTGCTCTCGTCAAGGATGCTAATTTCCCTGAATCGAGGAAGTTGCCAAGGACACTGATTTCCCTGGGGTTGAGACGAATCGAGGTATTCCTGCAAAGACACTGATTTCTCTGCGGGTCGACACGAATCAAGATGCTCTCGTCAAGGACGCTGATTTCCCTGAATTGAGGTATTTACCAAGGACACTGATTTCCCTGGGGTTGAGATGATCTCTGGTGGTCTTTCAGGTTTTATATGAGTTACCATCAAGACTTGGCTCCGTTTTCTGATGAAGCATGGGGAGGGAAGATGTGTTTCCTTCTTTGTTTGTGCCCCTGTAGGGCATAAATTTCATTATATATATTTTTTATTTTTTTCCGCGATGCTCTATCATTTCAGCTTTTATATCGCGAAGGTCGCGATTGCCCAATCATTTCGGCTATTTTTCGTGGTGCCCAATCATTTCGGCTATTTAATTTTTTTTACTCGCTGCTTTTTATTGCGAGTTGCCCAATCATTTCGGCTATTTCGTATACATGTATGGCTCGCTGATTTTTTTTATTGCGAGTGTGGAACTTGGAATCTGACGCCAATCTCAGCATCAGCATCGCTACAACTGGAATATTGCCAGGAGCGAATCATCATTTGCCATGAAAGGACTTGGAATTTGATACCGGTTTAGGCATCAGCATCGCTACAACTGGGATATTGCCAGGTGCGAATCATCATTTACCTCTGTCGATGTTGAACAAAGGTGGTTTAGTAAACAGGGTTAGGATCCCGTCGACTAAGGCTTTTGACTTCATGAGCCGTAAGGGTCTCACAAAGGTATTTCTCCCTACGACTCGTGAGGATCTCGTAGGTATACTTTCTCCTTAGGAATCGTGGGGATTCCTAAGTGTATGTTCTCTTATAAGTCGTAAGGATCCTACAAGAGTGTTTTCTCTTTATAAGTCGAGAGGACTCACAAGGGTTTTTTTTTTACCATATGGACATATCCCTAGTCACGGGTGGGACTTTGTTAGGGAAATGTTTATTCGCGCCCGTGGATTGTATACAAGGGTCAGTATTGAGCCGCTTGTAGGGCAGTATCGAAGGTTGTGGGGGTTGCTTAAGAATAGGTTCAGGTCTCTGTAACTTAAGACTTTCAAATCTTATGAGCCGTGAGGGTCCCATAAGAGAGTTCTCCTTACGAGTCGTGAAGATCTCGCAAGTGTAATTTCTTCTTGGGAATCGTGAGGATCCCTAAGTGTGTTGCTCCCTTGTGAGTCGTAAGGATCTCACGCGGGTGGTTTCTCCTTACAAGGTCGAGAGGATCCAGTAAGTGTCTTTTAACGAGCTTGCGCCCTTTCGGGTTTTCATAAACACTCGCCGGTAGCCCTGCTGTTTTTACTCACGGAGCCCTTTCGGGTTTTCATCTGTGCCCTTTTTGCTTATGGACATACCGTTTTTATTTTTTATTTTTTTTTTATTATTCTTTTTTTTATTCTTTTTTTTATCGGCTTTGGGATGTTGCAATCCACCATAGTTTATCGACATCTCGGTCAACAGCTAGTTTTAGGACGTAGTTGTCCGTCATTAGTTTAAGGACGTTTCGGTCCGTTGTTAGTTTAAGGACGTTTCGGTCCGTTAACGAACTACTACTTATAGAGTTTTGGGCTTAGGAAGATAGCGAGTAGACATAGTCGTCGTCATCTATCATTGACCTAGGCTGTTACTCATTAAGCGTAGTATTTCTTTAGGAAGCGACCGTTTATTGGCCTGAAAGGCCTTTCACCGTGCATATCCATGAGTAGATAGGCTCCACCGTGGTAGACCTTGTCTATGATGTACGGGCCTTCATAGTTCGGCTTTTATTTTCCCTGCTTGGCGCGATTGCGGATCATAGGTCTTTTGACCACTAGCACGAGTTCGCCTTGGCGAAATGTCCTCGGCCTGGTCAATCTTTTATATGAGCACATCATCTTTTCTTTATAAGCCTCCAGATTTTGTTGCGCTATGAGTCGGGTTTCATCAAGGGCATTAAGCACCTCAAGCCGAAGGTGAGCATTTTCTTCGTCGGTCAGCTCGTAGTAGACTGCCACTCGTAGAGAGGGTAATTCTATTTCGAGGGGGAGTACTGCTTCTGTACCGAATACCAATGTGTACGGCATTGTGTTCGTGGCCGTCTTGAACGTAGTTCGATACGCCCAGAGAGCTTCTTGCAGTCTCTCGTGCCAGTCCCTTTTATTTCGGGACACCGTCTTCTTCACGATCTTCGTCAAGGTCTTGTTGAAAGCCTCAGCTAGACCGTTAACTCGGGGATTATAAACTGAGGAATATCTTCAGTCTATGTTGTGTTGTTGTGCGAAGCGGCTGATCTTGTGGCTTCTGTAGGCTGGCCCGTTATCGGAGATGATCCGTCGCGGAGTTCCAAACCGATAAATGACGTGCGTCTTGAAGAAATAGAGGATATTCTCCGTCTTCACTTCGCTCAGCGGTACTGCTTCTGCCCATTTGGAGAAATAATCAGTCGTCGCCAAAATGAATCGATGTCCCCTAGACGATGTTGGTTCGATGGGGCCGATTACGTCAGTCCCCCACATTTCGAACGGCCAGCTGGCCACTGTTGGATGTAGAGGATTTGGGTGCTGATGGATAAAATCCCCATAAATCTGGCATGAGTAGCATTGCTTCGCATATGCGAGGCAGTCCTGAATCATTGTGGGCCAATAGTAGCCCATCCTTTTAATCTTCAACTTCATCTTTGGGCCTGCTTGGTGAGAACCGCAAAGTCCGTCGTGAAATTCCTGAACAACTCTTTTCGCCTCTTCAGGTCCCAGACATCTCAACCACAGAGAATCAAATGACCTCTTGTACAGAGTATCATTGACGAAGGCAAAAGACAGAGCTCGTTTCATGAGCTGATATTTTGAGGACGCATCTTCAGGTGTTCGACGGGATTTGAAGTAGTCTATAAAGACTTCTCTCCAATCCTCAGCCTTTTCATGGTCTTTTATTTGCATAGCCATTTGCTCGGTCACTCCTTTTCCTTCGGATGATTCCGGAGATATTTCTGCTGGGGCAAGCACCCGACGGGTTTGTACCACGATTCTTACGTCATCGAGGTTCTCGTCGGCCAGTTCTTTAGCGAGCTTAGCTAGTGCATCTGCTTTGCTATTTTCCGCACGCGGTATGCTTTCCAGCATGTAGGAGGGGATTTGAGTCAGCAATTGCTGTACTCTCTCGCCATATTTCACCAGTTCGGGTTTGCACGTTTGGTAGTCGCCATTTACTTGACTGACGACCAGTTGAGAATCTCTATATATGAGGAGGTTTTCAATTCCCATGTCGATAGCGATCTCGTGGCCTGCTATCAAAGCTTCATATTCGGCTTCATTGTTCGTCCTCGGCTCTGTTAAGGAGAAAGCAAAGCGCATTATCCCTCCTTGTGGAGTTACGAAGATGAGGCCTAACCCCCGATTTGATTATAGGGGTGCTTTGTTTGCGCTTCTTCGTGGAAGACGCTCCATCAAAATAAAGTTCCCATCGGGTATCACTACCGTCGATCGCATCAAACGCGTGTTCGTCTGGCAGCTCGCAATTCAGAGGGGAATCGGCCGGTATCGGATGTTCAGCGAGGAAATCAGCGATGGCCTGACCTTTCACTGCCTTAAGAGGCTGATAGGTTATTGAGAACTCCATTAAGAGTAAGGCCCATTTGGCGAGTCTCCCTGTCAATATGGCCTTCGACATTAAATATTTAAGGGGGTCCACCTTCGAAATGAGACGGACTTCATGCGCCAACGCATAGTGTCTGAGCTTTGTTATCGCGAAGATCAACGCCAGGCAGTGTTTTTCGATGGGGGAGTAGTTGCTTTCTGCGCCCAGTAGAACTCGGCTCAAATAGTAGAGGGCTCGTTCTTTCTCTTGGTCGTTCTCTTGTACCCATAATGCACCTAAGGAACTTTCGAGGGCGGCTATATAAAGAATGAGAGGCTTTCCCTTGACCGGAGCAGCCAACACTGGTGGATTCTGCAGATATTGCATGATCTCGTCCAGCGCGCTCTGGAATTTATGATCCCAGACGAACGGGGTTCCCTTCTTCATCAGATGACTGTAAGGGCGGCATTTTCCTGAAAGGTTGGCTATAAATCGCCGGATGTACGCGAGCTTCCCTTGGAGAGACCGCAATTGCTTGAGAGTCCTTGGCGGAGGCATTTCCATGATCGCCTTGATCTTTGACGGATCTATCTCGATACCTCGGTGTCGGACGATGAATCCTAGGAATTTGCCCGAGGAAACTCCGAATGCGCACTTGAGAGGTTTCATCCTCAAGTTGTATTGCCGAAAACGTTGAAACACGATCTTCAGATGCTCGAGATGTTCCTCGTACGATTTGCTTTTAACCACGAGGTCGTCAATATAGCATTCGACGATCTCATGTATAAGGTCATCGAAGATCTTTGTCATGGCCCTTTGATAGGTGGCACCGGCGTTCTTTAGACCGAAGGGCATCACCTTGTAGCAGAATATACCCAAAGGGGTCCGGAAAGCGGTGTGCTTCTGGTCTTCGGGATACATCTTTATCTGATTATATCCTGATGAGCCGTCCATGAAGGAGAAAACCTCGTGAGTGGACGTGTTATCTATCATCAGCTCGGTGACTGGCACTGGGAAATCATCCTTCGGGAAGGCTTTATTGAGATCCCGAAAGTCTACACATATGAGTACCGTCCCATTTTTCTTCATCACCGGGATGATGTTGGCGATCCAATCGGGATACTGAACTTCTTGAATAAACCCAGAGTCGATCAGCTTCTTGACTTCGGCGTTAATGCTCATCTCAAGCTCGAGCCGCATTCTTCTCGGTGCTTGTTTGATTGACTTAACGTCCGGAGATATCGCCAATTTATGCACAGCAATTTCTGGATCTAGTCCCGGCATTTCGGAATAGTTCCATGCGAAGCAATCTTTATATTGTATAAGCACGTCTTTTAATGAAGCCACCCTTCCTTCTGACAACAATTCACTAACGAATGTCGGTCGCGGGTCGTTCGCCGTCCCCAACTCAATTTTCTTGAGGTTATCCGCAGTGGTGTGTATTCCATCTTCCAGCTCTTTCGGCGTTGGTAGGAATTCTGAGATCGCCCCGTCATTGCTGTTTTTGAAGCACCAAGGAAGGTCATCCATATTCTCGGGCTCTTCTTTTGATATCGTTATCATATGACAAGCATGAGCTCGCTTCCAAGACCAATGTGGATCTGGTTTTGTTCCCATGGCTTTGGGTTCATGCTTCTGTGGCGGCGTCACCCTCCAGCTGTCAGATAGAGCAAATTTGCCGAGCTAATACTGATCTTCGACCCAATTTTTGAAGGTGAAGCAATCTTCGAGAGGATGCCCTATTACCCTGTGATAAGAGCAATTGTTCGGGTGTGAGACTTCGCCTGCTTGTTCGGGGTGCCTGGACTCCGGAAGTGTAGCATTTGGTGCCTTATAGCTAGGTCAAGTATCTTCTTTGTCTTGTCTTGAGGAAAAGAGTATGCTCGACCCATCTTCTTCATAAGGGACAAATCTGAACCGTTCGATTCCCGACTGCGTGGCTTCTTGGTCCCGCTTTGTCGTTACTGATTGCCTTTTCCGCTTTTTGACTTGTTTCTGCCTCTGCGTCGCGCCTTTTTTACAACAGGTTGACAGGGAGCGGCATTTTCGTCTTTCATAGCCAGTTGAAGGAGGCGTTGCGTCCTGGCTTTCTCGTAGATGGCCATTTCGCAGTTGTGGTCGTCTCGAACTTTTTGACCAGCTTCCCTTATAAGCTTGTCCATTTGTTCTTCGAATGACGGACTGGGCATTTTTACGTCGGGGACTTTTTCTGGTTTAGGGTTATCATCTTCCTATTGAGCATCCCCTTCTTCGTCAAAGTTCTGCATGACATAGCAGTCACGGAGTAGCTCCCGTTTCTTGGACTGAACATATCCAAGCCCGATTGCTTCCATTCTCCCATTGGGGAATTTGTGCTGAGTTCCGGAAACGTTCCAGATCCTGTCATAGAATTTGGCTTTTCGAGCGGTCTGTTTGAAGGGTATCCCTTGGTGCTTCAATAGCCTTTTCAATCCTTCCGTGTAATATCTAGGTAGATGGATGGGATGAATCCTGTCAAGTGTAGGATCTGCGCCGTGCCAGATTTCTTTCTCCACTTTAGTTTCCCCGGAGCGGTAGAATAGGATCGCCTTTTCACCTTCTCACCTAGGAAGGACATAGAACATCTGCAGCTCTTCCATACTATAGGTATCAAGCGCGTCCAGTTCTTTATGATGTTTGGGCGGAACCATAGAAACTTGCAAACTTTGCTCTTCATCAGCGAATGTTCGTATTGAAGGCCGAGCAGAGAATATAGCATGGACCTCATCTTCCGAGTCGCTGCCAAAGATCAACATAGGAGCGGATGGTCCAGGCTTGTTATGCTGAGGTGGACCTGAATAAACTATCGCTTCCTCTTCTTCAGTATCACTCCCGAAGACTGGAATGGTGGCAATAGCTTTGTTCCCCAGTTTGTGACATCTCTCCGTGTCTTCGAAATTCGGTAAAAATTATTTTGCATCTTCGTACTTGCGGACTTCGTTCACGGAGAATGGGTTCAGCTCTCCTGTTACGGTATACTCGAGACCATCCTTGAAATACTTCATACACTGATGTTGTGTAGAAGGGATGATGTTGTACTCGTGTAACCAAGGCAGGCCGAGCAGAGCATTATAGCATGTCTTGGCGTCTATGACGTGGAATTTAATGTCCGTGACGAGTAGCCCAAAGCGTAACGTCAGTATCACAGACCCAAGAGTCCGTGATGATTGAGAGTCAAAACCAGAGATGTTGATCTTATCACGAGCGAGATGCTAGACGCTCATGCAGATTTCCTTCAACACTCGCACGTTGAGGAGATTGACGAAAGACCCATTGTCGACCAGGATTTTGCCTATTTTTATATCGTGGCAGTATCATGAGACATAGAGGGGACGGTCGCACGTCCCAAGGAGGAGGTCTTCGTCACCGAAGGTGATATCATCCATGTGTACTTCCTCCAGCTCGTCCTTCATCTTTTCTTCGGCCAGGAAGGCTTGGAATTGCTCTGGTTCTTGTAGTGCCTTGATCAATGAATCTCTTTGCTTCTTTTGATAGTAAGAGGGCATCGAGAATACTGAGCTGCGAGGGTAACTTCCTCAAGTGTGCCAGAACATTGTAGTCCACCTTATTTTTCTTTGGCGGATCTTTGGCAGTCAGCTCTTTCATGACTTAGTTGTCCAGGGCGATATCCTCGGAGACCTTTTCTTTTCCCTTATATTTTTTACTTGTGGATCCGAGATTCTTTTCCGGAAGTGTGCGATTGCGCAGCTGGATGTTTTCGCAGGCCTTCGGCTCTCCCTCTTTTCCCGAGGTGGATTCTTTAAAGAGAGGGCTAAGAGCCATTTCCTCGTCAAAGTCGCTCCCTAATGTGAGAATTCGCGCTTCCCCGGCGTTAACCATGCGACAATCGCCGGTAGTTCTTCTAAGCTCCTCGGTCGTACTTTTCTGCTCCCGATGAGTTTTGCGCTTCTCCCGCTTAAAATGTTGCTGGTGAACAACATACCCCTACCACCATCTATTGAACGCTTTGCACTCTTCGGTGGGATGCGAAATCTTTCGATGATATAAGCAGTAGGAAGGGTGCATTTCTGCTTTTCCGACAGTGTTTCCTTCAGAGGGTGGTAGCTTCATCCCCATTGATATGGCTTTAGCAAACCTTTTCCTCGTCCTGAATTTGTTTTTATCCGTAACGGATATCTTTTGATTTGACGGTAGTGTCTCAACTCTTTCGTCTAGTCGTCGGCGCTTGGCCCTTTCAAATATGACCGTCTCGCGTTCCCGATCAGCTTTACTCTTCAAAAGAGCTCCATTGAGGAATGCATCAATTGTTTCATCTGATGGCCCCAGAAGCTCCAGTTTAGGATCTGCCCCCAGCTTCTCAGTGCAACGAGTTTTCTCATCTTCTGTAAACGAGTAGGCGATCATATGACAACTTGCTACGTAACCCTCAGATTCATCCGACGAGCTTTCTCCATCATCTTCCTCCTGAAAGACGTGGCTGAGGAACTCTTGGAGCATGATGGGAGTCCATGCCTTCTGATTATACTCCTCCAGTGCGTCAATCTGGATCTGTAAGTCCGTGCGCTTGTCGCCAGGCTTCATGGGCTTTTTGGATCTCTTCTTCTTCTTTGAAGACTTTGACGGCTGGGTGTGAGTGCTTGGGCCATCACCACCGATCTTTGGAGTTGGGCGCGGCTTTAGCATCCCTTCAATGATCCGGGGTTCTAGCGGGTTCTTCCACCTGATCGCCGGGCATGTCCGGAGATCATTCAGCATCCTTTTGGTTTTGGCTGATAGCACCACCTCCCATGGAGCTTCTTCGACAAGGGAGCACGTTGCCCCCGGCATATTCACCTTTTTAGGGGTATGAGGTTGCGGCGGGTTCATCTTCCATTTATCGGACAACGCGAACTTGCCTTGTTGGTATTGGTCTTCAATCCAGTTTTTGAAGACGTAGCAATCTTCGATCGGATGACCCAATACTCAGTGGTAGGGGCAGTAATTGGGGTCATTGACGTCGTTTGGCTGCAACGGACGTCTTGAATCCGGAAGATTGATGAGTCTGTTGTGCAATGCCAGCTCGAACAGTTTTCTCGTTTTATCTTGAGGAAACGAGTAAGGACGTCCTAGCCTCTCCTCGAGGGATACGCGTGGACGCATATTGTTTTGACGGACAACCGGCCTCAAGTTGCTCGGCTGTTATTGAGCATTGGCGGCGGCGATCGCTTTTCCTTTCCCCTTCTCATTTCGAGAGTCCGGCTTTGGAGGAGACGGTCTATGGCCCATCTGGTCCATTTGAGCTAATTTGTCAATCAAGGCCTGGAACGTGGTCGGTTTAAAGAACATCATGAACTGTGAAATAGTTGCATGAGGGTCTAGGGTGCCCACAAACATGCCCACCGCTGGCGCTTCTTCAATGCGTTGTTCGCATTTTGACCACAAGTTCCGCCATCGGATTGCATATTGAACCCAAGTTTCGCCCGTTTTTACTCTTGCATTAATCAAAGCTGTTATTGGAGTACGCTCGCTGGCACTTGCGAAACGCTGGGTAAACAACAACTCCATTTCAGTGAAAGTTTTGACGGAGTCGTTCGGAAGCTCGGAGTACCATTCAAACGCCGTCTCCGACAAGCTGCCGACGAATTGGCGAAGCAGGAGCTTATCATCACCGCCGGTGTTGCCATAAAGAGCCCTGAACTGGGCAACATGTTGATGGGGATTGCCTGTCCCCTTATAGACATGAAATTTTGGGATCGTGTAGCTCGGCGGGTATTTGATCTGATCATACCAGCTCGGATATGGTCACCCCGTTTTGACAACTTGACTGGTTGCCTCAGTTTCCTGGTGAACCCGTATCTGTTGAGCTATATATTCATCCAGGGAAGCTTTAGAAATTGTCTCATCCTTGGCTGTTGAAAAAGGCAGTGGAGGATTCGATGTCTCTCCTTTGTCATCTTCGAGGACAATCGGAGGATCTTCAGCGGGAGGATCCTGCTGGATCATCATACCCACCATATCCTGGAACAGAAGGGCCATTCGTTTTATATTGGCTGCTTTTTCCGCAGCCTCTTTGTCCTTCTTTTCCAGTATTCTCCGAAGGAATTCGGTGTCGGTTTCTTGCTCTTGTCGTTGATCCAAAGATGCTTCTGGACTTTCTTTTGGCCCGGTGAGTGCGGCCATCACAGTCATCATTTCTTAGAGCTTCTGCTCCTCCTCCTGAGCTTTAGTCACCAATCGCGTAAGCGGTCTATGACCTGTAGATATACGGCTGTCCTCCTTTCCGGACGCCATGTAGACGGTATGTATGACAATGCCCCCGGACTTAGGGCGTTTGGGTTCACTGCCTTTGACATTTGCCGCAGGCGTGGAGACTTTCTCTGGCCTTCTTCTCTTGTGGGCCGTCGAAGTTGAGGGGGTCGTTGCCTTGGGCACCCAGGTGGCTGTCGTCTTCCATTGCTTAACAGGGTGGCCTTCTTCCTGTCGGGATTTCGACATCTTACGCTGATGGGAGAAATTCGGATCAATTATCGATTCTCGGACTCGTCGCCAAGTCTTGTAGACTCTGGAAGACAGCCGTTGAAGAGACTGCTCCGGCTTTTCTGGTTTTGCTTCCACGACGGTCTCTACCGGTAGAGGAGATCTTTTGAGCACCGCAGTTGGAGAATTTCTGCGTATCCTGTTCAGCAGCTCAAAGCCGTTCCCAGTTGGAACAGCAGCATTAACTTCCACCGTTAGAGCTGGTGGAGTTAGCTCAGAGGGGGAGTTGCCCCCAGCCTTCCTTATCCGGCGCCAGTGGCGACGTCGGACATGACGGGTTGTCGGGATTGGCTCAGCGACGACTTTATCTTGCCCCCTGTTCAGGTGAGGGGCTGTTGCCGGTGTCAGCCTCTTGAAGATTGACGTCCGTTGAGAAGCCGTGTCCAACAGGTCAAACACAGATTTTTGAGCGGGAGCGGGATTGGGAGCAGTCAGCCTTGCGAAGACCAACCCTCTTGCAGGAGAAGCCTCCTTAACGACTTCAGGAGCAGCTATCTTCTTTGAGATGGCCACTTCAGGTATTATGGGCTTCTTGGTAGGCCCTTTGGACCCCGAGTTCAGTCTGGTGAAGACTGAGGAATTGGACGACCCGTCGAGAGGGGCCGTGGGAGTAGCAAGTCGATCGAAGACCGACTTTTTTGAAGCTTCCGATACGGGTACAGGGATGGTGAAGCTCGCTGGCGGGAGCATGGTCCCGAAAAACAGACCGGTAGTAGCTTGGGTAATTTGTTCCACCGGCATTGTGAAAGTGATGCCGCATGCGGTCCATAGGCTACACCTCCAGGTGAGGCGGAACGTCGGTTGTACTTGCAGTTGGAGAAGTTCGAGCAGTTAAACGCCATTGCTGTTTGATTTCTGCACCAAGCAAGAGACCAAATCTTAGTAACTTGAAACCCGAGAGCAACCATTAACAAACAGCGATTCGTTCGTGAATACGACGCACGAAGTGTGGAGTGGAAAGAGGAAAAGGTCCCACTGGGCGTGCCAGAATCTGTTCCCCTCCGAATGGCGGCGCGACGACAGAGAGACGTCTTGCCTGAGATTCGGGGCAGATGCTATTTGGTTTTATCCGTCCACCTCTCCGAAGATGCTAAGTTGATTTCTGGCACCGTGTATCGAAGGTTTAGACGGATGCGGCCAATGTAGCAGACTTCGTCAGATTCCCCCTCGCTTAAGGGGTTTTTGATTGTGGGGACGCTCTTCCCTGTAGGCGCAAGCCCCTGCAGTTAATTACGCTACCGCGTCGCGGTAACAACTTTCTCCTTCTCTAGATGTTCACTTCGTGTCATGGGTGTTTGTTTTGTTTGTAGTTTCCCGTGGATTGTATATGGAGACTAATTTATGTCGCCGCCCATAGGACGTGGATTAGTCCAAATCCGTATTTTCTTAGATTTGGGTTTGGGGTTTTGGTTCGAGGATACGTTAGCCATATTTGAGGCTAAGATCAACTCAAACGTTTGTTAAGGATACGTTAGTCTAATTTGAGACTAAGATCAAATTAACGGGATCGTTTAGATCCGACAAAAGAGCATTTGGGGGCTCTATTGTTCTAATTTAGGGACATAGTGGTCCATTGCCAGTTTAGGGACATAGCGGTCCATCATTCCCATTTTGGGGACGAATATTGGTTTAAGGACGCATTAGTCCATGAGTTTAAGGACCCCATAGTCCGTATTACCAGTTTAGGGACATGGTGGTCTATCATTCCCATTTTGGGGACGAATATTGGTTTAAGGACGCATAAGTCCTTGAGTTTAAGGACCCCACAGTCCGTATTACTAGTTTAGGGACATGGTGGTCCATCATTACCATTTTGGGGTCGAATATTGGTTTAAGGACGCATAAGTCCATGAGTTTAAGGACCCCACAGTCCGTATTACCAGTTTAGGGACATGGTGGTCCATCTTTCCCATTTTGGGGACGGATATTGGTTTAAGGATGCATAAGTCCATGAGTTTAAGGACCCCACAGTCCGTATTACCCGTTTAGGGACATGGTGGTCCATCGTTCCTATTTTGGGGACGAATATTGATTTAAGAACGCATAAGTCCATGAGTTTAAGGACCCCACAATCCGTAGCAATATGTGGTTGTCGGGACCCGTCACCTCTCTGACGACGTTGAAGGATTACAACGACAAATATCAGAGGAGTTTGGAGATGTACCCTTGAACCGGATGTAAATTGATTTGAGAGAGCAGTTGTGCTCAGTTCAATTTAATTTGAGGACTTACGGCCAGAATTGGGTTAAGTCCATTTGAAAATGTTTAACATTTTATTTGTGTTTGGCCTGTCAGACCTTTATTTGGGCTCTGCCCTTTTTAATAATGCACTGCATTTTTTATTTGGTCTGATAGACCTTTTAATTGGGCTCTGCCCTTTTTAATAATGCACTGCATTTTTATTTGGTCTGATAGACCTTTTAATTGGGCTCTGCCCTTTTTAATAATGCACTGCATTAAATGTTCTGACAATGCCCTACGTGGCTTGTCAGGCGCTTTGCGCCAATTAAGGAGCGCAAAGCGCAAATTCACGTGGAGGTGACACGTGTCATGCGCTGGTGAGCGCAAGTATGTTAGCGTAGTGCGCTGTGTCAGTGCGCTGCTGCCACGTGGCGCGCTCTGGTGACTTGCGCCAAACCAAGATAGCAGTGCTCTATTTTTAGAAGCGCAAGGCGTAGTTGTTCTGTGATTGACACGTAGCGCTCTCTGGTGGCTTGCGCCAATCCAAGGAGCGCAACCGTGCAAATTTCAAAAGTGCAAGGCACTGTTTTATATCTTGATCAAATTTAGATCAAAGAAAAACAAGTTTTTCTTGTTCCAGAGAGCTTCTACCTCAATATTTCAAGAACCAGTGGTTCATCAAAAGGCAATGCCTTTATATAGATCGAAAGATCTAATAAAGAAGTAAATTACTTCTATTCTATTTTTTTTATTCAAGATCTTGATCTATTTCTTAGATCTTTGATCTTTTTAGAAGAACTTCTTCTTTTTTCCAAAGGTTTACCTTTTTCTCTCCGAGTTCTTCTCAAAGTTTTTAGAGGAGTTCTGTATCTCTATCTCTCTGTGTCTCTTAGACTTGGAGTCTAGAGGCCTTTATATAGTGCCAATTGATTTGTTAAATCAGTTAAAGAGATCTTTCTCTGAGTGATTTAGGGATTTTTCCCCACCGTTGGATGTTTAATCAAAGAGCTTCTGTTTTACAGAAGATAATCTTCTTGTTTTAACAAGATTAGAAAGATCTTTCTGGAATTTTAATTCTTTTTTAGTGCTGGCACAGTTGGCGCAAGCACACCTGCGCTTGACACGTGTCGCGCAGCGCAGAGCGCAGCGCAACTGCGCTGACACGTGTCGCGCAGCGCAGAGCGCAAATCATCTGAAGAGTTGCTTCCTTCATTTTTATTTTAAATAGAGCCTTTCTCTGATTGGGTGCGCTGTCTTGGACGCAGCGCTGGCGTGTCAGTTTTTGACACGTGGCGCGCTGCGCGCAGCACAAGGAATCTGAAGCGTTGCTTCAATTTTTGAATTTTTGAAATTCAAACAGAGCTTTGCTCTGATTGGAGGAAACCGTCTCTATCAAGGCATAGTGTATTGTAGCTACGTGATACTTGTCTGTAGCATGGATATACAATTATCTAGGACAGTCGCATAGTCACGTTAGTCTCTATCAAGGTCTTATGCGGGTGGGTTTAGATCAATCTTAGATAATGATGGGTTGAACTTGGCTAGCGACTTATGGCACGTTGGTCTCTATCAAGGCCATGAAGTCGTTTGGGGCAAAAAGTATATCGGGAGTTTCAAACATACGGGAAACTTGCCAGTCTAACGCATACCTTCTGAAGTGTGGTGACTTGAGTGGATTCGTCAGGTTATCATATGATGATAGTTGGGTCCCGATTCCCACTGATGAGTATGTATTACTCCTCGGGTGATTTTTCACTTAAATGATCCCGACTAGTTCTCTTTTTAGGATTTGAAGAAGAATTCGAGGAAACAGTGGGAGCCATCCTGATCAGATAAAGTGATAACCAATCTGATCTTAATAGAGTGCATGCCGAGTGTTTCTTCTCTTTCTCTCTTTCTGGTACAGCGATCCATGACTTACCTTAAAAACTCATGAACCAATTTGAACGAACCTTCTTACACCCTTTGGCTTTGGCTTGTCTTGATTCGCGACAAAGTCATATATATCCTTGCCACTCCTAATTTACCCTTTGCATTTCTTCAGAACACATCATATTACTTCGATGAATCCATATTGCTTGGAACAACCATCGTATAGTTACATACAAACTCGAAGAAGTTACTTCAGTCGAGGATGGACACAGGTTCTGAAGAAATTGAATAGGATTATTCGGTTGTCTCTTCCCTTACCTTCTCTCGGGTTGCGAGATCTTCTTGATTAGGAGAGTACACCTGTTACGCTTATTGGATAGTCTTCTTTCAAACCTTAGGTTGGTGCCGAAAGGTAGGGAAGGAAGAAAACCATTTAGCACAGGAACGGTGTGCAGAAGGTAAGAAGTATAGATATATAAAGGGATTGAAGTGAGGGAAAAGAAAATTGCGACTACTGTCATGAATCTGGATAATGGAAAAGGCATTACTAGGAATACCTGGCCATCCCTTATGAAACATTTTCATTTTTCAGTTTTTCCGTTTATGTGTAATAGAGAACTGTTTTCCCAATCAATTCTGACTCCAGGGTATGTATTTACCAGTTTTGGATCTCACATCTGTACGGTGTTATAGATGATGAGTAGGAGCAGAATATTGGGAAATGGGCAATTTGATCCTCAATATCGGAATTCGTTGTAATTGGTGATATTGGATTAAATCGCATCGTTTTTTCCTGACGGCAAATATTTTGTATCGAATAACTATTGTTATGCACCAAATTTTAAAATGAAATATCTGTACCTTTATTTTTATAAAGTGAGATATACATTTTTAAAATTGTGTTGTAAACATTTACCGTTATCAGTTGAGGATAGGGTAAGGTGCATTGAATAACGGTGTAAGACATTCTTAACCAAGTTACTGTTTTCAATTTACAAAACATAGAATTTAAGTTGGTATACTCTTGGGACTTATACATGAAAATGTATGTTGTCCAGTGTCCTTTAGGACAAAGGAGTTGGTACTCTTACTTCATTCAGGATTACCTATGAGTTCTCTGTTTTTAAACACGCATTCGTAGTAATGCAAGATCCAAAGACTTTGAGAAGTTTGTAGGTATAAGAATAAAGTAGACAACCATATATTGGATGTATCGAGATTCTTCGAGGTGATCGAAGATGTAGATACTTATACTAGATATTCCATCATAGTAATATCGAGAACTTGATTCTCTAATAGATTACTCATCCGTGGACGCACTCCATGATAAGTAATGCTGCATTGGTCTTTCTTCATTAGGTAATATGCATTGGAAACAGCTGCATGACTTTTGAATCCGGTTCCATCTAAATTAGTGCCTTGATTCTATATGGATATAGAATGGTTACATATCTTCAGGTTGTTAAGATATGGAGTTATCCGGTTTTTGTCTAAAAGCAGAATCTGGAAAAACTCGAGGCACGCTTCGGTAATGATGGTTTGTAGATAATCCCAAGCGTTTGCTAGGATTTTGTTTCTAACATTTTCAAGGTCAATGGTTACATTGTTCTTGACGCGCCACCATTTTATAAAAAGATCTTTTTGCAAAAAAAAAAACTAGTGGGGGTATGGTAGAATTAGAAGTAATTCCAGAACTACAAATGGTTACCGAAAATTTAGTAGACCTAAGGATTCAATTGGACTTGACAAACCGTTAGCCACTCCGTAGATTTTAGTAGGTGACCTCAGACACCCGAAAGACACTTCGGTTTTCTCATAGACAGTGACAGGGAGGTCAGCATCATGGTAATGATGAACCTACTAGTTATCAGTAGGTCATCGGAAGTGGTAACTTCCAGGTAACCAGATGTTTCATATCCAAGATGGACTCCACGCACTTCAGCAAATTATGGATGTTGTTGGGTGCTCCTGAATGGGGTAAATCCCATTGGGAGCAAGTAGATCTTTCAAGATCTGTGCAGGTGAAAAGGTACTAACCTAATAATATTAGACTTGTTTTAAAGAGTTTTTATCAAATACCCATTGTGGATTGTGATGTGATTTTTAATTCAATGTCTATGATGAAGTCCATATGGATATATCTTGACACTGCTATTCCCCCTACTTATTATCAGATGGTCATAGGAAGTGGTAACTTCTAGGTGACTAGGTATTTCATACCCAAGATGGACTCCATACACTTCAGCAAATCATGGATTTTATACTTTGCTGGATGCTCCTGATAGGGCAAAACCCATTAGGAGCAAGTAGATTTTTCGAGATCTATGCAGGTGGAAATGTGCTAAACTAATAAGGCTAGACTTGTTGTAAAGAGTTTTCATCAAATACCCATTAAGGATTATGATGTGACTTTTACTTCAATGTCTATGCTGAAGTCCATATGGATATGTTTTGGCGCTCATGCAGTTCTTGGCTATGATATCTAGCAGGTAGATGACTATAACATCTTTCCAAATGGGATTTTTGGAAGTGCACGTGTATATGACTCTGCCAGAGGGTTATCGTAGTCAGTGGGAGCAGTGGAAGGTGTGCAAGATGCTTATGTCTATTCCTAGACTAAAGCAGGGATAGCAGAGATGGATCATCTGTTATTGATGTGATAGTCAAGGTGGTTGACTTCATCAGAACAAAAGATGAGCCTAGTAAGAAGGATGTAGGGAGTACTGTCCATGATTTCGATGACATAATCCAGATAGGAAGTGATGTTCCTATACTACAATCGTTCATATTTTGGTTGTCACACAGTGTTTTCTCCACGTTGGATATGGATAGTATATCAGGAGTTCTGGTGACTAGATCTATGGTTTTAGATCTAGATTTGGGATGATTCCCAAATCGGGTATTTAGACAGCAATCTAAAAGTATCATAGAATGGATGAATCCTAGCGTGGTAGTGTACCCACAGGTGATGGAGTCACCCTCTCTAAAAGGATGTCTTTTTGACTGATGAAGAGAGGGGAATGCATGAATGACATATCGTTTGCTTAGGTAATTAAGTCAATCATGCAAAGTCTTGTACATAACCAGATATTTTTTTTGCACTAGTTGCAATAAGCATATATTAATCCTATTCTCGAGAAACAAAGGGAAGCAGTAAAGAACATAAGAGGACGTTCTTGGTATAGAATAACGGCAACCTCCTCTGGAAGGCGGTTATCGGTTAAGGCTTCCAAGGTGACCTGGATGACAGAAATGCTATCAGAGTTATGAGTTTAGCCTCTTCTGAGGATCAGTGTATTGGATAGTGTTCCAATAAGGATACTGAGGTAATTATGGTGCAGGATGCTGGTTATAACTCAACAAAGGATACAGCCCAAGAAGTTTGTTGGATAAGAGTTGTTCATTGCTGAACTTGGTCCCATCAGGTATTCAGACAAATTCTTGTGGTGGAGTATCGCTCAGTTTGGGAGATTGTTGATCTCTGCAAAGTTGAGATATAGGTAGAAGAAGTTGAAAAATTATAGCGGATCCACTCACTGAGGCTATTTCTCGAACACGGATGTTCCTCAAACAAGATTTGAGAAACTGATTACTAGAGAAGTTGGGTATTCGGTAGCACATGAGTTGTGGGTATGCGATACCGCAATAATTAGCCTTAAGTGCAAGTGAGAGATTGTTGGATATAGTGCCCTCAAAGCAATAATTGTAATTGTAGGCACGCGATTATGATAATTGAGGGAGGACCTATTCAGGTAGAACAATTTTACTCGAAATGATAGTAAACTATATGGTTTGTTTTTATGATTGACGTGTACACGTTTTACTTGTTATTAAGTATCGCTAATACATAATGATGAAGCCCGTAGGATTCTTTCTTGACTACCGGCATTATGATGGCGATCATATACGTGAGAGCTGGGTGGTCTATAAGCACATTCTTAAATGTCCCTAGTCGTGGGAGTATCGAGACTAAGCATCGAAATTCCGTAGTATACTAATGTATACGTTTCGAGACCCCAATGAGGGGCAGTGGCCAGTCTCACAAGCCATTCGTGTTATGTCACCTAAGATAGTATACAGGCGCTCACTGGAGGTGAGTACACTGGATGGATTCGCCGAGAACATCTAGATGGTATTATACCTATCGTCTGATGGAAGTTCTCAGGTGGCATGAGTACAGGTTAGTCCTTTGACCTGAAGTCATCATTTGTCTCATGTGAGTTCCTACTATACTTTGATTACTATCCTGACACGGCTTAAAGGAGTTGTGCAAACAGATTTTAGTTAGGTACAGTCCTGAGCTATATGGAAGCAGTGGTCGACCGTCAAGGATTCGTCCCTCCTGATATTAGGAGTCGATGTCGCGCTGTGTTCAGTTAGCTATCACCAAAAATCCGTGGTCACAGTTGGTAAGATTTACTGATAGTTGATCGGTAGTATCTCAGTTGGAGATGAGCTAGACTCAGACACGACTTATCGGGTTAGTAAGGATCTGACGTTATCCACCCCTAAACCCGATATGCGATACTCTTTGACGAAGAGACTGGGCTATATGGAGATTGTCACATTCAGGCTCAGTAGGGTAAGGAAGCATTCGATTGTCGACCCCCTTTTTCGATAACTACCTGGATAGCCGTTACGTACAGCTAGTGCCGCTGACGTGCTTATGGTTAAACCCACCATCAGCATATTGTTGAGTCTTTAGAGTCCCACACAGAGGGTTTTTTTCCGGTTCAGGCGACAGATGTAGGAGTCGTACGGTGGTACGTGCAGGGAGTCCGATTAAATACGTGTACGCGATACACAGACTTTAATCGGACGATTGATAATACTAGCCGGCTTAGGATTAAGCCGAATTATTAAATCTGGTTTTGATTTAATAATTTATATATGTATTTTGATACATATAATTTAGTATTATTGTTCACTATTTATTTTCTCTGTTTGGTGCTATCCGTATTTTTTTTACGGATATGCGTATATGTAGCGATATATATACCAGATGAAATATCCCGTATTTATAAGGGAATACTTCTAGAAGAAGAATGCCTCATATTTATTTTTCTATTTAGAAAAATAAAAAGGGAAATGAGTTGGAAATGTGGTGTAAAGTGAAGCATGGTGCAAACAATGTAGAGATGTATGGCTTTATTTTTTAATGTTAAAATTCATTTGGATGCACAATTGCACCATGGTTGATATTTATGTAGCCATTCCTTTTTACTTGATGACTTGATGATTATTTTTTTTGACTTGAGCTTATGCTCCATGGTTCCTTCATGCTTCAACCTCCTTCACCTTCTACTTCTTCATGCTCTCTATTTGAGCATGATTCAAGAGAGAAAAATTTAGTGAAGTATTCCTACATCACCGGCCATCCAAATCTAGCGAGTTTGGATCGTCGGTTAGAACCTCTTCCGCGTTCCCTCGGGTGGGTCGTCTTCGGCAAGGGTGGTCAATTCTCGAGCGTGATCCCGGCAGCTACGCGCTTGGAGGGGTCTTCCACAATTGGATGGACACGCGACTAAGCTTGTATTTCTCAAAGCTTGCATGTTTCAGATTTCTAGCGTAGGGTATTTGGATCGAATCCTGGGTTTGCGCATCCGGTGCCCGCAAAAAGTTTTTGTTTTCGCCTCGCCTGCGGCCTCCACGGCGCGGGCGCCAGATCCCAACACATATCACTTGTCAGATTTTGGATATTAGAGTCGTGCATTTGTTTTCATGCACACGCGATGCGCTATGATATTTTTAGCTTATCCATGACTTCAGAGCCCTGTTGATTCGATTTGATTTACCGAAATATTTTACTATTTGGGGGTTTTAAATTTAAATTCGGAGTCCGAATTTATTTAAGGGGGGAAGATTGTAACATTTCAGAAATATAGAAAATATTATTTTGGAATTTAAATAATAAATAATAAATTTCACGGATATTATACACATATAGATTTGAGTTTTCGTAAAATGGTATAATTATATACCCATATTTTGGAAAATAATTGGAATTTAAAATAAATTATTATTTATGAGAGCAATCTTTTAATTTGGGCTTTTTATAAATTAATATATAATTATTTACATATAAGTTTAATGTTAAACTTGATTAGTATTTCATTAATTATGCATTAAACCAAATTTGTTTTGTTAATCATGCCTTGTGTACATGACATGTAACATTTTGTTCATATCTTATACCATGGTTTTATTTTTTCATACGTTTTTTTTAAAAAAGAAAAGAAAAGAAAACAAAGAAAAAGAAAATGATGAGAGAGGGGGACAAGGTGATATGAGGGTATAGGCACAAGGGGGGAGAGAGATAAGGTAGACACCCCTCACCTCTTTCCTCCTCCTCTTCCTTCATCATTCTCATCTCTTTCCTCCTCCTCTTCCTTCATCTCCTCCTCCATCCTCAAACCACCCTCAAAGCCACCTCAAAACCACATACACACTTCACAAAAATTGTTCCTCGTCTCATCCTACACATCATGGTATGTTCAAGAATTCGTTTTGGGGTTCTTGGCCAACTATGAATTTTCTTAAGTTGCTTTTATAAGGTATAACCCTACTTTTAGAGTAGTTTTCAAGTGTTCTTGCTTTCACAATTAGTTTAGAGCTCAAAAGTTTATGTTTTGTGAACTTGGAAATTTCCAAAGTAAGAATTAGTGGATAAAACTTATAGTAGAGGTTCAGTGGAGGTTTAGAGAATGTATACAAGACCATTAGTGATAAGTGAGAGTGTCTTAGTGGAGAAATTCACGGATTTGACAAGTTTAGAATTTTTCGATGTCGATTTTGGATGACTGTTGATGATCAAATAAAATATGGGATGATTTAGGGACTCTGAAAATTAAATAGCGGATATAGTGAGATGTGCAGACCAATAGGAAGCCACTATACAAACCCGAGCCCAAACCATCATTTTATGGCCGCAAATTTAATGGATTTGGCCACAAATTGCGGGTCAATGTTGGAGGTAGGCTTTGAATTTTGGTCTGTAGCTCACTCACTAAATAACTAAGACTACCCTATATGCAAAAAAGTCTAATTTCACCTTAAGAAAAATCTGGGAGTTTTTACTATGTTTCTGTCAATATTTTACGATATTTAAAACTTGATTTTCAATATTTGAATTTTGAATCGTTCGTTTGACGTTCATACGTTGACGTCGGGGGTTGTTTTGTTGTTCTATTATGCGTAGATCATATGTTCTAACTTATATGCCCTTCGCTTGTCGTATCGTATTCGATTTGGACTCTTATGCGATATGCCATGCTTTGATTATAGGTACAAGCGCGTGGACTTCCGAGACGACGAAGGAGGGCATGGAATCCATCGGGATCGACTAAAGCAAGGCGTTGTAGGTGAGTAGATGTATATCAACGGGGGAAGTCGGGTAGATGGCGTATAGCACCCCCGCAACCGTAGAATTAGGATGTATATATTTATATAGATAGATATGTATACTTAGTTAGTAAGGTGTTTAGAATACCATACCATACTAGTATACATAGTAGAAGATATTCTTTAGTTCTATTTCCTTACCATTAGGCTATTGATATATACACACGTACATATGATATAAGGATAATTATGATGAGGATACGAGTCGATATGATATGATGATAATATGAGTCAATATGATAAGACGAGGCGATATATATATATATATATATGATACGGTATGACATGGCGTGATACGATATGACATGAGATGGTTTGATGAGATGAGATGATTTACGTGACTATAGATCCGTACTATTTGATTGATGATATCGTACGATGGATATTACGTATGTGATATGATGAGAATGGATCGCCGACTTATATATCAACTCGAGAAATATTGTTTTTAAATCACTTAAGTAGATATTATGATATGTTTAGAAGCATACCTATTTTCAAAATTAGCGAATCGTCACACACTCTTAAATGATAATTTCAAGGGACGTTGCGGCTTTCCAAATGGTATCTTTTTTTCAAAAATATCGTAGCCCCCTATTTTCAAAAACGATGATATGTACTATTTTAAACTATAACTGTATGGCTCATACGTAATTGCATATTGGTATACTGTTCAAGTTACGATTTCTTATTTCTGCATATGCTTCCATTTATTTCATTTACGATATATATACTACGTTTCATATCCTTATCTTTATATGACTTCGTTTGTTAGGACACACGCACCATCCCCAATGATGCACATAATGCACGTACACGTACTTGCCGACTCACATACACATCATCGGTAATTGCCATGCCACGTACACATTAGAAATCGATATGTCACCGTATCATCTTATAACCTGTTAGCATTTTAGTTACTGATTAATACACAGTACCCCATATTATTGTAGATATTACACTTTCTTTACCTTAATACACGACACGCTCATATGAACTCTGTGCATTACAGTGTTTTTCTGTGCTTGTACATATTATTTCATTACTGCCATATTTTCAAGAGATTTCTTTGTAGGGTGTTTTTCGTCACCCCATTGAGATGGGAATACGCGCGCGCTTGTCAGGCGCATTACAGATTCCCCCTGCCTAGGGTAGGCTGGGGTTTATTGATTGTGGGGATCCGAATCTTCGGCAACCGCGGACTAAGCTGCCGTTAATTACCCCTCGCATTTGGAGCGAAGGAACCTCCGATTAACGGGTTAAACTGGTCATGCGAACTCAATGTGCAGCATCGTGTTTTGAAGGGGTTTTGGAAATATCGGGGCCCCGCAGAGTTTTTACGGGGGTCCCGCTACCCGGATAGCGGGCTGGGGGTCAAGAGGGCTAGCAGCCCCCTTGCGGGGTGCGGGGCAGCGCCCCGTTAGAAATTTTTCTAACGGAAGACAGTGTCGTGGAGTCTGTGTATGTTTTCTTCCCCCCTTTTTTTAAAAAAAAAGCGGAGTTTAACTTCAAAAGGGATTTTATTGTGGAGTTAAACTCCAAAGAATTTTAAATGGAGTTAAACTCCTAAAAGAATTTTATGCGGAGTTAAACTCCTAAAATAGAACTTTATTGTGGAGTTAAACTCCAAAGAATACTTTCTTTTTGTAAAAAAAAAAGGTTTAAACTCCAGAAGGGATTTTGTTGGGGAGTGCACGTAAAACGAGGGGGAAAAGAAAACAAAATGGAGTCTAAAGGACGCCCGCACGGCAGGTGGGCGCCTTAATGCCCGGGGTCACGTGCGCGCACGTGACCAAGGGGCACTTTGGCGCCTCCCGGGGTACCGTGGGCACACGTGACCGATGGGCGCCTTGGCGCCCCAGGGGTCAAGTGGGCGCACGTGACCGATGGGCGTCTTGGCACCCCAGGGGTCACGTGCGCACACGTGACCGATGGACGTCTTGGCGCCCCGGGGTCACGTGCGCACACGTGACCGATGGGCGCCTTGGCGCCCCGGGGTCACGTGCGCACACGTGACCGATAGGCGCCTTAGCGCCCTGGGGTCACGTGGGCACACGTGACCGCGGGAAAAACCCACGGAAAGGGAAGCTTAGCCCCTAGGCTGGGGAGTTGAACTCCCAAGGGAATCTTTGGAGTTGAACTCCTAACAGAAACAAATTTATGGAGTTAAACTCCAACAAAAATTAAATTATGGAGTTAAACTCCAGCAACTTTAGAAAGGAGTTAAACTCCTGGGGATTTATTGCTCTTCTTTTAAGCCTTGGGTCTATCCAAAGTTAGATTTTTGGAGATGGGTCTCCTTCTTCTTGCTCTTGACCGGCGGGATCTTGGAGAAAAGGGGACGAGCCTTAAAAGCCTCCCCTTTTCGAGATCTGATTGGAGATCCGAGCTCCCCTTTGTAGGTTTTATGGTGGAAATCTATTTATTTTTAGGAAAGGAAGAGTTAAACTCTTGATTTAATTCAAAAGAAAAAAGAAGGTTTTAGAACCTTGAGGAAGGAGAAAAAGGCAGATCTGGATTCTTTTTTTTTGAGAGAGAAAAAGTTGTTGAGATATTTCACTATCTTTGCCTTTATAGGCCATACACTTTACACATAGCCCCTTGGGCTTCACAAAATGGCATTTTGCCCACCCCATGGCTCTTGTGCCATTTCTTTTTGCACATAAGCCATGGGCTTTACAAAAATTTGGCTTTATGCCTATTTTTCTTACATTTATCCATAAAAATAAAATAAAAGAAATACAACAAAATTGTTTATGACAAAAATTTTATCTTGGCGTGGGGGAGGCCGACCGCTTCATGTTCGGGCTCGACCCGGGCATGGGCCCACTGGGTCTGGGCTTGGGCCCACTTGCCTTGAGGTTGACTTGGATTTTGACTTGGTCAACCGGGGTGTAAATTTTTACCCCAACAAATTGCCCCCCATCAATAAATGCACACCAGATATGTGGGTCGTGTGCATGAAATTGATGGATCTTCTTTTACTTGGGGGCGACCTGATTTGGTTCCCGCTTTTTGGGAAGCTGGCACTGCCCTTTTTACGACATGGACGGTCGTTGCTTGACATGTCTCCGAGATGGAGTGTCCGTGATAGACGTTTTCCCTGGCCCGGAGTGATCTGGTTCCCGCTTTGTAGGAATCCTGCGCTGCCCTTTTTGCGACTTGGATGGTCGGTGCTGCCATTTTAGCGACTTGGACGGTCGGTGCTTCCATTTTAGCGACTTGGAAGGTCGGTGCTGCCATTTTAGCGACGTGGACGGTCGGTGCTGCCATTTTAGCGACTTGGACGGTCGGCGCTGCCCTTTTAGCGACGTGGACGGTCGGTTCTGCCCTTTTTGCGACTTGGACGGTCGGTGCTGCCCTTTTAGCGACGTGGACGGTCGGTGCTGCCCTTTTAGCGACGTGGACGGTCGGTTCTGCCCTTTTTGCGACTTGGACGGTCGGTGCTGCCCTTTTAGCGACGTGGACGGTCGGTGCTGCCCTTTTAGCGACGTGGACGGTCGGTGCTGCCATTTTAGCGACGTGGACGGTCGGTTCTGCCATTTTAGCGACGTGGACGGTCGGTGCTGCCATTTTAGCTTCGTGGACGGTCGGTTCTGCCCTTTTTGCGACTTGGACGGTCGGTGCTGCCATTTTAGAGACGTGGACGATCGGTTCTGCCCTTTTTGCGCCTTGGACGGTCGGTGCTGCCATTTTAGCGACGTGGACGGTCGGTGCTGCCATTTTAGCGACTTGGACGGTCGATTCTGCCTTTTTTGCGACGTGGACGGTCGATGCTGCCTTTTTTGCGACTTGGACGGTCGATGCTGCCCTTTTTGCGACTTGGACGGTCGATGCTGCCCTTTTAACGACTTAGACGGTCGGTTCTGCCCTTTTTGCGACGTGGACGGTCGATGCTGCCCTTTTTGCGACTTGGACGGTCGATGCTGCCCTTTTAGCGACTTGGACGGTCGGTGCTTGATTTGACTTGCTCTGCTTCTTGCAGTGTCAGGGGTAAACTTGACTTGCTCCGCTTCTTGCGGTGTCGAGATTGGATTCCGACTTGCTCCGCTTTTTGCGGCGTCGGAGTGAAAGTTGACTTGTTGATTTTGATTTAGGTTGACATCAGCATCGCTATACTGGAATATGGTACCAGGAGCGAATCATCATCTGTCATTTAGAGGATTTTGGGATTTTGGTTTTTGTTTGGCATCTGCATTGCTGCACTGGTATAATGCCAGGAGCAACTCATCATTTGCCCCGAGAGGATTTGGGATTTTTTTTGGGACTTTGAATGTGGTCTCACCGGTAGGACTTGGGAGAGGTTGGGATTGTTTTACGCCCGTGGATTGTATACGGTTTTGCAGGATGTATGATCCAGACCGTAGGGCCGGAAAAATTTCAGGGCTTTGTTGGCGTCTGCATCGCTGGACTGGAATGTGGTACCAGGAGCGACTCATCATTTGCCGTTGGGGTATGGGATTTGGAATTTGGTTGGCGTCTGCATCGCTACACTGGAATAATGCCAGGAGCGACTCATCATTCGCCACTTTGGGGTTGGGGACTTGGAATTTGGATCTTGTTTGGCATCGGCATTGCTGCACTGGAATAATGCCAGGAGCAACTCATCATTTGCCTTGGGAGGACTTGGGATTTGGGTTTTTGGTCGGCATCAGCACCGCTAACACTGAACCGAGATGCCAGGAGCGACTCATCATTTGCCGTTGCCCGTTGGGGAACGATGGCTTAGGAGATAGGTTTGGGTCCCTATCACCTAAGGCTTTTCAATTTTATGGGCCGTGAGGGTCCCATAAAGCATTTTCTCCCTACGAGTCATAAGGATCCCGCAGGTGTATTTTCTCCTTAGGAATCGTGAGGATTCCTAAGTGTGTTGCTCCATTGTGAGTCGTAAGGATCTCACGCAGGGGTTTTCTCCTCACAAGGTCGAGAGGACTTTGCGAGTGTATTTCATCTCTTTACACGAGTTTGCGCCCTTTCGGGTTTTCACAGACTCGCCGGTAGTCCTGCTGTTTTTACTCACGGAGCCCTTTCGGGTTTTCATCCGTGCCCGTTTTGCTTGTGGACATACCGTTTATTTCTTCTTCTTTTTTTTCTTTCTTTTTCTTCTTTTTTTTTGCCGCTGGTGGGACTTTAAAAGTAGTCTCACCGGCAGGATTTGGGAGAAATAGGGGTTATTTACGCCCATGGATTGTATACGGTTTTGCAGGATGTCTGATCCAGACCGTAGGGCTGATGTGCTCAATTCGCCTGCGACTTGGAGCATTCACGTGTAGTATTTCTTGAGATATCGGCCGTTCATGGGTGGCATGGGCCTTTCTCCCTCGGCACTTATTAGTTGGTAGGATCCTCCGTCGAACACTTTCTCGATGACATATGGTCCTTCCCAGTTTGGCTCGAATTTTCCCTTGGCATGTCGATTGGGGATAATCGGTCTTTTGAGGACCAACACTAATTCACCTTTCTTGAAAGTGTGGAGACGGGTTATCTTGTCATAGGCCCGTGACATTTGGGCTCGGTATAGCTCCAGACATTGCTGCACCGCGAGCCTCTTTTCTTCGAGGGCATCGAGCTCTTCAAGTCGAAGGAGCACGTTTTCCTCCTCCGTCAACTCGTGCTGAACGGCCATTCTTAAGCTTAGAACTTCGACTTCGAGGGGAAGGACCGCCTCCACTCCGAAGAGCAATGAGTATGGAGTGAACTGAGTTGGAGTACGGTGCGTAGTACGATATGCCCACAACGCCTCGTGAAGTTTGAGATTCCAGTCTCTCTTGTTGGCTGAAGCATTTTTCCTCAGGAACTTGCATAGAGTCTTATTGAAGGCTTCGGCTAGCCCGTTGGCTCTTGGATTATAGATGGAGGAATATCTCCAGTCTATCTTGTGCTGAGTAGCGAACCTTGAGATATTGAAGCTCTTGAAAGAAGGCCCATTGTCGGAAATGATTCTTCTTGGTGTACCGAAACGGTATAGAATATTATGCTGGAAGAATGTCAGAATATCTTTTGTCTTGACTTCTTTTAGCGGGACAGCTTCAGCCCATCTGGAGAAGTAGTCTGTCGCGGCCAATATGAACCGGTGGCCTTTGGATGATGGAGGATCAATTGGGCCAACAATGTCGGTGCCCCAGACTTCAAAGGGCCACGACGCCACCGTTGGATGCAACGGATTGGGATGCTTGTGAATGAAATCACCATGGATTTGGCAGATCTGACATTTCTTTGCATGCTCCCCGCAATCCCGTATCATGGTGGGCCAATAATACCAAAGCCGTTTAATTTGAAGTCGCATCTTGGGGCCAGATTGGTGGGCACCGCAAACGCCCGAGTGAACATCTTTCATGACCTTTTGGGCTTCGGCCAATGACAGACACCTGAGCCAGAGTTGGTCATATGACCTGCGGTATAACGTGTCATTTACAAACACGTATCGGAGAGCTCTTTTCTTCAGCTGGATCCTCGCAGATTTTTCTTCGGGCAGCTTGTCGTATCGGAGGTACTCTATGAAGGGTTCTCTCCAATCGGGCTCGTCTTGGATGATCGAAGCTTCTTCGGCAGGACTGCTCTTCTGTTCCGCGCTTTCCTCTTCTCGTAGAGAGACTAGGGGTAGAATTTGTCGGCTCCTGACTGTGATCAGAATTTCGTCCATGTCAGGATCGGCCAGCTCCTTGGCTAAGCGAGCGAGTACGTCAGCCTTTCCATTCAACGCTCTAGGGACTCTCATTAGTTCAATGTGAGTGAACCGTTTCATGAGTTCCACCACTCGGCCTCTGTACCGAGCTAACTCGGGTTTGTATATTTTATAATCACCGCTTACTTGGTTGACGACGAGCTGGGAGTCACCGTAAACTCGTAGCCGGTGGATTTCCATTTCTATGGCGAGCTCCAAACCAGCTATCAGAGCTTCATACTCAGCTTCATTGTTTGTCCGAGGCTCGGTGAGAGCGAAAGAACGCCGTAGGGTTCCCATTGATGGTGTAATGAACACCAATCCTATCCCTGCTTTTATCTCCGGGACGCTTGATTTATTGGAGGTCCTTATCGATGAGGCCCCATCGAAGTAGAGCTCCCAATATGGCTCGTCTTCCTCGAGGTGCAGCACTTGTTCGTCGGGTAACTCACAATTTAGCGGCGACCCTTCTGGTATGGGATGAGCAGCGAGAAAGTCTGCAAGAGCTTGCCCTTTTACTGCTTTCTGAGGAGTATAAACTTTGTCAAACTCGAGTAGCATAACAGCCCATCTTGCCATTCTGTCGGCTAGGCTCGCTCTGGTCATCAAGTGTTTGAGCGGGTCGACCTTAGAGATCAGCATAACCCGATGAGCAAGCAGATAGTGCCTCAACTTTTTCACAGCAAATATCAGAGCCAGGCATTGCTTTTCGATTGGGGAATAGTTGTGTTCCGCCCCGACTAGAGTTCGACTGAGGTAGTAGAGGGCATTTTCTTTTCCCTCCTCGTTATTCTGGCCAAGGAGCGCACCGAGTGACTCATCCAGCGCGGCAGTGTAGAGAATCAGCGGTTTATTTGGAATGGGAGCGGCCAGCACTGGAGGGTGCAACAAGTACTATTTGATGCTTTCGAACGCTGCTTGACACTCGGCATCCCAGATAAAAGGAGCTCCTTTCTTCATGAGCTTCGAGAAGGGCCTACATCTCCCCGATAAATTTGAGATAAACCTCCGTATATAAGCAAGCTTGCCTTGAAAAGATCTTAGCTGCGTCAGACTCTTCGGAGGGGGCATCTCTATGATGGCCTTTATCTTTGATGGGTCAACTTCGATTCCTCGATGTCGAACTATGAAGCCCAGGAATTTTCCCGATGACACGCCAAAAGCTCATTTCAGAGGATTCATTTTCAGGTCAAATTCCCTCAGTCTGGTGAGAACGGTCCTAAGATCCTGGATATGATCGGCCTTGGTTTCAGTCTTAACGACCAGATCATCAACATAACATTCGACGACTTTATGAATTAGGTCATCGAAGATATTGGTCATTGCCCTTTGATATGTAGCACCTGCGTTCTTCAGTCCGAACGACATCACCTTGTAGCAATATATTCCTATCGGAGTTCGAAATGCTATGTGCTTCTCATCCTCAGGCGACATCTTGATCTGATTATATCCAGACGAGCCATCCATAAAGGTGAACAACTCGTAATTTGAGGTGTCATCGACCATCATTTCCATGACCAGTAGCGGGAAGTCGTCTTTAGGACATGCCTTGTTGAGGTCCCTGAAATCGACACAAACTCGGATCTGCCCATTTTTCTTCTTCACTGGGACTATGCATGCGATCCAGTTTGCATATTTCTCTTCCCTCATGAAGCCGGCATCAATGAGCTTCTTAGTTTCCTCGATGACCTTTTCTTCTAGTTCCCTTCTCATTCTTCGAGGAGCTTGTTTGACTGGCTTAGCATCAGGAGATATAGCCAACTTATGTACGACCACTTCAGGGGAAAGGCCAGGCATTTCTTTGTATGTCCACGCGAAGCAGTCGACGAACTCATGTAGCAGGGCAATTATCTGCGCTTTAATTTCCTCTGACAAGAGCGAGCTGATGTAGGTCGGCCTTGGATTATCGGGCGTTCCTAAGTCAATCTCGGTTAGCTCGTCAAAGGTTGCTTTTCCGCCATCTTCAAGCTCTTGAGGAGCTTCTTCTGGCTCGGCTATCTCGTCATCATCATTTGATCTTTCGCTGGCCTCACCAACATGGATCATGTAGCACGCTTTGGAATCAGGTTGAACGTAGCCTATGCCCCGTTTATCTGGAAATCGTCCATCGATGAGTGCTCGGACCTGGGGTTGATGCCATAGCCCTTCGTAAAACTTTGCTTCGGACTCTGTTTGATATAACCGGCATCCGCACTTTTTGAAGTATTCCCGCATCTCGGGCGCATAGTATCTGGGATTGAGGACGGCTCTTATGCCTCTCTCATAGGGTAGGCATGCGACAGAAAGATCGTCCGGGTGCACAACGGGGTTTGACCTGTAAAACAGGATGCCCTTCTGTCCATTTTTCCTCCCGGGCACGTAGAAAGTTTTCAGCTGGTCCACGGTAGAGACTGACAATGCGTCGAGCTCTTTGCACATCTGCTTTGGTACCCTTGTGACGGCTAAGGACCCTTCTGTAACTTCGAAGGTCTCTCGTAGTTTCGCTTGTTGCGTAGGGGTCCAATCTGCATCGCTATTGCACGGCAGGTCCTCTTCCTACGACTCTTCAGTGCGCTGCCAAGATGAGGGCAGACTTTGCTGCTAGATGGGCCTTCAGTAACAGATTCGTCCGTATCGCTGCCGAAACGAAGGCGAGTTTTAAAGAAGGATGGGCTTCCAGCGTCAGACTCATCAGTGTCGCTACCGAAATGCGGGCGCACTTGGGCGCTTTTGCTTTTGAAAGTGACAGCCAGCGCAGATTTGCTTTTGAGTCTTGGGGCCGGTCTATCCTCAGTCAGTTATGGCTTAGCATTTTGGTGGTTCATAAAGTACCGAGAATCTTCATAGCGGAATTCATGCACACCGAACGGCTGGATGTCTCTGTCAATGCGTCTTTCTTCGCCATTTTTAGTATACTTCATGCATTAATGGAGAGTTGACGGAATGATGCCGTAATCGTGGAGCCACGGCCGCCCCAAGAGAATCTTATAAGACGTGTCGGCGTCGATCACGTATATCTTAGCTTCAGTTTGCAGATCCCCGAATTTGATTGGCAAAGCTATAGACCCCAGAACTTGCTGGCAATTTTGGTTGAAGCCTTGAATGACAATCATTTCCCTTGACAGGTGTCGGACGTCCATTGACAAACTCTTCAGAGTTCGCAAGTTCATGATGTTCACTGAGGACCCCGGATCAATCAATATGCGATTAATTCGATCTCCGTCGCTGTATCCGGTCACGTAAAGCGGCCGATTATGCTCAGCCGTTCCCAGTAGCAAATCTTCATCCTTAAATGTGACTGCGGCGGCATGAAAAGCGTGCTGGGCTTCTTTCATATTATTTTCCGCAAAGTGAGCCTGATACCGCTCGGGGTTTTGTAGAGCGTGAATGAGAACATCTCTAAGCTCCTTAGATAGGACCAAGGCGTCGTAGATGCTCAGGAGAGACGGAAGCTTCCGGAGATGTGCCAAGACATTATAGTCCACCGAGGATGGACCTATGTTTTTATCAGCCAGTTCTCTGCCATCTTCTTCATCAGCGACTTGTTTTTCCTTCCCTTTTGGGGCGTTGCCCTGATTTTGCGGTAGAGCCCTGCCGCTTCTGAGCTGGATTTGATTGGCCTTTGTGGTGAACTCCTCGTCCTCTTCGGGAAAACAGAGCTCATCTTCGGAGTCGCTGCCAAGATGGATGGCGTAGCAGGTCACTACTGGGATCTCTTCATTGGAGTCTTCTTCTAACTCCTCCAGAATTTCAGCCGCTTCTACAGGGAAGAACTCCTTTAATTGAATCAATGTTCTTTCCTTTTGTTCATATTCTTTGAGGGAATCAATATATTTTTGAATGGTCGATCTCCCTGCAGACTCTTTTTCGCGCCGAGCTGCACTTTTCTTCTTCTTGAGCTTCTTGGATTTTGAGCCTGATGGAGCCGCATTGGCAGCTGGACTTGTAGGCTTCTTCTGCCCTTCCCAGTCCGTCCTGGGTTCTTTCCGAAGTAGCTTTATCATCTTCTTCGTCTTATTAGATATGTGCGTACTCCATGGAGGCCGCGATGAGTCCGTTTCATTTCTCAGGGCAGCGGGTTCGGCTGTCTGCTCCCAGAAGGCTTCAGTTTCTGTGTGTATAAAGTTGGTGGTTGCAACTTGATTGTTCACCAACACACTTTTGGACAGTTCGATCTCTCCAGCCTTGTACTGCTTCTCGACCCAATCTTTGAAGATATAGCAATCCTCGATCGCATAGCTCACTACTCGGTGGTACGGGCAATACAGAGAATTGTCGATCATTTTTGCTTCTTGGGGTCTTTTCGACTCCGGCAATTGTAGGCCGTTGTTCAAGGCATCTTTAAATATCTTACGGACCTTATCCCTTCTGAAAGAGTAAACCTTGTTCTTTTTCTCCTCTAGGGAAGGACCATCTCCTCCCAGCAATGGCTTTCGAGAACGGTTTGTTTTGGATTCGGCCGCCCTTCGCTTTTCTTCATTGTCGGACGCATTGAAGACATTGGTACTGCTGGAACTCCCGCTTCTACGGTTGTCGTCCCGCTTGCTTTTCCAAGTTTTGTCTCTCTGAGAATCTGGCGGGGACTCTTGCTTCGAGCGTTCCAGCATTTGGACTTTCTTGGTTAGCTCTTGAAATGTCTTGAGGCCTGCTGTACACAAGAATGGGACCATCCAATTGCTGAGGTTCCCAACGAGAAGGCTGACGGACTGGTCCTGCTCCAGCGGCGGTTCGCACTTGACCGTGAGATTACGCCATCGAGCGATAAATTCGGTGTTTCTTTCATTCTTCCCCGGTTTGGTCCTCACAAGATCGGCAATGGAGATTTTATCACTGACACTCATGAACCTTTGCCGAAACAAGGACTCCATTTAGGCAAAGGTAATGACGGACCCGTCCGGTATACTCGCATACCAGTCGAAGGCGACGCCGGTCAGGCTGTTGACAAACTGACGAAGAAGGAGCGCGTCATTGCCCTCTGTATTTCCGCACGACGCTTTGAAGTGGGCGACGTGCTGATTTGCATTCCCCGTTCCATCAAATCTTCCAAACTTAGGAATAACGTAGACGTTTGAGAATTCAATCAGATCGTACTGCGCGGGATATGGCCGCCCGCTACTACCGATTTCTTTCTGAGCTTCAGGTTCGGCCACCAATGTTTTAACCTTGCTGGTGACCAAATCCATTATCTGATCCTATGTTAGCGGGATAGTGTTATCTGGGGCCAAGGCGTCCCCAGAAGCGGAATGTGGCCGGCTTTCATGCGGCTCGACCAGTCTTGGTCCTAAAGGAACAGGCACTGGCTGCCTCGGATTGTCATCACCCGGCTGATTAGTAGTGGCTTGTGCTTAATTGGGAGGCGCTCGAGCAATTTGAGCCGTAAGCTGCATCACCACGTTCGTTAAGTCGTCAATCTTCGAATAGAGCTTGGCCATCTCTTTATCTTTGCTCCTGAGCTGTTTTCGAAGCTCTTGCTCCACAGTCCTGGGGTGGAAAGTCGGCTCTTCCTCGCTGTCCGAGCTTGACTCTGCGTGGACCGAGGGGTCTTTCTGCCTATCATCCTCATCGAGAGGGTTTTCTTCATCCAGCGGGGGCAGCTGTTCTTGGGCAGCGACAACTACATTCAGGCTAGATTGGGCTTGGGATGTGGTGGCCCCATCCTTGCTTTTGCTGCGAAGGTTGTCGCTGGGGCGCCCGCCCGCCATATAGACCGTATGGATGATATATCCAGCCGTCTTTCTATCATTGGCAGCTGATTTCACGGATCGCTGTCTTGACCCCCTTGTTTCGGTAGCTGGTAGTCGATTGAAGGCGGCTGGCCTAACCAGGTTCTTGAATGGTGCTGGCGCTTCTTTTCTGGGTTTGCCCCACTGCTTTCGTGCGGCACAGAGTGCTTGATAGACTCTTGAAGATACAGTGTCATACTTCTTCTGTTGGGGCCTGGACACGTCTCTTTGTGGCACTGTTCGGACCGCTGTCTTCTTGATTCTGGCGGTCATGGCATTTTTCTGAACCCGCTTCAGAGGCTCGAAAGAATTGCTGATTCTTACGTCCGGCTCAGCCGTCATCGCGGGGCAACCCTGCACTTGGAACATCACACGATTCCATTTGGCCGAAGCCCTGGCCCTCTTGTTGGCTCGATACCTGAGACGCTTCTGCCTTAACTTTTCTATTCTAAGCAACTGGCAGGCTTCGGCTCTTTGGGAAGACGCTGCAGACCGGTTGATGGAGGGCCTTGGAGATACGCCCGATTGTGTATTTGTTGGAGTCATCGCCCGAGCTCGTCCGCAACATTTAATGTTGCCCTTCGCATCGGAAGTCTTGCCCCCAGCTAGAGCGCCAGGGAGTCGTTCAGACACCATCTTAAGTTTCGGTTGTGGTGCCTTGGCTATCATGACATTCGGCCTCTTACCCCTTGAGACCGACTTGGCCACCTGTTCCGCCGGGATCTCCGCCAGATGAGCGCTTCCGGCAGGGTAGATGATGACGGAGCCAAACTGGCGGGGTGGCTCCTCCCATTTCCGGCTGAGACTAGAGGGGAGAACAACGCGGGCATTGATCTTGACTACGTAGGAGATCGGGGTTCCGTCGTAAGCCGAATTCGTCTTGGGAGACATCGTCATTGAAAGTTGATTGCTGCACGAAAGAAAGAAATTATTTTAGTACAAACATCGGCGTATATGTTAAATGAGTTCGCATGAACGCTTAACCCGAGATATGGGAGGAGAGAAAGGTCCCACCGGGCGTGCCAGAATCTGTAGGGTGTTTTTCGTCACCCCATTGAGATGGGAATACGCGCGCGCTTGTCAGGCGCATTACAGATTCCCCCTGCCTAGGGTAGGCTGGGGTTTATTGATTGTGGGGATCCGAATCTCCGGCAACCGCGGACTAAGCTGCCGTTAATTACCCCTCGCATTTGGAGCGAAGGAACCTCCGATTAACGGGTTAAACTGGTCATGCGAACTCAATGTGCAGCATCGTGTTTTGAAGGGGTTTTGGAAATATCGGGGCCCCGCAGAGTTTTTACGGGGGTCCCGCTACCCGGATAGCGGGCTGGGGGTCAAGAGGGCTAGCAGCCCCCTTGCGGGGTGCGGGGCAGCGCCCCGTTAGAAATTTTTCTAATGGAAGACAGTGTCGTGGAGTCTGTGTATGTTTTCTTCCCCCCTTTTTTTAAAAAAAAAGCGGAGTTTAACTTCAAAAGGGATTTTATTGTGGAGTTAAACTCCAAAGAATTTTAAATGGAGTTAAACTCCTAAAAGAATTTTATGCGGAGTTAAACTCCTAAAATAGAACTTTATTGTGGAGTTAAACTCCAAAGAATACTTTCTTTTTGTAAAAAAAAAAGGTTTAAACTCCAGAAGGGATTTTGTTGGGGAGTGCACGTAAAACGAGGGGGAAAAGAAAACAAAATGGCGTCTAAAGGACGCCCGCACGGCAGGTGGGCGCCTTAATGCCCGGGGTCACGTGCGCGCACGTGACCAAGGGGCACTTTGGCGCCTCCCGGGGTCATGTGGGCACACGTGACCGATGGGCGCCTTGGTGCCCCAGGGGTCACGTGGGCGCACGTGACCGATGGGCGTCTTGGCGCCCCAGGGGTCACGTGCGCACACGTGACCGATGGACGCTTTGGCGCCCCGGGGTTACGTGCGCACACGTGACCGATGGGCGCCTTAGCGCCCCGGGGTCACGTGCGCACACGTGACCGATGGGCGCCTTAGCGCCCCGGGGTCACGTGCGCACACGTGACCGATGGGCGCCTTACCGCCCTGGGGTCACGTGGGCACACGTGACCGCGGGAAAAACCCGCGGAAAGGGAAGCCTAGCCCCTAGGCTGGGGAGTTAAACTCCCAAGGGAATCTTTGGAGTTGAACTCCTAACAGAAACAAATTTATGGAGTTAAACTCCAACAGAAATTAAATTATGGAGTTAAACTCCAGCAACTTTAGAAAGGAGTTAAACTCCAGCAACTTTAGAAAGGAGTTAAACTCCTGGGGATTTATTGCTCTTCTTTTAAGCCTTGGGTCTGTTCAAAGTTAGATTTTTGGAGATGGGTCTCCTTCTTCTTGCTCTTGACCGGCGGGATCTTGGAGAAAAGGGGACGAGCCTTAAAAGCCTCCCCTTTTCGAGATCTGATTGGAGATCCGAGCTCCCCTTTGTAGGTTTTATGGTGGAAATCTATTTATTTTTAGGAAAGGAAGAGTTAAACTCTTGATTTAATTCAAAAGAAAAAAAGAAGGTTTTAGAACCTTGAGGAAGGAGAAAAAGGCAGATCTGGATTCTTTTTTTTGGAGAGAGAAAAAGTTGTTGAGATATTTCACTAGCTTTGCCTTTATAGGCCATACACTTTACACATAGCCCCTTGGGCTTCACAAAATGGCATTTTGCCCACCCCATGGCTCATGTGCCATTTCTTTTTGCACATAAGCCATGGGCTTTACAAAAATTTGGCTTTATGCCTATTTTTCTTACATTTATCCATAAAAATAAAATAAAAGAAATACAACAAAATTGTTTATTACAAAAATTTTATCTTGGCGTGGGGGAGGCCGACCGCTTCATGTTCGGGCTCGACCCGGGCATGGGCCTACTGGGTCTGGGCTCGGGCCCACTTGCCTTGAGGTTGAATTGGATTTTGACTTGGTCAACCGGGGTGTAAATTTTTACCCCAACATTCTTGACTTGAGAAACCGCAGATATTATTTAAAAACTTGTGATTGTTTTAAAAACGTGGTTCTATTGATATGATATTTCGACGTCCACCATGAGATTTCTCGATGCTGAGCTATGATGATTACTCGATTCGAGGAGTGAGAAGTCACCGTCTACGAGTACATGGTGGACCCGGTACGGTACACCGGGGAAAGAAGATCGTATAAAAAGGCGTTGAGCCTGGCATGGGAACACTACCTACCGGTGACAGTGTTGAACTCGGCGGATATCCGGAGGATACCGACTGGAGTGATATGATACAGATGGATATGAGGACCGATCTGATGTGATGGTGTCTGAGATATGAGGGCTGATCCGATAAGACGGCGCCTGAGATATGAGGATTTACATGTCGATACTGGACATGAGTTTTATGATGATTTTGAGTATCGATGCTGGACACTCAAGATTTTACGATGAATTTGATGTGTCGTTGATGGACACATGTTGGATGACATATACATATATATAACACAGATGATATGGAACCACATATTGATATATGCGCGATATTATATATTTATACACATATGTAACACGATCACCTTCTATTACATACGATATGATATTATATTACAGTATGACCTAGGAGATCGTTCTACATTCGATTTCTACTTAATGATGTTTTCTACTCACTGTTTACCGCCGAAAGACCGGAACGAGACGTTGGGACGTCTAGCCAAAATTTAGGGGCAGATACTATTTAGACTTATCCATCAACCTCTCCGAATATACCAAGTTGATTTATGGCATCATATATCGGAGGTTTGAATAGATGCGACCGTTGTAGCAGACTTTATCAGATTCCCCCACATTTGTGAGGGGTTTTTGATTGTGGGGACACTCTTCTCTGCAGGCGTAAACCCCTGCAGTTAATTACGTTACCGCATTGCGATAACCACTTTCTCCTTCTCCGGAAGTTCACTTCGTGTCATATGTTATTTTGTTTTTATGTAGTTGCTTGTGGATTGTATACGGAGACTAGTTTATGTCGTTGCCCATAGGACGCGGATTAGTCCAAATCCGTATATTTTAGATTTGGGGTTTAAACTTAGGTTATATATTCGTTTAGTTCAAAAATATTTTGTTTTATTTAAGAACCATTAATCTAGTTTGAGATTAAGATCAACTTAAATATATGAGCATTTAGGCTCAATTTATTTTAACTAAGAATACGTTAGTCCTATTTAATACTAAGATCAACTTAGCAACATTTTAATGATCATTTTTTATTTAAGATCCTACAATGAGCATTTGGGCTCAGCTACTTTAGAAAGACTTTTAGCCAATTTGGGCTTGGTATGCTTAATATTTTCTTCTTTTTTTTTTTAAAATACAAAGCACATATTTGGGTTCTGATTGCTCAACCCTCTTTTTTTTTATGCAGGAGTGCTAAGCACTTGTTTGGAGCTCTGGCGCTCACATGTGTATCATGTGAAGCATTCAGTCATTTTGACTGAATATATATAGTTCTAAGCACTTTTGTATGGCGTCCATGTGAAGAGCACGTGAGGCGCTGTCTCATTTATTTTGTTGGGCGCCCATGTGTGTTTCACGTGAGGCGCTAAGCGCTGCACAATCGGTGCTAAGCACTCAGCCGTTTTGGCTGCATATGAAGTGCTAAGCACTTTTACTCAGCGCTCACGTATATTTCGCTTGAGGCGCTGACCTTCTATTTTGGGCACCCACGTGGGAAGTACGTGGGGCGCTAAATCCTTTGTTTTGGGAATTTTTGGGTGCTCACGTGTTTTTTAAGTGAGACGTTGAGTTCTTTTTCTTTTTAGAAATTGAATCTCTGTTAATGGCATTTTGACCATTAATGATCACCAAGATCTTTGTTTTGAAGATTTAGGATAAAGTTTATATAAGAAACTAAGTTTTTCTTTTTTATATATAAGAACTAAGTTCTTTACGTAGAATTAAACCCCATATTCAGAGGAATTAAATTCCTAGAACATAGCTTCTTTTTCTTTCTCTTTCTTTTTAACCTAGATCTTTTCCCTAAATTTTGAGCTTGAAGTACAGAATCTCCCCGATGAGAATTGAATTCTTAACTTGTAGGGAGATTTTTTTACAAATCTTAGATCAGAGGAAGAACTAAGTTATTTTATGAAGGGTTAAACCCTTATTTTTTTATGCTAGGCAAAAGAGATACATTTTATCTCTATTTTTTTACCTAGGGTTCGAAAGAAACAAGTAGATCTTCTTTAAAAGAGAATTGAACTCTTGGTTGCAGCTTCTATATTTTTGTTTTCGGAAGCTTATCAAGGGCTCTCTCTCTCTCTCTCTCTCTCTCTCTCTCTCTCTCTCTCTGAGACTTGAAGCCTTGTATCCTTTATATAGGAAAGGCAAATTTGTTAATTAGTTTGAGAAGATCTCTCATTTGAGAAATACCAATTGATTTAATTGGCATTAAAGATTATTTGGGGAATTTTATCCACCATTGGATCTTTGATCCAATGATTTCTGTTTCACAGAATATGTTTTCTTGTTTTTAACAATATCGGGAAAATATTTTCCCATATACAGAATTTTATTCTATCAAACGGTGATTTTTAACAACCATTGGATTTTAATCCAAGGGCTTTCTGTTTAATAGGGTATATCTTTCTAATTTAGAATAATTAGAGAGATATTTTCTATATAGAATTTAATTCTATCATTGGATGTTTGATCCAACCGAGGGTATCTTTCTCACTTAGAAAGATTAAGGAGATATTTCTCCTAATAGAATTCAATTTTATCATTTGATGATTTATCATCACCATTGGATTTTTTATCTAACAGCTCTATTTAATAGAGAATATCTCAATTTTTATGGAAGTAATTCTCATGTGGAATTTAATTCTATCTATTTTAGTTTGGGCACCAACGCTCACGTGTTATGCACATGGGCAATACTTAAGAATTTAATTCTTACATATGATAGGCACACTCATTAAGAGCACGTAAGGCGCTGACTTATTGGAATTTTAACAGAGCTTATCTCTTATTATTATGTTTAATTATTAGGGGAACAAATGCCCCCCACCGTTATTCTCACGTGGCTTACATGTGAGTGCAACGGTGTCACTTTTACCACCGTTGGATTACCCAGGAAGTTGAACCGTTCCCCCTACATCTTATAAATAGGGCATTTGGCCCTTGAGATGATTGTTGTCTCATCATCTTCTTCCTGGAGCCTTGCTCTTCTTTTGAAAATTTAATTCTCGTTCGAGAGCTTAGATCTCTGTCTTCAAGAACTTTTTTGAACAGAGTATACTCTGACAAATTTCTTGGTAAGGATTATGAATAGAGCTTAGCGCTTTACTCTTTTTGAGTATATATATATATTTTCCTAGTTTTCGATCTTGAATCCATCATTAGATTCGACAGAGCTTAGCTCTTATTTTTTTTGAATCGATCTCTTAGAGATCTAAAAAAACCTTTTTTATAGATCGTGGATCTTGATGTCCTCATCCAAGACTTGAGAATTTTTTATTCTCCTTCTTAGGGTTTTACCCTACTGTCAATCATGACATTTTTCTGGAATTTGATTCTATCAATTAACCCATGAATTTTTTAGCATGGGGATTGTTCTGGGATTTAATCCTTCTGTTTAGGGGAATTGAATTCCAATTTTTTTGCAGAGCTTGGCTCTGATTTAGATCTTAAGAACTTTGGGAATTTTATTCCCTTTACTGTTCTTGGATGTTTTTCCTTTTTTCTGAATTTTTAGGGTTTTAATTCCTTCTCTCTTTTTCACAGATTTGAATCTGTTGTTTGTTTTAAATAGATCGCCTTTCGGGGAATATTGGGAGTTTTTAACTGCTCTGTTCATTTAATGAGCACTATTCATTTAATGAAAATCCTTTTGGATTCTTACAATGGGCACATGTCTCATCATTGGTGAGCAATCACTTTGATTTTATGGGGCCCACTTTTTTTTTAGACTTAGTGATTTTAGCATTTTGATTGCTAACCCTCCACTGGTTTTCTTTTCATGTACCATTGCTTCCGGTTCCTTTTTCTTTATGTTCGTTTGGAGAGTGCTTTTGCCGACGTCCCTACTGATCGTGAAGTCCTTACTTTAATCCGGGACTATGATCCAAAATGGAAATTTCTTCATCTATGGGGAGCGTGGTACAACTGCATTATTCGGGGTCGACACAGATTTACTTGTGAGGCGCCATCAGAACCGATCCCCTCGATTCATTATGCTGACCCTCTGCCGGTTGCTTATGCCGTGGAAGAGGTCAATTGGACTGCAGAGGGTCGTCTTCAACCTTCCATGGCATCGATACCAGTCCATCCGCCGATAGCCTAAGATATTTTGGGGCGTCGTATATATCAAGGAGAGGCGCGTCCTTAAGGTCAGGTTTATATAATAAGAGTGACCTCTCGCCATTCGGCTGGTTACCTCCTTTGGTCCTGCTATATCTTATCGGCCAAGAAAACGTTATTGCTGAAAACTGGGTTATACCCAGCGGTCTACGCATCACTCTTCTATTACCACACTCCTCATGTGTGGCGGGTTAAGTTTTTCTTGGAACAGTGGAATATCTCGACCCACATGTTTCTGTAATCAGACCGGGAAGTATCGATTTAATTGGAGGAATTCGTAGATATTTCTGGATTACCCGTCAGAGGGGAGGATTATGAGAAGATAGTTCCTCCTAACGAGTATATCTTTGCCACTGAATCGGTCATCATGGGCCTTACTCCTGAAAATGCTATCCAACATAAATTCCCGAGTCCGATCAAAGTGTTGAATATTTATGAAAGCTTGTTTTTGGATTTCGGGGGGCATGGGGGTAGCTTTACGGATTTCGTCGCCCATTTCCTTCGTCCAGAGGTTTTATCTAAGAAGGCTGCAAAGTTTTCCAAGCTTGATGATCCGTCCAGAGGTTTTGGCTTTGACAAATTACCATCTTGCTGATGAGGATTTGAAGCAGTTCTTTATTCCGGAAATCCCCATCGTCCCTTTTGCTGAAATTGCTGATCCAGATATTGATGAAGAAACGTTTTTCGTGGGCTTCAATGGTTTGTGGCTGAGCTGGTTTACACTCCTAATGCATCCTCGCTACATAAGACTGTCTGTTTTCTATCCGGCTCATCGTGTTGTGACGGAGATGCGTATGGCTATTGGAGTTGCAGGATTGGCTCATTTGTATAATAGCCTAAGCATAGCATCCGACACCTCCCACCCGGGGTTGAAGCCCGTAAATCTCCCTTTACATTATTTCTCCTCATGGATCGAGATGCATGTGTTGGGTGATTTTGGTGTGCATAAAAGACCTAAATTTTATAAAAGGTAAAATTTCCCCCGAGTCATGGAATTGGTCGACGGTTCTTCTCCGGACCCAACATAACAAGAGACTCGGTGATTACTTCTGCGTCCGCGCATGGTTGGGGACAGCATGACCTTTGTTGAAAGGGTCCTGACCATTGGTAATGAACACTCTAAAGTGGTCCAGCCGCTTCATGATGTTTTCAAGGATGGGGTTTTTGCTTTGAGGTCCCGGAAAATCGTGTATTTGTATTCCATTAGGCCGGGTTTCCTAGTCTTCAGGAAAATACCTTGGTGTTATTCATGAGGTATAACCCGCATCGTTTTTCTCAACAATCCGGCTATAACCAAGGCGTTCCCCTCAAAGAATTTCTTGTCGGTCTGGTTGCTTCAGAGGAGATCGTCCGCAATGTGGTGCATCATTTTATGCGGCTAAATACAAGGTCTTATTTTCTGATTTCTTTGTTGAGTCATATTCTGAAGGCCTCAAATGCCTATATAGCCTGGTATCAGTATGCGACGGGCGCCATTATCAAAGAAAAAAGGCGGATACTCCTTGATCACAAGGATTCTGTCCCGGCCAGTAACCCCCCGGTTCCACCGAAACGAAGAGCATTTGTTCGTCCTTCCTTAAGAGAGAGCGACACGGAAGTAGTTCCACGAGCCTTTCCAATGGTGTCGATGGCTAAGCCACGACCGGACATGGGTGCTCCTAGCGGTGTGATGGCTGTAGCGTCTTTTGAGTCGGATATTGGTTCAGAAATCGGAACTCGCCGTCCCGAAAGGCATGTAAAGCGAAAGCTCTTATCATCAGGTGTTGTTGCTGGCTCTCAGAAGAAGAAAAAATCCCTGTTTTCAGCTGACGTTGTATTTGGTCAAGAATCTCAAGCTCCATATAGCGAAGGCTTGTCCGAATATGGCACCAACGACAATCTTTTTGAAGTTTCTATTCATGAGAACGCAGCAACCAATCTTTAAGCTTCTATTGAGGCTTCTGAGCAATTAACCCGTGAGCAAGTAGCGTTTGCTGCTTTTGCGGCGTCAGGTACATCTTGTTTATACTCTTTCGTATATTTTAGAGTTTATTGCGCTTTATTAACAACAATTTTTTTCGAAGGCATCTCTACTGAAGAGGCTCTTCTGGAGTCCATCAGAACATTCGAGGAGGAGTAGAAGCTTCGCGCTTCTTTAGGTTTTGGTATGATTCATTTTGTGACGCTTTTAAAATATTTAGCTTATTTGTCCACACCCTGACTCCTTTTTTCCATTATTACAGGAACCACCACAGCTAGTGTTGTTCCGAGTGTGATACCATCTTTAGGTGGTAGTGCAGAGGATATTCCTCCCCCGATAGCCCCCGCGGAACCTTCAGAGCTATCGGCTATCGTTGAGGCCAACTCAGGGCCACTATGGGAAGCATCGCTAAAGCAGCCGATGGCAGACATTGTAGCAGATCCGGAGGATGAGTCTGATTCAGATGAAGATGTTCCTCTGTCTGTGGTTCTGGAGAGATCTCTCCGTACAGCTAAAGTCGAGAAGAAGCGTCGGAAGCATGCAGCGAGGGAGCGTCAGGCTAGCTTGGCCACAGGTGTAGGTTTGATTGAGATAAGACCCCCTGATGCTCCCATGGAGGACATTCTCCCTGCCTTGTCCACCGCTCATAGGCAGATCGCGCGTGCAGCTTGTGAAGAGGCTGAGCATTTACTTCAAAGTGAGACAGCGCACGATGCTTTAACGAAACCTTGTAGGACTTATTTACATTTCCAAGTTTCTTTCCATAGCAGTTTATGGGAATTATAACACATTTTCCTTGAATGATACAGCAGGGATGAGTTTAGGCGTTAGCGTTGTGGGTGAGGTGCCAGCATATGGGGATTTTGGGACTACGGGCCTTCATTTTGAGTTTGACACTATCCAGCTGCCACTTCTTCTCCTTATGGATCCCCAATATCTGCGGGTGACGCTAGCATAACGACAAATCTCATTGATTCAGGAAATGAAGGTGCAGACGTTGAATCCGTCTTCCCGATAATGATGGAAGTCGAAGAAGCTGTTGCAACTAGTGACGCTCCAGATATAACTAAGGTGTCCGCACCATCAAGTGTCTTTCATGCTATTACTTTTGGCTCCTTAATCCTGCTAGAAATATTCGCTAACATCTCCTTTATTTTTTATATAAGCACAGTAAACCCTGGTGATCTGCTGATTGAAGAATCTCCGTCAACCATCGCTATGACTGTTGATGTTCTACCCATCTCTTTCGCACCTCCCTGAGTTTTCTCGGGCTCAACGACGGAATGTAATTTTCAAAAAAAAAATTGTTTCTTTATTTCAGTATGGATATTACTCTTTAAATTACTTTCTTAACATATATTGTTGTAATCTTGTAAGAATGCTTTTCAACCATCTGTGCCAAATGTTAGTCTCGCACTTCGCCTTCCAATCAGGATTTGTCCCTCCTTCTGGCATTGGTTAATATTTCTTTTATTTCTTATTTCACCTTTCTACGAGTAATCCTTCTCTAATAAGATTTTTTCCGTACTGACTACAATCTTTTGGCTCGAAAGAGAAGACGAAAAAATAGCCGAGCCTTCTATACTCCCGATTTTCCGCTTTCAACTATTGGTAGTTTAGATCTCATTCATTTTTTCATTTTTATTTTAGGTTGAAATCTAACCCTTCTTTATATGTCTCTTATTCTATAGCAGCTTCATTGGCTTTGGTTCATTTTGAGTCTCGCATTTCTATGCCCGCAGGGCCCTTCGTTAAACACCAATCTTCCAGAAGTGCAGCAAATAGCAGGCGCATGCTAAGTGAATATATCGAAGACCTTAGTGTTGAAGTTCTCACTTCTGCTGCGGACTTCGCGGATGAAGTCAACCCGATGCTAGTGACTCTTGTGACTTTCCATAATGAAGATTTCGTCAGCATCTGGGTTGATTTTTGCAAGCGAATCGAAGCTTGCCTCCATGAGTTCGAGCCCAAACATCTTATGCCAGAGGCATTATCCTCGAGGGCTTAACTAGTCGCGTGGATCGAATAAAGTGCCGCTTCCATTCAACATTACGAGCAGAAGCTGGTCCTGAAGCAGAAGGAGCATGAGACGGTTTTTAGCGAGTCAAGCCGATTAAGTGACCAGGTAAAAGCGAATGCTGTGCGGCTCTGAGTTATCTTTGAAAATTTTCATCGTTGCATTTTTGAAGGAGTGGCGCTGAGTCGGGACCTTGACTTTACTGAGCGAGGAATGTGGGACTCCGAAGTTGCCAAGTAGAAAATCTCTAAAAAGCTTTTATCGTGCTTGCATGTCACGACCCAGAATTGGAACGTAACTGGCACTTGAATCACATGAAGTCTATAGGACCCCGCTGTAACCTAAGTAAGCCGAAAGCCCAGATATCTAAACCATTTTAGGAAAATAGTGGAGGTGAGGTTTTGAAATCAAGTTCTTTCTTTAGATGAATAAGTAATGTTATTTGAAAATACAAGTGGGTTGTGTACTATAGTTGAAAACATTTTCTTCATTTGAAATTTGGGCAGCACCTCCTTTGTAAGTTTTGGTCCAAAAACAAAACATAACAACAATAGTATAGGCATCCTCTAGCGGGAGATAGCACTTCGCCAATTGGCGGAAACAACAACATGAGTACAAATATATGATGCCCAAGGCGAAGATCAAACACAGAAAGAAAATAAAGAAAACCGAAACATTATAAAATCCAATATAGGAATAAATACAAGTCTCAACTTGAGATACAAAGAATATATAAACCGGTCTTTAAGGATACCAAATATATATAGTCTGGTTGATGGAGCTTTTAACAAGATACAAATGAATAAAGAATATACAACGGTGGTTACGCTCTGTACCGTAACCCACCTACCAATGCAAATCACCCAGAAAAGTACAATGTTCCAGCAAGCTGCTACTGAATCCGAGCGGTCGATCCTGCAAAAAAACTATGGCACAATGGGGGTGAGTTGCCAACTCGTGAGTGGAAGACATCACCAGGTAGAAATCGAATGTATGACGATCTCCTAGGTTTTATAGTAATATAATAATAATAATATCGAATGGTAACAAGGGTGATAGAGTAAACATAAGTATAATAATACTAATATAATCGTGCCCGTGTTATAATCCGGTACCATGTCATCTGTATCATATATGTGTGTATAGGTGTATCATCCAACGTGTGTCCATCAACGACACACTAAATCATCATAAAAAAACTTGAGTGCCTAACATCGACACTCGAAAACAACATAAAACCCATGTCCAGCATCGACATGTAAATCCTCATATCTCGGGCGCCGTCTCATCGGACCGGCCCTCAAATCCATCTAATCACACGACTTCGGTCGGTATCCTCCGGATATCCGCTGAGCCCGGTACTATCACCGGTCGGTAGTGCATCCCTGCCAGGCTCGACATCTCTCTATATGATCTTCTTGTCCCGGGGTACTGTACCGGGTCCACCATGTACCCACAGACGGTACTTCCTCTCTCCTCGAATCGGTTATATACATAACTCAGAACCGAGAAAACTCATGTTGGACGCCATACATCATATCAAGAGAAACTGCGTTTTTAAAACAATCATAAATTTTCAAAATATATCTTTGGTTTCTCAAATCCAGAAATCTCATGAAAACTGAAATCTCATAAGCATGAACCAATAATGAAACAATGAGTACAGACATAGAACAAATCCGTAATGCATAACCAGTGTGTTTATATGAGCGTGGAATCTAACTAGGTAAAAAAATACGATAACTAAACTAGTAAGTGTGGTATGGGTACTAAACAATAACTAAACAGCTACAGGTTACTAAGTTATATGGTGAAGTAACGATTTCTAATGTGTATGTGACATGGAAATTACCGATGATAAGTGTGTGAGCCGGCGAGTATGTGTACGTGCAACATGCGCATCATCGGTAATGGTGTGTATGTCCTAGAAGACGATGTCATACAAGATAAGGAAAAGAACGTGTATGTATACCGCAAAATGAGAATAATACGAGCATAGTAGAAAAGGAAAATTGTAAACGCAATAGTATAAAATACATAACTACATATGAGCCATACAGTTATAGTTTAAAATAGTACGAATCGTTGTTTTTGTTGGGTTACCTACAACGGCAGCAAGGTTTCGGGTGGCATCTCTCATGCCAATTTCAAATTTTGCCATTATAGATAACCCTAAACCTAGATCATTAACTAGAGAATCAAACCAAAACTAGCATGTTAACACTTTAACATCTAAGAGTTAGGGATTACAACCTTTGTAGTCCGTTCCTTCGCTTCATAAGCTCCGAGTTGTGGTCCCTTCACTGCGGTCATCAAGTACCCAGACTCTAGAGAGGCTCCATGAAGAGAATGATGCAACCTTGCTTCTAATCTTCAAAAACTAAGATGATCTACCTTGAAGAAACACTAACCCAAGATCTTACATCACTGATCAAGTATTAGTGAAGCAAACACCCTAATCTAAGTGGCTAGAATAGATGAGGATGATAAAGTAGGAATTTTGCTCTCTATTATTTTCAATTTCTTACAAAACATCCATCACAAATGAAAAGCTAGAAAGCTTTTGCAGTGAGCAAGAAGAAGATTAAGTTGTGATGAATGAATTATTGTTGAGGTTAGAAATGCAACCATGGTTTAATATGTGTCATGGTTAACTCATGTAGAGAATTAACCATAGGTTAGGGTTAAACTTAGGTTAACAAATATTAAGGATAAAACAAAGAGGGTGGACAAAGTCAAAGGATCATAAAGCTTCCTCAAAGCTTATCCAAAAGAAAATGAATTATCCATAATAAAATGTTAACCCTAATTTAAAACCCTTGCATGGTTTAAACTCTAAACCCTAGTTGCATTTGTAACCCTAACATGTTACAGTATTATATATCGCATATACAATATTTTGTAACAAAAGAAACTAATACAACTAACATATATCACATATATATCAATGTATCATCATGTGAGAAAAAGAATCTTTAAGTGAGCTTATATTAGTTAATGTAATGTAATTTATCAAATATATAATTATACATTAAATTATTGAATCAACACTTGATCCGATAATCCGGCTATTATCAAATAAGCGACTAATATAATCTGTATCAGTTCATCAAATCAACACTTGATCCGATGACCCGGCTATATCACATATACCCGGCCGATATCACATATCGCGAGAATCTAATACGGTATCACATACACGTATTATTCTCGGTCCCACACATATCACATATGTGCTCCTACTCCGTTTTGCCTGAGCCAGGAAACCTCTGTGTAGGACTCTAAAGAATCAACACTTGATCCGATAATCCGGCTATTATCAAATAAGCGACTAATATAATTTGTATCAGTTCATCAAATCAACACTTGATCCGATGACCCGGCTATATCACATATACCCGGCCGATATCACATATCGCGAGAATCTAATACGGTATCACATACACGTATTATTCTCGGTCCCACACATATCACATATGTGCTCCTACTCCGTTTTGCCTGAGCCAGGAAACCTCTGTGTAGGACTCTAAAGAATCGTCAATACGTCGGCAGTAGGTGATGATCATATCAAACACCCACAAGCTGCAAGTGGTCAGCTAAACGTAACAGCCACCCAGGTATTGAGCGATCAGAAGATCAACAAGCAAGCCTGTACATTCTCCTGTGAATCCAATCAGTAACACTCTCGTACAGTCCGGTCTCTTCGTCTGATATGTCGCATATCTAGTCTAGGGGTGGTAAACGTCAGACCCCGGTAACCGATAAGTCGTGTTGATATGAGGTCCATAACGGTTCGAGAAACTACTGATAATACTTACCAGTAAATCTTAGCAACCGTAGCCAGAGATTTCCAGTTATAGCCAATCGAACACAGCGCAACATCAACTCCCAATACCGGGAGAGACAAAACTCCTCCTATCGCTCATTTGCTCCATATGATTCGGGACTGTACCCAAAAGCCACTGTTTTGCACGTTCTCTTGAACGTGGTAAGGTGGAAATCAAAGCACAGTGGGAATCACACAAGACTCTATGACGATCTCGGATCTTCAGACTAACCTGTACCAGTGTCACCAGAGAACTGCCATCTAACGTGAGGTATAATACCATCTGGGAGTTCTCGACGAGTCTGTCCAGTGTATCCAGTCTCCACTGAGCACCCGTATACTATCTCTGATGTCAAACACCAATGGATATGGGATCATCCATCGCCATTCTACATGGGTCGAGAAGCTATACGCTAGTCTACTCTGGTATATCAATGCCCTGCTCGATACACTTATGACTAGGAACATTTGAAGGATGTACTTAGTGACTACACTGTCCCCACTAGTATGATCTGCATCATAATCCTGGTAGGCAAGTACTCATCCTAAGGGCTTTATCAACATGTAATATAGAGACAATCAGAGTACATGTTAAGATAAAGAGCAACCAGATACCATACTATCATGTCGAGCAAGAAAGTCCTCCATATATATGTCCAAGCATCCACTACAATATACATTGTATGTACAGTAATGGCCTCTAGGGCATACATATCACTAACAATCTCCCACTTGCACTAGGGCCATCTGTTGTAGTATCTCATACCCAACAATCAGCTGTGGTTGAAGTATCTCATACTCAGCCATCCCATAAAAGTCTCTCTTAGGAATAGGCCTTTGTGAGTGGATCTACTGTGTTGTCCTCTACATCTACTCTCCATAACCTCGATCTCCCTAGAGATCATCCATCTCCATGATCAGGTGATACTGCCCAAGAATATGTCTGGATCATATATAGGATGGGGGTTCCTAGGCCTAAGCCACAACTCCATTGTCATACAATGGTAGGAACGAAGTTCATCTCATGAACTAATATACATCCAGAGTACATCTTTGGTAGTATCCTTTGTAGCAATGTATCCAGCCTTTATCGTCAGGTTTGTCACGGCATCTAGCTTGGAACTCTTCCAACATATCGTCCCTCCACTGAGGGTAAAGACAATGCCTGTGACTGACATTCAGTCGACCTTACCACCCTGGAAGCTATCCATTGATTCTCCCTAGGTTTGATTGATACCATCTCACTACACCTAGTGAGAATCCTAATATCCACTTAGATCTATCTCATAGATCCAAAACCCAATATTTAGGAGGTATCACCTTGATCCTATATGGAGAATCCTTGTGATAAGAGGAGATTGACCGAGCGTAGCATAGGAAACTCCTTCCCTATCAAGAGTATGTCATCCACGTACTATACGAGGATCACCACTATACTCCCTACTACCTTTTTGTATATACAAGGTTCATCTACCATTTTGATGAAGTCAAACTCTTTGACTACCACATCAAAACAGACGTTCCAACTCCGCGATGCCTGATTTATCCCATAAAACAACTTGCACACGTTTCCGCTGCTCCCACTGTCTACGAAGCCCTCTGGCTGTGTACTTATAGACGCTCTCTTCTAAATCACTATTTAGAAAAGCAGTCATGACACCCAACCACCAGATATCGTAGACATGGTATGTAGCAATGGCAAGTAGGATCTGGATGGACTTAAGCATTGCTTTGAAAGTCTCAACTTTTCCATGTACACCAAGTAATCTTCTCAAGATATACTTGCTCCTAATGGGGATTTAACCCTTTAGATAAAGCAACCAAAGTCCATACTTTGTTGGTGTATATAGATTCCATCTCAGAACGCTAAGCATCCAGCCATTCTTACAGAGTCCTCACTCTTGATGGCCTGCTCGAAACTAGTTGGGTCATCATCTCATGATGTAATCCTCGCTCTTACTGTTATAGAGAAAACCGAATTATCTCTCAAGTGGATGAGGAACCCTACCAGATCGGCAGAGAGGCTGAGCTTCGTTGGAAACTATTGAATCCTCCGGTTCTACCAAATCATCAGCTGCAGTTTGTATAGCTAGAACTCTTTCCAGTTCTACCTCATAATCACTAATTTCTTCATAAGAAATTCCCTTTTTCTCAAAAAGGTAGCATGCCGAGTAATAAAACACCTTTTGTTCCTCGGTTCGGTAGAAGATATTCTCTTGCAAATGGTTGGGATATCCAACAAACTTCCACAGTATCTGACCTTGCCTCGAGCTTGTCCGGATCATGCTTTTGACATAGGTCGGACAACCCCAAATATTAACATACTTAAGACATGGGCTCTTCACATTTCATATCATATATAGAGCGGTGGGCATGTGATTTGATTGGAACCCTATTCAATAGGTATGCAGCTTCTTAAGTGCATATCCCCAAAAGGAAATAAGCAACTCAGTAGTACTCATCATAGAGCACACCATATCACATAGGGTGTGATTGCTCCATCTCGATGCACCGATGTGCTGTGGTGTATACGAAGGAGTAATGCTGAGAGAGAGAATCTCATTCTCCTTTAGAATAGTCCAGGAATTTCGTGCTCAAGTATTCTCCTCCCTGATCTCATCAAAGGACATAATACTTATACCTGTTTTGGTTCTCTACTTCTAACTTATATTCATTGAATTTCTCAAAAGGTTCAGACTTGTGTTTCAACAGGAACATATGTCGAAATCTTGAGAGATAATAATTGAATGTAATGAAGTACAAAGAACCGGTCCTGGCATGTGTAGACAGGGGACGTACATACATCATCATGTATCAATCCCAAGAGTTCACTAACTCTTTCTCTGTTTCCAATAAACGGAGCTATGGTCATCTTATCTTTGTGACATGACTGGCAAGTTTCACAAGATGTAAATTCAAACTAATTTAAATATGAATCTTTATGTAACTTAGCTAGTCGGGTCACATTGATATGTCCTACTCTACAATACCTCAAGAAGGATTCGTTCATTTCTGAACCCTTCCTCTTGTGTGTGTTTTGTACGTTAAGAACTGTGGTTTGATTTAGAACGTATATGCTTTTAGATAACGTGCCTGACCCGATCAACTCTTGATATAGGAAAATGTTCAAAATATTATTCAACAATACAAAATTATATCCTTCTTTACTAAATAAAGAGAGTGATATGATGTTGTATATCGGGTTCGGTATCAAATAACATTCGTTCAGAATCAATGTATTTTGGTAATATAGGGTGATAACTGCCAACATATTTGGCTGCAACACTTGCAATGTTTCCAACTCTTAAAACTTATCACCCGTTCTCAGTTCTCTACCTATCTGTAGCCCATGTAACATATTACATATATGAAATCCTGATCCGGTATCACATACCCAGGACGTAAAGGATACTAAGAAATAGTTCTCTGTAATGAACAAACCCGATGAAGATGCATCATCATATACTTTCTTCGTTTGGGCAGCACGGGAATTCTGGTAATCCGCTATTTCCTGCTCGGTCTTATAACAATTATAAGTTGGAGCGGGACCAACGTTCCTTGGCTCAGTATAATAAGCGGGTTCAGTCAATACATCTGTATTGTTATCTTGATTAAGGCGTGACATGGTCCCTACCTGGAGAGAGAGAGAGAAGAAAACACTTAGCGTATGCTCTTGCAGGATTAGATTGGTTATTAATTTATCTAATCAGGATGGCTCCCACTATTTTAGTCAAATCTTCCTTTAAACCCTAAAAAGAAAGACTAGCCGGGATTAATTACACCCTACAAGTTCGCCAATCTTGATTCCATCATACATGATTGAGTTGCGAAAACTTCTGGATAGGTATCCTACATCTGAATTGAATTCTTTCTGGTTAAAGAATATCTTTCTAGTTGCTCTGGAACAATTAGGAGATTCTCTGGAAGAAATAAGGGGTTCTGCTTCTGGTGGCAACATGCTATTGGGTGGTGGTCCCGCTTATGGGGTCAAATCAATACGTTCTAAGAAGAAATATTTGAATATCAATCTCATCGATCTCATAAGTATCATACCAATTCCCATCAATCAAATCACTTTTTCGAGAAATACGAGACATCTAAGTCGTACAAGTAAAGAGATCTATTCATTGAGAAGAAAAAGAAACCAGGCCAGTGCCGGTACTTTGAGGGAGGTTCCCCGTGCTTTCGCATGGACCTAATTAAAACAAACCTCGTTTTCCTAGGGGCGTAACCCCGTTGACACCTTTCTAGACACCTACTTGATCGGCTTTTTTTAATGTGTAAAACTCTCCCAGGAGTAACTCTTACTCGCAGCGGGTATCGGGATCCAACTATCTCATAGAAGGTATGCAATCTCATTGCAAATTTCAACACTTGAAATTCCCGATAATATTCTGCCCCTAGTGTCCTATGACCTTGACGGAGGCTAACAAACCATAGTCCACTTGTCAAGTTCAACACGTTCATTTTCCGATTGAATTAAACCCACCCGCACGACCCTTGACGGAGGCCAACAAAGTCGCACGACTACCCTAACTCAATCGCATCATATACTTAAGCAGATAAGCATAAATAGCTACTGCACACTACGCCTTGACGGAGGCCAACAAACGTAGCACGAATACTATGACGTACTTATCTGAAATGGCGGAGGGCTATGACAGGTTTTTAAGAAAACCCTTTGCGTAATGAACTTGATCTCGTCGTAGAATCGAGTGAATTTTTAAATGGAGTGTTTTTTAGGCTTTTACTTGTTTTGCTAAAGAGGTCACTCCCGGTGAAGGGATCGTCGGCTCTTTCCTCATTGAATGAGGTGCAGGATATTTCACAAATACCACTATGCAAAGCAAAAACTATAAAAGCAATCAAAAGACAAACCGAGTTTGTAGCATCTGCTAGTTTCGCTAAAGAGGTCACTTCCAGTGAAGGGATCTCGGCTCTTTCCTTATCGAATAAGGTGCTAGATGTTCTACAAGGAACACTGCTATGCAAAGCAACAACTAAAGCTACCTGTTTTTGAAAATTCGATTCCACAACATCTTTAGGTTTTTTTTATTTCATTAATCTCATTAATGAAGTCCCATCATTTATGTTTACCTAAACATCACAGATAAATACAACGTACGCTTATTCCATCCACATTCGCCTCGATGTCCCCTCGTGCACCGTTAGGTTAGGTAACTAACGGCAGAGCGGAGCAGTGCTGGCGCGGGTGTAAAACATAAGTAACATCTATATAATATATCACATATACTATATCCTGTATTCATCTCATCAATATATCAAATGATCACATCACAGATATTGCAGCAGAAGAAACATATGAAATAGTGGATATACTAGGTTGTCCGTGTTTTATTGCGGGCCTGTATAAAACATGGATTCCACGGTCGCGATGAATAGCTAATCCCACATCCTTAGACCCCTACGAGAGCGGCAAGCAACCCTACCAATTCTAGAGTTAGGACACCCGGTCTCGACTCCTCGAGATGGTCCCCCACTGGACTCTAAAACCCGGTTACTTATGCTCCCCGCCTTGGGTCTATCCTAATGCAGAAAAGTAAATAATATACAATGGTGACATCATCCTCAACCCGGAAGTGCCCCAATAAAAGAATATTACATACAATGAATTTTACATGAATAAAAATGAAAAACTCTCATCTCACATAAAACCCCTGGCTATGCAAAACACGACGATCCAATATAACATATCACAGCAACACATAATATCGCATGTCATCAACGTAAGTAAATATGCGTATCCTAATTTTCGTTGATGTATAGCAACGAAACCGGCGATACACCATATATTACACTTACGGTCGCAGAAAAGAAAGTGAAAAACTACAACAGTTGGAATCCGCAACCTTGTTAGACATCACATGCCTAACCAAATGAATTCCTTAAACATCGCATGTCTAACATTTATAAACCCCGCATTTTAGTCTCAATATCGAAAACACTTTTCAATATCAAGTCAGGCAATTCAACAAGATTTCCGACATCAAATCGAATGCTCGTCGGAAACTTTAGTAGACAGCCGCACCCCCTTATGCCGTCGACGAAGTGCACTAAGGCGGAACACCGCTACCGCGAGCACCCGAACGGATGCTTTTAGCGACGGGGTTCTCCTACAGTCACTTGGTATGGGGCATGGCTATCTATTAAGTTTACCCGGCGAGTATCCGCATACGCTACGTGATTGCGACAGAATTTTGATCGCATCAAAATCCCGTAGCAACCGATCATCTGAGACTAAACTGCTAGAGTTATAACATTCAAATTAGTTATCTCATAACTACATGTGGATTCCAAATATTATATCACATTACAGAAAAAGTTAGACAACGTTAAACATTTCGATCGAATCAACAAACACCCACAATTTCCCTATTTTCTCAACACTTGAACTTAGTTTAAGAGCATCCATCACATGCCACAGTACCAATAGACCAGCCATAGAAGGGTCAAACCAACGCCTCATATGTGGCAACGCCGAACTACCACAAATCCAAAGGTTTAGAGGTGGTTCTGACAGTCACATAATCGAGTTAAGGTTTTCGTTATTCTAGAAGGTCCACCGCGTTACTTGCAAGATATTTGAATGTTCTATAACTAAGGAAAAATCCAACATTTGGAAATTTTCCGGCAGAGGAAAAAGTGAGTTATTGATATCTGTTCGAACTTTTTAACATTATCTAAACAAACCGAAACAAAGCTAGAATTGCGAATACGAAACACTCCGAATTACCTTTATAGTAAATAAACATCTCATGCAAATTTAGCAAAAATAAACAACACCTGAAGTACCAAACCCTAGAGATGAGAACACCACCCAAAACTCAACCCCAGAGCCCCTACAAATCCGAGCAGGCCGGATTTTCTGGCATTCTGGCCGGCCAAATTCTGAGCAGGGGGTTTGGGTTTTGGTATGTATTCATATTGTATCTCATACAACAATTTTGAAAAAAAAAATTGAGCTCATTTTAAAATCGACAGAAACTAGGGTTTGATATCGGGTGTTTCGGATTAGTTTCGGTTTCGTAATCCTATACTTATGCGTCTAATTCTCTAGCCAGGATTTGATACCACTTGTTGGGATACCTACAACGGCAGCAAGGTTTCGGGTGGCATCTCTCATGCCAATTTCAAATTTTGCCATTATAGATAACCCTAAACCTAGATCATTAACTAGAGAATCAAACCAAAACTAGCATGTTAACACTTTAACATCTAAGAGTTAGGGATTACAATCTTTGTAGTCCGTTCCTTCACTTCATAAGCTCCGAGTTGTGGTCCTTTCGCTGCTATCATTAAGTACCCGGACTCTAGAGAGGCTCCATGAAGAGAATGATGCAACCTTGCTTCTAATCTTCAAAACCTAAGATGATATAACTTGAAGAAACACTAACCCAAGCTCATACATCACTAATCAAGTATTAGTGAAGCAAACACCCTAATCTAAGTGGCTAGAATCGATGTGGATGATGAAGTAGGAATTTTGCTCTCTTTTATTTTCAATTTCTCACGAAACATCCATCACAAATGAAAATCTAGAAAGCTTTTGGAGTGAGCAAGAAGAAGGTCAAGTTGTGATGAATGAATTATTGTTGAGGTTAGAAATGCAACCATGGTTTAATATGTGTCATGGCTAACTCATGTAGAGAATTAATCATCGGCTAGGGTTAAACTTAGGTTAACAAATATCAAGGATAAAAAAAAGAGGGTGGACAAAGTCAAAGGATCATGAAGCTTCCTCAAAGCTTATCCAAAAGAAAATGAATTATCCATAATAAAATGTTAACCCTAATTTAAAACCCTTGCATGGTTTAAACTCTAAACCCTAGTTGCATTTGTAACCCTAACATGTTACAATATTATATATCACATATACAATATTTTGCAACAAAAGAAACTAATACAATTAACATATATCACATATATTTCAATGTATCATCATGTGAGAAAAAGAATCTTTAAGTGAGCTTATATTAGTTAATGTAATGTAATATATCAAATATATAATTATACACTAAATTATTGAATCAACACTTGATCCGATAATCCAGCTATTATCAAATATACGACTAATATAATCTGTATCAGTTCATTGAATCAACACTTGATCCGATGACCCGGCTATATCACATATACCCGGCCGATATCACATATCGCGAGAATCTAATACGGTATCACATACACGTATTATTCTCGGTCCCGCACATATCACATATGTGCTCCTACTCCGTTTTGCCTAAGCCAGGAAACCTCTATGTAGGACTCTAAAGAATCGTCAATACGCCGGCAGTAGGTGATGATCATATCAAACACCCACAAGCTGCAAGCGGTCAGCTAAACGTAACAGCCACCCAGGTATTGAGCGATCAGAAGATCAACAAGCAAGCCTGTACATTCTCCTGTGAATCCAATCAGTAACACTACCGTACAGTCCGGTTTCTTCGTCTGATATGTCGCATATCTAGTCTAGGGGTGGTAAACGTTAGACCCCGGTAACTAATAAGTCGTGTTGATATGAGGTCCATAACGGTTCGAGAAACTATTGATAACACTTACCAGTAAATTTCAGTAACCCTAGCCAGTGATTTCCAGTTATAGCCAATCGAACACAGCGCAACATCAACTCCCAATACCGGGAGAGACGAAACCCCTCCAATCGCTCATTGCCTCCATGTGATTCGGGATTGTACTCAAAAGCCGCCATTTTGCACGTTCTCTTGAACGTGGTAAGGTGGAAATCAAAGCACAGTAGGAATCACATAAGACTCTATGACAATCTCGGGTCTATAGATTAACCTGTACCAGTGTCACCAGAGAACTGCCATCTGACTTGAGGTATAATACCATCTGGGAGTTCTCGGAGAATCCGTTCAGTGTACCCAGTCTCCACTGAGCACCCGTATACTATCTTTGATGTCAAACACCAATGGATATGGGATCATCCATCGCCCATGTACATGGGTCGAGAAGCTATACGCTAGTCTACTCTGGTATATCAATGCCCTGTCTCGATACACCTACGACTAGGAATATTTGAAGGATGTACTTAGCGACTACACTGTCCCCACTAGTATGATCTGCATCATAATCCCGGTAGTCAAGTACTCATCCTAAAGGCTTTATCAACATGTAACATAGAGACAATCAGAGTACATGTTAAGATAAAGAGCAACCGGATAGCATACTATCATGTCGAGCAAGAAAGTCCTCCATATATATGTCCAAGCATCCACTACAATATACATCGTATGTACAGTAATGGCCTCTAGGGCATACATATCACTAACAGTTTTTAGAAAAATATGGGCTACGGTGTTTTTGAGAAAAAGATACCATTTGAAAAATCCGTAGCGTTCCTTGAGGTTGTTATTTAAAATGCATAATGATTCGTTAGTTTTGAAATTAGGTATAGCTCTAATTATATCCTAATATCTATTTAAGTGATTATAAAACAATAATTTTCCGAATCGATACATCCATAAGTCGGCGATTCGGCCTCATAGTATCACGTACGGTATAATCCATCGTATAACATCATCAAGTCAAGAGTGCGGATCAATCATCTTGTACATCATATCACGTACGGTATAATCTATCGTAAGATATCATCAATCAAGAGTATGGATCAATTGTCATGTACATCATATCACGTACGGTATAATCCGTCGTACGGTGTCATCAATTCAAGAGTACGGATCTACGGTCACGTACATCCTATCATCTCATCTAGTCACATAACGCCACATGTTATATCATCTCGTATCATATTATGAACATATATATCGCCTTATTTTTATATAATATAATATAGCATATCGTATCATGCCATTTCATCTCATATCATACAACATAGCCTCGTGACATCATGTCCAATCATATTGACTCATACCATTCCAACATATCATATCCTCATCTCATGATGTTATATCAAAGTTATCCTCAAATATATATATATATATATATATATATATATATACATATGTGTTTGTAACAACATATATACCAATGGCTCGAGACTAAGAGAATAAGAACTTTGGATATTCCTTCCTACGAGTATGCTTACTATCGCCTATAGTCTCCTAGAACCCTATTAGCTAAGTATACATATCTGATATATATATATATATATATATATATATATACCTATTACCTAAGCTACGGTTGAGGGGTGCTATACACCATCCACCCGACTTCCCCCGTAGATATACATCTACCCACCTACTATCCTCGCTCTAGCCGAAGTCGATGAATACCTTGCTCTCCTTCATCACTCCGGAAGTCCACGCGAATGTACATACAAATCAAATCATATCGTATCGAAATCAAAATCAATTCCGAAAACCTATACGGCAAGCGAAACGTACATAGGTTAGAACCTATGGTACACACTTGCGAGAACAACCAATCAACTCCTGACATTGGCGTACAAACGTCAAACGACCGAGTCAAAACTCAAGTATCAAAAATCTAGTTTTCAAAAGTCGCAAAACGAAATCAGCTATTTGGAAAAACACTCACAGATTTTACCCTAGGTGAAATTAGGACATTCTGCACAATTGATAGGTCTAGTTATAAGATGTTTGAGCTATGAACAAAACCTGGGACCCACAGCCTTAGATCAGGCCACAATTTGTGGCCAGGGGAATAAATTTGCGGCCAAGAATAGGAGATGTGGGATCTGGCTTCAGGGGTAGCTTCTAAATAGCCTGCACGTCTTACTGTGTTCGCAACTAAATTTTTAGAGTCTCCTATTCATTCCAGATTCTAATTGGTCATCACAATTTAGCAAAAACCCGATATTGAAAAATTCCAAGTTCATGTTTGGGACTTCAAAGCTGATTCTTGACAAGGCTACCATCACTACTAGTCCAAAGGGTACTCACTAAACCTCTCCTAACCTCTACTACAAGTTTCATCCACTAACCCTCATCCTATAATTTTCCAAGATCATAAATCATAACTTGTTTAACCCTAAACTAACACCTGAGCTTAAGAAACTTGAAATTTGAAGGAAGGTGAAGGTTTTACCTCATTAAAGCAACTCAAGAAAATTCTTAGATGACTCAAGGTGCTCAAAACTCCAACTTGCTTCCACCATGGGGTATACGATGAGCTTGTGGACATTTTTTGTGAAGGTGGTGTGAGGTTTAGATGAAGTTTTGGGAGGGTTTTTTGGTGGTAGAAAGGATGGTGGAGGAGTTAAAGAAAATGGAGGAGGAGATGAAGAAGAGAAAGAAGATGAATAAATGAAGAAGAGAGAAGCTGGTTGTAGAACCTTCCTCCCTCTCTCTCAACCATGCTCTCTTGTCCCCCTCATCATTATTATATCTTTTCTTTTTCCTTTTCTCATTTTTCCTTTTTAAAACAATTTAAAAACAAAAGTAAAAATGCAACCATACATGAAACACAATAAAATGTGTCATGGCACATTAAAACATGGTTAACAAAAACAAGCTTGGTTTAAATGCATAATTAGTGAAATACTAATCAAGTTTAACATAACTTGTATATAAATAATTGTATACTAATTTACAAATTCCCAAATCCAATAAATGCCTTCATAATTAATAATTCATATTAATATTCCAATTATTTTCCAAATTATATGTATGTAATTATACCATTCCATTAAAACTAATTTCCATATTTTTATAATATTCATAAAATTTATTATTTTATTATTTAAATTCCAAAAATAATATTTTATATTTATGAAATGTTACATTGTAACAACGAGTTCAAGTCGAAGCAATGCTAGCCGCAATAATGGAGCGTGAGAAGGAGCTGCGGCTAAAGAATGAACGGGACGCCGCTTTATTGAAAGCCCCGCCCTCTTAGAGGCTAGAATTGTATTTTTTTTATAAATTGTATCTTTCAGACATTTTGATTCATGAATAAGAGATATACATTTTCTTTATACGCATACACTCTTCTGTTTTTGATGTCTTGATCTGGCGCAAAGTAGTTTATGTACTCATTTCAGAGTTTGTAGTTTATTCACTCATTTCAGAGTCTCTAGCTTATGTACTCATTTCGGAGTTTGTAGTTTATTCACTCATTTCAGAGTCTCTAGTTTACGTACTTATTGCGGATTTTGTAGTTTATTCACTCATTTCAGAGTCTCTAGTTTATGTATTCATTTCGGAGTTTGTAGTTTATTCACTAATTTCGGAGTCTCTAGTTTATGTACTCATTTCGGAGTATTTTTTAGTTTATCTCCCTTAGGTTTACAGGAAAACTTGTCTTAATGTTGTATGTATATAAGATCCATTCTTTTATGACAGAGATCTGTTAGGTTTGTGGTACTAGGGTTTTAGTCCGTAGTACCGTCGCGTTGGCTGATGTATTTCTCAATATGCAGTCTTTAAGCTGTTGTTCGAGTAGCCCTGTGACTGTCATGTCTCTGATCCCTTCGGGGGCTGGACAAGATATTTTCAAGTAATCTCCTTAGGTCATATTACTGTCGGAAGAACAAGCGTTAGTTATTTGCCATGGCGCTGTTTACTTGAGATTAGGCTCAATTTAGAGCCCCGATGAGTCAAAACCGCACCCTCTTAAAGTGGGATGATCTCGAATGGTCTTTAGGCTTTGTATATACTGCCATCAGGACCCAAAGTTAGGAATATACCGTCACTTTGTTTTTTTCTTTGACGATGTCGTGTCGATTCTTTGTTGAAGTAAGATGGACATCTGTAGGACCTCTATGCTGTATATATTACAATTGAGATCTGGAGCTAGGAATATGCATTCACTCCAATTTTATTTGATAGTTGCATCTGCATCCTGCTGAAATGAGAGGGACGGCGGGATAGTCTCTAGGTTGTATATGTACTATCAAGACTTGGAGCTGGGATTTTGCTATTACTCTGTTTTTGACCCTTGGGTCCTTTTTTTATAATGAAGTTGTGTTTGCATTCTGCCGGAACGAGAAGGAACGCCAGAATAGTCTCTAGGTTATATATGTATCATCGAGACTTGGAGCTAGGATTTTGCCATTACTCCATTTTTGCTTTGATCCTTGGGTCCCTTTTTTGATGATGATGTTGCGTCTGCATTCTGCCGGAACAAGAAGGAACGCCGGGATAATCTCTAGCTTGTATATGTACCGTCGAAACTTGGAACTCCTTTTGATGAAGCATAGTGGAAAATATAGTTCCCTTTCTTTTATTTGTGCCCATGGATCGTATACAAGAGTCAATATGGACATACTTGCAGGGCAGAGAAGTTTCATTTTTTTTATTTTTCCGCGATGCTCTATAATTTCAGCTTTTTATATCACGAAAGTCGTGATTTCACAATCATTTCGGCTATTTATCGCGGTGCCCAATCAATTTAGTTATTTTTTTTACTCGTTGTTTTTTGTTGCGAGTTGCCCTACCATTTAGGCTTTTGTTTGAAATCTGATTCCAATCTTGGCATAAACATCGCTATTATTGGAATATCTCCAGGAGCGAATCATCATTTGCCTTGCAAGAACTTGAAATTTGATACCTATTTAGGCATCAACATCGCTACAACTGGGATATTGCCAGGAGCGAATCATCATTTGCCTTTGTTAATTTGGACAAACGTAGCTTAGCAAATAGGGTTAGGATCCTGTCAACTAAAGCTTTTGGCTTTATAAGCCGTAAGGGTCTCATAAAGATATTTCTCCCTACGCGTCGAGAGGATCTCGTAGGTGTATTTTCTTCTTAGAAATCGTATGGATTCCTAAGTGTATTATTCCTTTGTGAGTCGTAAGGATCTCATGCGGATGTTTTCTCTTTACAAAGTCATGAGGACTTTGCAAGTGTCGTTCACCATATGGGAATATTTCTCGCCATTGGTGGAATTTGGTGGGAGGATATTTATTTATGCCCGTGGATTGTATACAAGAGTCGATATTAGACCACTTGTAGGGCAAAAAGGTTTTGTAGGGTTTTGATGGCTTAAGAACGGGTTTAGATCTCTTTAACCTAAGACTTTTAAATCCAAGGAGCCATGAGAGTCTCATAGGGGGCATTCTCCTTACGAGTCGTGAGGATCTCGCAAGTGTAATTTCTCCTTAGGAATCGAGGGGACTCCCAAGTTTGTTGTTCCTTTGTGAGTCGTAAGGATCTCACTCAGGTTATTTTTTTACGAGTTCACGCCCTTTCGTGTTTTTACTAGCTCGCTAGCAGTCCTGCTGTTTTTACTCATGGCGCTCTTTTAGGTTTTCATCTGTGCCCATTTCGATTGTGGACATACCCTTTTTTTAGGTGGCCCGTAAGGTAACGCGCCATTAGCTGTAGGCCCCAGTCTCCTTCAAATGACTACCATGTGGGACTTTGGAGAGTTATGAACCATTTGTGCCCTTGGATTGTATACGGTAATCGATATGGGGATTCATCGTAGGGCTAAATGTGTTAGTTCAAGGACACGACGGTCCACTGTCGCCGTATTTTGGGGCGAATTTTTAGTTTAAGGACTTTTCGGTCCATTATTAGTTTAGGCACATCTCGGTCCACTGTCGCCGTATTTTGGGGCGAATTTTTAGTTTAAGGACTTTTCGGTCTATTGTTAGTTTAAGAACATTTCGGTCCAACATTAGTTTAAGGACATTTCGGTCCAGTATTGCCGTATTTTGAGACGACAGAGCTTTTTTGATACTACCCTCAGGGTTCTGACTCAGGAAGATAGCGAGCGGACACAAGCATCGTCATCTATCATTGACCTAAGTCATGACTCGTCAAACGTAGTATTTTTTAGGAATCGACCGTTTATTGGCCAGAAGGGTATTTCGCCATGCATATCTATGAGCAGGTAGGCTCCACCTTGGTAGACTTTGTCTATGATATACGGGCCTTCATAGTTCAGCTCCAACTTCCCCCATTTTGCATGATTGGGGATCATTGGTCTTTTGACGACTAGCACGAGTTCGCCTTGGCAGAATGTTCTCGGCCTGGTTAGTTTTTTGTATGACCATGTCATCCTTGCCTTATAAGCCTCCAGATTTTACTGTGCTGCAAGGCGAGTTTCATCGAGGGCGTCGAGCTCCTCAAGCCTAAGATGAGCATTTTCTTCATCTGTCAGCTCGTATCGAACCTCTACTCATAGAGAGAGGAGCTCTATTTCTAATGGGAGCACTGCTTCTGTGCCGAACACCAATGCGTATGGTGTCATATTCGTGGTTGTCTTGAACATTGTTTGGTACGCCGAGAGAGCCTCATGCGGCTTTTCGTGCCAGTCTTTTTTGTTTCTGGACACCGTCTTTTTTATAATCTTTGTCTAGGTCTTGTTGAAACCTTCAGCTAGACCATTGGCCCGAGAATTATAGACTGAAGAGTATCTCCAATCTATTTTATGCTGCTGTACAAAGCGGCTGATTTTATGACTTCTATAAACTGGCCCATGTCCGAGATTATCCGTCGCGGAGTGCCGAACCGATAGATGACATGGGTTCTAAAGAAGTGGACGATATTCTCCGTCTTCACCTCTATTAGTGGTACTACTTCTGCGTCCTTAGAGAAGTACTCGGTCGTTGCTAGTATGAACCGATATCCTTTAGATGATGCTTGCTCGATAGGGCCAATTATATCAGTTCCCAACATTTCGAACGGCCAGATAACGGGTGTAGCGGATTTGGATGTTGATGGATGAAGTCCCCATGAATTCGACACGAGTGACACTGCTTCGCATATTCGAGGCACTCCTGGATCATCGTAGGCCAATAATAACCCATCCTTTTAATCTTGAGCTTCATTTTTGGCCAAGTGTTTTGAGAACCGCAGAATCCGTCGTGAATTTCTTTGACGACTTTCTTTGCTTCCTCTAGCCCCAGGCATCTTAACGATAGATAGTCGAATGATTTCTTATATAGAGTATCATTGACAAAGGCGAATGACAAAGCTCGTTTCATGAGCTGATGTCTAAACGACGCATTTTTGGGCATTCGTCGAGACTTAAAGTAGTCTATGAAGACTTCCCTCAAGTCCTTGACCTTTTCTTCATCCTCTATTTGAAGGGATGCTTGTTCGGTCATTTCTTTTCCTTTGGATAGTTTTATCGGGTCTTCTGAAGATATATCTGTTGGCGCGAGAACCCTGCGGCCTTGCATAATGATCCTCACATCATCGAGGTCTTCATCGGCCAATTCCTTAGCCAATTTGTCCAATACATCTACCTTGCTGTTTTCCGCACGCGGTATGCTTTCCAGGGTATAAGAAGGGATTTGTGTGAGCAGTTGCAGCACTCTTTCGCCATACTTTACCAGCTCTGGCTTGCATGCTCTGGCTTGCATGTCTGAATGTCGTCATTTACTTGGCTAACGATCAGCTGGGAGCCTCCATATATGAGAAGGTCTTTGATTCTCATGTCGATAGCGATCTCAAGACCTGCTATCAAAACTTTGTATTCATCTTCGTTGTTAGTCCTTAGCTCCGTTAAGGAAAGGGCGTAACGTAATATCCCTCCTTGCGGGGTCACGAAGATAAGGCCTACTTCAACTTTGATTATGGGAGTGTTTTACTTTCACCGCTTCATAGAAGATGCTCCATCGAAGTAGAGTTACCATTAGGAATCATTTTCTTCTTCGATTGCATCGAACACGTGTTCATCTGGCAACTCGCAATTTAAGGGGAAGTCGGCTAGTATCAGATGCTCCGCGAGAAAGTATGCAATAGCCTGACCTTTCACTGCTTTGAGGTGTCGATACGTTATCGAAAACTCCATCAGGAGGACGGCCCATTTGGTAAGTCTTCCTGTCAGTATGACCCTTGACATTAGATATTTGAGAGGATCCACTTTCCATATGAGATGGACCTCATATGCCAAGGCATAATGTCTGTGCTTTGTTATTGCAAAGATAAGCGCCAGGCAATACTTTTCGATAGGGGAATAGTTGTTTTCTGCCCCGGGGAGAACTGAACTTAAATAGTATAGAGCTCTCTCCTTTCCCTGATCATTCTCTTATGCCCACAATGCGCCTAGAGAACCCTCAAGGGCCGTTGTATATAGGATAAGGGGTTTTCCCTTAACCAGAGAGGTTAATACCGGCGGATTTTGTAGGTACTGCTTGATTTCGTCCAGTGCATTTTGGCACTTTTGATCCCAGACAAACAAGGTCCCCTTTTTCATCAGATGACTGTAGAGACGGCATTTTCTGGAGAGGTTGGCTATGAACTACAGGAAGTACGTGAGCTTTCCTTGGAGAGACCGCAGTTGTTTGAGGGTTCTTAGCATGGGCATTTCCATAATCACCTTGATCTTTGAGGGATCGATTTCGATATCTCGGTGACGTATGATGAATCCTAGGAATTTGTTTGAGGAAACTCCAAACGCGCATTTTAGAGGTTTCATCTTCAGATTATACTTTCGAAGATGTTGGAACACTATTTTTAGATGTTCCCAATATTTCTCATGAGATTTGCTCTTTACCACAAGGTCGTCGATATAGCATTCGACAATCTCGTGTATGAGGTCATCAAAGATCTTTGTCATGGCCCTCTGGTAGGTAGCGCCAGTGTTCTTCAAACCGAAGGGCATCACCTTATAGCATCAGCGCGGTAACGAGTACTAGGAAGTATCCTTTGGGCAAGCTTTGTTGAGGTCCTGAAAGTCCACGCAGATGCGAACCGTCCCGTTTTTCTTGATCACTAGAATGATGTTAGCGATCCAGTTGGGATATTGAAGCTCTTGAATGAAGCCGGAGTCGATTAGTATCTTGACTTTAGTGTTGATACTCATCTTAAATTTGAGTCGCATCCTTCTTGGTGCCTATTTGATTAGTTTTATACCTGGAGATATAGTCAGTTTATGTACTGTCACTTTTGGATCTAGACCCGGCATCTTGGAATAGTTCTACGCAAAACAGTCTTTATACTGCATGAGCATGTCTCTTAACGTGGCCACCAGATTTTCAGATAGTAGCTCACTGACGAATGTTGGCCTCGAATCATTTTCCGTTCCTAAGTCGATTTTTCTTAGGGTGTCCGCCGTGGTGTATATCCCATCTTCCAGCTCTTTTACTTCTGGTGGAAACTCTGAGATCACCTCGTTCTCATCTTTATTTGTGAAACACCTAAAGAGGTCATTCATACTCTCGTGCCCTCCCTCTTTTGAGAGAGTTATCATATGGTAAATACGAGCTGTTTCCCTTTTTTTGGTTGAGCTAGTCCTATCCTGACGAGGTAGGTCTTGTTTGGCTCATGCTTTTGTGGGGAGTTACCCTCCAGCTATCGGATAATATAAACCTTCCTTGTCGATACTGGTTTTCTACCCAGTCTTTGAAGATGAAGCAGTTTTCAAGGGGATGATTTATTACTCCGTGATAAGGGCAATAATCTGGATGATAGACCTCGTTTATTTGTTCGGGATGCTGAGACTCCGGAAGCGTTATCATTTGGTGTTTCATGACAAGGTTGAATATTTTCCTTATTTTGTCTTAAGGGAAAGAGTAATCTCGACCCATCTTCTTTATGAAGGATGGGCTCCAATCGAGTTTTTTCTTGATTGCATAGCGTCTTGGATCTGCTTTGTTGTCTTCGAATGTTATTTGCGTTCTTTGTCCTGTTTTTTACCTCCATTTCGGAGTTTTCCCCTTTCACGAGAACATATAGCGGGCCAGAGGTGAAGAGCATTATGGTCTAGTTTCTCCACAGATTGCCGGCTGAGATGCTGCGTCTTGGCCTTTTCATAAATAGTCATTTCGCGGATGTAGTTTTCCTGGCTCATTTAACAAGCTTCTTTTATTAGCCTGTCAATTTGTTCTTCAAGCGACGGGCTTAACATTCTTAGAGCGGGATCTCACTCTGATTTGACTTCACAGCTACTTGGAAGAGCGTCTTCCTCTTCACTCAAGTTGTTTACGACGTGGCAACTATAAACTTGCTCTCTTTTCTTGGTCTGAACGTATCCGAGCCTGGTTGTCTCCATCTTCTTATTGGGCGTCTTTCGCTAATTCCCTAGAATGTCCCAAATCCTTTTGTAGAATTGGGCTTGTCGAACAGTTTGTTCAAGGGGCACACCTTGGCATCTTAACAGCTTTTTTAATCCCTCAGCGTAATATTTTGGCAGACGGATGGGATGAAGCCTGTCGAACGCAAAATCAGCACCGTGCCAAATTTCTTTCTCTACTTTGATCTCCATAGATTGATAGAAGATGATCGCCTTTTCACCTCTTTGGCTGGAAGGTGCGTAGAAAGTGTGCAGCTATTGTACGCTGTATATATCAAGCGTGTCAAGGTCCTTGTAATATCGAGGCAGGGCCATTGTATTTTGTAGACTTTGGTCTGCTCCGGTAAAAGTTTGCATTGACAGGCGGACGGAGAACACTGCGTTGGCCTCGTTCTCAGAGTCGCTTCCAAAAACCAAGATATGAGTAGATAGTTCGGGCTTATTTTTTTTCTTTTCCGGGTTGCCCCGAGTTGACTATTTCTTCATATTTCTTGGTATCACTCCTAAAGATCGGGATAGTGGCGACAGATTTTTGTTTATTCTTCGGCTTGTGGCACTTTTCAGTATCTTCGAGGTCTGGTAGGAAGTACTTTGCATCTTCGTATTTCTGAACTTTGTTTACGGAGAACGGATTTAGCTCTCCCATGACTGTGTTCTCTGAGCCATCCTTGAAATACTTCATACACTGATATTGTGTAGAAGGAATGACGTTGTACTCTTGTAACCAAGGTCTGCCGAGCAAAGCGTTATAATAAGTCTTGGCGTCAATGACGTGAAATTTGATGTCAATGATGAGCATCCCGAAGTGTAGCGTCAGTATTACGGAGCCAGCCGTCCGTGATGACTGTGAGTTGAACCCGGAGATGGAAATTTTATTTCGAGCAAGGTGTTGAATGTTCATGCAAATTTCCTTTAGCACTCTTACGTTGAGAACGTTAACGAAGGATCCGTTGCCGACAAGGATTTTACCTATCTTGATGTCATGGCAGTACCCGGTGACATATAACGGGAAATTATGTTCACACGTACCGAGGAGGAGATCCTCATCGCTGAATGTAATATCGGCCGTGTGGACTTCTGCTAGTTCATCTTCTCTTCTGTGTAGAAAGATTGGAACTGATCGGACTCTTGTAATGCCTTGATCAGGGAATCTCATGCCTCTTTGGACAGGAGAAGAGCATCCAATATGCTCAGTTATGAAGTTATTTTCCTCAGATGTTCCAGGACGTTGTAATCCATCTTGTTTTACTTAGGCGGATCTTTTGCGGTGAGCTTTTTTACTACTCCGTCGTCGAGGGCAATTTCTTAAGGGATTTTCCCTTTCCCTTTGTCTTTTTTACTCGAACCTTTGTTTGTAGGTCCGAGGCTCTTCTCAGGAAGCATGTGGTTATGCAGTTGAATATTCTTGCATTTCTTCTCCTTCTCCTCCTTTTCGGAGGGGGGGTCTTCGAAGAGAGGGCTGAGGGGTATTTCTTCCTCAGAATCGCTCCCGAAGGTAAGAACTTATGGTTTTTCCCCTTCCGAACTGGTACCAACCATATGATAGTTGCCAATCGTTTCTTTATGTGTGTTCGTATCACTATTTTGCCATCGATGAGCGCGAGCTTCGCGCTTCATCCTTTTGAAGTGTTTTTGATGGGCAACATATCCTTGCCACTACTTCTTAAAGGCACTGCATTCCTCGGTGGGGTGGGTGACCCTCCGATGATATAGGCAGCTCCTTCGATGTGATTCTTCTCCAACGAGGCATTTGATCCCGGAAGTGTTCCTTATGAGAGGTGGCAGCTTCATCCCCATTGACAGGGCTTTGGCGAACCGCTTCTCTGTTTTGATGCTGCTCTTATTTGTTGCAGGCGTGTTTTGGTTTGGTTGGAGTACTTTATGACTCGTCCTCACTGTAGCTTCTTTATCTAGACGATGATACTTAGCCTTTTCATATATGGCTGTCTCGTGTTCTCGGTCAAGTTTGCTTTTTTGAAAGGCTTCATTTAACAATCTCTCAATCGGGTCTTATTCTCGCAGTTCCGGGGGTTTTAGCACCGATTCTTCCCCAAATTCCTCTGCGTTGTTTTTTGACGCTGAGGGAACCTCTTCGCCATATAACGACGAATGGGAGATCATGTGGCAACTTGCTACATAACCTTCAGTGTCTTCTGATGAGTCATTTCCCTCATCATTGTCACTATCTTCGCCCTCAAGTATATACTTGAGGAATTCTTCGAGAGTGACCAGTGTCCGTGCCTTCTGGTTATACTCCTCCAGCGCATCTATATATTTTTGTAGATATGTGCACTTGTTGTCATACTCGGAAGACTGCACAGGCTTCTTGATCTTCTTCGAAGACTTCGAAGGCTTGACTTGGGAGTCTTTCCCTTAGTCAACAATTTTCGGTGCGGGGCAGATTTTAGCATCCTTTCAATTATTTCAGGTTCAAGTGGTCTTTCCCACTTGACTGCCGGACATATTTGTAGATCTTTCGACATTCTTTTGGTTTTCGCTGAAAAAACGACTTCCCATGGAGTTTCTTTCACGAGTGAGCATGATGCCCTCTGCGCATCCACCTTTTGGGAGTGTGCTTTTGGGGTAGGCTTACCTTCTAGTTATCAGACAGTGTGAATTTCCCTTGTTGATACTGTTCCTTAACCCAGTTTTTGAAGACGTAGCAATCTTCAATTGGGTGGCTCACCATTCTGTGATAAGAGCAGTAGTTAGGGTTGTTGACGTCGCTGGGTTATGGTGGATGCCGCGGGTCTGGCAATATGATGAGTTTATTATACATTACCAATTCGAGCAGTCTCCCCGTCTTATCGCGGGGAAACGAGTAAGCGCGTCCTAGTCTTTCTTTCAAGGACGGGCGCGGACACGCGTTATTTTGGCGAGCAGCTGGTTTTGGGTCACTTGGCTGTTGTTATGTATTAGCAACGAAGGCTGCTTTCGCTTTACCCTTGTTATTTCGAGGGTCCTTATTTGATGAGGAAGGCTCATGGCCCATCTAGTCCATTTGGGCCAGTTTATCTATCAGAGCATGAAAGGTTATGGGCTTGAAGAATGTCATGAACTGGGACACAGTCGTTTGAGAATCAAGGGTCCCGATGAACATGCCCACGGCAGGAGATTCTTCAATATGCTGTTTGCATTTAGACCACAGGTTCCGCCACCGAATCACGTATTAGACCCATGTTTCTGCCGGCTTTACCCTGGTATTGATCAATGCCGTGATCGGAGTGCGTTTGCTCGCGCTGGCGAAACGCTGTGTGAACAGCAGTTCCATCTCTGCGAATGTTTTCATGGAGTCATTTGGGAGCTCCGGGTACTATTTGAAGGCTATTTCTGACAAGTTGCCTACGAACGGGTGAAGCAACGATTTTTCGTCGTCTCTAGTGTTGCCGCACAGAGCTTTGAATTGCGCGACGTGTAGGTGAGGGTTGTATGTTCCTTTGTAGACATGAAACTTAGGGATTGTATATCCCGACGGGTATTTGATTTAATCACACCAACCTGGATATGGTCGTCCGGTTCTGACAATTTGGTCGGCATCTTGATTAGCTTGATAAGCTCTTATTTGTTGAGTAATGTAATCATCATGGGCGGCCTTGGAGGTCATTTCTTCCTTGTCCACTGATAAGACTGGAAGAGGGTTTGATGTTTCTCCTCTGTCATCCTCGATGGTTATCGATAGAAATTTGGCCGGGGGTTCTGGCTGGATCATCATTCCAACCATGTCTTGGAACAAGAGAGCCATTTGCTTTACCTTAGCAGCTTGCTCAGCAGCTTCTTTATCCTTTCTCTCTAGCACCCTTCGCAGAAACTTTGTATCGGTCTCTAGCTCTTGGCGCTGTTCAACCTCTTTGTCCGGACTTTCTTTCTATCCAGTGAGTGCCGTCATTCTGTTTAGCATTTCTTAGAGTTTTTATTGTTGCTCCTGAGCCTTTGTCAGCGACCGAATTTGCGGTTGATGACTCACCGAAGCATTGCTCCCTTCTTGCCCATTGGTCATATAGATTGTATGGACGTTAATACCCCCAGACTTAAGGCGTTTAGATCCATCGCCTTTGGAATTTGTCGCGGGTGGTGTGATTTTCTCCGGCCTCGTTCCTTTATGAGAAATAGGAGCTAAAGTAGCCATTGTGACAGGCACCTGTTTAGGAACGGCTCCCGGTTGTATGGTGGAGGAGCGGTCTTTTTCTTGTTGACCCTTAGATTTCTTGGATCGACGAGAGTGATTTTCATCAAGCACAGAGTCTTGGACTTTTCGCCAGACCTTATGTATCTGTGAGGAGATCCGTTGATGAGGCTTTTCCGACTGTTTCTGTACTGGGGACACTGCCGGCGGAGGTGATTTCTTCAGTACCGCCGTTAGAGAGTTCCTGCGTACTCTCCTCGGCAGATGAAAGATATTTCCAGTTGGAATAGCAGCGTTGACATCCACCATCAGAGCTGGTGGGGTGAGACCAAAGGGGGAGTTGCCTCTAGCTTCTATCACTCTGCGCCAATGGCGACGTCGAGCGTGCCTTATTGAAGGGACCACCTCAGTTTTGGAAGCAGCTTCATCATGCCCCCGGCCTTACTGGGGGATTTCAATCAACATCAGCCTGTCGAAGACCGACGTCCTTGATGCAGTTTGTAGAGAACCGGCCAATCTTTCGAAAACTGATCGTCTGATGGGGAAACACCTTTGACGGCTTCACTTGTTGCAGGCGTAGGGAGGGCTAGCCTTTTTGGGTTAGCCTCTTCAGGTATCATGAGCTTCTTTACGGATACGTTTGAGTTCTTGCTCAGCCGGTTGGAGGCTGAGACGCCTAACGGCTTGCTGATAGGGGCTGTCGTGGTTTCCAGCCGGTCAAAGATCGACCTTTTAGGAGCTTCTTCTTGCGGCGTTGAGGCACCGAAACTCACAGGTGGGAGCATGGTCCTAAAGAACAATCCAGTAGTGTCTTGTATGACCTGCCCCAACGGCATTGAGAAAATAAAGGTCGCGTTGGGCCCAAAGGTCACTTCTCCAGTTAGGGTGGAGCGGGAGTTGCTACTGCATGCAGTGCAGTGAGAAGCCATTGATTTTCCGCATAGGAGCAAGACACCAAGTTTCAGTAACTCAAACCCAAGGGCAACCATAGCGAACCGCGATTTTGTTCGGGAAACACGACACATGAAGTATGGAGTTGAAAGAGAAAAAGATCCCACCGGACATGCTAGAATCTGTTTACCGCCGAAAGACCGGATCAAGACATTAGGACGTATAGCCTGAATTTGGGGGCAGATGCTATTTGGACCTATCCATCCACCTCTACGAAGATACTAAGTTAATTTAAGGCACCGTATATCGGAGGTTTGGGTAGATACGACCGTTGTAGCAGACTTTTTCAAATTCCCCCTCATTTGTGAGGGGTTTTTGATTGTGGGGACGCTCTTACCTGCAGGCACAAGCCCTTACAGTTAATTACGTTACCGTATTGCGATAACCACTTTCTCCTTCTCTGGAAGTTCACTTCGTATCATGTGTTATTTTGTTTTTATGTAGTTGCCCGTGGATTGTATACGGAGACTAGTTTATGTCGTCGCCGTATGGCGCGGATTAGTCCAAATTCGTATATTTTAGATTTGAGTTTTGAACTTGGGTTATATATTTCTTTCGTTCAAAATTATTTTGTTTTATTTAAGGACCATTAATCTAGTTTGAGATTAAAATCAACTTAAATATATGAGTATTTGGGCTCAATTTATTTTAACTAAGAATATATTAGTCCTATTTAAGACTAAGATCAACTTATCAACATTTTAAGCATAATTTTTTATTTAAGATCCAACAACAGTGCATTGGGCTCAGCTGCTTTAGAGAGACCTTTAGCCAATTTGGGCTTGTTCTGCTCAATTTTTCTTCTTTCTTTTTTTATCCAAAAGTGCTAAGCACTTATTTTGGTTCTGATTGCTCAGCCCTTTTTTTATGCAAGAGTGCTAAGCACTTGTTTGGAACTCTAGCACTCACATGTGTATCATATGAAGCATTCAGTCATTTTGACTGAATATATATAATGCTAAGCACTTTTGTATGGCGTCCACATGAGGAGCACGTGAGACGCTGTTTCATTTATTTTTTTGGGCGCCCACATATGTTTCACGTGAGGCATTGGGCGCTGCCTAATCAGTGCTAAGCACTCAGCCGTTTTGGCTGTATATGAAATGCTAAGAATTTTTACTCAGCGCTCATGTGTATTTCACATGAGGCGCCGGCCTTCTGTTTTGGACGCCCACGTAAGAAGCATGTGAGGCAATAATTTCTTTGTTTTGGGAATCTTTTGGGTGCTCACGAGTTTTTCACGTGAGGCGCCGAGTTCTTTTTCTTTTTAGAGATTGAATCTATGTTAATGGCATTTTGACTATTAATAATCACCAAGATATTTGTTTTGAAGATCTAAGATAGAATTTATTTAAGAAACTAAGTTCTTTTTTTTATATATAAGAACTAAGTTCTTTACGTAGGGTTAAACCCTATATTCAGAGGAATTAAATTCCTAGAACATAGGTTCTTTTTCTTTCTCTTTCTTTTTAACCTAAATCTTTTCCCGAGATTTTGAGTTTGAAGAACAGAATCTTCTCGATGAGAATTGAATTCTCAACTTGTGAGGAGATTTGCTTTGCACATCTTAGATCAGAGAAAAAACTAAGTTCTTTTTATGAAAGGTTAAACCCTTATTTTCTTTATGCTAGGCAAAAAAGATACATTTTATCTCTATTTTTTTACCTAGGGTTCGAAAGAAAAAAGTAGATCTGCTTTGAAAGAGAATTGAACTCTCAGTTGCAGCTTCTATCTTTTTGTTTTCAAAAGCTTGTGGAGGGTTCTCTCTCTCTCTCACTGAGACTTGAAGTCTCGGATCCTTTATATAGAAAAGGAAAATTTGTTAATTAGTTTGAGAAGATCTCTCATTTGAGAGATACCAATTGATTTAATTGGTATCAAAAATTATTTGGGGAATTTTATCCGTCGTTGGATCTTTGATCCAATGATTTATGTTTCACAGAATATATTTTCATGTTTTTAATAAAATTGGGGAAATATTTTTCCACATACAGAATTTTATTCTGTCAAACGGTGATTTTTAACCACCATTGGATTTTAATCCAAGGTCTCTTTGTTTAACAGGGTATATCTTTCTAGTTTAGAAAAATTAAAGAGATATTTTCCTATATAAAATTTAATTCTATCATTGGATTTTTGATCCAACCGAGGGTATCTTTCTCACTTAGAAAGATTAAGGAGATATTTTCTCCTAATAAGATTCAATTCTATCATTTGATGATTTATCATCACCATTGGATTTTTGATCCAACGGTTCTGTTTAACAGAAAATATCCCAATTTTTAGGGAAATAATTCTCATGTGGAATTTAATTCTACCTATTTTATTTTGAGCGCCGGTGCTCACGTGTTGTGCACGTGGGCGCTACTTAAGAATTTAATTCTTACATATGATAGGCGCTTCTGTGCTTTGCACATTGGCACTCACGTGAACTTCACGTGCGACGTCACTATAGGATTCAATCCCTATAAAACCGGCGTCGGCGCTGGCGCCCTCGTCGGGAGCACGTGAGGCGCTGCCTCATTCGAATTTTAAAAGAGCTTAAGTCTTATTATTATGTTTAATTATTAGGGGAACACTCACGAGTTGGTAACTCACCCCCGTTGTGCTATAGTTTTCTTACAGGATCGGTCACTCAGATTCAGTAGCAGCTTGCTGGCACATTGCTCCTTTCTGGGTGATTTGCATTGGTCGGTGGATTACAGTTCAGAGCGTAACCAGCATTATTTACTTTTATATTTATTGTATCTAGTTAAAAGCTCCATCAACCAGACTATGTATATTTGATAGACTTAGAAACTAAAGACTTGGATATTCTTTCAGACTTAGAGTGAGGTATGTATATTATTCTTATATTGGATTTGATGATGTTTTGGTTTTCTTTACTATCTTTCTGTGATTAATCTTTGCCTTGGGTGTCGTATATTTTACTTACGTGGTTGTGTTTCCATCAATTGGCGAAGAGCTAGCTCCCATTTGGGGATGCCTATATTATTCTTGTTATGTACTGGTTTTGGATTAAAATTTACAAAGCAGGTGCTTCCCAAATTTTAAATAACGGAAACGTTTTCAAACTTTAGTATACATCCACTTGCATTTCTATAAAAATTTACTTATGCTTTAAGAGAAGCACTTGATTTCATTTATACCCTTCTATTTAAAATTCACCTCTATTATTTTCCTAAAAAGGTTTAGATTTATGGGTTTTCGGCTTACTTGGGTTACGGTGGGGTCCTATGGACTTCACATGATCCAAGTGCCGGTCACATGCCATTTCCGGGTCGTAACATGCGTTGACCACAAAAGGATGGACGCATTGTCTTCACAAGAATATCCTAGCAATTCAGGCTCAGTTTCTTCCAACAAGATTATTTGCTCAATTAAATAAGCAAATGATTTGTGCATAGGAGTCAGCAGGAAGGGTTTAATTCGTCCAAGAATTTTAGAAATTAGGAACTGGACATCTTGTTCTTCATGTATTCACTGCTCACACCGGATACTACCTATTCTCTCTCTTTAGACAAAATCGACCGGTAACCCTTCGTCTTGTGGCTTCATTGATAGTAGCCGCATTATGGTCACTTTATCTAAGATGCCATATCCAATCGTTTGCTTGAATTTTTCAAAGAGTTGATTAAAAGTAGTTATGGATCCCGGTTCTAACTCAACAAACCAATTGAACGCGGTGTTGGCCATACTTTTAGAAAACCGGCGAAGAAGGAGTCAATCATCTCTTGTCGAATCTCCACAAGTTACTTTAAAATGAGCCAGACGTTGCTCAAGGTTTCCTATCCCTTCAAACATGTTAAACTATGAAACAGTGTAACCTATATGGTACATGATATTGTTGTATTCGTTCGGGTAAGGCTAATTAGCCACCGATGTTATCGATTCTGCATTCATCTGCTTTATTTGCTCCGCGACAATTTTTTGCAGAGTTTCCATATTTATGTTAGCTATTGTTGGTGTTGTCGCTGTTGCCGATGTAGCTACTATGATTGTTACTGAAGAGCCAGGTATTGGGAGCGGTCGTTCTGTTTTATTTAGGGCCGAGGCTGTTGGTTCACTCGAGCTTGCCCCTGTTTAGGCCCGGTAAAAGTTGCTTTGCTTCGTCCGAAATGCGTCTATAGCCGAATTGGGTGGCCGCGCCAGTTGTTCTGTGTTGTCTGCGGGCATAACTAACTTAGGCGCTTCTTCCAGACTCTGTATTTGAACGATAATATGCTGAGGGTTGCAGTCAAACTTGCAATCTGGGCATGCACTTATTTGACTTCACGATCCTTGTCACTGACGTGTTGTTTTACTTGCGTTAGAGAAACTCTGTACTCAATTTCTTCATCTTCTGCTTCATAAGCGGCGTTTTAATTAACACACGGAGGAGGACTATCTGCCTCATTATTGAAGATAGTTCCCTCTGCATCATGTTGGATTGTCGGACAATTTTTTGGTGGACCCTTCACACTTAATCTGGATGATTGCCATCGAGAAATTGCCTCGGAGCCATCGCTTACATTTGTTTATGGATTTTTCATTTATTTATTTGTATGTCTTACCGTCCGACACATGTGAATTGTTAGAGAAGGAGAGAATGACGTTGGCTTCGGTGGTGTGAGCTTCCCATAGAACGGATGGTCTTTAGAGACTATCGAAAGGAGCTGAATTTCTTTCGACAAACTTTTCAAAGTCTGCCGCTTCTTGTGGTAGAAGGTTGCAGAAGAAACCCTATTTACAGGGTCTTTGCTTTCCTTTAGACTGTATAAACTTTCTGACTAGCGCATGTATTATTCGAACATTGCCGATTGGATAGCCCCGCGACATTTAGATCATTTTTTGGGAACTGCGTCGGACTCTATTGAAGCAGTAAATGAGTTTCTTATTAGGACCAGGGAAGTTTGACAATAATTTTGATGGATAATATCTTGGGATTTCTTGGTTGCTCTGCGCCTCAAATTTTGAGCTCCCTTTCTCATTTAGTTAGAGGGCGATGAAGCCACTAAGTTGTGCCCAGTGAAAAAGATGCAATCATTATTTTGCGAAATGTGCTTATTTCCCCTGGCATAAGAAAGTCTTTCGAAGACATACTGTCTTTTCCCTATATCAGGAGCTGGCACCGCAATGGGTTGTCCCTTATGCACGGTGGTTGTGTTGATCACGAAGAACTTCCTATTTGGGACACGATGGGCGATTTTTTTGAGGTGGAAAGAGAACTTGTCACGGACTTGACTGTGACTGGTGTACTCTTGCGACTGTTCTGGCTTGGCGTGCGTGTCTAGCCCACACTGAAGTTCAACCTATCGAGGATAAATGTCCTTGGATGAGCGGCTTGCAGCGCCAGGAACTCATTGATTGTGTCAAAATGGCACTTTTCATGGTCGTAACCCGCAAGTCCGATCACCGTCATGACAAACTGGGGGTTAGCCCCGGTGATTAAGAACATCAGCTTTGCATTTTTTTTCTGCAGTGACAAGGTTAGCAGGGGAAGCAGTGTTGTCTTTGTTTTTGAAAGCCAATGTCGATGGTTCAAGTAAAACCATCATGACATTAGAAATCTTGAGTCATAAAGAAGGTTTAAGACAAAACATGTGTAACAACCCCAAATTTCCTGTACAACTCTCTGTACAAATTTTCAAAAAATACAGAAAGGGGTATTTTTGCCTGAGCACAAGATATAAGTTTGTTTTGCTTTTTAATAGCAAGAAGGAGCTTATAGCTCATTGGTAATACCTTGCACTGCTGAACCAACCCACCAAAGTTCAAATCCCACACCCCACCTTATTTTTAATATTGTTTTATTATGAATATTTAGAAGTCCAAGGGTTTACCCGTGTATAACTCGTGAAAACCCCACTACACATGTAAAACTAACTGTCCCAAGGGGTAAATGGAGCAGCGAGGAACCCAAAGCACCCCCGACTCGGTTGGAATCGGCCGAATCGGCCGGCGACTCGGCCGACTCGGGCCGCCGCCGCCGGCCGGACTCGGCCGGACCGCCGATTCGTCAACAGAAAATTTCTGCCTCTTCACCTCCCCATCACTCCTGCACACTTTATTTCCTTGGATCGGTTCCAGAGACCCTTTAAAACCCTAATTACTCCATTTTAATACATTTTATTACAATTTAATACATTTTTTCTTTACACCCTTTCACCTACCCAAACCCTAGCCTTACCCTATAAATACAACTCCTAAACACACCCCCCTCACTCCAAAATTCTGATCAAAACTCTCAAGAAATCCATAAAAGTTTATTGTACATTTGGAGTTAGCAAAGGCCGAAATTCCGACGACAACCCTAAGAGCTCCTGGCTACGAAACGACGCACCGGAACCTGCGTCCACTCCCTCTTCCTCTTCTCTAAACCAAAAGCCAGTAAGTCCCTTCTCCCTTTTCACTTTTCTATTCTAAAAATACGTATTTCCAAAACCCGGCGGAATCGGAGTAAATCCGATTTCTGATTCGGTTCTTCCTAAAACCTCACTTTTTCTTAAATACAATCATGCTAAACCATTACATGTTGACTATTAAATATTGACAAACATGTTGAACAAGTTTCATGACAAGCTATTTCATTTTGTAACTTTTACCGTACTTTTCCACTAAAATACCATGTAGTTTACTTTCTACTTTAAAACATCATTAAATTTGTTATAGCTTTAATTAGATCACGAGATAATGACCTACCTCCTCACAACACTCATATGCAACATAGCACAATACTTTCGGGAACCTAGAATACGGGAAAACGAAACATTTCAAATAAATACCATGAATTAATAAAACCATTTTCTAAAGGATTAAGTATTTTACACAAATCTTTGCAAAGCGCCGTTACAACCCAATTTGGGGAACCCGACTGGAATGGTGCGGATTATCGCACATCCCTGAGCTTAGTAGTACGAGATGCAGACCTCCACAGGGAGCATTCGGTCTCGAAAGATTTAAAATATGAATATCTTAAGAAAATGAGATTTCTAGAAATATAAAATATATATTAAAATTATTTTTATATAAATATATGTATAAGTAACATTAAAATATCTATTTTGTAATAATATAAATATTCCAACTCTTTTCAAAAATCACAAGAACCACTTTACATTAAAATACCATGAATAAGTACAATATTACAAATAAATACCATATATTATGAAAGTAGGTTATTTTTACTAGAAATATCACAAATATAAAATCCACAATTATTACAACTCTAAAGATGATAATTAAATACTGCAGATGTATTTTGAAAAGTATATAAAAGTATTTTTACATAAAACCCCCTCAAGTTCTATAAATTACCCTAAGGACCCTAGTAAACATAGGTTTAAGCGGGACCAATTTCTTGAGCCTCAGAGAGCCGGAGAAGTGGGTGCTTGCCTATTTAAGGTAGACAACTTAACAACGGTGTTATCAACACAGTAATCGTTTTTGAAAAAGACACAAATCCTGCCGCCCATGTGCAGAGGTTACGGATAACATCAAAACAATCAGGACTTCAATTTCTTTTCTAATTGTTCTGACTCAGAATGAGTCTCATTATTATCTGACTTGAATATGATTAAAGTACATCTACAATCTACAATATTACAATTCAATATGAATTCATATATTCAATCTATTCAAACTATTCAATCTATATTGACTGAACCGAACCATGGATATACTTCCATTTACATGATTCTTCAGTTACATCCATGATTCTACAGTTACATCCATTTACTGATATCATGGTTTCGGTAAGTCACCCAATTATACAATCTATACAGTTTACAATACAATACAACTATACAACAAGATATCCCAGGGTTTAAGGGGTAGATTGGTACGGAAGGTGTTTGAAGTGGCACGAGAGAGTAAGATTTAATACACCTAACCTGAATCCAGTTGCTGTTGTACCGTGGCATAAACAGTTCCTTGTACTACACTTGCCTCTAATCTCTGGAATATAGAGATTCCTCTCGTATACACTGGCATCCTTCTGTACCAAGCTACAAACACAGCATTAACACAACATTATAACAATATAATACAACTTTAAAAGCTACCTTCTCTTTCTGTCTATTTTATTTCTCCCTTATCTTTAGGACTTACCGAGTGATTTGTTCGCTGATGACATTCTCTTTCTTTCTTCTTTAAATGTCGTCAGGTGATCTGGACACTCAGGAGATCGAGCCCACTAGTGGAGACTTGGACCACTTCATTGAAGACCCAGAGCTTTAGTTCATTGTACACTTTTATTTCAGTACTTTTCCTTTTCTGTTATGCCATTGTTTAAGCATTGCTTTCATTCAGTTGTATTTACTTTTCCATGCATTGTACAGAAAGAATGTGAATAAATAAAGTTGCTGTTTTATTATATCTTGTCTCTTATGCATTTATTTTTATATTGCTTAGATACGCTTAGCGTATTTACTTCATAGTAAATACGTAGTGGCCTCGTCGCGTCCTCTGCCCGTACTCTGGGAAGCGGGGCGTGACAGGTTTTGTTGGTGGCCCATGCAGGTCCAAACTGTATGAAACTCTATCATGCGGTTATGTTCTGCGTGAACAACCTAAGCAATATAACACAAGAATCAGTAACTAAAACATTCTTTACAATTCATGTTTCTTGAATCTTATCATTTTGTATACTTTGAATCTGTCCTAACCCAAATTTTTCTTCAAGGTTATGGATTCTCCAAACAACACCAGCACCAATTTCAACAAAACTCCACCTCCACTACCAATCACACCTGCCGTTCTTGCTCCACCCAACGACCAAACGGTTCTGCTTGAGGCAGTCCGCAACCTCCTAGAGGGACAGCAGCCGCTCTTGAACCGTCCCGAGACTGAAGCACCTGGGGTGAAGCAATTCAGAGTTTTACATCCCAAACAGTTCTCAGGAAAGGGGAGCCCACTGGAAGCTGAGGAATGGGCTCAGAGTATAGAAGATGATCTGGCAGCAGCACAAGTGCCAGAAATAGCTTGGGTCCGTGTTGCAAAATTACAGCTCACGGACAATGCACGGAATTGGTGGAAGGCGGAAGAAAGCCGTCTTGAACAACCCATCGAATGGAAGACTTTCCGTGACATGTTCGACGCTAAGTACTTCCCTGAGACTGCCAAGTTCGACATTGAACAGCAGTTCATTCATCTGCAACAAGGCTCGATGTGGACCAAGTCGGTAGATGAATATGACGCTGAGTTTAGCATGCTTAGCCGGTAAGATATGTCTCAATAATTCGAATTGTTCAATATATCACATACTACACAGATACACAATCCTTTAACAGATTTGCGGCACACCTTATACCGACGGATGAGATCAGAGCCCGTCGATTTCAACAAGGTTTAGATTCGGAGATCCAGGTTGCACTGGCCACAGGAGATTTTTTCACTCATGAATCGGCTCTAAAAGATTCCCGAAGATACGAGGCAGTGATGAAGAAGAAGGACAGACCTCAATCTGCCGGAGTAAAGCGCCCTGCCAATCAGATGGCAGGAGGAGCCTTTTCAAGGCCAACAGTTGAACCCCGAAGACCGGAAGAAATTAGTAACCAACCAAGTTCAGACTTTTGCTACTACTGCCATAGAAAGGGACACTTGTGGAAGGACTGCAGGCACGCAAAAGGCCTGTGCCTAGTTTGTGGCGTGTCCAATCAAAGAATTGAGACCTGTCCATATAGATACAACTCAGCTCACACACCCACCAACTACCCGCAGCGACCAGCTATCCAGGCTCCTGCAACTCGTCCTGCACTCCCAGCACAACCTTCACGTGGATTTCCTGCACAGCTAAATCGCCAATTCCATCAGGCACTAAGGAACATGCCTCGAAGACAGAGCAATGTGCCTCCAGCTAGGAGGAATGTGCCACGGCGACAGGCTTACACTTTAGCGGCCGTAGAAGCCAAGACAGTTGACCAAGGTAACACTAGTAGGTCTCCTTCATATTTTTAAAACCCTTGCACCACCTTATTTTTTTCATACACTATCAGTAATTTAGTCACTAAACTTTCCTTGAATCTGTTACACCTTCCTTTTACAAATTTTGAGGACGAAATTTTTATAAGGAGGGTAGAATGTAACAACCCCAAATTTCCTATACAACTTTCTGTACAATTTTTCAAAAATATAGAAAGGGGTATTTTTTCTTGAGCACAAGAATAAGTTTGTTTTGTTTTTTAATAGCAAGCAGGAGCTTATAGCTAATTGGTAATACCTTGCACTGCTGAACCAACCCACCAGAGTTCAAACCCCATACCCCTACATTATTTTTAATATTGTTTTATTTTGAATTTTTAGAAGTCCAAGGGCTTACACGTGCATAACTAGTAAAAACCCCACTACACATGTATAACTAACTGCCCCGGGGGGTAAATGGAGCGGCGAGGAACCCAAAGCACCCCCGACTCGGCTGGAATCGGCCGGCGACTCGGCTGACTAGGGCCGCCGCCGGCGGCCGGACTCGGCCTGACCGCCGAGTCGTCAACAGAAAATTCCTGCCTCTTCACCTCCCCATCACTCCTGCACTTTTTATTTCCTTAGATCGGTTCCAGAAATTCTTTAAAACCCTAATTACTCCATTTTAATACATTTTATTACAATTTAATACATTTTTTTCTTTACAACCTTTCACCTACCCTAAACCCTAGCCTTACCCTATAAATACAACCCTTAAACACACCCCCTCACTCCAAAATTCCGATCAAAACTCTCAAGAAATCCATAGAAGTTTAGTGTACATTTAGAGTTAGCGAAGGGCGAAATTCCGACGACAACCCTAGGAGCTCCCGGTGATGAAACGACACACCGGAACCTACGTCCACTCCCTCTTCCTCTTCTCTAAACCAAAAGCCAGTAAGTCCTTTCTCCCTCTTCACTTGGCTATTCTAAAAATACGTATTTCCAAAACCCGACGGAATCAGAGTAAATCCGATTTCTGATTCGGTTCTTCCTACCTCTCTTTTTCTTAAATATAATCATGCTAAACCATTACATGTTGACTATTAAACATTAACAAACATATTGAACAAGTTTCATGACAACCTATTTCATTTTGTAGTTTTTACCGTACTTTTCCACTAAAATACCATGTAGTTACTTTCTACTTTAAAATATCATTAAATTTTCTATATCTTTAATTAGATCACGAGGTAATGACCTACCTTTTCACAAAACTCATATGCAACATAGCACAATACTTTCGGGAACTTAGAATACGGAAAAACGAAACATTTCAAATAAATAACATGAATTAATAAAACCATTTTCTAAAGGATTAATTATTTTACACAAATCATTGCAAAACACCGCTACAACCCAATTTAGGGAACCCGACTAGGATGGTGCGGATTATCACACATCCCTGGGCTTAGTAGTGCGAGATGCAGACCTTCGCAAGGAGCATTCGATCTCGAAAGATTTAAAATACGAAAATTTTAAGAAAATGAGATTTCTAGAAATATAAAATATATATTAAAATTATTTTTATATAAATATATGTATAAGTAATATTAAAATATCTATTTTGTAATAATATAAATATTCCAACTCTTTTCAAAAATCAGAAGAATCACTTTACATTAAAATACCATGAATTCCATACACGTACAATATTACAAATAAATACCATATATTATGAAAGTAGATTATTTTCACTAGAAATATCACAAATATAAAATCTGCAATTATTACAACTCTAAAGACGATAATTAAATATTTGGGGTGTATTTTGAAAAGTATATAAAAGTAATTTTACATAAAAACCCCTCAAGTTCTATAAATTACCCTAAGGACCCTAGTAAACATAGGTTTAAGCGGGACCAATCTCTTGAGCCTCAGGGAGCCGGAAAAATGCGTGTTTTCCTATTTAAGGTAGACAACTTAACAACGGTGTCGTCAACACGGTAATCGTTTTTGAAAAAAACACAAATCCTGACGCCCATATGCAGCGGTTACCAATAACATCAAAACAATCAGGATTTCAATTTCTTTTCTAATTGTTCTGACTCAGAATGAGTCTCATTATAATCTGACTTGAATATGATTCAAGTACAATCTACAATCTATAATTTACAATATTACAATTCAACATGAATTCATATATTCAATCTCTTCAAACTATTCAATCTATATTGACTGAACCGAACCATGGATAAACTTCCATTTACATGATTCTCCAGTTACATCCATAATTCTACAGTTACATCCATTTACTGATATCATGATTTCGGTAAGTCGCCCAATTATGCAATCTATACAGTTTACAATATAAGACAATACAATACAACTATACAACAAGACATCTCGGGGTTTAAGGGGTAGATTGGTATGGAAGGTGTTAGAAGTGGCATGAGACAGTAAGATTTAATACACCAAATCTGAATCCAGTTGCTGTTGTACCGTGGCATAAACGGTTCCTTGTACTACACTTGCCTCCAGTTTCTGGAATATAGAGACTCCTCTCGTATACACTGATATCCTTCTGTACCAAGCTACAAACACAGCATTAACACAACATTATAACAATATAATACAACTTTAAAAGATACCTTCTCTTTCTGTCTAATCTATTTCTCCCTTATCTTTAGGACTTACGGAGCGATTTGTTCGCTGACGACATTCTCTTTCTTTCTTCTTTGAATGTCGTCAAGTGATCTGGACACTCTGGAGATTGAGCCCACTAGTGAACACTTGGACCACGTCATTGAAGACCCAGAGCTTTAGTTCATTGTACACTTTTATTTCAGTACATTTCCTTTTCTGTTATGCCAGTGTTTAGGCATTGCTTTCATTCAGTTGCATTTACTTTTCCATGCATTGTACAGAAAGAATATGAATAAATAAACTTATTGTTTATTATATCTTGTCTCTTGTGCATTTATTTTTATATTGCTTAGATACGCTTAGCGTATTTACTTCATAGTAAATACGTAGCGGCATCGTCGCGTTCTCTGCCCGTACTCTGGGAAGCGGGGCGTGACAACATGTCAAGCATTCCTACTTTAAGAATAATTCTGACTCGAAAGGTTTCATAATGTCACACTAAAGAAAAAAGAGTGAACATGGCCCTACTAAATCACTTGTTAGACTTAGCGGACCTTCTTAGTATATAGCCCTGCTAAATTACTATAAAAAATCAACGGACTTTTGTTAATGCAAGTATATGTGGTATTTTTTCATTAAAAAAATAATTTCCGTCAACCAGAGATTCTGGAACAGAATAAAATATTGATGTGATTTAAAATAACCTAAGGATAAGTTAGTCTCCAGCAGAGTCGTCATTTTTATTTACCCTCTTTATGAACTCTAACGATTGAACGTTAAAATAAAAGTAGAGTTTAAACTTAACAAGTTTTAAAGTATTAAAATTTGACCAAAAGGTCTTGAGATTCGAAACTTTCGATAAGCGTAAGTATTTACCATTAATTATATCCTAATTTCTTAGAAAATACCTAGTCAGGATACCTTATTAAGTTGTTCTAAATCATATCATTTTGAATACAGATCACATCACATATAAGCTTACTTGCAAAAATAAAGATAACATAAAGCAGTCGTCAAAGGAAATTTCACTCACATTATTTGTTTACAACATAGGTACATATGCATTTCTTTACATCTCAAGTTCAAATAAAGAGAAGAGAAATACAAATATGCTACAAACCGGTAGGGGAACGTCTTAATATCAATATTATATTTAACGTCGGATGGACATTTCCACTCATGGAACCCATATTTAGACAAACAAAGTAAAAGCGGGATCTTTTGTAATTTAAAAGGGGTTTAAACCCTATATGGAGTGGATGCGGATATCTTCTAGATAGATATTCTCTTCATGGCATTTGTGGATATATTTTTTTTGGAGATATCCGCTCCATCTTGGCGTTTGTGGATGTCTATTTTAAGATACCATCAGCGGATTTCCTTTATGGAGATATCCACTCCATTTTGGCGTTTGCGGGTTTCTATTTTAAGATATCTTTCATGGTGATATCCGCTCCATTTTGGTGTTTGCGGGTATCTATTTTAAGATATCCTTAACGGATATCTTTCATGGAGATATCTGCTCCTTATTTATATTTGTGGTTGTTTATGCAAATATCTATTTTAAGATACCCGTAACGGATATCTTTCATGAAGATATTCGCTCCTTTTTTATATTTTTGGGTGTTCATGCGGATATCTTTTAGATATCCGATGGGAATCATTTATGGTATCCATTGGGTATTGCAACAACCATGTTCTGTGTATATCCTAATAAAAGCCTATTTATATTTTTCTTGGCGGTATTAATTTTTTTAGTATTTCTTATTATGTAAAATATTTACAAAAAAAGAATTTGGGTTTAAGTGTAATTAATATGATTTATAAGAGAAAGCAAAGAATTTGAAAATGATTTTTAGTATTTTCTAAATTATATTCAAAAAATGGATTTCATAAGAAATGAATTATTTTTGGGAAGAAATCACGGAAAATGACCAAATAATTATTGAGAAATTTACTAGAAATTATTTAGGTTTTTCCGACAATTAAAACTATTTTTAAAGCATTATTTATTAAAGAATAAATTTATTATTTACTATGACATATACTATTAAACTTATTTGACCATATTAATTTATTTACTTATTAATTGGTAATAAATAATTTTACATTATATAATTATAGCATATACTAATTGGAGCTTTTATGTATTTAAATATGATACCTTAAATACCTTGCAATTAATTGAGCAATTAGGTAAGATATAAATATTGGCATAATTAGTATTAATTACAAATGTTTCTTATTTTGCATCTTCCTTCCTATAAATAGCCATCACTCTTCACTTTTCTCACACTTCTAGCACTCAATAAATCCAGAAAAATTCTTGTATGATCGTCTTTCGACGCTCTTCGCATAGGTGTTGGTAAAGAGTGATAGAAAAATTTGAGATGGAAGAACGAATTGACTTGAGTTGTTGGTTCGAAATTCAAACTTTCTTCACAAGGTTGGATCCGTCTCCCTCCTTCTCGATCTCGCCACTTCTTCTCGCATGATAAATCTGATCTAATTGTCTATCAACCTCAAAATTTCATATGACCATTTTTTTGAATATTAATAAATATAGTTTCAGTCGATAAATACGAAAAAACTTGTTTTAGATATATCTAACACATAATCAACACTCCCATATACCCTTTTGTACATTAGTAAGGACGGGGTAATGTCATACCCCCTTATTACCTGTTTTCTGTGAAACCCACCCATGCTGTTATGCTGCCCAACTCCATTTCGAGAAAACGCCTTTTTACAAGCCGAAGTTCTGATAAAATTGTGAATAAACATTTTGTAGCTAAAATACCCTATATTAACATTGCATGTATTTCATTGAAGCACCTTCAAAGTTCTAACCTCGTACTTTCATTAAAATACATCGACTTTTCTAAAAGTCGTATTTTCACTAAAATACCTCAACTTTTCTAAAAATCGTATTTTCACTAAAATACCCCGACTTTTCTAAAAGTCTTATTTCCAAATAAATACCCTAAACTATTATATTCTAATTTCAAATAAATACCCTATCCTCTCATGAACTTTATTTTAAAGAAATACCATAAACCTTCCTCAAGATTAATATTTCACTTATATACCATAAATCATTACAAACCTTAATACTTAGGCATACCTATACCTACCCCCTGTTACTTGAAAACGCAACTCTACCTAACTTGTATGCGATACTTGACCCTTTATACCTAACTCCACTTGACATGTTAAACTTGTACCGTTAAGATAAGACACGAGCACCTATACATGAAGTACATGCAGATTTTGATATACGGATGACCTTGAGTACTATTGAAGATTCCGATATACGGATGACCTTGAGTACTATTGAAGATTCTGATATATGGATGACCTTTATTTAGAACGCGAACCCCCATGTTCTATGTCTAGTAAAGCAGTGTGCTAACACCTATCTATATCCATATACAACTAAATAAGACACGGGGTGGGTAGTTTGAGTTAGGAGGGCTGAATGAAAGGTCTCGGATTTCTCCTACTTTCACCGTAATTCCGGAGGTTAAACGGAATGCCAGACCATAGTTACCTTTCACCGTAATTCAGAGGGTTAAACAGAATGTTATTAACATTTACTGTAGCTGTTGTTCTGACGGTACAAATGGAATAATCTCGAGAATCCGGTACCCTTACCTAACAAAACTAAAACGTTTAAGACATGGACATAACTCTTAACCGATACTTGACACCCATTTACACTACCCACATATGATATCATACATATTGCACACTTTAGTTACCTTCCTTTTACTTAACCCCTGTGAAACCAAATTAAAACATACACAACCTTTAGTCGATACCTGATATCTTTTACACCACACACATACGACATCATGCATCACACACACGCGCAGACACACATACATGTTTACCTTTATCTTACTTAACCTCAATAAGACATCCTACCCGAGTATAACTCGCTAACGGACATCTCCTTTCCTCCTGTCTTCTCCTGGATGTCCGTTAGATGTGGACATTGCATAAGATGAAGGCAAGGAAGTGGAAGCCACAATAGAAGATTACACGAAACTATTCCCCTACCATTACGACTAGTTTCCCTTTTTGCTTTCCTTATTGCCTACCTATTTAGGGCCAACGTTTTTTGGATTTATGTAATAAACTCTTTGTATCTCGTGCCCAGTGATGAAATAAGATTTAAGTTGATGTAATAAATGCTTTTGACTTTATTTATTGTTTTGGTACATTTCCTGCATATTTATTTTATGCTTAACTTAACTATATCGAGCTCGGTCCACCCTCGGTATAATTAGGTTGTGGATCGAGCCACGTCACCGCTTCAGTACTTTGGGAAATGGAGCATGACAAGTATTCTTTAAGATATCCATACTGTTTGAAATGTTTCCACATTTGGAGGTTCCCGCATTGAAAGCTTCCCGCATTTAAAGGTTCTCGCATTGAAAGCTTTTTGTATTTGAAAAGTTTCCGTTTACATAAGTTTTGAAAAGAACATAGATTTTTAGATTTTTACTCGATGTTCAAAGTTCATTAAGAACATAAGTTCTAAAATTTTCATGTCCATGCATGGTCTTGTTTCGAAGCTTAATGAATTAGCATTCATATGCTTCAAACAAATCGTGATTTGATACCCTCAAGTGAAATTTATGGTCATTTTGCTAAGATGTGTTTGAGCTGGCAGACTCAACCCGTGAATCTGCGGATATCTTTTGTTATATCCAAAAATCTACCATTTCAGGACCATTTATATTCATGTATGGTCTCGTTTTGAAGCTTATTGAGTTAAATTTCATACGTTTCGAACGGATCGTGATTTGATGCTCTCGGGTGAGATTTATAACTGTTTTGCTCAGATGTGTCGGGATGGGTAGATTCAATCCGAAAATCTGGTTTGAATTTATTAAAATTTGGACAGAGTATCCCTTTATATTTTTGAGATTTTAATGTCTATGTTCTTATATGTGTAGAAAATAGGGTTTCCCCTATTTTCCAAAGAGAACTAATTTCGTATTCTTGGCTTGTCAAAGAAAATGAATTTAATCATTTCTTAAGTCCGTCGAGGAGTTCTTGATCTGTAAGAATTGATAGAATTCGTTCAAGCCCTCAATCCTAAATATGCCACATATGAAGATCTCTGTTAGAAATAAAAAAAGATAAAAGTTTAGAAAAAAGATTAGAAAAAAGTCTTCATCAAAGTTGTCACCTTTTTCTTTCTTTTTTCATCATCATCTTCTTCTTGCAATTAGAGATGAGAACAAAACGAGTCTATAAGTCTCCAAACCTGCAAAAAAAAGTTGAGAATTTGCACTCTTGCTGATAATGAGAGAGTGATCATTTTTCTTTCCTTTTTATGGTATATATGATTGGAGTGGTTGTCAAACTACCCTCTCATTATGAGAAGAGTTGGGGGAGAGAATAACTCCCTCACTAACATACTGAAAGTTGTCAATGACCACACAAGCGGGTTTCTTTTTAGGATTACCCGCAACTGCTTCATCAAAGAGGATATCTGCTTTGATTTTGGTCAATTAGAGATACCGCATTTTTAGAGGTATCATATTTAGGGGATATCCGACTCGAAAGATATCCGTAAATGGTAAATTTGGGATTCTTTTATTGAAGTTTGAAATTTTGGTGTCAACAAAGCTCTTCCGATATCATGTTTGATTTAATTATCCAAAGAAATGGTCATGTGTGAAATCCAAGCATTTAGGTACCAAGTAGATGAATTTGTTTGATTATTCCTTTGGACAAGGTAATCCAGTTGGCGCATAATATATATTGAATGGCAAGCAACATCTTGTCTTGATAAGGAAATCTGATCTATTTAAACAAAGAGGTTATCTTAATACTATCAGATGATTAAAGTATAAACTATGTCTCATATGTATCTTTGAAGTTAATTAATTAACCATTAGAGTTTATCACAGTGGAGTTAATTAATTAATTAGGAAAACGTTAGCCAATAGACGGGAACATTGATATCATGGAGAGCGAAGCAATCTATAGGATAAACTAATGCATGATTCATGCACAATATTTTTATTGAATTTTTATTTAAAACAGTTGTTGTGGGAAAAGACTAGTTTGAAAATTTTAAGGCATTATTATCACATAGTGGCATCCATTTCCTCGAGTTTCCTTGCTGGCTTGTTCTTGACATTTAGCATGCAAACAATCTTTATTATTGTTATCATTTTTTGGAATAGTCACAATAGATATCCTTGAAAAATAAATAAATGGCGATTGATGTTGAGAGACATTGTCCTATATATGATGTTTGGTATATGTGAGGACTGTTTTTGGACAATTTAGGAGAATTTTCTGTTGATAATATCAACTCAGATTTTTTGACAATGTCAATTATGTGTAGACACCCACCCTTTTGCCGCTGCATTATTTGTCGCACCGTAACCTTGCAATCCTATCGCGCTAGTGCATCTGCTTCATATCAATCATCTCATTTCTGTATAAAAATAAATGTTAGGCATATACGGAGGCAACTTAAGCGCATGATTCTAGATTCGTTCAAATGACCGAAATACTCTTTTTAATACGCTCAAACATCCATCTATCATTATCCTTTGAGCCAAATGGTGTCAAACTTTCCAGATTATCTTAGTATATTTATGAGGACATGTCATAAAACTTTCAACTAAAATCGACAATATTTACCCGATGAGCCAAAGTGCTCTTATTATTTTATCACTAAAATAATATAATGAGCCCACAAGGGTAAAATTGCCAATTTTTCTTAAAAGATCCTCATGGCTTTCTTAGATGAACTTCCATACCGAAATTTCAAGACAATTGAATATTCTTTGCTATAGGTTTGAATTTATGTGATTAGAGGTTAATTAAGCTAATCATTTCATTAAACATCATATCAGTGATAATTAATAACCATTTGACTTGTCAAACCTATGGTATAGGATTCCCTCTAATGAACCATTATCTTAGCTTGGAACTCATGAACAACATAACATACACTCTTCTGTCACGCCTCCTTTCCTTATATACACTAAATAGAGGAATAGGAATTGGCCAATCATACTATCTAATGGTAAGGAGGTATCGTTTCCATAATCACATTAAGACTGTCATGCGATAATCAAACATTCTAATATAATAATCTGTTGGTGCCTAGTACTCGTGCATCAAGACTTGTTGCAAGGCAAAATGAATAAAAATCAATTTTAAAACAAGCACTAGACACAAAAACCCAAGATAACCACCAAACACTTAAAATAGAGAAAAACTAGAGGGTTACACTACTCGGTTTGGGATTAAAACCTTTATAACGTGTCCTTCGTCTTGTAAAGATCCACTTCTTGAGCTCCTCATTCGCCGGGATCGAGTTTGCAAGCCGATCGTCTTTCGTCAAAGATGATCCACCAAAAGAAGCGGTTCAAATTCTAACTTCACCTAGTGAACTAGTGAAGCAACTAAAGATCACAGGATGCTAGTTTGTGATGCTTAAAGAAAGAGAGTGTGTTTATGAATTTTACCTATCTCTTTATCTTCTTAATTCTCAACTCATGGGGAAGGATAATGAAGGAGGAGTACGTGTAAGAATGAGAGTATGTGTAAGAAATAAAGCATAACAAAATTGGTTTTGTTAAAAAGAACTTTTCAATTAAAAATCATTGCTATACTTCAATAGTGAAAGAGAAGAAGCAAATGAGAATGAGAGTATGTGTAAAAAATAAAGCATAACAAAATCGGTTTTGTTAAAAAGAACTTTTCAATTAAAAACCATTGCTATACTTCAATAGTGTAGATAAATGAATAAAGAATTCTTTTGCCCATATCCTCCACCTTTCTCTATGTCAATTAACCCTTCCACCTCATTTATATTTTATAGAAAATGGAAAATACTAATATGAGGTGTGCTCTTTCTAGAAGATATCTTGTATAAATACAAGAATACACACACACACATACGTATTCGTATCAAAATACGACTACAAAAAGGATAGAAAATACAACAAAGATAATACAAGAATATTAAATCAGTACTTGATTTAATAATCCCGCTTAATTCTAAATCTACTAGTATTACGAATCGTCCGATTAAAGTCCGTATAGCCAGTACGCGTATTTAATCGGAACCCTGTATGTGTCAAAATACGGTTTCTATATCATTTCGCCTGAATCGGGAAAACCCTTTGTATGGGACTTTAAAAAATCGACAGTATTCTGTTAATGTGTTACTGGACATAACCACAAGCATGTTAGCAGCACTAGCTGTACGTAAAGACTACTCAGATATTTGTCGAAAGGAAGGCCGACAACGAAGATCATCCAAACCTTTACTGAGCCTATGTGTGACAATCTCCATACAGTCCGGTCTCTTCGTTTAAGAGTACTGCATGCCAGGTGTAGTGGATGGTGTTTATTGCCAGAAACCGGACTGAGGCGTAAGGAGCGCGTATAGCCTAAATACAGGGGTAGATACTGTATGGAACATATCCGTCCACTTCTCTGAAGATACCAAGTTGATTAATAGTACCGTATATCAGATATTTAAATAGATACAAGCGTTGTAGATGAACTATCTGATTCCTTTTAATATGTGAGGGGATTTGACTGTAGGGACACCTTTTTCTGCAGGTGCAAACCCCTGCAGTTAATTACGCTATCGACAAGAGATAACAGCTTTTACCTTTCCTATGAATATCACTTCGTATCGTGTTATATATATTATTTATTATGGGGTTGCCCTTGGATTGTATACGGAGGCTAATTTATGTCGTCTCCCGTAAGGCGCGAATTAGTCCAAATCCGTACATATTAGATTTGAGGTTGAACTTATAACGCATATCTTATATAAATGAGGTTCATTAGCTTAAGATATATGCCTAAGGATCTTTAGTCATATATAAGACTAGAATCAACTTAAGTAATATGACATAAGGATCATTAGTCGTATATGAGACTAAAATCAACTTATGTAACAGTGAGCATATGGGCTCAACTAATTATTTGATCTCATATGAAGCATATGCTTCTATACAATGGGTAGCCCATGGATAGTATATGATAATCAATTTGGAGACAGTCTGCAAAGCAAAATATCAGTTTAGGGACATAGCGGTCCATCATTCCAGTTTGCGCGCACGTGTATATGTTACATGGCGAAGTGAATGATGAAAACATGGGAATGCAGACATCTATAAATAGGATGCATCCAATATTGGGGTGCGATCCAATTTGAAGGAATTTATATTTGCTTCAAATATATACATATACATATATGTATTCTTGTGGTGGTGGTTGTTAGGGTGGTGCGCATCTATGTGGGTTGTACATCAATATAAATTGCGCATTTGTATGGAATGCGCTAATATGAGGTTATGACATATTTTGTCTTGATGAAATTTCATATCTTTCATCAAGTTGGGATGAGAAAAGTGTCATTGGTTGTTGGGACCCGCTACGTCTCTGAAAATTCTGAGGAATTACAATGCCGTATATCAGAGGTGCGGAAGGATGTACCCTTGAACCAAATCTCATATATGAGGGAAGAGAACATGTTGGATTTAAGAATCGTTAGTCCTATATGAGACTAAGATCAACTTATGAGATATAGGTTGCGGATCTTTAGTCGTATACGTGACTAAGATCAACTTAGATGATATGGTGTATAAGATCATTAGTCGTATATGAGACTAAGATCAATTTAGAAATATGAATCGTTAATCTTGTTTTAGATTTAGATCAACTTAAACATTTTATTTTGAGGACCGTTAGTCGTATATGAGACTAAAATCAACTTAAATATATTAAGTATATGGGCTCTGTTGATTTATAATCAAAGAAGTTTAATTTCTGAGAACTTAGCCAATTTTGGGCTAAATGATGAGCTTTTATGTTATCCAGTAGTGCTAAGCACTCAAATATATGCCGCTCATGTGTAAATCACATGAGGCGTTGAGTCTCTGGATCTCATGTGGGTGGTACGTGAGACGCTGAGTTTTCAGCTTCTGAGCATCACGTATGCATTATGTGAGACGCTCACTCTTAGATGCTCACGTTTATGGCACGTGGGACACTGAGTCTTTAGATTCTGAGCGCTCATGTGTGCATCATGTGAGGCGGTCACTTTTAGGCGTTCACGTGTATGGCACGTGAGACGCTGAGTCTCAGGCTTCTTTTGAGCATTCACGTGGATATCACGTGAGGCGTAACTTTTTTCTTTTTGCTTCAGGCGCTCATGTGGATATCACGTGAGGCGCTTCTTCCTAATAAATTAAACTCTTTTTATTTTTGAAACTTAAGTTTTAAAGAAGTTTAAGCTTCTGTTAATGGTAATTTGGCCATTAAGGATTACCAAGATCAATATTTAATAATCCATGATCAAGGGAAGACAAGTTCTTATTCATGGAAGATCTAAGTTCTTGACATATTTTAAAAGAATTAAGTTCCTGGAGATAAAACTCCATCTTTCCTACTTCTCTCCTTTGTTTTGATAGTGGACAGGACACCAAAATTCTTCTCTGGATCTTGAGTTTAAGATCAAGACCTCTCTATGAGAATTAAATTTTCTTTTTGTGGAGGACTTGTCTTATGGATTTTAGATCCAGAGAAAGAACTAAATTCTTATGAAGGGTTAAACCCTGTTTTTATATATATGATAGGTAATAGAAGATGTAGTTATCTATTGTTTTTACCTCTAGTTTTGGAGGATGAAGATCTTTAAGAAGAATTAAATTCTCTGTTTTTTGTAGAAGCTTATAAGGGGTGTTATGTCTCGTATATGAGATTTAATCTCCTTGCTCTTATTTATGCTCTTATTTATAGGAGACTAAAAGATTAATTTGTTGAGAGAATCTCTCATTTGAGAAATCATGATTGATTTTAAAAATCAACTGGTGAATTTTATTCACCGTTGGATTTTTAATCCAAAAACTTTTTGTTTAACAGAACATATCTCTCTTCTTTGTTTAACAAGTTTGAGGAGATATCATCCATATATAAAATTTGATTCTATATTATGATTAAGCGGTAATTTTTAATCACCGTTAGAGCTTTAATCCAAATGCCCTATGTTTAACAGAGTGAACCTTCTTATTTAGAAAGATTGGGGAAATATTTCTCATATAGAATTTAATTCTTTCTGAAGCAAGCACTTCACAACCCTTGATCATGGCGCCATGTGCTATGCACGTGAGGCGTTGCCTAAGTGGTTGACATGTGCGCCATGTGCCCTGCATGTGGACGCTACCAAAGAGATGTCATGAGCGCCACGTGGATATCATGTGAGGCGGTGCCCAAGTCATTTAATCATGTGGGCTATGTATTTGAGTTTTTTTAATTTTATCTATTTACTTTAAACAGCCATTTTAGGATTTTCAAAGCATAAGCTTAGAACTCCATTTTATTATGTTTTAAATATCCACTTTGGGGTTTTCACAACTTAAGCCAAAATTTTTGGCAGGAACAAATGCCCCAACTATTTTGCCCATGTAAGTATGTACGTGGGTTAAGTAGTGCAAAGTAATGCATCACCAAAGATTTGATGGCTTAGGAAACAGGTTTAGATTCCTGTCACCTAAGGCTTTTCAATTTTCACGAGCCGTAAGGGTCTCATGAAGGTATTTCTCCCTACGAGTCGAGAGGATCTCGTAGGTGTATATTCTCCTTAGGGGCCGTGAGTATTCCCTAAGTATCTTTTTCCCTTATAAGTTGTAAGGATCCTACAAGAGAGTTATTTTCCTACAAGTCGAGAGAACGCGCAAATGGTTTCTTATCCTCATTGGTATCTTGGTTCGCTAATAGAAGATGTCTCGGATGCAACTTTATCGTGTGTGGCCCATGGATAGTATACGGTAGTCAGTATGGATATAGTCTGCAAGGCAACGATGGCTTAGGAAGCAGGTTTAGATCCCTGTCACCTAAAGCTTTTCAACTTTATGTGTCATGAGGGTCTCATAAAGATATTTCTTCCTACGGGTCGAAAGGATCTCGTAGGTGCATTTTCTCCTTAAAATTCGTGAGGACTCCTAAGTGTCTTTTCTCTTAAGAGTCGTAAGGATCTCACAAGATTGTTTTCCCCTTATGAGTCGAGAGGACCCGTAAGTGGCTTCTTCACTTCATTGTTTATGCTAAAGTGGATTAGTTTATTTACTCATCCCGGAGCGTTCAGTTTATCCTTCTCTCAGACATACAGATAAACTCACCCTAACGTTAAACATACGTAACCCTTTTTATCATAGGAGTCCGTTAGGTTTTTGGTACAGGGTTAAGTCCACCGTATCGTCACGTTGGCTGATATCCTTTCGACGTGTAGTCCCTTAGGTTGCGGCTCGAGTAGCCATGCGTTTGTCGTGTCTCTGATCCCTTCTGTGGCTGGACACGACATCTTCAAGTAATCTTCTTAGGTTGGAATATTCATATTACCATCGGAAGATTCACGTTAGGCATTGAAATGAAACTTTACCTTGAGGTTAGTCTCTATTTGGAACCCCCGGGGAGTCATGACCGCACCCTTCTGATGTGGGATGAAATCTAGTGGTCTTTAGGCATGTATGGAGTGCTATCAAGACCTGGAGTTAGGAATATGCCTTTTCTCCACTTTTGATTTGCTGATGTCGCGCCAATTTCTTTACTAAAATAAGGTAGACATTCATATGGTCTCTGGGCTGTATATATTACCGTTGAGATATGGAGATAGAAATCTACCATCACTCCATCTTTGATTTGACTCTTTGGTCTTTATTGACGTTGCGTCTGCACTCTGCTTGAATGAGAAGGAATGTCGATATAAACTCTAGGCTGTACATATTGCTATCGAGATATGAAGTTAGGAATATGCCGTCACCTCGCTTTTTCTTTGATGATGTCGCGCTGATTCTTCACTGAAGTAGATTAGACATCCATATGATCTTTAGGCTATATATATTGCCATTAAGATCTGGAGCTAAGATTTTTCCATCACTCCACTTTCTTTTGACGCTTTGGTCCTTGCTGATATTGTGTCTGCACCCTGTTGGAATGAGAAGGAACATTGATTGATCTATTTTTGATTTTGGAGAAAGAAAGAAGTTTTAGTAAAATAACCGCAATCAATAATGGTGTCGCGTGTAGTGAACCATTAGTGAGTACGGGTCGTCCTCTGGGATTCGTGGAATTTTATAGTTCTTTCTTAAGATCGGTTGAAAGAAATAGAAAAAAGAAAATCAAGAAAATCAAGAAAAAAGTTTCAAGAAAATCAAGAAAATAGTTTCAAAATTTAATTGAATTATCAAGAAAATAATTCAAGATCTAATTGAGTTATCAAGAAAATTTTATATGAAAAAGGCTGGTAGGATTCGATTGGATTTAGTAGCCTTTGATGAGTAATAAAGATGACTCCTCTTATCTATTGATAGATTTAAAACTAGATTGATGGCGATGAATGAGCATTAGGGTTCTTTGGAAGAAACTAGGGTTTCTCCTCTATTGACCCTTGTCCTTTCATTGATCTCCATTCATATCTAGCCCTTAAACAAAAAGATCGCCAATCTTATCTCAAATCATGGTCGAGATTATCAAGAAATTGATATCGCGCCCGATAAAGATGTTGACAATTCTTTTGCTAAAGTTTATAAACTTCATAAGACTTAAAAGGGGTATAGAATTTTCTCACCTATTGATCTACCCTAATCCTACGAATCCTATTAAGCGGAGAATTACTTGCGCATCATGAAAATAAAAGAAAGAATAGAGAAAGAATTTATAATGCGGAAATTAAAAGAAAGCTAATTGATAAAACTAATGATCTACCTTTATTACTCAACTTCACAATACATTTCTTTAAGTTTAGATTACAAGAGGAAGAAGAATTGCTCTCGATCTCTGCCTCGAAGAAGTAAATGTTCCGTCGATCTTCACCTCGCTTGATTACCTCGAGTCGTGGACCTGTCTTGGATCGCTTGCTTGTTGATGATGATCGGCTTCGTGTAAAGGAGAATTGATTGATGTTGCTTGATGATTTTCTCGATGATTTCTTGATCGAGGATCTTAAGATCGAAGATTCTTGATCTTAGATCTTGGATCCCCTTTTTGATATTGGATTTGATCTTGGATTTGATGTGGAGATTTTGTTGATGTTCTTGGCTCTTTTTTTAGAATGAAAATGGATGAAAATTGGATGCAGCCCTCGGTCCTTTTTATAGCCCCAAATCCAATAACAGAAAATCCCAACAAACTAAGTTTGTTACACAGAAGCTTCCAGAAGAATCTTGAACCTTAACTCCTTTTCTTGACCGCTGAACCACAGCAACTCATCCGACTCGGCCGCGGATCAGTCGCGACTCGGTGGGTTCTTGGCTTCATTCTTCTGGAATCTTCTCTTCTTAATATTTGGGTATTTATTTGATACCTGGAACCTTCTTATCTTTTCTGAGTCTCTGCCAGTATTTGATTCTTCAACTTTCTTTACTTTATCGGAAGATTCTTGATTCCGGATATCTGACATGGGCTAAACTTGCACAATATCTCAATGAAGAATGTTAGTTATGTTTGAGATACAAAATATTATGCGTAAAATATTAAACATACAATTTCCTTCATAATGTTGATTATAATATATAAACACATGGTAAATGGTATTTTGCAGATGAACTTCTAATATGTGTTATATTTATAATAAATACCTTTAGATGATTAAGAAAAGTTAGAAAATTGTCATGTTAAAAGTGCACTATTTTCGACTGAACAAATACCCCCAAACTTGACTTTGATCGTCCCGAGAAAACTATTTATTCAAGAGAAGGAGAAAAAAATTAGAAAAACTAACTAGCACACTTTCGTAGGCAACACGATTGCACTGAGCATGTGCAACAAGCCGTTAAATCTCTAGGTGTCCCTAGTAGGAAGAGTGTTGTCTCCTGAGGGTTTTCAGCGGATTACACCCACAAAATCATATAATAAAAGAAAAACTGTGAAAGTTATATATAAAGATAAGAACTATATAAAAGAAAGAACTTGAAAATAAGAGTTTCCAACTACATAAGCTTTTCGGTTGTCATGAGCCCTATCTTAATGGTCATGAAAAAATGATAGAAATCACATCATCTCTCAATAAAACATCGCCTTTAGTCTTCCTCTCTACCTTTCTTCCAAACACCGATCATATACTCCTACGTGTGTGTAAAAGACATCCGTACACTCGGAGAATTCAATTCAAGCTATCATATTCTTGTCCATCTACCTCGGTACTTTTAGTCGGTGAATATTTTGGATGGAATTGCTTACAAATTCTTCATGCGACCGTTAATATTTCTTGAGCTACTAACCGACCGATTACTAAATGTGCTTACTTATTAAGCGTAATTAGCAATTTTCTCGTCTCGCAACACCTAAGGCTTAGAAGTGCCTCCCAAACCAGTTGGTCTAAGTAACTAGGTGATGAAGCACCCTCGCTATATTTTTTATGCTGCCTTGGTGATTACAAAACCAGTGTTAATTTTTCTTCATCATTTTATATTTTATGCTTCATTTATATTTTCTTTATACTTTGGCTTTTAGACAAAAGCATTTCAAGGTATTCTCTACTATCCCGAGTTTCAAAACGTGTGTAAGTATATATTGTAGGGTATACACGTTCAAATGTTTGGCCTTAAGAATATGGACTATTTTTCAGACTTATTTTTATCCTCAAATTAGTGACTTCCTTCATCTTACTAACTCTTGGGACAACGGCTCATAACTACTTATTACTAGCTTCGTTTAAGAAAATATCTAATTTTCTTGTTTTTCTCAAACTCTTCCAATTTTTTAAATGTAATTTTTCACTTTCCAATCTTTCATTATCGAAGAAATTTTTTTTGTGCTTATGAAAGGTGTAATGCAAAGTAATACGTAAATAAGCACAAACCCCCCCAAACCTGTTTACAGCAGCGTCCTCACTGTTGTCATCTTTTAAATTTCAAAACCTATAGACTTGGGAGGAAAAGGTTATTAACGGGGACAAGAAATAATTAAACATGAAAACCTCCCCCAAACTTATTTTTGGCTCACAATTTTATGTACAAATTTTATTTTTAAGAGCCAAAATATTTTTCTGCCCCCCCCAAACTTGAATTAAACAACATTAAGCTTTTAAAATCATTAGAGGGGGATAAAGTTATTAGTCTATGTAAAGTTTTACAAAGACCAAAAGTCAACACCAACCATTAAAATATTTTATCAATGTAACGCACCGGTTGGTGGAAGAACATGTTATATATAGCCAAGAAGAAGTGGGGAAGAGATAAGTGGTGTAATAGAACGGGTTTGCGTCTCGATTTGTAGAGACAAATAATGATGATGGATTACTCGCATTCTTGTTGTTGTTAAGAAGAAGGGGTGGTGGTTCAACTTCTTTGGTTTGGGGTTGATTCATCACAACTCCCATGTATTCTAAGAATGCGAGTTCTTCAGCAAAAATTTCTTCAAAACTTTCATCGATATCCCGAAAAATAATCTCATCGGAAAGAACGGGATGATATACAGACTCCATAAAAGGTTCATAAAAAGTGTTAGATGTTGACCCAGACAGCTCGACAGAAGAGTCCATATGTGTAGAATAAAAAGCGGGGTCAAACAACAACGTATTAAGGGAGTCTAGATCAGTATCGTGAAGCTGTTCAAATTTGTTGCTGTCGGAATCCATCCTTTCGACATAACATACTTGAGCAGAGGGTTCGGAGGGTTCACTTCCCAACTTGTAAATGTTAAGCTCAATTGGCATCTTCCTGAAGGATAGATTCATAGAGCCGTTTCGATAATTGATTACAGCGTTGGAAGTTGCTAGAAAAGGCCGACCTAGAATCACCGGAATTTGGTTCCGTAGGTTCGCTACAGGCTGTATATCTAAAACGATGAAGTCCACAGGGAATATAAATTCCCCGACTTTGATTAACACATCCTCTAGCTTACCCTTAGGTTGGGTGATAGATCGATCTTTTATCTGGAGAGTGCAGTGCGACGGTTTTAACTCTCCGATACCTAATTGCTCATACACAGAATATGGAAGCAAGTTAACACTAGCACCTAAATCGAGTAGAGCACGATTGATATTTTTACCCCCAATAGAAATAGATATTGTAGGACTCCCAGGGTCCTTACATTTCTTGGGTAGTTGCTGTGTAAAAGCAGTGCTCATATTACCCGCAAGGAAAACTTTTTTAGGTACTTGGACTTTCCTCTTCCTAGTGCACAAGTCCTTTAGGATTTTTGCATAGGACGGAACTTGTTGTATAGCATCTAGGAGAGAGATATTTATGTTAACTTGCTTAAAAATTTCCACAATTTTCTCCATTTATGGACTTGGTTTGTTTCCCCTTAACTTATTTAGATAAGGAGCTTTATCAATAAGAATTGGGTCCAATATTGGAGAAGATCGAGGGGGTGGTACGGATCCCAGAATTGGAGTAGGGATCATGTTAGGTTGACTCAAGGAGGTGGGCAGAGGGTTCGAGCTTAGGGGAAAACGGAGAATAGGCTCAGAAGAAGATGGTAGATTAGACGAAATATGGTTAGAAGTGGAAGCTGCGGTATCATTGATTGATTCATCATTATCAACCTGTTCACCGACTTGGTTGTTCAGCACTTTTCCTGATCTCAACGTGGTAATGGCATTCACATTATAGTGTTGTGAGTGGCCAGGATTCGGTAAGGGTTGAGATGGAAGTTTCCCTTTCTCTCTAGCACTCGTCGCGGCATTTAACTGTGCAATTTTTGCTTCTATCGATTTTATACTCTCACCGTGGGAGGCGGAATCCTTCGTTATTTTAGCGATAGAAAACTTTATATCAGCTTACATTTGCATGGAATGTTTTATAAACAAATCCAAGGTTCGTTCGAGTGCAGAGGAGTTTTCGGTACCGATCGTTTAGAAAGAATTATTATAAGGTGCAGAATTGTTGGCCGGATTTTGAAAATTTTGTGGTTGAAAGGTGTGCTGATTCTGTGGTGGTTGCTGTTGCTGTGGAGGAACCCTTTAATAGTTATTTTGGTTTGGAACCGTATTTTGAGAGTTTGGTGTTGGTTCCAAGCAAAATTAGGGTGATTCCTCCAACCCTGATTATATGTGGAGGAATAAAGATCGTTTCTAGCTCGTTGCTGAAAAGCAGCATTAGTGTGTTCTTGACCTTGAAACGGAGAATTCAAAGGTCATTCTTCCATCAGATATGATGGATCAGAATAGCATCCACACACGGTTTTAAGGAGCGTTACCTGGTTTATGGAGGCTAATAAAAATTTGTTTTCCATAACTTCGAGTTTCTTTTGTATTACTGCCATTTCGGCTTTTACTGCGATGGAAACATCGAGTTGATGGATACCTCCCCTAGATGATGGTGGTCTAACGCTTTCTTACTGCAAAGTGTGTTCAGTAAGATCTTCCAGAAATTTCCAGGCTTCACCATCGTTTTTGGACATGAAATTGCATTGACACATGGTTTCAAGCATCTGCTTTGTCGTTGGATTAATGCCTTCATATATAATTCGGCACAGATCCCATCTATGAATTCCGTGATGAGGACATTGAACAAGCAGATCTTTAAACCGTTCAAAGCATTTCCAAAATAGTTCATTTGGAAGCTGGGTAAACTGGTTGATTTCGCTCCGAACACGGGCGTTCTTATTATTAGGATAAAATTTCTTAAGGAATGCTATAACGAATTCATCCCAATTAGAAATAGAGTGTGCGGTCGTGTTATAAAGCCATTTTTCGGCTAAATCGCACAAAGTAAACGGGAGAAGATGTAAACGCATAGCATCCACAGAAAGTTGTGAAGTGCCCATCATAGCACATACGTTTTCTAATTTGGTGATAAAAACGTATGTGTCTTCAGACTTAAGACCGTGAAATTTAGGCAAAAGATTGATTAAATGTGGTTTGATTTCAAAATTATCCCCATTGGCTGGTGGGATAGAAAGAAAAGTAGGAAGGGGACCACGTATAGGGTAGAATCTTTCTTGAAGAGATATGCGCGCTGGATTCTGTGCGCCTGCGGGTGGTGGCAGAGTGGTGTTATTAAAATTTGATGGAGAACCGTCCATCTCGGTCGATGTTGTGGGTGGTAGGGAAAAATAAGATGAAGAAGTACCGATATCGGAGTCGATAGAAGAAACGCGGACAAGATGGGTACTAGAATCCCGTGTCCAGCCGAGCATGCACTAAGCGGGTTTAGCGCAAGTGGAAGCGTTTGTGAAAATTACGTAAAAAGAAAAGTTTGTTTTTGAAAAATACGGATTTAGACAAATCACAAAAATACACAATCAACCCTAGATCTAAGGTCACCTAGGTCAAGTCACTAGACCGCTCCTGGACTTCTAGAAGACAAATCGCAGGATCAATCCTCTACTATCTCTTTATCCCTCTTGTAGCCAGATAAGTGCCAGGTAAGTGGGAGATATCCGCTATACGAATCACCGAAATAGCGGGCCTAATTAAGTAACCACTTGTTTTAGACACACTTGCTTAGACAGCACAAAAGAAATACGGATAAACTGTAGATTACCCACGACCCTCCTCTGTCCTTAATGAGCGCGACAGTCCTTAGAGTCTTGGTCTAGATATTTTTTAGTTAATGAAGGGTGATACGGATGCTAGTTTTGTGATTTGTGGGGCTTAGGAAGGGTAATGAAATCCCCACCTAATCTGAATTTGGTCTTTGCCTCTTAATTTTCCGTATTACAATATGCAAAAACAAAACACGCAACAAGAATTTTTTTAAGCGGCAAATTTTTTTGCAAATAATCCTACAGAAAAATTGTTATTGGACTCTTTCAGAAGAGAGAGAAGAAGATAGAAAAGATACCAGAGAGATTTGAAGCCCTAAGTCACCTAAGCCACTGCAGTTCCGCCGCGAGAATGGCCTTCTTGCCATGGTTCCACCGCCAACTTGATGGTTCTTGAAATTCTTTTTTCTACAGTTGCTTCACTTGCTCCTATGGTCTTGATGAATGCATTTGAATCTTTATCTTCCGCTACAATGATTCCAGATTCTCTCGCAAAATTCACACACAAATCGTTAAGTACAAGATGCGTTCTTGATTTATATTTTGATGGAATAATAATATTTCAACACAAATAGCAAGAAATAAAAAATTACGCACGAATCCCCGGCAACGGTGCCATTTGATTGATTTATTTTTGATTTTGGAGAAAGGAAGAAGTTTTAGTAAAATAATCGCAATTAATAACGGTGTCGCGTGTAGCGAACCTTTAGTGAGTACAGGTCATCCTCTGGGATTCTGGAATTTTATAGTTCTTGTTTTAGATTGGTTGAAAGAAATAGAAAAGAGAAAATCAAGAAAATCAAGAAGATAGTTTCAAGAAAATCAAGAAAATAGTTTCAAGATCTAATTGAATTATCAAGAAAATGGTTCAAGATCTAATTGAGTTATCAAGAAAATTTTATATGAAGAAAGCTTATAGGATACGATTGGATTTAGTAGCCCTGGATGACTAATAAAGATGACTTCTCTTATCTATTGATAGATTTAAAACTAGATTGATGGCGATTAATGAGGATTAAGGTTCTTTGGAAGAAACTAGGGTTTCTCCTCTATGGACCCTTGTCCTTTCATTGATCTCCATTTATATCTAGCCCTTAGCAAAAAGATTGTCAATCTTATCTCAAATCATGGTCGAGATTATCAAGAAATTGATATTGCGCCCGATAAAGATGTTGACGATTCTTTTGCTAAAATTTATAAACTTCATAAGATTTAAAAGGAGAATAGAATTTTCTCACCCATTAATCTACCCTAATCCTACGAATCCTATCAAGCAGAGAATTACTTGCGCATCATGAAAATAAAAGAAAGAATAGAGAAAGAATTCATAATGCGGAAATTAAAAGAAAGCGAATTGATAAAACCGATAATCTACCTTTATTACTCAACTTCACAATACATTTCTTTGAGTTTAGATTACAAGAGAAAGAAGAATTGCTCTCGATCTTTGTCTCGAAGAAGTAAATATTCCGTCGATCTTCACGTCGCTTGATCACCTCGAGTCGTGGACCTGTCTTGGATCGCTTGCTCGTTGATGATGATCGGCTTCTTGTAAAGGAGAATTGATTGATGTCTCTTGATGGATTTCTCGATGATTTCTTGATCGAGGATCTTAAGATCAAAGATTCTTGATTTTAGATCTTACATCCTTTTTTTGATATTGGATCTGATCTTGGATTTGATGTGGAGATTTTGTTGTTTTTCTTGGCTCTTTTTTAGAATGAAATTGGATGAAAATTGGATGCAGCCCTCGGTCCTTTTTGTAGCCCCAAATCCAGTAACAGAAAATCCTAAAAAACTATGTTTATTGCACAGAAGCTACCAGAAGAATCTTGAACCCTAACTCCTCTTCTTGACCGCTGAACCGCGGCAACTCAGCTGACTCGGCCGCGGATCGGCCGCGAATCGGTGGGTCCTTGGCTTCATTCTTCTGGAATCTTCTCTTTTTAATATTTGGGTATTTATTTGATGTCTGGAACCTTCTTATCCTTTCTGAGTCTCTGCCAGTATTTAATTCTTCAACTCTCTTTAATTTATCGGCGGATTCTTGATTCCGGATATCTGACCTGAGCTAAACTTGCACAATATCTCAATGAAGAATGTTAGTTATATTTGAGATGCAAAATATTATGCGTAAAATATTAAACATACAATTTCCTTCATAATGTTGATTATAATATATAAACACATGATAAATGGTATTTTGCAGATAGACTTTTAATATGTGTTATATTTATAACAAAAACTTTTAAATGATTAAGAAAAGTAAGGAAACTGTCATGTTAAAAGTGCATTATTTTCGACTGAACAAACATCGATATAATCTCCAGGTTGTATATGTTGCCATCGAGATTTGGTGTTATAAATATGCCATCACTCCACCTTGCTTTGGCTCTTCACGCTTTATTAACGTCGCATCTGTACACTACTGGAGTTATCTGGACATCGAGATAGTCTCTAGGTTGTATGTATTCCATCAAAACTTGGTCCTTCGTTTGGCAAAGCATGGTATAAAATATGGTTCCTCCTCTTTTCATTTGTGCCCGTGGATCGTCTACATGAGTCAGTATTGGCTTACCTGTAGGGCAGAAAATTTTTCTTTATATTTTTGTATTTTCCGTGATGCTCTATCATTTCATCTTTTTTTATCGCGATAGTCACGATTGTCCAATCATTTCGGGTATTTATTCGCGGTGCCCCATCATTTTGGCTATATATTTTTTCCTTTACTCGTTGATTTTTATTGTGAGCTGCCTAATCATTTCGGTTATTTCATTTTATTTTTACTCACTGATTTTTATTTCGAGTTGTCCAATCATTTCGACTATGCATATATTTTTCTGCTCGCTGATTTTTATTGTGAATTAGAGTCTGATACAAGATTTGGCATCTGTATCGCTACAACTAGAATATCGCCAGGAGTGACTCATCATCTGCCGTAAAAGGACTTGGAGTTTGATACCTGATTAGGCATTAGTATCGCTATAACTGAAATATTGCCAGGAGCGACTCATCATCTGCCATTGCCCGTATGACAAAGGTGGCTTAGAGGACATGATTAAATCCATGCCAACTAAGCGTTTTTCCATCTTCATAAGCCATAAGGGTCTCATGAAGGTATTTCTCCCTACGAGTTGAGAGGATCTCGTAAGTATATTTTCTCCTTAGGAATCGTGAAGATCTCACAAGTGCATTTTCTATTTAGGGATCGTATGGATACCTAAGTGTGTTTCTCCTTTATGAGTCGTAAGGATATCACGCAGGTGTTTTCTCCTTGCAGGTTGAGATGACCTTGCAAGTGTATTTTTTATGAGTTTGCGCCCTTTCGGGTTGTCATAAGCTCGTCGGTAGTCTTGCTGGTTTTAAGCACGGAGCCTTTTCGTGTTTACATCCGTGCCCATTTGCTTATGGACGAACCGCTTTTTTTTGCGAACTTTCGGACATAGCTTCGCTGCGAGTGCCCTAACCGTTTGCCGGTGGGATTTAGGAGAGATATGGATCGTTTATGCCCGTAGATTGTCTACGGTGATCAATATGGAGATCAGACGTATGGTATAACATCTTTCGGATGACTGCATCATCGATGGAGTTTCATAGCCGGTATGACTTCATTTGCCGCCTCACAGGTGGGACATGAATTGCAATCTTCACCGATGGGACTTCAGGTGCAACGTAGATCTCAAAGATCCCGTAGGACAACATATATTTGGAAGAATATGGTGGCGATACATATCACTCGTGCCCATGGATTGTATACGGTGATTAATATAGAAATCAGCCGTAGCAAAACATATTAGTTTAGGGACATTGCAGTCTATCTTTCCAGTTTAGGGACATGGTGGTCCAATATGTTTGTTTCGGTCAGGGAGTTACATAATTCGTCCTTTCCATTTCTTTGTTTGCTTAGGCATTGCTGCCTGGCCTTTTCATAAATGGCCACTTCACACCTTATGCTATCTTTACCCTCTTAAACTGCTTCATTTATCATCGCATCAATTGGGTTGTCTTTCTGGAAATACAGAGCACTTTTCACGGTATCTTCCCCCTAATCATCAGTGTCGCTTTCTGATGCTGGCGGAGTATCTTCTTCATATACGAAGGAATGGGAGATCATACGACATCATTCCACCTGCTTTTCCATTCCTTCTGCTGAGTCTTCTTCCCCAGCGTCCTTATTTTTGAAGAGATGCTGAAGAAATTGATGAATGCGCCTTCTAGTTATATTCTTCTAACGCGTTGACATGCTTTTGCAAATTCGTACGGCTATCTACATATTCGGACGGCTACACAGGATTCTTAGTTTTCTTTTCCTTTTTCTTAGAAGACGGCTTTTCCCTTTATCCTTTGTTTTCGGAGAGGGACATGGCTTCTACATCCCTTCAATAATTTCTGGTTCAAGCGAGCTATTCCACTTGATTGCAGGACATGCTTGTAATTCCTTCAACATCCTTTCATATCACATGGAGATTCCTCCGCCAGCAAGCAAGATGCCCCATGCGTATGCTTCGGAGGAATGAGTATCCGTGCCCCAATCTTTAAAAGGGTAAGACCCATGCGGTTGTTATTTTGGCGACCGGACACTTTAGGGCCGCTCATAAATCTTCATTAGAAAAGAAAGGGCTTTGATTCATCTGATCCAATTAAGAGAATTTATCTAAAAGCTCTTGGAAGGTCGTATGCTTGAAAAAAGCCATGAATGGGTACACTTGCGAATGTCAGTCAATAGTATCTACAAACATTCCGACGGCTGGAGTTTCGTCGACGCGCTACAAACATTTAGACCAAAGGTTTCACCATCGGGTAGCATATTGAACCCAAGTCTCGTTCGGTCTGGCCCTTTTATTGATCAACGCCGTCATGGTAGTGTGTTTCCTTGCACTGGTGAATCTCTGGCAGAACAGTATTTCCATCTCGGAAAAAGTCTTCACGGAGTCGTTAGGAAGCTCCGAATACCATTCGAAAGCGGTATCTGACAGACTGCTGACGAACTACGGAAAAGCGGCATATCATCTCCTCTAGTGTTAGCGCACATGGATTTAAACAGTGCGATGTGCCAGCGAGGATTCCCGTCCCTTTATATATGTAGAACACTGGAAATGTGTATCCTGGAGGGTACTGCTTTTGGTCGTTTCATGCCGGATATGGTCGGCCGGTCTTGACCAGTTTATTTGCTGCCTCGCTGGAATAATGAGTTTTAATCTGTTGGGCGATATATTCATCCAACATTGCTTTGGAGATCATTTCCTCTTTATCCGTCGATAGGACTTGTAGAGAATTTGAAGTGTCACCCTTGTCATCAAGAATGACCGCTGGCGGTTCATCTCCTTTGGGTTCTGGCTGAGCCATCATTCCAGCCATATTTTGGATCAGCGGCCATCTTTGCCGCTTCTTTATCCTTATCCTTGAGAATGCACTTCAGGTAGTTAATATCCGACTCTTGTCCTACCTTTTCTTCGGATGCGTCTTCCGGGTTTGCATTAGGCAGTGGACTAACGAGTTCCGCCGATTGAGCAAATATCTCCTGTAGCTTTTCATGTTGCTGCTGAGCCTTTGTCAGAGACCGAGTATATGGCATGTGACTAGTAAAAGCATGACTTTCGTCTTTAGAGCTCGCCATATGGACTGTATAAACCATCATGCCCCAGGCTTGGGGCATTTAGAATCTCAGCCCTTAGAGTTTGCTTCGAGCGCTTAGACTTTCCTTGGCCTCTCTATTTTGTGAAAACCCTATTTAGGAGGAACCATCATAGTAGAAACCGTCTTGGGATAAGTCCCCTTGTATTTGGAAAAGGGAGTTATTAGTGTTTGGCTGACGCTTTATTCGTTCGGACTCAAGAGAAGATCTGAGGACAACAACGGAGTTCACCTCCTTCACATCTTATATATAGATGAAGAAAGTCTTTTTGGAGAGCGAAATGGCTTCTGCTCTCCTTAGATCTCCACGGGCTATGGAGACTTCTTCAATACCGCGGTAGGGGAATTTTTTCTGGCTCTTCGCAACAGTTCAAAACTGTTCCCGGTTGGAACATCAGCGTTCACCATTAGAGTTGGAGCAGGAGAACTTCCCCCAGCTCATCTTATTTGACACCAATATAGATATCAGGCATTTCTTGAGGCAGGCATTTCTTTGTCATGCGAGATTTCTTCATCATGCCCCCTGCATAGCTTAGGACCTTCGGTAGGAGCCAGTCGGTGTAAGATAAACTTCTTCTGGGCTTCCTCCTCAGACGTTGAGGCACCGAGGGTAGGTGGTAGGAGCATTGACGTAAAGAAAAATCCATTCATTACTTGAAGAGCCGGAATGCAGAGAGTTGAGGCTGCAAAGGGCCTATACTTGACTCCAACAGATGAGGCAAAGCTTGAATTGCAGGTAGTGCAAGTGAGAGCCATTGATCTCTATATAGAGACGAAACACCAGTTTCAGTATCCCATTGTCCAAGGGCAACATAAACATATATACCGTGCTTATATTCATGAAAACACGACACACGAAGTGTGGAGTAGAAAAAGAAAATGGTCCCACCACACATGCCAGAATCTGTTTACCGCCAGAAGCCGGACTGAGGCACGGGGAGCGCGTCTAGCATTAATACGGGAGCAGATACTATATGGAACATATCTGTCCACCTCTACGAAGATACCAAGTTGATTTATGACACCGTATATCGGAGGTTTGGATATATACGACAGTTGTAGCTGGACTATCAGATTCCCCCTCATATATTAGGGGTTTTTGATTGTAGGGACACTTTTTTTGCAGGCGCAATCCCTTACAGTTAATTACTCTATCGCCAAGCAATACCAACTTTCTCCTTCTCCATGAATATCACTTCGTGTCGCGTTATATATATTGTTTATTATGGGGTTGCCCTTGAATTATATACGGAGACTAATTTATGTCGTCGCCTGTAGGGTATGGATTAGTCCAAATTTGTACATATTAGATTTGGGATTAAACTTAGGATGTATTTCTCATATAAATGAGGTCCATTATCTTAGGATATATGCCTAAGGATCGTTAGTCGTATATGAGACTAAAATCAACTTAGATAATATGGCATAAGAATTAATAGTTGTATATGAGATTAAGATCAACTTGGGAAAACATGAGCATATGGGCTCAACTGATCATTTGATCACATATGAAGTATAGACTTCTATACAATGGTAGCCCGTTGATAGTATACGGTAGTCAATTTGGAGACAGTCCGCAGGACAAAATACCAGTTTAGGGACATAGCGGTCCATCATTCCAGCTTGCGCGTGGTGTATATATTATGTGGTAAAGTGAATGATGGTAACATGGGAATGCGGAAATCTATAAACGGGATGCGCCCAATATTGGGGATCCAATTTGAAGGCATTTATATTTCCTTCAAAGATATACATATACATATATGTACACTTAGGGTGGTGGTTGTTGGGATGGTGCGCATCTATGTGGGATATACATCAATATGAAGTGCGCATCTGTATGGGATGCGCTAATATGAGGTTAAAACATTTCCTGTCTTGATGAAATTTCATATATTTCATCAAGTTGGGATGAGAAAAGAGTCATTGGTTGTCGGGACCCGCCACCTCTCTGAATACGCTGAGAAATTACAATGTCGTATATCAGATGTGCGGAAGGATGTACCCTTGAACCAATTCTCATATATGAAGGAAAAGAACATATTGGATCTAAGAATTGTTAGTATTATATGAGACTAAGATCAACTTAGGAGATATGGGTTGCGGATCTTTAGTCGTATACGTGACTAAGATCAACTTAGATGATATGGTGTATAAGATGATTAATCGTATATGAGACTAAGATCAATTTGGAAATATGATTAAGGATCTTTAATCTTGATCAACATAAACATTTTATTTTAAGGACCGTTAGTCATATATGAGACTAAGATCAATTTAAATATAGTGAGCATATAGGCTCTGTTGATTTATAATCAAAGAAGTTTAACATCAGAAAACTTAGACAATTTTAGGCTAAAGGATGAGCTTTTATGTTACCTAGTAGTGCTAAACACTCAAATATATGCCGCTTACGTGTACATCACGTGAGGCGCTGAGTCTTTGGCGTTCACGTGGGTGGCATGTGAGACGCTGAGTGTTCAGCCTTTGAGCGCTCACGTATGCATCACGTGAGACGCTCACTCTTAGATGCTCACGTGTATAACAAGTGAGACGTTGAGTCTTTAGGTTCTGAGCGCTCATGTTTGCATCATGTGAGGCGCTCACATGTATGGCACGTGGGATGCTCACTTTCAGGCGCTCACATGTATGGCACGTGAGACGCTGTGTTTCAGAATTTTTTGAGCATTCACGTGGATATCACGTGAGGCGCAACTTTTTTCTTTTGGCTTCAGACGTTCACGTAGATATCACGTGAAGCGCTTCTGTTCGATTTTCCCCTTAGCGCTCGTGTGGATATCACATGAGGCCCTTCTTCCTTAGAGATTAATCTCTTTTTATTTTTGAAACCTAAGTTTCAGAGAAGCTTAAGCTTCTGTTAATGTTATTTTAGTCATTAACGATCACCAAGATCAACATTTAATAATCTGGGATCAAGGGAAGGCAAGTACTTTAAGAACTTGAATATTTTATTTGTGTAAGATCCAAGTTCTTAACATATTTTAAAGGAACTAAGTTCCTGCTGATAAAACTCCATCTTTCCTTTTTCTCTCCTTTTTTTGATGGTGGGTAGAACACCAAAGTTCTTCTATAGATCTTGAGTTTAAGATCAAGATCCCTATGTAAGAATTAAATTCACTTTTTGTAGGAGACTTGTCTTATGAATCTTACATTTAGAGAAAGAACTAAATTCTTATGAAGGTTTAGACTCTGTTTTTATATGTATGATAGGTAAAAGGAGATATATTTCTCCATTGTTTTTACCTAGAGTTTTGGAGGATGAAGATCTTGAAGAAGAATTAAATTCTCGATTTTTTGTAGAAGCTTATGTGGGGTGTTATGTCTCGTATCTGAGATTTAATCTCCTTGCTCTTTGTTTACCGCAAAAGACTGAGAAGACAAATGTCTTGTCTGAATTTAAAGGCATATGCTATTTGGAACATATCTGTTCACATCTCCGAAGATGCCAAGTTTATTTATGTCACCGTATATCAGAGGTTTGAACAGATGCAGTAATTGTAGCGTGACTTATCAGATTCCTGTTCAGTCGAAAATATTGCATTCTCAACACGACAATTTCCTTACTCATCTTAATCAACTAAAAGATGTTTCTTATAAATAAAACACATATTAGCAGTTTGTCTGTAAAAGATCATTTAACATGTGTTATATATTATAACCGGCATTATGAAGGAAATTTGTGTTAATATTTCACGCATAATATTCTGTATCTTTCACATTCTTTATTGAGATCGTGTATCAGATTATTCAGGTCAAATAACAGGAATCAGAAATCTGCTGATATAATTCAGAAAACCAAAGAACCAAATACTGGCAGCAACCAAGCAAACATTATAAGATTCCAGACATCAAAAAAATACTTAATGACCTACATCAGAACACCCCTAAAATACGATGCAATGATCTCATCAAATAGCCGCGGAACCGCAGCCGATTCAGCCAGATCCGCCGTGGATCCACGGCCGAGTTGGGGGCGCCGGGATCGATACTTCTCCAGATGCTTCCTCGTAACCTCCTAGCTTCCTGAAGACACTTCGAACTTCCTAGCTTACTCCAGAAGCTTCCCTACAACAGCCAAGCTTCTTATGCAAGCTTCATAACTACCTAGCTTATTCTAGAAACCTCCTTATAACAACCTAGCTTATGAGGGAAGCTTGATTAAGGGCTATAAAAGAGGATCTAGGGATAATGTTAAAAGGTGGTTGTTGATTAGTTGTTGAACATTTATTCATAATTCAATACAAGTTGAATGACACAACTTGAGATCCAATTCCAATCCAAATCAAATCAAGAATCATCGAGAGTTCATCAAGCATTCAACGCAAAGATCCTTTACGCGAAGCAAATTTTCATCTACGAGCACGAAATCCACGATAGATCCAAGTCTCACGGAGATCAAGCCAAGCGAAAGTCGACGGAGTAATTACCTCTTCAAGGGAGCGATAGAGAGCACTTCTTGTAATCTCGAATTGAAGGATCGTGTAATTTGAAGTTGATTAATAAAGGTGATCAATTGTAATTCTTGCTTTCTTTAAATTCTTGCATTATGAAATTTCTAATTCTTTATTCTTCTATTTTCATGATGCGTGAGTGAAATCTCTGCTTGTTTAGGATTTGGTGGAATTCGGTAGATCAAATGGTGATGAAATCCTAAACTAAGCTTAAGTCTTATAAGAATTGTGAACTTTAGGAAAAAAAATCATCAATGACCTAATTTGGAACGAGATCACCATTCTTAATAATTTCGTTGCAAATTAGAGATTAAATGATTGATGATTCTCTTTGCTAGAGCATAGATTTGAATGATGATCAATGAAAAGATAAGGGATAGTGAAGGAGAAACTCTAGTTTCTTCAATAAATCCCTAATCTTCATTCATCGCCATCGTTCTAGCTATAATTCATCAATAGATAAGATGAGTCATTATTAGTATTCATTATTGCTACTAATTCCTATTGAATCCTACAAGCTTCTCTACATTTTCTTGATAACTAAAATTGAATTTGGACAACTTCTTGATTATGAAATCTTAAACTCTTTCTTGATTTTCTTGAAATGACAACTCAATTAAATCTTGAAATCTTATTTTCTTGAATTTTCTTTACTATTTTCTTTCGGCTTATCTAAAACAAGATCGAATAAATACTTGCATCTCAGTGGACGATCCGTTCTCATTAACGAGCTACATCAACACCGTTATTGATTGCAGTTATAAATTCTTTGATTGTGATTACTTTTCAAAACACAACTTAGACGATCAATCAAATGGCACTGTTGCCGGAGATGCGTGCTATTTTGTTCGTTCTTGTTATTTGAGTTGAAATTTTATTATTCCAACAAAAATTTGAATCAAAATCGCATCAAGCGTTTAACGATTAGTGTTTGAATTTTTGCGAGAGAGTCTGGAATCATTGTACTGAGAAAATCAAGATTCAGAGACTTTCTGAAGATTCCAGAGGAGTACAGGAAGTTACAGGAAAATTTTCGAAACCTAATTCTGTCATACCACCGCGGAACCGCGGCGGTTTGCTGGCTTTTGTGGCGATTCCACCGCCGTTTAGGTTCTTCACTGCTTCAGACTTCTGTGGTATATTCTCTGTTCTCTCCTCTTCTCTCTGATCTTGTCCAATAACCATTTTCTGCAGGATTCTTTGCAAAAACAGCGCCGCTAAAATAAAAATCTTGTTGCGTTTCTTGAAATTGGTTGTTTGTGTATATTTTAATACGGAAATTAAGGGGAAACGACCAAATTCAGATTAGGTGGGAAGTTCATTACCCTTCCTAAGCCCCGCAAATCACAAAACGAGTATCCGCATCACCCTTCATTAACTAAAAAATATCTAGACAAGACTCTAAGGACTGTCATGCTTAATTAGGACAGAAGAAGGTCGTGGGTAATCTATTGCTTATCCGCGCTTTTTTTGTGGTGTCTAAGGAAAGTGTGTCTAAGGCAAGTAGTCACTTAATTAGGCCCGCTACTTACGTAGCGGAGAACCTCCCACTTACCTGGCCATAGAAGAGATAAAGAGGCAGTAGTGGATTTATCCTGCAATTTGTCTTCTGGAAGTCTAGGAGCGGTCTAGTGACTTGACCTAGGTGACCATTAGATCTAGGGTCGCTTGTGCATTGTTGTGTGATTTTTCAAAAATCCGTCTTTTTTTTCAAAAACAAACTCCAAACCAACATTTTTCTCTAATTATCATAAACGCTGCCACTTGTGCTAAACCATTAGTGCAAGCTCGGCTAGACACAGGATTCTAGTGTCCGTCTTGTCCGCGTTTCCCCTATCGACTCCAAAGTCAGTATTTCTTCATTTTATTTTTCCCCACTACCCACCACGACCGAGATGGACGGATATCCATCGAATTTTAATAACACCACGCTGCCACCCGTGGCAGGTGTGCAGAATCCACCGTGCATTTCTCTCTAAGAGAGATGCTACCCTATACGTGGTACCCTTCCTACTTGTCTTTCTACTCCACCAGCCAACGGGGATAATCTTGAAATTAAACCCCAATTTAACAAACTGTTACCCAAATTTCACGGTCTCGAGTCTGAAGACGCATACGTTTTTATCACCAAATTCGAAAACGTATGCGCTATGATTGGTACGTCACAACTGTCTGTGGATGCTGTGCGTTTACGTATTCTCCCATTCACTTTGTGCGATTTAGCCGAGAAGTGGCTTTATAACACAACCGCACACTCTATTGCCAAATGGGATGAATTTGTTGCAGCATTCCTTAAGATATTTTATCCCAATCATAAGACCGCCCATGTTCGGGGTGAAATCTACCAGTTTACCCAACTTCCCAATAAACCATTTTGGAAATGTTTTGAACGGTTCAAGGATCTTCTTATCCAATGTCCTCATCACGGAATCCCTAGATGGGATCTGTGTCATATTATCTATGACGGTATTGATCTCACAACAAAACAGATACTTGAAACCATGTGTCAATGTCAATTCCTGTCTAAAGATGATGGTGAAGCTTGGAAATACCTGGAAAATCTTGCCCAAAACACTTTACAATGGGAAAGTGTTAGTCATTCATCTTCTAGGGAAGTTATCAATCAGCTCAATATTTCCATCATAATGAAAGCCGAAATGGCCGCAATACAAAGAAAACTCGACGCTATAGAAAACAGAATCTCTTCAGCCTCCCTAAATCAGATGACACACTCCAAAACCATATGTGGATGCTGTTCTGATCCATTATATTTGACGGAAGAATGTCCTTTTAATTCTCCGTTTCAAGGTCACACTAATGCTGCATTTCAGCAACAACCTAGAAACGATCCTTCTTCTTCCACATATAATCAAGGTTGGAGGAATCATCCTAATTTTGCTTGGAACCAACACCAAACTCAAAACACGGTTCCAAACTAGAATAACTTTCAAAGGGTCTATCCACCACAACAGCATCCACCATAGAGTTAGCACCCCTTCCATATACAATCTTTTCAAAATCTGGCCAACGCTTTTGCACCGTATAATAATTCTTTGCAATTGACCGGTACCGATAATTCCTCTGCACTCGAACGAACCTTAGAGTTGTTCATGACACACACCATTCAAATGTCGGCTGATATAAAGTCTTCTATCGATGATATAAAGAAGAACTTCGCCTCCCAAGGTGAGAGTATTAAATCGATGGAAGCACAAATTGCACGAATAAACGTCGAAATGAGTGTCAGAGAGAAACGAAAACTTCCATCTCAACCCTTACCTGATCCTGGACCCTCGCATTATAATGATGTGAGTGTTATTACCATGTTGAGATCTGGAAGAGTGCTAGACAATCATGTGGGTGAACAGATTGATAATAATGAGGATTCTATTGAAACCCTGGCTTTCACTTCCACTTCAACTTCTACTTCTTACCCTGTTTCGTCTAGTTTAATTCCGACCTATTCTCTGTTTTCCCCAAGGCTCGGATCCTCAGCCTACACCTTCTAGTCAACAAAAGATGATCCCCACTCCAATTCTGGGATCGATTCCATCCCTACAAACTTCTCCACAAATGTTGGACCCAACACTTATTGATAAAGCTCTATTTCCAGATAGGTTGAGGCCCAACAAACCTAATGCACAAATGGAGAAGATTATGGACATGTTTAAGCAAGTCAACATAAATATCCCTCTCCTAGATGCTATACAACAAGTTCCGGCTTATGCGGCAATACTTAAGAACTTGTGTACTAGGAAGAGGAAGACTCAAGTGCCGAAAAAGATATTCATGTCGAGTAATATAAGCACAGCTTTTACACAGAATTTACCCAAGAAACGTAAGGACCCTGGCTGTCCTACAATCTCTATTTCTATTGGGGTAAAAATATCAATCGTGCTTTATTCGATTTAGGCGCTAGTGTGAACTTGTTTCCATATTCTGTCTATGAGCAATTAGGTATCGGAGAGTTAAAGCCCGTACACACAAGTTTCTAGATGGCCAAAAGATCTATCACCCACCCTGGGGGTGAGCTTGAGGATGTGTTGATAAAAATCGGGGAATTTATATTCCCTATGGACTTTATTGTTATAGATACATAGCCTGTAGCAAACCCACGAACCAAATTCCGGTGATTCTCGGTCGATCCTTTTTGGCTACTTCCAACGCTGTAATCAACTGTCGAAACGGCTCTATGAACCTATCTTTCGGGAATAGGTCAATTGAGCTTAACATTTACTAGTTGGGAAGTCAACCCTACGAACTTCATGCTCGAGTATGTTCTGTCAAATTAATGGATGTCGACAACAGCGAATTTGAACAGCTTCACGATACTGATCCAGACTCCCTTAATACGTTGTTGTTTGACCCAGATACGTATTATACACATACGGACCCTTCTTTCGAGTTGTCCAGGTTAACATCTAACGCTGATTATGAACCTTTTATGGAGTCTGAAGATCACCCCGCTCTTTCGAATGAGAATATTCTTTAGGATATCGATGAAAGCTTTGAGGAAATTTTCGCTGATGAACTCGCATTTTTAGAAAACACGGGAGTTGTGATGAATAAAACCCAAAACAATGAAATTGAACCACCTCCCCTTCTTCTGGACTATAACGAGAATGCGAGTAATCCATCATCATCATCACTATGTCGTCTCTCCAGATTGAGACGCAAACCCTTTCCATACCACCACTTATCTTATCTCCACTTCTTCCTGGCTCTATACAACATGTTCTTCCACCAATCGGTGCATTACACTGATAAAATCTTCGAATGGTTAGTGTTAACTTTCTGTCTTTGCAAAGCTTGGCATTGACCAATAACTTTACCCTCTCTTATGATTTTAAAAGGCTTAACATTGTTTAACTCAAGTTTGGGGGGTATATTTTTGGCTCTTGAAAATAAAATTTGTATACAAAATTGTGAGCCAAAAATAAGTTTGGAGGAGGATTTTCACGTCCATTTATTCTTATCCCCGTTAATAAATTTTTCCTCCCAAACTTACATGTTTCTGAGATTTAACAGATGGCAACAGTGAGAACATTGTTGTAAACAAGTTTGGGGGAGATTTGTGCTTACTTACGCATCACTTTGCATCATACTTTGCATAAGCACATAATATAAAAAAAAATCCTTTATAATAAAAAATTAGAAAGTGAAAAATTACATCTAAAAAATTGGAAAATTTTAAGAAAAACAAGAAAGTTAGATATTTTCTTAAACGAAACTAGTAATAAGTAGTTATGAGCCGTTGTCCCAAGGGTTAGTAAGAGGAAGGAGGTCACTATTCTGAAGATAAAAATAAGTCTGAAAAATAGTTCATATTCTGGAAGCCAAACATTTGAATGTTGATACCCTATTATACGCACTCACACATGTCTTGAAACTCGGGATAGTAGAGAATACCTTGAAATGCTCTTGACTGAAAGCCAAAGTAAGAAGAAAATAATAAATGAATAAAAGTATAAAATGGTGAAGAAAAATGAACACTGGTTTTGTAATCACCAAGGCAGCATAAAAAAATATAGCGAGGGTGCTTCATCACCTAGTGCCTCAGACCAACTGGTTTGGGAGTCACCACTAAGTCTTAGCTGTTGCAAGACGAGAAAATTGCTAATTACACCTAATCTGTGAGCACATTTAGTAATCGGTCGGTTAGTACCTCAAGAAGTATTAACGGTCGCATGAAAAATGTGTGAGCAAGTCCATCCAAAATATCCACCGACTAAAAAGTACTGAGGTAGATGGACAAGAGTATGATAGCTTGAATTGAATTCTCCGAGTGTAGGGATGTCTTTTACACACACGTAGAGGTATACGATCGGTGTTTGGAAGAAAGATAGGAATGAAGAATAAATATAATGTTTTATTGAGGGATGATATGATTTCTAACATCTTTTCATAACTATTAAGATTGGGCTCATAGCAACCGAAAAGCTAGTGTAGTTGAAAACTCTAATTTTCAAGTTATTTTTTTTCGTAATTCTTATCTTTATATGTAATTTTCACAGTCTTCCTTTTATTATGGGATTTTGTGGGTACAATCCGCTGAAAACCCTCAGGAGATAACACTCCTCTTACTAGGAACACTTAGAGGTTTAAAAGCTTATTGCACGTGCTCAGTGCAATCGTGTTGCCTACGAAAGTGTGCTAGTTAGTTTTTCTCTTTCTTTATATTTTCTCCTTCTCTTGAATAAAACAAGTTTGCTCGAGACGATCAAAATTAAGTTTGGGGGAATTTGTTTAGTCGTAAATACTGCATTCTTAACACGACAATTTCCTTACTCATCTTAATCAACTAAAGGATGTTTGTTATAAATATAACACATATTAGCAGTTTGTCTGTAAAAGATCATTTAACATGTGTTATATATTATAACCGGCATTATGAAGGAAATTGTGTGTTAATATTTCACGCATAATATTCTGTATCTCTCACATTCTTTATTGAGATCGTGTATCAGATTATTCAGGTCAAATAACAGGAATCAGAAATCGACTGATATAATTCAGAAAACCAAAGAACCAAATATTGGCAGCAACCAAGCAAACATTATAAGATTCCAGACATCAAAAGAAGACCTAAAGACTTACATCAGAACCCCCCTGAAATACGATGCAATGATCTCATCAAATGGCTGCGGAACCGCGGCCGATTCATCCCGATCCGCCAAGGATCCGTGGCCGAGTTGGGGGCACCGGGATCGATACTTCTCCAGATGCTTCCTCGTAACCTCTTAGCTTCCTGAAGGCGCTTCGAACTTCCTAACTTACTCCAGAAGCTTCCCTACAATAGCCAAGCTTCTTATGCAAGCTTCAATTCCCTTTTATTTGTGAGGGTTTTTTGATTGGGATGTTCTTTCCTCCAGGCGCAAGACCTTACAGTTAATTACGTTATCGCAACGCGATAACAACTTTCACCTACTCTAGTAGGTTACTTCATGTCGTGTTATATATTTTTTTATTATAGGGTTGCCCTTGGATTGTGTACGGAGAATAATATATATCATCGTTGCCTATAGGACGCGAATTAGTCCAAATCCGTATATTAGATTTAGGGTTTTGAACTTAGGACGTGGATCTCATATAAATAAGGTCCATCAGTTCAAGGGATATTTGGATTTGATCTAAGGATTGTTAGTCATATATGAGACTAAAATCGACTTAGAAACAATGAGCATAAGAGCTCAACTAATCATTAGATCATATATGAATAGCCCATGGTTAGTATACGGTAGTCAATATGGGGACAGTCTGCAGGGCAAAACATATTAGTTTAAGAACATTACGGTCCATGGGAGACATGGATGGAATATGACTTGTTTGTGCCTGTAGATTGTATACGGGGATCGGTATGGAGATCAGCCGTAGGGTCAAACATATATTAGTTTAGGGACATCATGGTCCAATATTAGTTTAAGGACATTTCGGTCCAACATTCCCGTATTTGGGACGAATATTAGTTTAAGAACATTTCGGTTCAACATTCCTGTGTTTGGGATGAATATTAGTTTAAGGACATTTCGGTCCAATATTAGTTTAGGAACATTTCGGTCCAACTTTCATCTTGCGCGCACGTGTATAAGTTATGTGGTGAATTGAACGATGGTGACAAGGGATGCACCTAATATTGAGGTGCGATCTAACTTGAAGGCATTTATATTTCCCTCAAAGATATAAATATACATATATGTATAAAGTCGGAGTTTAATATAAGGTGCGCACATTAATATGCGAATGCATCAATATGGGGTGTATCGATACGATGGTGCGCATCTAAATGGGTTGTGTAAGGTATTCCCTGTCTTGATAAAATTTCATATCTTTCATCAAGTAGGGACGAGGAAAGAGTTGTTGGTTATTGGGATCCGCCGCCTCTCTGAAGACGTTGAAGAATTATAACGACATATATCAAAGGTCTGGAAAGATATACCCTTGAACCAAATTCCGTATATGAGGGAAAAGATCTTGGTGGATCTAAGGATCGTTAGTCTTGTATGAGATTAAGATCAACTTAAAAGATATGAGATGAAGATCATTAGTCATATATGGGACTAAGATTAACTTGGATATCATGAGTATATGGACTTAGTTGATTTAAAATCAAAGAAGTTTAAAACATCAGGGACTCGGTCTATTTTAGACTAAGTGTTGGGATTTTATGTTACCCGATGGTGTTAAGCACTGATCCATATTCTCTGTTATGAGTTTTACATTACCCGACAGTGCTAAGCACTGAGTAGAGAATCCTAAGATTAAGTATAGGATATAATATCTTGCTTGTTTTAGCGCTCACATGATATCAAGTAAGTCGCTGCTCCTTTCTCTCGCTCACGTGTTATCACGCGAAGTGTTATGTTTCTTGGAACTCACGGGCTATCACGTGAGGCGCTAAAATAGTGCTAAGCACTAATCTGTTGTGCTTTCTAGAACTCATGTGCTATCATGTGAGGCGCTAAAATAGTGATAAGCACTAATCTGTTTTGATTTCTGGTGCTCACGTGTTATCACATGAGGCACTGTTTTCATATGCGTTGGGCGCTCACGTGTCTTTCACGTGAGATGCTGAGTCTCTGAGCCTCTGTGTACTTATGTGGATATCACGTGAGGCGCTGTCTTCTGATTCTTTCGAGTGCTCACATAAGGCGCTGAGTTCTTAGAGATTTAATCTCTGTTCATACTTTTTTAAAGAATTTTAACTTTTATTAATGGCATTTTGACTATTAACGATCACCAAGATCAATATTTTGATGATCCAGGATCAGGTTCTTTAAGAACTAAGTTCTTATTTATGATGGAACTAAGTTCCTGGAGTATAAATACCGTCTTTTTCATGTTCTTTCATCTATGATCACCCCTGAATCTTTAGTTCTAAAGAAAAAGATCTTCCCTACGAGAATTAAATTCTATTTTTGGGAGATCTGTCTTGTGGATCTCAGATCAAAAGAAGAACTCAGTTCTTTGAAAGGTTAAACCCTTAGATATGTATAATGGGTAAATGAGAGATATTTTTATCTCTATATTTTCTCTATCTAGGGTTTGAGTAGAGAAAGATTTTCTTCTTTATTGAGAATTAAATTCTCTGTTGCCAAAACCTTTGGAAAGCCTTCGTTATTTTTACAGAAGCTTATGGGAGGTCTCTTTTTTTTCAGATTTAATCTCTTTGATCTTATTTATAGGAGAAGGAAAAGATTAATCTATTTGAGTAAATCTCTCATTGAAAGATCATGATTGATTTCATAATCAATCAAATTGATCCTTACGATCAGCCGGTGAATTTTATTCACCGTTGGATTTTTAATCCAAAGTTCTCTTTTTAACAGAGAAGATCTTTCTTGGTTGTTTAACAAGATTAGGAAAATATTTTCCTAAGATAGAATTTAATTCCATCAGATGATTGACTAGTGATTTTACAATCACCGTTGGATCTTTGATCCAAAGGTGCTCTGTTTAACAGGAAAAATCTTTCTAGTTTAAGAAACATCAAGGAAATATTTCCTATATAGAATTTAATTCTATCAAAAAGAACACTCATGTGTATTGCATGTAAAGCCTTGGCCAATGGCTCTCATGTGGATATCACATGAGGCTCTTCCAAGGAACTGGCATGTGCGCTCACGTGGATATCATGTAAGGCGCTGCCACGAGACTGGCCTGTGTGTTCATGTGGATATCACGTGAGGTGCTACCAAGATGCTAGCACTAGCGTTCACTGGATATCACGTGAGACGCTCACGTAATTAACACGTGGGAGCCAAAATAAGATTTGATCCTATCTGAAGCGACACGCACATGCTTTGCATGTGGGTGCGCATGTTTTTAAGATGTAGGGGCTTCCCTTTATATTTATAAAGGAACAATAAGATCTGAGCCAAAATTTTTGGCGGGAACAAATGCCCCCCTCTATTTTGTCCACGTAAGTATGTACATGGGTTAAGTAGTGCAAAGTTATGTATCGCCATAGAATTGATGGTTTAGGAGAAAGGTTTAGGATCCCTGTCGCTTAAGGCTTTTTTCTTCTTCATGAACCGTAAGAGTCTCAAGAAGGTTTTTCTCCCTATAAGTCCTGAAGATCTCATAGGTGCATACTCTCCATAGAAATCATGAGGATTCCTAAGTGTCCATCGCATCCGTGAGTCATAAGGATCTCACTCGGATATTTTTTCCTTACGAGTTGTGAGGATCCTTAAGTGGCCTGTTCACTTCATTAGTATGCAATTTTGACGAATATGGCCCACGGATAGTATACAAGAGTAAGTCTTGACCTCCTTGCTGGGCAACGATGGCTTAGGAAATATGTTTGGATCTGTCACCTAAGGCTTTTCAACTTTATGAGCCATGAGGGTCTCATAAAGATGTTTCTCCCTATAAGTCGAGAGGATCTCGTAGATGTATTTTCTCTTTAGAAGTTGTGAGGACTCCTAAGTGTGTTTTCTCTTGTGAGTCGTAAGGATCTCATAAGCGTATTTTCCTCTTTTAAGTCGAGAGGAACTGTAAGTGGTTTCTTTTCCTCATTAGATGTAACTTTGTTGAATGTGCCCTGTGAATAATATACAAGAGTCGGTCTTAACCTCCTTGTAGGGCAACAGTGGCTTAGAAAATAGGTTGATATCCCCATCGCCTAAGGCCTTTCACCATTACGAGCCGTGAGGGTCTCATAAAAATGTTTCTCCCAACGAGTTGAGAGGATCTTGCAGGTGTATCCTAACATGAAATATAGATAACCCTTTTCGATCCGTTAAGTTTGTGGTACTGGGTTAAGTCCATTGTACCGCCACGTTAGCTGATATATTCTCGACATGCAGTCCTTTAGGTTGCTGCTTGAGTAGTCCTGCATCTGTCGTGTCTCTGATCCCTTCTGAGACTGGACAAGATATTTTCAAGTAGTCTTCTTAGGTTGGAATATTCACATTACCATTAGAAGATCCAGCGTTAGATATTTCTGTAGCGTCTTACTTAAGGTTAGGCTCGATTTGGAGCCCCGATGTGTCATAACCTTACTCTTCTGGGGTGGGATAAAATCCAATGGTTTTTAGACTTTGTATGTATGCCATCAAGAGCCAGAATTAGGAATATGCCATCACTTCGCCTTTGCTTTGACGTTGCGCCGATTCTTCGCTGAAGTAAGGTAGACATCCATATGACCTCTAGGCCATATATATCGCCATTGAGATACGGAGTTAGGAATATAACGTTGCTCCACTTTGATTTGACTATTTGGTCCATGTTGATGTTGCTTATGCACCCTGCTGGAACGGGAAGGGACATCGAGAAGATGTTTAGGTTGTAGATGTTGCCATCAACATCTGGAGTTAGGAATATGCCATTGCTCCACCTTGATTTGACCCTTTGATCCATATTGACGTTATGTCCGCACCCTACTGTGATGTGAAGGAACGTCAAGATGATCTCTAGACAGTATATGTTGCCATCGAGATCTGGAACTAGGAGTTTGCCTCGCTCCTCTCTTGCTTTGGCTCCTTAGAGCTTTCTTGACACCACTTCTGCACTCTACTAGAGTACGAGGGATGTCCAAATAGTCTTTAGGCTGTATATAAGCCATCAAGACTTGGTTCTTCATTTGGCGAAGTATGGTGGAAATATATGGTTCCTTTTCATTTGTTTATCCCCATGGATTGTATACAAGGGTTAATATTGACCAACTTGCAGGGTAGAAGAATTTTATTTTATTCTTTTTTTGTATATATTTCCTCGATGCTCTATCATTTCAGTTTTTTATATCGCGAAAGTCGTGATTGTCCAATCATTTCGGCTATTTTTTCCACGGTGCCCAATCATCTCGACTATATCATTTTTTATTTTTACTCGACGTTTTTTATTGTGAGTTGCCCAAATATTTCGGCTGTTTCATATGCATATTTTTGCTCACTGATTTTTATTATGAGTTGCCCCATCATTTCGGCTGTTTCATATGCATATTTTTGCTCGGTGGTTTTTATTGCGAGTTGCCCTATCATTTCAGCAGTTTCATATATATATATATATTGCTCGCTGATTTTGTTGCGAGTCAAGGACTTGGATCCTGATACTAATCTTGGCATTTGTATCGCTACAACTGGAATATTTCTAGGAGCGAATCATCATTTGCCGTGAGAGGACTTAGAGTTTAAGACCTGTTTAGGCATCAACATCACTACAACTGGGATATTGCCAGGAGCAAATCATCATTTTCCTTTGTCGATTTGAACAAAGATGGCTTAACAAACAGGGTTAGGATCCTGTCGACTAAGGTTTTTTGACTTTATGAACCGTAAGGATCTTATAAAGGTATTTCTCCCTGCGAGTCGAGAGGATCTTATAGGTGTATTTTTTCTCAGGAATCGTAGGGATTCCTGAGTGGTATTTTCTCTTGTAAGTCGTAAGGATTATACAGAAGTATTTTCTCCTTATAAGTCGAGAGGACTTACAAGTGTCATTCACCATATTAGGATATTTCTCGCTATTGGTGGAACTCGGTTGAAATATATTTTTTTCGTGTCCGTGGATTGTATACAAGAGTCAATATCGAACTATTTGTAGGGCAACTTACAGGATATGACGGCTTAAGAACAAGTTTAGATCCTTGTAACCTACGACTTTTGAATTCTATGAGTCGTGAGGGTCTCATTGGGGATATATTCTCTTTACAAGTCACGAAGATCTCGTAAGTGCGTTTTCTCCCTAGGAATCGTATGGATTCCTAAGTGTGTTGCTCCTTTATAAGTCTTAAGGATCTCACGCACGTATTTTCTCCTTAACAAGGTCGAGGGGACCTGTAAGTGTAATTACTTTTTTCTATTTTTTTATTTTTTATATTTAAATTTTTTTTTATTTATTTTTTTACGACATTGTGTTCTTTCAAGTTTTCAAAAACTCGCCAGTAGTCCTTTTATTTTTACTCACGGCGCCCTTTCGGATTTTCATCCATACCTATTTCGCTTGTGGACATACCTTTCTATTTTTGAACGATGGAACTTTTGAAAGTAGTTTCGCCGCAGGTGACCCATATGTTTACCGGTGGGACTTGGGGGTGGCTTCATCACTGGGTTAACCACGTAGCCGATGGGAACTTGAGTTGCAATCTTCGTCGATGGGACTCCAGTTGCAAAATAGATCTCAAGAGAACATATAAGTTTAAGAGACATTTTGGTCGTATGTTCCAGTGTTTGGGACGACATATTAGTTGAAGGACATTTCGGTTCAACATTCCTGTGTTTGGGACGAAGTATTAGTTTAAGGACATTTCGGTCCAACATTCTCGTATTTGGGATGAAGTATTAGTTTAAGGACATTTTGGTCCATTATCACCGTGTTCGGGGCAACGTGCTAGTTTAGGGACGTTTCGGTCCAACATCCCCATGTTCGGGGTGAAATGCTAGATTAGGGACGTTTCGGTCCAACATCCTCGTGTTCGGGGCGATATGCTAGTTTAGGGACGTTTCGGTCCAACATCTCCGTGTTCGGAGAGAAATGCTAGTTTAGGGACGTTTTGGTCCAACATCTTCGTGTTTGGAGCGAAATGCTAGTTTATGGATGTTTTGGTCCATGGTTTATCATTTGGTTGAGGAGTTTCATAGCTCATTCCTTTCAATGCTTGCTTGTTGAGGCGCTGTTACCTGTCTTTTGTATGCACGGACATTTCATGCCTTGGGCTATCTTCACCCTCTTGGACTGTTTTTTATATTATCGTACCAATCAAATTGTTTTGCAGGAAATACCAGGAACTTGCCCCCTGCTCATCAATGTCACCTTCTGACGCGGACGGAGCATATTCTTCAAATACGAAGGAACGAGGATCACGTCACTCCATCTGCTGCATCTTCTACTTCTATGGAAGAATGAACTTGACTTATGGGATTTTTCCCTCATCATCTGATTCGGAGTGAGACATGGATTCCTGATTGTTAGACTTTTAGTGTGCTATTTAAATTACCACAATCAAGACTGTTTCACTTGGCAGCTAGCCGGTTGAGTACGGGTCGATCCACGGAGAGATGAGAATCTTTTTCTTAGTGTTTTAACGAGTTAAGTTCAAAGTATCCGAGTTTTTTCAAAGTTGACTATGCTTAGATATGTATGATAATAGAGCTTGTTAGGGTTAGGATTAGGTTAGTTTGAGTTAGGAGTTCGCTCACTTCTTTCGTTTGCCACTCTTGATATCGATGTTACGGTAATCGGCAACAACGGGGATTAGCATGATGATCGCACGGTTTTAGCGTGTCGGATGTTCAAAGTTCTAAAGTTATAACCGCGATCAGGACGGTGTCGCTATGCAGCTAGCCGGTTGAGCACGGGTCGATCCACAGGGAGATGGTTGTATGTCCGTTCGAGTTTTAGACGAGTTAATAAAGAATGTGTATATATTTGTTCAGTTCTATCCTAAGTGATATATGCAAGAATAAAGTTGTTAAGAAAAAGATACGAAAGTGTAAGCTAAAGAAATCCGCACTCAAAACCTTTGAGCCGAGTCTTGACCAATTGAAGCTAGAGCAATTGGCAACAACGTGGATTAGGGGATTTAAGCACGGTATTCGTGGAATCTGGCTTATTTACCCTTGTCCTTCCATTCTTGTCTCTTGCTTTTGCCTCCGGCCAAACCGAACGCAACCGGTCGCGGTCAGGAATCACCGTTACCTTGGTAGGGTAGGGTGCCTAACGGAGCGCTTGCGTATCGTTTGGGAGGAGTTCAATGGAAAATAACGGGAAAAGCAAATGAGCAAAGAAACATTAACTTACAATATCGTATTTATTCTTAACAACAATAATTACAACCATTCACAAAACGAACCAAAAAGAGAGAACAAAAAGATAAACAAAGAAAAGAAAAGATTACAAGCAAGTAATTAAAGTGCATGGTAATAAATTGCAAGTAATAAAAAACAAGAATGAAAAACGCAAGAAAGAGGTAAGCAAGAAAGTAACACTAAGAACTATAGAACTCAAGACAAGCCATGGGATCAATAGCCGACCCTTAAACTTGCAAGCTCAATCAAGAGGTTGCAAGATCAAGAGAAGGGTAAAAAACTCATATGAAATGAAGCACAAAAGAGAGAACAAAATGATACAACCCCTTGAGATCAATGACCAAAGCTTAAACTTGCAAGCTCATTTAAGAGGTTGCAAGATCAAGTTAAGGTAGAGAGCTCAAGGGGGAATCTAAGCAAAAGAATGATACAAAAACCCTCATATTCATTTAACATCCACTCAATACTCTTACTACATTTTCATGGAGGAAACAATGAAGAAGAAGAAGAAGAAGACTAAAAACTAACAAAAAAAGATGGGAGAAAAAGACCCCTTGGCTTTGCTCAGAACTGGGGTATTTATAGGAGGATAGTTGAAATCCTAGGGCCAGATTCTGCCCCTAAATGAAATGACCTAACTGCCCCCAAAACACGACACAGAGAGGAGCTAGTACGGCCGCGTTTCCGCGGCCTAAGCCTACTTAGGCCGCGGAACCGCGGTCGTCTTGATGAGTTGGGTCACAATATTTTGTGTCCTTCCCTGGTTTGTAGTTATCTGCTGTTTGGTATATGACTTTTCTCAGAATTTCTTCACATTTCTTCCAGAATTTTAGTAGATCAAAAGGTGATGTGATGTGGATCTGTTTGCCATGATTTCCTCGAGCTCCGCGTAGATATGCTGGATTTTGTGTTGACATTGAGCTTTGTACACGAAAATGACAATCGATTTGCCATTTTGTCCCTTAAACTGGTGTGTGGCAACATACGGATAGAGAGCGGAGACCCGTGTTTTATCTGTTGTTGGCAGTAATCCGGAATTTGTCGTACTTTTCCATGATATTCACTGTTTAGAGCTGAGACCAGTATCCTGCAATTATGTAGCAAACACTGATTAAAAGCACCTGTCTATAAACATACGAGCGTAAGAATGGGCGGTATAAAATGCAATATTCTGGTATGAACACATGACTAGGAAGGAAACTTCCGAGTATAAGCCAGGCTTTCCAATGTTTAGTTCCTTCCTTTTAGTCCTTGTCCGTCCATTCTTAGCTCAGCCATAATCTCCGGTCAATTCAACCACGACCGATCTTACTAGGGTGTCACCGCTATCATATAGGATAGGGTGCCGTAGGGAGCAGATTGTGGTTACCTTGACGGGAGTTTGAATCAAGATGTTGGGCAAAGAAAAGAGTGAGAGAGATTTTCTTCTCTCAAACTTTCTTTATCCTACCATAACAAGTGGGAAACTACTCACTCATTATAAAAGAAAAATAAAACAAAACAAACAAAGTAGATAGAAAGAAATGAGGTAGAAAATTACAACTAGCTATTTGAGACCTCCCCTAGATAAGGATCACTCTCAAGTATCATGGTTGCAAGGATAAAAGAGAAAAAGAACAAACAAAAAAACAACAACTCCTTATCAAAGAAAATTACAAGCAACATATATAAAAACTAAATTACAAGACATGCATAAAAAAGGAACTCTTCTTCATTTATCATTCACTCAAAGCTCTCACTACAATGATAATGGAAGAAAGATGAAGAAGAAAGAGAAATTACACAAAATTCTAACACGAAACTAGTGAAAAATCTATATTCCTCCTATGGCTCTGGGCTACAGTATTTATAGGCAATGAAGTGAAGCTCTAGGGTCTTTTTTGAGCTATTACAAAATACCAAAAGTAACCTTGAGGAATTGGCGTGAGTCGCCACGTGTTGGCCGCGGAACCGACGCGAAAATAGACTATTAGCCACGGAACAACGGCGCTTTTGGGTGATTGATTTGTCGTTTTATCTGGAGTGTCTTGTGTTGCTATATTGCTCTGTTTAGTACACTTGGTTTTGCAAAATCATTCCATTTTCTCCCAAATTTTCAACAGTCCAAAAGATGAAAGAGTATAGACTTTTTGCCTTGATTTTCTCAAGCGTCGCGTTATCAACTTGATTCTCGTGCTTCCTCTGTTATGCTTTGTGCATGAATGACTATTACTTGACTTTTGTCTCTTGAACTGGTAGGCGGCACCTGACGGATGTTGAGCGGAACCCGCATTTTTATCCGTTGTTGGCAGTTGTCCTGAATTTGTCGTGACTTTTCATGATTTTTATTGTTTTGGACTGAGAACCTGTAACCTACAAGTATGTAGCAAACACGGATCAAAAGTACCTACTTATATGCAATGCGATCAAGAATGGGCGGTATAAAAGTGCAAAATTCTGATATGTACAATTCCACATCTTTTCCATAGTTTTTGGTTCAAGCGGGCTATTCCACTTGATTATAGGATTCGCTTGTAGGTCCATTAACATCCTTGCGTAGAGATTCGTCCACCAGCGAGCAATATGCCCCTGCGTATAATTCGGGGGAGCGAGTATTCACATCCTAATCTTTCAAAGGGTAGAACCTGTGTTGTCGCTATTTTGGTGATAGGTTGCTTCAGAGTCGCTCATTTTTTGTTGAGCGTTGGCGACAAACACCGTCTTGCCTATGCTTTTCATATATCTTCATTGAAAGAGGATGCGTCTTGACCTATCTAGTCTAATCGAGCCATATATGGGAACACTTTGGAATTTGGGTCAAGGGTGGCTATGAACATTCCCATGGCCAGAGCTTCGTCAATGCACTACTCCTATTTTGACCAGATATTTCGCCATTGGGTAACATATTGAACCCAAGTCAAGTTCGGTCTAACCTTTCATTGACCAACGTCGTCACGGTAGTTCGTTTATTCACACCGGCGACTCTCTGACAGAAGAGCATACCATTTGAAAGCAATCCCTGCTAGACTGCTAACGAATTGTCGAAGGAGCAGTATGCCATTTCCTCCATTATTGCCACATATGGATTTAAATTGCGCGATGTGCTGGCGAGGATTCCCGGTTCCTTTGTACATGTAGAACGTCGGAAGTATGTATTTGGCGGGTACTGTACTTGATCATACCATGCTGGATACGGTCGACCAGTCTTGATCGAACTATTTGCTACTTCACCGGCATAGTGAGCTTTGATTTGTTCAGCGATATATTCGTCCAGCTTTTCTTTTGGGATCATTTCCTCCTCAGACATTGATGAGGCATACAGAGGATTTGAAATGTCACCCTTGTCTTTAAGAGAAACTACTGGCTGTTCATCTGCCAGTGGTTCCGAATGGACCATCATTCCAGCCATATTCTGGATCAGAAGGCCCATCTGGTTTATTTTAGCGAACATCTCTGCCGTTTCTTCATCTCTCTTTTTGAGAGCGCTCTTCAGGAAGTAAATATCCGACTCCTGCCCTATTCTTTCTTCGGGTGCGTCCTCGGGATTTTCCTTAGGGAATGGATTAGCGAGTGCAGCCACCTGAGCAAGCATCTTCTAAAACTTTTCACATTGCAGTTGAGCTTTTTTCAGAAACTTAGTATGCGGTCGTGACTAGTGGAAGCGGTACTTTGCTCTTTAGAATTCACCACATAGACTGTGCAAACTATCATGCCCCCAAGCTTGGGGCATTTGGAATCTTGGCCCTTGGAGTTTCCCTCGGGCGTTTGGACTTTATTGGGCCTCTCTTTTTTATAAGAAGCTGCTTTGGTTTTAGGAGGAACATCATAATAGGAACCGCTTTGGGATGAGTCCCCTTGTATTTGGAAGGGATGTCAGAGTTTGGCTGACGCTTAGAGGAAGGGCCACAGATGACGTCTGAGTCCTTCACTTGCTTCCACACCTTATTATAAATGAGGAAAGTTCTTTTAAGGACCGAATTGCTTTCTGCTCTTCTTGGATCTCCATAGGTTGTGAAGACTTTTTCAATACTGCGGTAGGGAATTTTGTTTGACCCTTTGTAGCAGTTCAAAACTGTTCTCGGTTGGAACATCAGTATTCACCATTAGAAACAACCTGGATGGAGAATTGCCCCCAGCTTGTCTTATTTGATGCCCATATTGATGTCGATCATGTCTTGCGACCAGAGTTTCATCAGACTCAGGAATTTACTGAGCTTGCCCCTGTTTTCTTTCAGAGCATAAATATTATGCCCCCCTGTGTTGACCTTGGTCTTTGGCAGGAGCCAACTGTTTGGAGACCGATGCCTTCACTAAAGCCAAATTTTGAGGAACCAGCCTGTGGAAGATAGACTTCTTTTGGGCTTCCACCTTTGGCATTGAGACGCCGTGGGTAAGATGTAGGAGTAAAGACCTAAGAAAAGACTATTAATTTCTTGAAGAGCCGGATTGCAGAGATTTGAGGCTGCAAGTGGCCCATACTTGACTCTACCAGATGCGATAAAGCCTAAGTTACGGTGAGTGAAAGCAAACGCTATTCCATAAAGAAACAAAACGCCACCTTCAGTGTCTCATTACTCATGGGCAACTACAAACATATATACCTCGATTATTTGGTCGCAGAAAAACATGACACATGAAATGTGGAGTGGAAAAAGAAAAAGGTCCCACCGGGCATGCCGGAATCTGTTTACCACTGAGGACTGGAAAGAGAAACGTCTTGCCTGAATTTGGGGGCAGATGCTATCTGGAACATATCCGTCCACCTCTCCGAAAATGCCAAGTTTATTTATGGCACCGTATATTGGATGTTTTGACAGATGCGGCCGTTGTAGCATGACTTATCAGATTCCCCCTCATTTGTGAGGGGTTTTTAATTGTGGGGACGCTCTTTCCTGTAGGCGCAAGCCCCTGCAGTTAATTACGTTTTCGCAACACGATAATAATTTTCATCTGCTCCGGTAGGTCACTTCATGTCGTGTTATATATTGTTTATTATGCGGTTGCTATTTGATTGTGTGCGGAGACTAATATATATCATCGTCGCCCGTAGGCACGGATTAGTCCAAATCCGTATATTAGATTTATGGTTTTGAACTTAGGACGCAGATATCATATAAATGAGGTCCATCGGCTCACAGGATATTTGAGATTGATCTAAGGATCGTTAGTCATATATGAGACTAAGATCGACTTAGGAACAATGAGCATATGGGCTCAACTGATCATTAGATCATATATGAATAGCCTATGGATAGTATGCGGTAGTCAATATGGAGACAGTCCGCAGGGCAAAACATATTAGTTTAAGGATATCGCGGTCCATGGGAGATATGGATGGAATATGACTTGTTTGTGCCCATGGATTGTATACGGGGATCGATATGGAGATTAGCCGTAAGGCCAAACATATATTAGTTTAGGGATATCGCGGTCCAATATTAGTTTAGATACATTTCAGTCCAACATTCCCGTGTTTTGGAACGAATATTAGTTTAAGGACATTTCGATCCAACATTCCCGTGTTTGGGATGAATATTAGTCGGTCCAATATTCCCGTGTTTTGGACGAATATTAGTTTAAGGACATTTCAGTCCAGCAATCCCATATTTAGGACGAATATTAGTTTAAGAATATTTCGGTCCAATATTAGTTTAGCGACATTTTCGGTCCAACTTTTATCTTGCGCGCACGTGTATATATTACGTGGCGAAGTGAATGATGGAGACAAGAGATGCACCTAATATTAGGGTGCGATCTAACTTGAAGGCATTTATATTTCCCTAAAAAATATACATACACACACATACACACACACACACACACACACACACATATATATATATATATATAAAGTCGGAGCTCAATATGAGGTGCACACATCAATATAGGAGTGCATCAATGTGGCTTGTATCGATATGAGTGTGTGCATTTATATAGGATGCGTAAGGCATTCCCTGTCTTGATGAAATTTCATATCTTTCATTACGTAGGAATGAGGAAGGAGTTGTTGGCTGTTGGGACTTGTCGCCTCTTTGAAGATGTTGAGGAATTACGACGACATATATCAGAGGTGTTGAATGATGTGCCTTTGAACCAAAATCCGTATATGAGGGAAAAGATCATGGTGGATTTAAGGATCGTTACAGTAGTATGAGCCTAAGATTAACTTAGAAAATCTAGGATGAAGATCATTAGTCGTATATGGGACTAAGATCAACTTGGATATCATGAGCATATGTGCTCATTTGATTTAAAATCAAAGAAGTTTAAAACTTCAGGGACTCAGTCTATTTTAGACTAAGTGTTGGGATTTTATGTTACCTGACGGTGTTAAGCAATGAGCTATATTCTCTCTTATGAGTCTTACATTACCCAATAGTGCTAAGCACTAAGCAGAGAGTCCCAAGCTTAAGTATTGGATATAATATCCTGCTTGTCTTAGCGCTCACGTGATATCACGTGAGCCGCTGCCCCTTTTTCCTGCTCACATGTTATAACGTGAGGCGCTATGTTTCTTGGCGCTCACGTATTATCACATGAGGCGCTAAAATAGTGCTAAGCACTAATCTATTTTGCTTTCTACCATTCACGTGCCATCTCATGAGGTGCTGTATTCATGTGCCTTGGGCACACACGTGCCTTTCACGTGAGACGCCAAGTCTCTGAGCTTCTGTGTGCTCATGTGGATATCACGTGAGACGCTGAGTCCTTAGAGATTTAATCTCTGTTCATGTTTTTAAAGAAGTTTAACTTCTATTAATGGCATTTTGACCATTAACGATCACCAAGATCAATATTTTGATGACCCGAGATCAGGTTTTTAAAGAAGTTCTTGTTTATGAAAGAAATATGTTCCTGGAGTATAAACCCCCTCTTTTTCATGTCCTTTCATCCATGTTCTCCCCTGAGTCTTTGGTTCTCAATAACAAGATTTTCCCTACGAGAATTAAATTCTCTTTTTTGGAAGATCTGTCTTGTGGATCTCAGATCCAGAGAAAGAACTCGGTTTTTTGAAGAGTTAAACCCTTAGATATGTATGATGGTTAAATGAGAGATATTTTTATCTCTGTATTATCTCTACCTAGGGTTTGAGCGGAGAAAGGTCTTCTTTATTGAGACTTAAATTTTCTGTTGCCGAAACTTTTGGAAAGCCTTCTGTATTTTTACAGAAGCTTATGGGAGGGTCTCACTCTTTTTAGATTTAATCTCTTTGCTCCTATTTATTAGAGAAGGAAAAGATTAATCTGTTTGAGAAAATCTCTTATTGAGCGATCATAATTGGTTTCATAATCAATCAAATTGATCCTTACGATCAACCGGTGAATTTTATTCACCGTTAGATTTTTAATCCAAAGACTCTCTGTTTAACAGAGAAGATTTTTCTTATTTTTTTAACAAGATTAGGAAAATATTTTTCTAAAATAGAATTTAATTCTATCAGATGATCGAATGGTGATTTTATAATCACCGTTGGATCTTTGATCCAAAGGTCCTCTGTTTAACAGAGAAAATATTTCTAGTTTAAGAAATATCAGGGAAATATTTTCCATATAGAATTTAATTCTATCAAAAACAACACTCACGTATATTGCACATAAGGCGTTGGCCTATAGCTCTCAAGTGGATATCATGTGAGGATCTTCCAAGAGACTGGCATGTGCACTCACGTGGATATCACGTTAGACGCTCACGTGAGGCTCTTCCAAGAGATAGGATTTGATCTTATCTGAAGCAGCACTCACATGCTTTGCATGTGGGTGCGCACGTGTTTAACACGTGGGGTTTCCCTTCATTGTTTTAAGGAAATAAAAAGCTCTGAGCTAAAAATTTTGGCGGGAACACTCTTATTTATAGGAGACTATAAAGATCAATTTTTTGAGGGAATCTCTCATTTGAGAAATCATAATTGATTTCATAATCAATCAAATTGATCTTAAAGATCAACCAGTGAATTTTATTCACCATTGAATTTTTGATCCTATGGCTTTCTGTTTAACAGAACATATCTCTCTTGTTTGTTTAAAAAGATTGAGGAGATATCTTCCATACATAAAATTTGATTTTATATTATAGTTAAGCGGTGATTTTTAATCACCGTTGGATCTTTAATCCAAATGCCCTCTGTTTAACAGAGTGAATATTTTTTGGTTAGAAAGAGTGGGGAAATATTTCCTATATAGAATTTAATTCTATCTGAAGTAAGCACTTCACAACCCTTGATGGTGGCGCCATGTACTATGCACATGAGGCGTTGTCCAAGGGGATTGCATGTGCGCTATGTGCCCTGCATATAGACGCTGCCAAAGAGATGGCATTAGCGCCACGTGGATATCATGTGAAGCGATGCCCAAGTCATTTCATCACGTGGGCTATGAATCTAAGTTCTTTTTATTCTATCTATTTACTTTAAACATCCGTTTTAGGATTTTCAAAGCTTAAGCATAGAATTCCATTTTATTATGTTTTAAATATCCACTTTGGGGTTTTCATAACTTAAGCCAAAATTTTTGGCGGGAACAGATGGTAAACATCAGACTCCTAATAACCCGATAAGTCGTACCTATGTGAAGCTCATCACCAACCGAGAAATTACTGACGTCCTATCAGTAAATGTCATCCACCATAGCCAAAGATTTATGGTGATAGCCAATCGAGCACAGCACAATATCAACTCCCTATATCAGGAGAGACGAATTCCTGATGATCGCTCACTGCCTACATGTGGCTCGTGACTGTGCCCAATTAAAACCAGTTTGCACGACTCCTTTGAGCCGTGGTAGGGTAGTAATCTAAGTACAGTAGGAACTCACACGAGAAAAATGATGATCTCAGGTCTAAATACTACCATGTACTCATGTCACCAGAGAACTTCCATTTGATAATAGGTATAATACCATCTAGAAGTTCTCGGCGAGTCCGTCCGGTGTACTCACCTTCAGTGAGCATATGTATACAATCTTAGGTGCAAAAACACTAATGGCTGGCGAGACCGGCCACCGCCGTCGTCGGGGTCCAGAAACATATACACTAGTCTACTCTGGAATATCGATGTCCGGTCTCGATACTCTTACGACTAGGGACATTTAAGGATGTGCTTATAAATTACCCAACTTCCACTTATTTGATTGCCATCATAATGCCGATAGTCAAGCAAGAATTCTAAGGGCGTTATCATTATGTATTAGCGAGATGTACTAAAATGTCTACATATGTAACACCCTAGTTCATTTATACCAGTTCCAGTTATCGTATTTGCTTATTTTGGTATTTTCTTGATTTATCGTGATTTGGGTACGAATGGTGTTTTACATTTTATATTGCATTCGACCCGACCCGCTTACTTGAAACTTGTTTGATTCATATTTATGAATTATCCTGATTTGTTAAATAGACACGTCCATCTTCATAAATACTGCATACTGGAATTTTATCTGGTATTGTATCTTTTACCATATAACATTTTAAGCCATATAAAATAATTTAAAATTACATAACATGGCCTGCATGATACCTCTAACCCCGTGGTAGCATCTGCGCATTTTGTTCTCATCCCGTGCAGTGAAACGAACTTATTTGGATGGCTGCGCGCACGTACGTGCATCCGTTCTTGGGGGTATACATTTTCGTTACCTGAGCATTTATTTTGAAATTTGGATGTCACATATATTTTTCATATTTTAAATCAAAATTTTTAGACCCGACCCGGGCGCGTTTTGGAATATTTTTATATCCCGCCAAAATTCAAATTATTTAATATTTAAATTTTCGTTTAACAGTTCAAATTTATTTAAAACTAACTAAATATCTTTTAAATTATATCCTAACTTCTTATAACAAACTCTTCTCTCTCTTCTCCCTCTCTCACCATCGCAGTCACACTCTCTCTCCCCCCCACTAAACAACAAATTTCTTTCTCCTCCTGTCTCGCTCTCTCTATCTCTCTCCTCTCGCTTCTCACTCTCTCTCCTCTCGCGGTAACCTTAGATCACGTCACCCCCTGAGCGCTACGCTCACCTCTATTCACGAGATCCCTATATTTTCTTCCTCTTCCCTTTATAAAACCCGAGCCCTTGCCTTTAACCCATCACCACGACTCACATCTCCTCAACCCTAACCTTAAACTCCTTCACCTCATCACCTCCTCACCTCACAGAGCCTCTCTTCTTCCTCCTCCGCCATCTCCTTCCTCCTCCCCGAGCTCACCCTGCACCCACAAAACCCACAGTACCCATCACCGACGATCCCTCGACCCCTCTGTCGCCACCACCCTCATCGACACCTTCTTCTTTGAACCCAAAGATCCCAGCCTTCTTCTCTCTTCTCCTTCTTCTTCTTCCTCCATTCCCGTCACCCTACACCCTCAAACCCTAACCTAACCCTAACTCCTCTAAACCAAACCCCATCGCCGGAGCTCCGATTATCCCCTCGACACCATCTCATTTCCCTGAGTCCACAGCACACCACAACCACAGTAAGCAAACCCTTCCTCTCTTCTTCATTTTCCTCTTTCTTTTCTTTTCTTTTCTTTTCTTTAAATTCTTGAATCCTATATTTCGTAGTTCGCCGGAGCCGGGATTGTCGCCGACGATCCAGACGACCCATAGGAAGTGCCTTATCTGCGTGATCACCCTCGTGCGTTACTTGGACCCGTTCCGCCGTGCGTGCGTCGCGACATTTTGTCGACGTCGGACGTACCGTACATATCCGTTTCTTGATCCGTCTAGGCAAGTTTATCTTGCTACATGCTACATTACTTTATATACATCTATTTTAATAAATATAATACTGGTATTTCAAATTATGCATCCCATGTTTACTTTTACAGTTTTTTCGACCTCCGTCTGCATCCGTACATGTTACTTTACATCTAGCGCATACAAATTTATCTTGTTACATACTATATTACAATATACTGCATCCAATGGAATATTTACATCTTATATTGCTTAGTTGTACATCCCACATTACCATTTTACAGTTTTACTGTTTCCAGATACCCGTTTGCATCTATCTCATTTAAAATATACATAACTGCATCTATAGATCACATTAATACATAATACTATGATATTAACACCCCATGTTTAATAAAGTGCATCCTAATTAGTATTGGAACTATAAATGTAACCCTAATCGATAATTGTGTATCCATATCATTGATTTTATATCGATTTGCATACCATGGCACATTATTTCATTTTATTGTTATATTAGTACTCCATACTCGTTTGTGCACCCATACTTATTACAGTTTGATTATGAGCGCCCGCTTGATACTTGTGCACAACCTGACATGACCTAATACACTACTTGACATGACTTGATACATGTGCACTACTTGATATGACCTGATATACCACCGCTTGACTTGATACCTGATCTTGTTACTAATGCCGACAATCTTGACCAGTTGTCCGTATGGACATATCCTGTTGTTTCTATAGACAAACCTGTACCTGCTTGATCCTGTGTTGGCATTAACTCCAGATTTATCAATACCTGACTTACACACATAACTTGGGGGCATGGGGAAATCAAGAATGTAGCGAACGTAACTCAAAGGGCTATTACATCATGTTACCGTGGTCCCGTGGGGTTGAACGGGACATAAACTCACAGTCTATCATATCTTGTTACCGTGGTCCCGTGGGGTTGAACGGGGCATAGACCGATGGGTTATGATGAGAATTACATTAATTGATTTCGAATAACTTTAGAATAGATAACCCCATAGCACAGTTTAGACTACTCACTACACTTCACCTGTTTATATCATGTTCACTGATCTATATTCATGTTACAGTTTACTTATGACTTGTTACTGTTCATACTTCATGCCTGCATATTTCATCACATCCTGCTTGCATAGAATTATTAATATTATGACGCACTGACATCTGGGTTTTGCATGGCCCAGATCCCTTATCCTTATCGCAGGCAGTCTAGGAGTATTTTGATCAACAGGCCGAGCAGTGAGGACCTGTTATTAGTTTAGTTGAGTTTCCTTTCAGTATTTTCATTCCTGATGTGAGCCCACATTATGGGACGTACATTTCAGTTTATTATTGTACTTGGATCTTTTGCTTCCGCATTATTTTATTTCATGACTTGTTTATTCTGGTTTATGGACATATGTTAGATAGTTTATTACAGTTCTTGATATCTCTACAGCCGTAATGTGACTGTGGAGGGATATTTCCTATCCACAGGGAGCATAGTTTGCTCTGTCACGTGCCTATCTTAGCGCACTTTGGGAAGCGGGGTGTGACAGGGTTTCTTTAGTATCAGAGCCATAGGATTTAGGTTGATCGGGTTTGATTTTTTTGTAGTTGGGTATTGGACCCAATACACGAATCAGAATACTCGTAATTAGGAGCATGTCCTGCCACTTTACCATCTTGCCATTCTTGAATCTTAACTTCCTCCTGATCCTTACGCAAACCTCTTTGCATCTCGACTTGAAAATTTTGTTTCCCTATTGGTTATCTCTAGAATTTGGGCGACTTGGGTGGAGTTATGTGATTATAACTATGTACAGCGGCATGGTTACAATGCGGTACTCTATTTAAGTAACTTGGAGTTCTAGTCTTGATTCATATCCTTGATCCATGGTTTGAATCTTGTTATCATACTAATCCTTTTTGGTTTTTTGGTTTCAGGAACATGGCAGATAGAAATCTGAGATCGTACCAGAGGTTCGTGGATGACGCCACTTTTCTTGGAGTAATTCGTGGGATGCTGGAGAACCAGAAACGGCAGACCGAGCTAACCAGCGGCAGGCCGAAGCTTTCCAGGATGGTTTGCGGACCGTCCAGCAGTCCGTAAACAATGTTGTGGCCAAACTAGTTGAGCGTGTGGGTACCGTGGCGGATTTCAGGAGACTTGGTTCGTCCGTCTTTACTGGTCTGGAGGAGCCGTTGCCAGCAGAGAAGTGGCTGGTTGATACGGAGAATTTGCTCGTTGCAGCATAGATTCCAAAGGACAAGAGAGTGGATGTAGTATGCATCCAATTAGTGGACTATGCCCGTGAATGGTGGCTTGTGGAAGAGACCCGCTTGTCCAAGCCGATCAGTTGGGCAGATTTTTTGAAGAGTTTCTTGAAGAAGTTCTTCCCGCAGACTGCATGGGAAGAAATAGAAGAAAAGTTTATTAGTTTAAAGCAGAACGGCGGATCCGTGGATGCGCGTGCGGCTGAGTGGACATGGCTCAGTCGATTCGCTGGACCTTTGGAGGCCAAAGAAGCTGATAGGGCACGAAGGTTTATGCGCAGTTTGGATGTGGACATCCAGAGGCATATTATATCTCTGGGTTTGACCACCTTCTCACAAGTGCTTACAGCGGCCCGAGATCAGCAGAACCTATCTATGAAGACTGGGGGTACGCAGCAGCAAGCAGTGGAAATATAGAAGCCAGCGTTTACACCAAACTAAGCGCTTACACGCAGAGGTATTCCGGTGAATAGACGTGGTGTTGTACTTATGAAGAAGCCCGTCGCAACCTTGCAGAAAGGAAGAACAATGTGCGACTACTGCCAACGATCGGGACACTTATGGAAGGATTGTCGAAGGAGACTTGGACTTTGCCTTGTTTGTGGATCAACGGATCATAACATTGATACTTGTCCGTCGAAGCTTCGATTGAAGGATGATGTTCAGAGACCACCGCAAAAACAATTTCAGGGGCAGAAGCAGTTGACTCAGGGACCCAATCAAGCTCGAGCATTTACCCTGACGGCTGAAGAGGCCAAGGCTTCAGAGGAAGTTGTTTCAGGTATCCTACTTGTTCATGATTCTCCCGCATTAGCATTATTCGATTCTGGTGCATCCCATTGTTTTATGTCGTCCAAGTTTACTGCTGCACACTCGATTCCTTGCACGACCTTATCTAGTTGTTGGGACATACACACTGTGAATGGGAAGATCATAGCTAGTAGAGAATGTAAGGATTGTTCAGTTATTGTTTGTGGACGGGAGTTGTTTACAGATTTCTTGGTGATTGATACCGGCAATTATGAAGTTGTCTTGGGAATGGATTTTCTCGGTACTTTCCACGCTCACATTGATTGTAGGGCAAAGAAAGTGATTTTCCAGATTCCCGGACATCCGGAGTTTATCTTTACTGGAGGAAGCAGTTCTGTCGGGCCAGTCGAGTTTAGGGCTAGGCCGACAAACAATGTTCTTTCATCGATGGAAGTTGATAAGGAAGAAGTGCCAGCTGTAGTTCGAGATTTCATGGACGTGTTTGAGGACATCTCAGGTTTACCGCCGAAACGAGATGTGGAGTTCACGATCGATTTTGTTCCTGGGGCAGCGCCGGTCTTAAAGGCGTACTATCCAATGGCACCAGTGGAGTTGGAAGAAGTCAAGAAGCAGGTTACCGAATTACTTGAGAAGGGTTGGATTCGCAGCAGTAATTCACCTTGGGGAGCTCCAGTTCTTCTAGTCAAGAAGAAAGATGGCACAAGGAGGATGTGCATCGATTATCGAGAATTAAACCGGGTAACTATTAAGAACATGTACCCGATCCCTCGCATTGGTGAATTGTTCTAGCAGCTTAGTGGCGCGAGGGTATTCTCGAAGCTAGATTTGCAATTCGTATATCATCATGTCCGAGTTAAATTAGAAGATATTTACAAGACCGCATTCCAAACTCGGTATGGACATTACGAGTATTTAGTGATGCCATTCAGAGTCACGAATGCACCGGCGATATTTATAGACTTGATGAACCGAATCTTTTCACCATTCTTGGACCAGTTTATAGTGGTGTTCATTGATGATATTCTGGTTTACTCGAGGAGTATAGAAGAGCATGCAGAACACTTGAAGATCACACTGCAGACATTGAGGAAAGAAAGATTGTATGCAAAGATGAGCAAGCGCGAGTTTTGGCTTGAAGAAGTGAAGTTTTTGGGGCATGTCGTATCCGGAGATGGAATCGCCGTTGATCCCAAAAAGATTGCAGCAGTTCGAGATTGGCCGATTCCTAAGAACATAGTAGAGATCAGAAGCTTTTTTGGACTTGCCGGGTATTACAGAAGGTTTGTGGAGAATTTCGCTCGTTTGGTTGAGCCTTTGACCAAGCTTATGCGTAAGGAAGTACCGTTCGTATGGACGGATAGATGTGCGTCAGCTTTTGAGGCGTTGAAGCAGAGATTGATAACAGCTCCTATCCTGACCGTACCAGACAGTTCCGGAGGATTGGTAATTCACAGCGACGTATCTGGGAAAGGTTTGGGATGTGTTTTGATGCAGCATGGGAAGGTTATAGCTTTCGCATTGAAACAGTTGAAGACCCATGAGAAGAATTACCCAACTCGTGATTTGGAGCTAGCAGCTGTGATTTTCGCTTTGAAGATTTGGAGATACTACTTACTGGGCGAAAGGGTCGAAGTATTCACTAATTACAAAAGCCTAAAGTATGTGTTTACATAGAAAGAGCTTAACATGAGGCAGCGCAGATGGTTGAAGCTGATGGATGACTACGATCTTGACCTTAAGTACCATTCTGGGAAAGTTAATGTTGTGCCGGATGCGCTTAGTCGGTTGCCAGCAATTCAGATGTTGACTGCACAGAAAGAACTTACCGAAGACTTTCGGAGATTTGAGTTGGAGATCGTGCTACCACATTCTTTGGGACAGTTGATGCAGCTACAAGTACAGTCTTCATTGATCGAGAATATTAAAGCAGCGCAATCGCAGGACTCAAGATTGCAGAAGTTTCGAGAACTAGTTGAAGCTGGACTTCGAACGGACTTGTTGATTCATGAAGATGGTTCGTTGCGATATGGTAGCCGTTTGTGTATGCCAAAAGGAGATATTCGCGAAGAAGTTATGAAGGAGGCGCACAATTCCGCATATTCCGTACATCCAGGAGGCACGAAGATGTACTGTGATCTACGATAGTATTTCTGGTGGGAAGGCATGAAACGGAAGATCGCCCGCTTTGTAACGAAGTGCTTGGTGTGTCAGCAAGTTAAGGATGAATATCAAAGGATTGCTGGTTTATTGCAACCACTTCCGACTCCTCAATAGAAGTGGGAACATATAACCATGGATTTCGTGGCGGCGTTACCGCGGAGTCCAAAGGGCAACAATGCAGTTTGGGTGATTGTTGATCGATTGACCAAAGCAGCTCATCTCATACTATTTCGAGTTGGTCAATCAATGGAAGCGTTGGCAGAATGGTACATGCAGGAGATTATAAGATTGCATGGAATACCTGTGAGCATCATGTCCAATCGTGACACCCGATTCTTATCGCACTTCTGGAGGAGCTTACAGGAAAGTTTGGGGACTCGATTGAAGTTTAGCACAGCTTATCATCTTCAGACAGATGGCCAGTCGGAGAGAACGATCCAAACTCTTGAAAATATGTTGAGAGCTTGCATGTTGGACTTCAAGGGTTCGTGGGAGGATCATCTACACTTGGTGGAGTTTTCTTACAATAACAGCTTTCAGACGACTATTCAGATGGCTCCATTTGAAGCGTTGTATGGTCGCAAGTGTCGTTCACCTGTTTGTTGGGACGATATTAGAGAACGAAGATTGTTGGGACCAGATTTGATCGTGCAAACTGTGGAGAAAGTTAATACTATTCGAAATCATATGAAGGCAGCACAAGATCGGCAGAAGAGTTGGGCCGATACATTGAGAAGACCTCTAGAGTTCGCTGTTGGTGATTTGGTATTCCTGAAGATATCACCGACTAGAGGAGTGATTCGTTTTGGGAGTCGAGGCAAGTTTAGCCCTCGATTCGTAGGGCCTTTCGAGATTTTGGAACGTGTTGGAGAAGTGGCTTATTGATTAGCTTTATCGCAATATTTGGCGAATGTTCATGATGTTTTTCATGTATCTCAACTCCGTAAGTATGTTCGAGATGAAACACACGTGCTGGATCATTTGGTGCTGGCTGTGAGAGAGGATTTGACCTTTGAGGAGCGACCGATGACGATCGTTGATCGAAGAGAAAAGGTTCTTAAGAATAAGATTATCTCTCTCGTACTTGTTTCTTGGGGAAATCGCTCGCACGGAGAATCAACTTGGGAACGAGAAGATGAGATTCGACAGAAGTTTCCACACTTATTCTTGTAGTTTCCTGAGTGTTTATCTTTCTTTGTTCTTAGAATTTCGAGGACGAAATTCTTTTTGTAGTTGAGTATAATGTAACACCCTAGTTCATTTATACCAGTTCCAGTTATCGTATTTGCTTATTTTGGTATTTTCTTGATTTATCGTGTTTTGGGTGCGAATGGTATTTTACATTTTACATTGCATTCGACCCGACCCGCTTTCTTGAAACTTGTTTGATTCATATTTATGAATTATCCTGACTTGTTACATAGACACGTGCATTTTCATGAATACTGCATACTGGCATTTTATCTGGCATTGCATCTTTTACCATATAACATTTTAAGCCATATAAAATAATTTAAAATCACATAGCTCGGCCTGCATGATACCCCTAACCCCGTGGTAGCATCCGCGCATTTTGTTCTCGTCCCGTGCTGTGAAACAGACTTGTTTGGATGGCACGCGCACGTACGTGCATCCGTTCTTAGGGGTATGCATATTTGTTACCTGAGCATTCATTTTGAAATTTGTACGTCGCATATATTTTTCATATTTTAAAACTAAATTTTTAGACCCGACCCGGGCGCGTTTTGGAATATTTTTGTATGCCGCCAAAATTTAAATTATTTAATATTTAAATTTTCGTTTAACGGTTCAAATTTATTTAAAACTAACTAAATATTTTTTAAATTATATCCTAACTTCTTATAACAAACTCTTCTCTCTCTCTCTCTCACCATCGTAGTCACACTCTCTCTCCCTCACTAAACAACAAATTTCTTTCTCCTACCCTCTCTCTCTCCTCTCGCTCTCTCTCTCTCTCTCATCTCACTTCTCACTTTCTTTCCTCTCGCGGTAACCTTGGATCGCGTCACCCCCTGAGCGCTACGCTCACCTCCCTTCACGAGATCCCTATATTTTCTTCTTCTTCCCTTTATAAAACCCGAGCCCTCACCTTTAACCCATCACCACGACTCACATCTCCTCAACCCTAACCTTAAACTCCTTCACCTCATCACCTCCTCACCACACAGAGCCTCTCTTCCTCCTCCTTCTCCATCTCCTTCCTCCTCCTCGAGCTCACCCTACAACCACAAAACCCACAGAACACATCACCGACGATCCCTCGACCCCTCGACCCCTCTGTCGCCACCACCCTCGTCGACACCTTCTTCTCTGAACCCAGAGATCCCAGCCTTCTTCTCTCTTCTCCTTCTACTTCTTCCTCCATTCCCGTCACCCTACACCCTCAAGCCCTAACCTAACCCTAACTCCTCTAAACCAAACCCCATCGCCGGAGCTCCGATTATCCCCTCGACACCATCTTATCTCCCTGACTCCACAGTACACCACAACCACAGTAGGCAAACCCTTCCTCTCTTCTTCTTTTTCCTCTTTCTTTCTTTTCTTTTCTTTAAATTCTTGAATCCTATATTTCGTAGTTCGCCAGAGCCGGGATTGTCGCCGACGATCCAGACGACCCAGAGGAAGTGCCTTACCCGCGTGATCACCCTTGTGCGTTACTTGGACCCGTTTCATGTGCCGTGCGTGCGTTGCGACGTTTTGCCGACGTCGGACGTATCGTACATATCCATTTCTTGATCCGCCTAGACAAGTTTATCTTGCTACATGCTAAATTACATTATATACATCTATTTTAATAAATATAATACTGGTATTTAAATTATGCACCCCATGTTTACTTTTTACAGTTTTTTCGACCTCCGTCTGCATCCGAACGTGTTACTTTACATCTAGCGCATGCAAACTTATCTTGTTACATACTATACTACAATATACTGCATCCAATGGAATATTTACATCTCATATAACTTAGTTGTACATCCCACATTACCATTTTACAGTTTTACTGTTTTCGGATACCCGTTTGCATCCATCTTATTTAAAATATATATAATTGCATCTATAGATCACATTAATACATAATATTGTGATATTAACACCCCATGTTTAATAAAGTGCATCCTAATTAGTATTGGAACTATAAATGTAACCCTAATCGATAATTGTGCATCCATATCATTAATTTTATATCGATTTGCATACCATGTCACATTATTTCATTTTATTGTATATTAGTACTCCATACTCGTTTGTGCACCCATACTTATTACAGTTTGATTATGAGCACCCGCTTGATACTTGTGCACAACCTGACATGACCTAATACACTACTTGACATGACTTGATACATGTGCACTACTTGACATGACCTGATATACCACCGCTTGACTTGATACCTGATCTTGTTACTAATGCCGACAATCTTGACCTGTTGTCCCTATGGATATATCCTGTTGTCTCTACAGACAAACCTGTACCTGCTTGATCCTGTGTTGGCATTAACTCCAGATTTATCAATACCTGACTTACACACATAACTTGGGGGCATGAGGAAATCAAGAATGTAGCCGAATGTAACTCAAAGGGCTATTACATTATGTTGCCATGGTCCCGTGGGGTTGAACGGGACATAGACTCATAGTCTATCATATCTTGTTACCGTGGTCCCGTGGGGTTGAACGGGGCATAGATCGATGGGTTACAATGAGGATTATATTAATTGATTTCGAATAACTTTAGAATAGATAACCCCATAGCACAGTTTAGACTACTCACTGCACTTCACCTGTTTATATCATGTTCACTGATCTATATTCATGTTACGGTTTACTTATGACTTGTTACTGTTCATACTTCATGCCTGCATATTTCATCAAATCCTGCTTGCTTAGAATTATTGATATTATGACGAACCGACTTCTGGGTTTTGCATGGCCCAGATCCCTTATCCTTATCGCAGACAGTCCAGGAGTATTTTGATCAACAGGCCGAGCAGTGAGGACCTGTTATTAGTTTAGTTGAGTTTCCTTTCAGTATTTTCATTCCTGATGTGAGCCCGCATTATAGGACGTACATTTCAGTTTATTATTGTACTTGGATCTTTTACTTCCGCATTATTTTATTTCATAACTCGTTTATTCTGGCTTATGGACATGTATTAGATAGTTTATTACTGTTCTTGATATCTCTACAGCCATAATGTGACTGTAGATGGATATTTCCTATCCACAGGTAGCATGGTTGGCTCTGTCACGTGCCTATCTTAGCGCACTCTGGGAAGCGGGGCGTGACAACATATAATGATAAAGACAAATCAGATAATATACGATCATCTCGAGCAAGATTGTTCTACCCGTATAGGTCCTCCCTCAATTACCATAATTGCCTGCCTGCAATTACAATAATTACCTTGAGGGCACTATATCCAACAATCTCCAACTTGCACTTAAAGCCAATTATTCCGGTATCGCATACCCACAGCTCGTGTGCTACCGAATACCCAACTTCTCTACTAACAGTTTTGCAAAGCTCGTTTGAGAAACTTCCGTGTTCGAAAAATAGCATCAGTAAGTAAATCTGATATAATGTTTCTAACTTATCTCTTTATATCTCAGCTTCGCAGAGATCAGCTATCTCCCGAATTAAGCGATACCCTGCCTTAGAATTTGTTTGGATACTTGATGGGACCAATTTTATAAATGAACAACTTTATCCAATAAACTTCTTAGGCTGTATCCACCGCTGATCATAACTAGCAACCTGCGCCATGTCTACCTCAGTATTCGCGTGGAACACTTTCCAACATACCGCCCCTCAAAAGAGGGTAAACATATAATTCTGACAGCTACTCTGTCATCCAGATCACCTTGGAAGCCAAACCGGTAACCGCCTCCTTTAGGAGGTTATCATTACTATACACCAAGAACATCCTCTTATCTTCTTCACTGCTTCTCTTTATTTCTACAGGATTGGATTAATATTTGCTTACTACAGCAAGTACAAAAGCAATATCTAGTCTGGTATATGACATCATGTGATTGAGTCAGTTGCCCAAGCAAGTGATATGTCATTCATGTGAGTCACTCTCCTCATCAGTCTAAAAGACATCTATTTAGAGAGGGAGACTCCATCATCTGCGAGTAAACTACCATGCCATTAGTCGTCCATTCTAAACCACTTTAAAATAGTGTCTAAGTACTGTGATTAGGACACATCCCAAGTCTAGATCTAATGACATAGATCTAGTTACCAGAATCATTGGTATATTATCCAGATCCTATCTGGAGAAACACTTGTGATAACCATAGTTTGACCGATTGTAGTACATGAATGCACTTCCTATTAGGGGTATGTTATACAAATACTAGGGATGTACTCCCTACACCTTTCTTACCGGGTTCATCCATTGTTTTGATAAAGTCAAACACCTTGACTGTCGCATCAAAATAGATGATCCATCTCCGCTATGCCTGCTTTAGCCTATAAATTGATATAAGGAACTTGCACACCTTCCGCTACTCCAACTGACTATGAAAACTCTCTAGCAGAGTTATATACACGTGCACTTCTAAATTCTCATTTAGAAAGATCTTATAGTCATCCACCTGCCAGATATGATACTCATGAATAGAAACAGTGGCAAGTGATATCCGTATGGACTTCGGCATAGATACTGAAGTAAAAATTTCATCACAATCCATGCTGGGTATTTGATAAAAACCTCTTACTATAAGTCTAGGCTTATTAGGTTACTATCTTTCCACCTGCTCTGATCTCCAAAGATCTATTTACTCCTAATGGGTGTTACCCCTTCAAGAGCATCCAGAAAAATTCAAAAACCATAATTAGCTGGAGTACGTGGAGTCTAACTTGGATATAATGCATCCAGCTATCATCCGAAAGTCACCACTTCCCATAGTCTGCTGATAACTGTTGGTTATAGTGCCTTCAAAGAAATTATTGTAACCACAGGCATACGATTAAGATGATTAAGGGAGGACTGATATGGGTAGAACGGTCTTACTCGAGATGATAGTATGTTATCTGGTTTATCTCTATCATCATATACATGTATAATGTTGTATTACAAATCACTGTTACATGTTGATAGAGCTCATAGGATTCTTTCTTGACTACCAATGTTATTGTGGCGATCACACTTGTGAGAACTGGACAGTCTATAAGCAAATCCTTAAATGTCCATAATAGTGGGAATATCGAGACTGGGCATCAATATTCGAGAGACTAGTGTATATGTTTCTTGATCCCGAAGAGGGGTGATGGCCGGTCTTACAGCCATTGGTGTTAGTTAGTCACCAAAGATAGTATATAGGTACACATTGGGTTATGAGTTACACTGGACGGACTCGTCAGAAACATACTAGATGGTATTATACCTATTGTCAGATAGCAGTTCTCAGGTGAAATGAGTATAGGTTAGTCTGTCGACCTGAGATTGTCATTTGCCTCGTGTGAGTTCCCACTATGCTTTGATTACTACCCTACCACGTCCCAAAGATGTCGAACAAACAGGTTTTAGTTGGGTACAGTCCAGAGCCACACAGAGGCAGTAAGCGGATCATCAGGAATTCGTCTCTCCTGATATTGGGGGTAAATATCATGCTTTGCAGGGTGGCCATCACCAGAAATCTTTGGCCATGGTGGACGAGATTTACTAATTTGGATCAGTAGTTTCTCAGTAGGTGATGGCCTTCACACTGATATGACTTATCGCGTTATTAGGGGTCTGACTTTATCCACCCCCAAGACCAGGTATACGATACTCTTAGAGAAACAGACCAGATTGTAAGGAGACTGTCACAGACATGCTTAGTAGGGGTATAAGTGAGTTTGCTTATAGGCCTTCCTTTCGTTCAATACCTGGGTAGCCATCATGTATAGCTAGTGCCACTGACGTGCTTGTGGTTAAACCCACTGCCAGCATATTGACGTGTTTTTAGAGTCCAACACAGAGGGTTTTCCCAGTTGAGGAAAAATGATGTATTGGCCGTATATTGATACGTGCATGGTTCCGATTAGGCATGTATGCTAGACACACGGACTTTAATAGGGCGGATAATAATACTAGCCAGTTTAGAATTAAGCCGAATTGTAAAGTCAAATTCTGATTTAATAATTTACATATAATATATATATATATATATATATATATATTTCGATATGTATATTCTAGTATTATGTTCATTGTATTTTTCTATCTCTTAGTTATTCGTATTTTTATACGAATACAAGCATGTATTTGCAGGGACTTATTCTTGTACTTATACAAGAATACTTCTAGAAGGATGACCCATCATTTCTAGGAATTTCTTTTTAAAGAAATTATGAAATGACGTGGAGGAGAGAAATGGTGGAGGGTATTTGCAGATGAATTGTTAATACATTTGCTCATACTATTCAAGCATAGTTGCATTTTAAAAATGGTGATATTCTTTTAACAAAAGAAAATGAGCATACTTGAATTTGTATGATGATTATTCATTCTACCATTTAGCTTCCTTTTCTTCCATGGCTCCTCCTATTTTTTCTTCATTATTTTCAACCCTCTCATGAGTTGAGAATCATGAAGATAAAAAAGAAAGAAAAATGTTAGAACACTCACACACATCACTAATCATCCTAGATTAGCAACCTAAGATCCTTAGTTACTTCATTGATGAAGTTGAAGCTGAATTTGGTTCCCTCGGGTGGATCATCTTCAACGAAGGAAGAACTGCTTGTAAACGCGATTCGGAGCTCTTGAGAGCATACTAGAGTCTAACCCAATTGGAGCAAATGAAGACGTTACAAAAGTTGTGATTTCTATCTTGCTATTTTTCTAGTTTAAATGTTTGGTGTAGATTCTTAAGGTTTAGTTTTTAGTGCCATCAAAATTTTTGTTTTCGGATTCAACATTGGCCGTGGGTTAGCGGCGAGGGCATTAGGAACTTTCAATAACTAGTAGAGCCATCATCACAGTGATGCTGACCTCTTTATCACCGTCTACGGGAAAACCAATGTATCTCTCGGGTGGTTGAGATTACCTATTAAATCAACAGAGTGGTTAAGGTTTGTCAAGTCCAATTGAATTCTTAGGTTCTACAAAATTTTCAGTAACCATTTGCGGTTCTGGAATCATTTTCAGCTTTATCATACTACCACTAATTTCTTTCGCAAAGAAGCCCTTTTTTATAAAAAGGTGGAAAGTCAAGAATAATGCAACTATTAATCTTGAAAATGGTAGAAGTTAAACCCTTGCGAAATTTGGGATAACCCACAAACTGCTATTACTGAAACGTGCCTTGAGTATATTCGGATTATGCTTTAAAACAAAACCGGATAACTCCATATCTTACAAACTTAAGATATGCTACCATTATATATCCATATAGAATCAAATGCATAATTTAGACGGAACCGGATTCAAATGTTATGCAGTTGTTTCCAGTGTATATCACCTAAATGGAAGAAGGCCATACATCATTACTCATCAAGGAGCGCATCCGCGAATGAGTAACCTGTAAAAGAATCAAATTCTCTATATTACTTAGACGGAATACCTAACTTAAGTATCCACATCTTCTATCACTTCGAATAATCTTGATACTTTCAATGTTTGGTGCTTTACTTTATTCTAATACCCTTTGAACTTCTCAAAATTCATAGACCTAGCATTTCAACGAATGCGTGTCTAAAACCAGAGAACTCCTAGATAAAACAGAATGAAGTAAGAGTACCAACACTTTGTCCTAAAGGACATCGGACAACATACATTATCATGTATAAGTCCCAAGAGTATACTAACTCGAACTCCGTGTGTTATAGGTTGTATTTTGGTTAAGAATGTCTTACACCATTATTCAATGCACCTTATCTTATTCTCAACTAATAAAGTTAAATGTTTTTTTAAAAAATATATCTCACTTTATAAAATAAAGAGATAGATATATCAGTTTTAAAAATTGGTGCATAACAACGGTTATCAAAACCAATATTTGATGTTAGGCAAAACCAAGTGATTTAATCCAATATCACTGTTCACCACCGAAAGACGGACCGGGATGTCTGGTCGGAATCCTGGGGGCAGATACTATTTGGATTTATCCGTCCACCTCTCCGAAGATGCCAAGTTGATTTATGGCACCGTATATCAGAGGTTTGGACAGATGCGACCGTTGTAGCAGACTTTATCAGATTCTCCCTTATTTGCGAGGGGTTTTTGATTGCGGAGACTCTCTTCCTTGCATGTGCAAGCCCCTGCAATTAATTACGTTACCGTATCGCGATAACCACTTTCTCCTGCTCCGGAGGTTCACTTTGTGTCGTGTGTATGTTTGTTTTATTTTAGTTGTCCGTGGATTGTATACGGAGACTAATTTATGTCGTCGCCTGTAGGGCGTGGATTAGTCCAAATCCGTATATTTTTAGATTTGGGTTTGGGTTGATTTAAGGATCGTTAATCTGGTTTGAGATTAAGATCAGCTTAAACATATGAGCATTTGGGATCGATTATTTTAGTTTAAGGACACCGCGATCTATTATCACCATATTTGAGGCGAGGTGTTAGTTTAAGGACGTTTCGGTCCTTTATCGCCATTTTGGAGGCGAATATTAGTTTTAAGGATATTTCATTCCATTATCACCATGTTTGAGGAGAAATGTTAATTTAAGGACGTTTCGGTCCTTTATCGCCATTTTGGAGGCGAATATTAGTTTAGAGATATTTTGGTCCATTATTCATCTTGCGCACACATGTATTTGTTACGTGACGTAGTGAACAATGGAGATATGGAATGTGCCTAATTTAGAGCACGATCCGATTTGAGGAACGCACGTTAATTTGGAAGTGCATCAGCGAAAGAAGTTGTTGGTCATCGGGACTCGCCACCTATCTGAAGACGTTAAGGAATTATAACGACATGTATCAGAGGTGCGGAGAGATGTACCATTTTGAACCAAATCCCGTATTTGAGGGAAAAGGGGTTGTTGTGGACCTAAGAATCATTAGTCGTACTTGAGACTAAGATTACTTTAGGAGACGTAGGATGAATATCATTTTAGATATCATCAATGGTGATATAGAATGTGCCCAATTTGAGGCACGATCCGATCTGAAGCGTGCACGTCGATTTGGAAGTGCATCAGTGAAAGAAGTTGTTGGTCATCAGGATCCGCCACCTCTCTGAAGATGTTGAGGAATTACAATGACATGTATCAGAGGTGTGGAGAGATAACCCTTTTGAACCAAATCCCATATTTGAGGGAAAAAGCGTTGTTGTGGACCTAAGAATCATTAGTTGTGTTTGAGACTAAGATTACTTTAGGAGACATAGGATTAATATCATTTTGGATATCATCAATGGAAGAACGCTAGTCATTTTTTAGACTAAGATCAGTTTAGGAAACCATGAGCCATATGAGCTCGGTTGATTTAAAATCAAAGAGATTTAATCTCAGGAAACTTAGCCGATTTGGGCTGAGATATAATTACTCCACAGTGCTAAGCACTTAGACATACAGTGCGCATGTGCGTTTCACGTGGGCACTGGATTAGTGCTAATCACTAGAGTTCTATGGCGCTCATGTGTGAAACACGTGAGGCCCCTAAATATGGGGTGCTGCCTCTCTTTTACAGAAGTGCTAAGCACTTGATTAGATCCCATGTGAAAAACACGTGGCTGCTTTCTTTTGGGATGGCTGCCTAATTGACAAAGGAGTTTTTCTTTGCTTTTTAGGCGCCCACATGAGAATCACGTGAGGCAGCTTTGGCTTTTCTTTTGCATGTTTCCCTTTTTTAAGCACTCATGTGCGGAAACACGTGAGGCAGTTTTGGTTGTTCTTTTTGTTCGTTTAAAACACTCAAACGGGAAACACATGAGGCTTCAAAATAGTGCTAAGCATTAACGAGTCACCAAGCTATTCTTGTGTTTTCTTAGAGATATCGATCTCCTGTTAATGACCTTTTTAGTCATTGATGATCATCAAGATTTCGGTTTTGAGGATCTTGGATCATTATCATTTTTTTGAAGAACTAAGTTCTTTATATAGGGTTAAACCCTAATTTTTGGAGGAATTAAATTCATATATGCTCATGTTATTTCTTTTTCTTTTATGGCCTAGTTCTTTTCCCCTAAGTTTTGAATCAGCAGAACAGAATCTCCCCAATGAGAATTAAATTCTCAACTTGTGGGGAGATTTGCTTCTGCAAATCTCAACCAGAGGAAGAACTAAGTTCCTATATGAAGGGTTAAACCCTTAGATAGGTAAAGAAGAGATATTATGATCTCTCTGTGTTTTTTACATAAGGTTTCAATGAGGCAAGTTTTCTTCTTCTTTTGAGAATTAAATTCTCTTTCTTTTTAAAGAGCTCACTGTATATTTTTTGCAGAAGCTTGTGGTGAGTTCTGTGCGTCTCTTCTCTCTCATTTTTTTTGTTTTTTTCTCTTCTATTTATAGTATTAGAGAAAAGATCAACTTGTTAGGAAAATCTCTGATTGAGAGATCATGATTGATTTCATAATCAATCCAAAATGATCTCTCGGATCACTTGCAGAATTTTATTCACCATTGGAATTTTAATCCAAAGGCTCTCTGTTTAACGGAGAATTTTTCTTGTTTATTTAACAAGATTAGGAAATATATTTTCCTAAGATAGAATTTTTATTCTATCGGATGATCGGTGGGTGATTTTATAATCACCGTTGGATGTTTGATCCAAGGGTTCTCTGTTTAACAGAGAAGATTTTTCTAGTTTGAGAAAGATCAAGCAAATATTTCCCACATAGAATTTAATTCTATCAGGTGGTTTGATTGGTGATATTTTATCACAATTGGATTTTAAATCCAAAATTCTCTGTTAGAGAAGAATCTTTCCGTATCAGAAAGATCAGGGAAAATATTTCCCAAATAGAATTTAATTCTATCTCGCCAAAGAGTGCAGTAGAAGAACTCACGTGTTTAACACGTGACCCCTAGCATGGGTTTCAGCATGCTTTATTTTCAGCGTTCGTATGCATATAAATTCTCGTGTTTAACACGTGAGGCCTGTTTGGCTTGCCAATTATTTGATTGCAGCGTCTATATGCTTTGCATATAGGCGCTCACGTGTTTAACACGTGTGGCTCTTTTAGCCCATTTTTTTAACTGCAGCGCCTATATGCTTTGCATATAGGCACTCACGTGTTTAACATGTGAGGCTTATTTAGCACATGAGTTGCTTTAACTGCAGCGCCTATATGCTTTGCATATAGGCGCTCATGTGTTTAACACGTGAGACTTGAATAGTGGGAATTTTCTCCCTTTCCTATTTTTATGAGGGAACAATCACCAATAGCTACGAATTTCGATAGTGAGAATTAAATCACCCATTTCCCAATATTCTGCTCCTTCTCAGCATCTGTAATACCCTACAGATGTGGGATTCTAATTTGATATATATACCATGGAGTCAGAATAAATTAGAAAACAGTTTTCAATTACAACCACATAGGAAAACTGAAATTTAAAAAAAATGTATCAAGGGGATGGCCGGGTATTCCTGGTAATGCGTCTTCCACTGTCAAGATTAATGACACTAGCTGCAATTTCTTTTAATCTCACTTCAACCCTTTCATATGTCTCCACATTTTAGCTTTTATACACCATACTTAGGCTAGTTGGTTTTCTTCCTTCCCTACCATTCGGCACCAGTCTAAGGATTGGAAGAAGACTATCCAATAAGTGTAACTGGTGTACACTCCTAATACAAGAATCTCTAAACTCGAGAGAAGGTAAAGGGAAGAGACAATAGAACTATACAATTCAATTTCTTCATAACCTTGACCGTTCTCGGACTGAAATAAATTTCTTCGAGCTCGTATATAACTTTACGAGATGGCCTTTCCAAGAAATATGGATATTCGTAGTGATACGAAGTGTTCTAAAGAATGCAAAGGGGAAATAAGAGCAGCAGGGATATATACGACTTTGTCGTGAATCATGACACTCCAAAGCCAAATGCTAACAAGGTTTGGTCAACTTGGTATACGAGTTTTAGCTTAGAGTCAGTCATGGTCGCAAACCAGAGAGAAAAGAAAAAATCAGCGTGCACTCTATCAAGATTAGATCGATTGATTAATTTATCTAATGATGTCTCCCACTATTTCTTCGAATTCTCTTTTAAATCTAGAAAGGAGAACTAGTTGAGATCATATATACCTTACACGTTCGCTAACCATTCAGCCAGGCCAGTGTTGGTACTCCGAAGGAGGTCCCCCGTGCTTTTGCACGGACCTAATTTAATAACCTCATTTCCACAAAGACATAACCCCGTTAACACCTTTCTAGACACTTCATCGGTTAGCTAGTTGTGAAGTGAAAATTGTTGGAGATAGTGCCCTCAGAGTCAATTATTGGATCACAGGCACGTGATTGCAATGATTGAGGGAGGACCTATCCCGGTAGAACAGTCTTACTCGAGATGATAGTATGCTATCTGGTTTACCTTTATCATCGTGTACTGTTTCAGGTGACCTTACAGGTCGCTATTACACGTTGATAGAGCCCCTAGGATTCTTGCTTGACGACCAGCAGTATGATGGCGATCATATACGTGGGAGCTGGGGTCTATAAGCACATCCTTAAATGGTCCCTAGTCGTGGGAGTTTCGAGACTGGGCATCGATACTCCATTAGTAGACTAGTGTATACAGTCGAGACCCCGACGAGGGGCGGTGGCCGGTCTCACAAGCCACTGGTGTCAGTTGGTTTACCTAAGATGTATACAGGTGCTCATTAGGTTATGAGTACACCGGACAGGACTCGCCGGGAACCTGCTAGTTGGGATTATACCAGACGTCAGATAGCAGTTCCCAGGTGACATGTGTACAGGTTAGTTCATCGACCTGAGATCGTCATTTGTCTCGTGTGAGTTCCCACTGTGCTTTGATTACTACCCTACCACGGCTCAAAGGAGTCGTGCAAACAGGTTTTAGTTGGGTACAGTCCCGAGCCACAAGGAGGCAGTGAGCGGATCTGCAGGGGTTCGTCTCTCCCGGTATTGGGGGTGAGGTCGCGCTGTGTCTAGGAGAGCCATTACACAAAGCCCTCGGCCGAGGCAGGAGATTTACTGGTAGGTATTCCAGTAGTATCTCAGGGTGTTCTGGGCTTCACTCCGACACGACTTGTACCGCCTTTGGGGGTCTGACTTTTACCAACCCCCTAGACCCGCCATGCGATTCTCATAGACGAACGGACCGGACTGTACGGATATTGTCACTGACAGGCTCAGTAGGGTGTCAGGATGAGTTCGCTCATCGACGTCCCTTTTGGTCAATAGCTGGTGGCCCGTTACGTATTGGCTTATACCTCTGACGTGCTAGTGGTTAAATCCACAGCCATAGTATTGACGAGTCTTTAGAGTCCACCACACTTTCAGTTACTCAAGCTTTCGGGCGAAACGCTGTAAAGGCCATATGGAGATATGGCAGGGTCCGATCAGATACGTGCGGTATTGCACGGATCAGGATCGGACAGTTTGTACTTGTGGCCGTATGGATATATGGCAAGGTTCGATCAGATTCGTGCGGTATTGCACGGATCAGGATCGAACGGATATTACTAGCCGGCTTTGGTTTAAGCCGGATCCTAGTATAGTACAGTGTAGATTTTGTCTCATTGCATTTGTATCCGGAAGGAATACAGATGCGGGTGTGTATGCACAGTATCGGGGTTTTCCTGTAATTTATTACGGGACCAGTTTTCTGGAGTTGCCAGTTTGCATTCCGTTCCGGCCGGTTTTCCTTTGTTCTTTCCCGGCCGGACTTTTCCGATGGAGGGGGTTATTTGCAATTGTGCAAATAACATTTGTGGAGGGGGTTTTCTTGCAAAAGTATTCATTATGATAGAATAAGCATCCTTGCTTTTTCATGATGAATTTTGCATTAATGAGATTTGAAAGGGTATGGTGTGAATTAAGCATGGTTGATGTTTGTTTGTGGTCACCTCTTGATTTATCCTACACTCACCTCCCTTCATGATTTGCTTTTCCCTCCACCATTTCCTAGCTTGGAGGGCCGGCCACATTTGAGAGAGGATGAGAGAAATTTCCATTTTTGGTGTGACACAAATTTCTTCATCTCATTCTTCTAGTTTTGGAAAAATGAAAGCACCATTTTTCCTTAACCTTATTCCTCCATCAAGGCAACTACAAACCCCAAATGAGACAAGCATCATCTACACTACATTCTACAGCAAATCTTGGGCATGTCGACTTGCCGGCTTCATGCCCGAGTTGCCTCGGAATTGAGGCGGGAGCCCGTAAAAGACGCAGGCGATGTGGTGCCCTTCCGGCGAGGAGGCGAGGATATGGAGACTAGACTTTCCGCGGGAGATCGGGACGATGACGAGAAGACCGGAGGACTCGGATCACTCGGTATATCTCTTACCCTTTCTCTTGATAGCTAGTATCGGTTAATGGTTACGATCCGGGTGTATTGTCCGCGGTAGCGCCAGTTTGATAGCTAAGAAAATTTTGATTCCGTATTTTGGCCTCGGATAGACGGCCGGGGCGCTGCCGTGGCGCAACAAAAATCTCCCGAAAGTAATTCCTACTCCTCGGGACCCAACTATTGTTGTGTGGTAACCTTGACGAAATCTGACCAAAATTACCACATTCCAGAAGGTATGCGCAAACTTGGCAAGTTTCCCTTATATTTGAAACGCTCGATATGGTTTTCACCCCAAGCAGCTTATGACCTTAACTAGGTCAACAAATCATAGGTCGCAAGTCAAGTTCAACCCGTTATTATCTTGATTACCTTAGAACCACCCATACGACCTTTAACTTGGTCAAAAAAATCGTATGATTGTCCTAATTAATCGTATCATATGCTACAAACAAGCAAATACTTAGCTATTGTACATTATGCCTTAACTAGGTTAACAAACGTAACACAAATATTATGTATTACTCGTACGAAATGACGGAGGGCTACGACTGGTTTTCGGTGAAAAACCTTTAACATAATGAACTTGATATCGTTGAATAAACTTGAGTGGCTTTGACAAGGAGTGGTTTAGGCTCTGCTTTTAAAACAAGTTCTTTTGAAGAAAACCAAGTGGTTTACAGTAGTATAAACTTTTACTTAAGAGCGAACTCCCTGTAAAGGTATCAAGGCTCTTTCTTCATCGAGTAAGGTGCAATATATTCCTAACCGAATATCTCTATGCAAAGTAGAAGAATACGGCTACAAACTATTTTGAAAAAAATTGGTTCCTCCAACATTAGTTTGGGTTTATATCTTTTCATTAAACATATAATGCAGTCCTATCATTTAAGTTTCTAGAAACAATAGAAACAACCAAAATAACATGCTTTTATATGACATCCGCATTCGCCATGGGGCCTCGGGTCTTCACTGTAAAGTTACTTAATTTACAGTAAGACGGAGGCAGGGCTAGCCAGAGCCCCGCCTCCTCTTGGTTGGCGCCAAGCACGGATGCAAAATATATAGAAGCATCTAAAATATATATATCAATTATTTCAGGCATGCGATAAACAATATGGAATAGCAGATAAATTAGGAGCCTCACGTTTCATTGGAGCCGCAAATGAAACGCAACGTTCCTGGGTTGTGTGGATAGCCCGTACAACATCGAATCAAGACCTTTATGAGCGCGGCTAGCTAAAAGTTCTTAGTGCCCTTGCAACTGCCACCATGGCCAATGTAGAATCGAAAAAAAATTACGGGGAGCACCAGAAACTAATCCCTAGCAATCGATCCAAACACTAAATTAGAAAAAAAGCATGCAAGATTTAGGGATTATAACATTTGATACGTGTCCACCAAATCGTAGAAGACCCCTCCATGCCCCTCGTAGGCCGTCGGGAACAAGCTTGAAAGGCGCTTGTCGAAGAATCCATTCGAGAGAACCGATCCAAACTCCAGCTTCACCTAGTGAAGCAGCCGATGCTCCAAACTAGCTAGAAATGGAGAATGGGGATATAGGAATTTTCCACTGTCATTTTCTCTCTAATACAAAACTCAAGAGAGCAATTGAAGAAGGAGGAGGAGGAGGATGAAGAAGTTGCCATAACGAAATTTAGTCAAGTGTTGTGTGTGAAGGAGAGAATAAAAGAATGGCTTCATAATTTTTCAACCATTAAATAATATCACAACAATTTTCCTTTAAACAAATGAAACCCATCCTTCTCTACATGTCCGTAACCATACCCAAAGCCACCTCACCCTCCACCTCATTTCCTTGAATATTCAAAAATGAGGCGTCCTCCTTCTAGAAGGTATTCCATATAACTATAGAATACAAACCGATATATGTATCAAAATACATATACGTGTATTCGTATAAAAATACGAATAGTCAAGAGAGAGAAAATGAATAGTGAACAATAATACTAGAATATATATTAAATATATATTTATATATATTATTAAATCAAAACTTGATTTAATAATCCGGCTTAATTCTAAGCCGGCTAGTATTATCAGCCGTCTGATTAAAGTCCTTGTAGCTTGTACACGTATTTAATCAGACCCCTAAATATATCAACATACGTCATCTACGTCATATCGCCTGAACCAAGTAAACCTTCTATGTGGGATTCTAAAAACTCAACAATACGCTGGCAGTGACTTACTGGATAAATCTATAACCACAAGCATGTAAGGGAACTAGCTTTACGTAATGGCTACCCAAATATATACCGAAAGGGAGGTCGACAATCAACTCCATTCGTACCCTACTTAGCCTAAATATGACAATCACCGTACAGTCCGGTTTCTTCGTCTAAGAGTATCGCATACCGGGTCTGGGGGGTGGATAACATCAAACCCTGAATAACCCGATAAGCCATGTCAGAGTCAATCCATCACAAACCGAGAAATTACTGAACTCATATCAGTGAATCTCATCCACTGTGGCCACGAATTTAGGATGATGGTTGTTAGCGCCAAAATTTTTGGCTCAAACTTTGCTTTTTCCTTTTATAAAAATAGAGGGCAGTGCCTCACGTGCAAAGCAGTGAGCACTCACGTGTAAAACATACGAGTATCTGCTGCAGATAGGATTAAATCCTATAGCAGCGCCCACCTGTTAAACACGTGAGCACTCACATGCAAAGAATGTGAGTACCTGCTTCAGATAGGATTAAATCCTATGATAGCCTCCACGTGTTAAACACGTGAGCACCTACGTGTTAAAAACATGAGTCCCTTGTCTCATTCTTTTGGCCGCGCTCATATGCAAATCAGGTGAACTCCGCTACCATATATGTATATGGCAATGCTCACGTGATAGAGCTTGAGTGCACCAATGTAAAACACACTCATTTGATAGAATTAAATTCTATGTGATAGAATTAAATTCTATTTGGGAAATATTTTTCCTGATCTTTCTAATATGGAAAAATCTTTCTCTAACAGAGAATGTTTGGATTTAAAATCCAATAGTGATAAAATATCATCAATTAAACCATCTGATAGAATTAAATTCTATATGGGAAAATATTTCTCTAATCTTTCTAAACTAGAAAGATCTAATCTGTTAAATAAAGAACTCTTGGATTAAAAATTCAATGGTGATTAAAAAGCACCGTTTAAATTAAAAGGTATAATTAAATTCTATGCATGGAAAATTATTTCCTTAATCTTGTTAAAAACAAGAAAATATATTCTGTTAAACAGAAAATCAATGGATTAAAAATCCAACAGTGAATAAAATTCCCCGAATAATCTTTGAGACCAATTAAATTAATTAATATCCCTCAATAAGAGATTTTCTTAAAATTGATCAACAGTTTACAATCCCTATATAAAGGACTTAAGACTTCAAGTCTCCGAAGGGAGACGTGCATTTAGTGAGACCCCACATAAGCTTTAGCAGTTACAACCGAGAATTCAATTCTCTTGCTGAAGAAATTTTTTTGCTCCTCTCAAAACCCTAGGAAAAGAAAATAGCGATTAAAAAAATATCTCTTTTGCCTAACATATAAAATACAAGGGTTTAACCCTCTAAAAGAACTTAGTTTTTTCTTTGGATCTGAGTTCGCAAAGCAAATCTCCTATAAGTTGAGAATTTAATTTTCATCGGGATGATTTTGTTTTTCAGACTCAAGATCTAAGAGAAAGACTAGGTATGAGAAAAGAAATAAAAAGAAGAGAAGAGATGGAAGTTATATCCCAGGAATTTAATTCCTGAAATAGGGTTTAACCCTATATGAAGAAATAAGTTCTTACAAAAAACAAAAGAACAGAAGAAGTTAGTTCTCAAAAAAGAAAATCTGATCACCAGATCCTCAAAACAATGATCTCGGTGATCATTAATAGTCAAAATGTCATTAATAGAAGTTTAACTTCGATAAAAAATATATATATATACAGAAAGTAAATCTCAAAAGGGCTCAGCGCCTCACGTGTTTCACACGTGAGCACCTGAAAAGAAAACTTAGCGCCTCACGTGAAACACACGTGAGCGCCAGAAAGCAAAAAAGATCAGTGCTTAGCACTATTGCAGTATCGCACGTGATAGCACATGAGCATTCAGAAACTCAGCGCCTCATGTGAAACACATGTGAGCATTAAGAAACCCTGCGCCTCACATGGCAACACATGAGTGTTGAACAAACGTGCTTAGTACTATATATATAGTCAAAATATTAAGTACTTAGCACTGCTGCATGAGGGAAAAGGCCAGGACTGAGCCCAAATTGGCTAAGTCTCTGAAACTTCTTTATAGCTAAACCCATATACTCTGTTGATGGATCTTAACAAAATTTAATTATCTCCAAACATACTTCTAAGTTGATGTTAGTCTCAAACAAGACTAACGTATCCTTAGTTAAAATAAACCGAGCCAAAATACTCATATATTTAAGTTGATCTTAATCTAAAATCAGATTAATGGTCCTTAAATAAAATAAAATATTCTTTGAACTGACGGAACATACAACTTAAGTTCGAACACCTAATCTAAAATATACGTATTTAGACTAATCCGCGTCCTACGGGCGATGACATAAAATAGTCTCCATATACAATCCACGGGAAACTATAATAAACAGAATACAACATGACACGAAGTGAACTACTGGAGCAGGAGAAAGTGGTTATCGCAGCGCGATAACGTAATTAACTGCAAAGGCTTGCGCATGTAGGGAAGAGCGTCTCCACAATCAACGACCCCTCACAAACGAGGGGGGATCTGATTAAGTCTGCTACATCGTTCGCATCAATCCAAACCTCCGATATACCGTGCCATAAATCAACCTGGCATCTATTTTCGACATATGCCCCGAAATTCAAGCAAGACGACCCATCCCGGTTCGTTTCTATTTTCGGCGGTAAACAGATTCTAGCATGCCCGGTGGGACCTCTTCCACTTTCTACTCCACATTTCATGTGCCATGTTTCGCGGACAAAATTGTGGTTCGCTATTTGTTGGTTGCCTTTAGATTCGGATACTAAAACTTGGTGTCTGGCTTCTGTGCAGAATCTATGGCTTCTCGCTGCACTTCTTGCAACAACAAATACCTCTCCACCCCAGCTGGAGGGGTAGCTTACGGGCCTAACGCGATCTCCATCTTCTCAATACCGGTGGGAAAGGTTACTCAAGCCACTACTGGGTTGTTCTTGGGGACCATGCTCCCACCTGTAAGCTTTGGCGCCACAACGCCACAAGAAGAAACTCCCAAAAGGTCGGTCTTTGATCGGCTGGCAACTGTGGTGGCTCCTATCAGCAAGCCGTCCAAATCTGATGTCTTGGCCATTAACAGGATAGGAAACAAATTGAGCGGGCTCGTAAAGAGGCCCATGATACTAGAGGAAGCTGCCCCAAAATGGCTAGCCCTCCCTACTCCTACTACGGGTGAAGCCGGTAAAAGTGTTTCCCCTCTAAGACGGTCGGTCTTCGAAAGATTGGTAAACTCTGCTCCAACTCCAATAAGAACATTGGTCTTTCACAGGCTGACGCCAAGTGAAGCCCCCTAGCAACGCCGGGGGTATGATGAAAGCGCCTCTAATAAGGAGGCAGTTCCTGCTGCAAGGCATGCTCCATATCGCTACTGGCGCTGAGTGAGAGAAGCAGGGGGAAACTCCCCCTCTGGGCTCATCTCATCAATTCCTGTGGTGGATATCGATACTGCTTTTCCAACTGGGAATGGTTTCGACCTGTTTAGGAAGGTGCGTAAGAACTCTCCCATGGCAATACTGAAAAAATCACTTCCGCCGGCAGAAGCCTCAGCACAGAAGCGGCCGGAGCAACCATGCCAACGGCTCTCCTTGCAGATACATAGAGTCTGGCGAAAAGTCTAAGACTCCGTGCCTGACGAAAGCTACTCTCATCGACCCAAGAAATCTAAGAGCCAACAAGAAAAAAATTGTTCCTCCGCCATACAACGAGGGAGTTCCCCTAAACAGGCACCTGTCATAGAGGCTCCTTCAGCTCCAACCTCTAATAAAATAATGAGTCCAGAGAAAACTCTACCGCCAGTGGCAAAATCTAATGGCGAAGGATCTAAACGTCCTATGTTTCGGGGCATAACCGTACATATGATTTACATGGCCAACGGGAAAGAAGAGAGTTGTGCTTCAGTGAGTCACCGACCGCAAAATCGGTCGTTGACAAAGTCTTAGAAGCAACAGCAAAAGCTCCAAGAAATGCTGACCAATATGGCAGCACTCACCGGAACAAAAGAAATTCCGGACAAAGAAGTCAAACAACGCCAAGAGAAAAAGACCGATACAGAGTTCTTGCGATGAGTGCAAGAGAAAAGATAAAGAAGCTGTGGAGTAAGCTGCTAACATAAAGCAGATGGCTCTGCTATTCCAAGATATGGTTGGAATAATGATCCAACCAGAATCACCGGTTGAAAATCCTCCATTGGTAATCGAAGATGACATAGGAGAAATATCATATCCACGCTAGGCCTTATCGGCAGCCAAGGAGGAAACAATCTCTAAGGCGGCATTGGACGATTATACTGCTCAGCAAATTAGAGCTCAGTAGGCCAATGAAGCAGCCAACCAACTTGTCAAAACCGGGCGACCCTATCCGACATGGTATGAGCAAATCAAGTACCCGCGGGATATACGATCCTGAAGTCCCATGTTTACAAAGGAATGGATAACCCCCACCAGCATGTCGCAGAATTTAGAGCTCTATGTGGCAATACTGGAGACAACGATAAATTGTCGCTTCGCCAACTCGTCAGAAGCTTGTCAGTGATAGCTTTCAAATGGTACTCGGAGCTCCTGAATGACTCAATGAAAACATTCTTTAAAATGGAGTTATTTTTACTCAACGGTTCGCCAGCACAAGTGAACACACTCCGATCATGACCCTGATCAGTGGTAGGGTAAATCCAGGAGAAACTTAGGTCCAATACCCAATCCGGTGGCGGAATTTATAATCTAAATGCGAACAACGCATTGAAGAGCCTCCAGCCGTGGTCATGTGATCGCACGCTTTTGGCGTGTCGCGTATTCAAAATTCTAAAGTTAACCGCGATCAAGGACGGTGTCGCTTTGCAGCTAGCCAGTTGAGCACGGGTCGATCCGTAGGGAGATGGTTGTATGTCCGTTCGTATTTTAGACGAGCCAATAAAGAATGTATATGCGTTTGTTCAAAACTACCTTAAGTGTTTGTATGTATATTCAAGTAAGCTTGTTAAGGTTAAGGTCGGTTAGTAGAGTTAGGATAAGTTTTGTGCTTATCTTCTGCCATTTTTAAAACGATGTTGGGATAATCGAAAGTAGCGGGGATTAGGAGGACATAAGAATGGAATTTGCGAGTTTAAGCGAGCTTTCCAACGCTAAATCCATTCCAAGTGCCCCTTGTCCGTCCGCTAAATATGCTTATTTCCAACCCTCGGCGAAACACCCGCAACCATGTATCCAATTAAGTCACAACTACATGTCACGTTGTAGTGCGCTTAAAGGACTTCTCGACTTAGGTTGCGTCTATATGTTACGTATAGCGCGCCTAAGTGAGGGGGTTGCATTTATTTGGTCGGAGTTCGTTTCAAGATGTTTGGCGAAGAGAAGCACAAGGGATTTTTCCGTCCCTCATACCACCTTCCTTAGCCTTAACAAGTGTGGAATTATTCACACATGGTAAATGAAAATAAAACAAAACAAGAAGGAAGAAAAGAGAGAAAAGGAAAACACGGTTTTATAAATGGTGCAAGCTAACTCTTGGGTCCTCACCTTAGCAAGGAACTCCATCGAGTATCATCGCTTGAAAATAATACGGAAAAGAGAAGAGAAGGAAAATAACACAAGTAAAGAAATAACAACAACTACTTAACAACAATAAATAAAATTACAATACAAGATAATAAAATTACAAGAAAAGAAATAAAAGAGACATGATAATAAAAACCCTCATCTTCATTGATCTTCCACTCAAAAAGCTCTCACTACAATTTTCATGGAGGAAACAATGAAGAAGAAGAAGAATCTACACTAAACTACACTAAAACCTAACCAGGAGAAGCATGAAAAGAAGACCTTTGGCTTGGCACAAAACTGGGCAAATTATAGGTTGAGTGCTGAAACCCTAGGGCAAGATTCTGAGCCTAAATCAAATATCCAAACTACCCCCAAAATCCGAGTTGACACTGAGTCAACTCGGCCGCGGATCCGCCGCATAACTAGCCAATTGGCTGCGGTTCCGCGGCCATGTGGGGGAATCAGGATGTCGTTTTTCTCATGGTTTCTTGTGTTACTCTCCTCTGTTGTTTTACATGTTTCAAATTGCAAATTGCTTCCACACTTTCTTCAGATCTGTAGGGTGTTTTTCGTCACCCCATTGAGATGGGAATACGCGCGCGCTTGTCAGGCGTACTACAGATTCCCCCTGCCTAGGGTAGGCCGGGTTTTATTGATTGTGAGGATCCGAATCTCCGGCAGCCGTGGACTAAGCTGCCGTTAATTACCCCTTGCCTTTGGGGCGAGAGAACCTCCGATTAACGGGTTAAACTGGTCATGCGAACTCAATGTGCAGTGTACGTGTATGTTGTTTTGGAGGGGGTTTGGATATATCAGGAGCCACGCAGAGTTTTTACGGGGGTCCTGCTACCCGGATAGCGGGCTGGGGGTCAAGGGGGCTAGCAGGCCCTTGCGGGGTGCGGGGCAGCGTCCCGGCCTAAAATTTTTTTTAGGGGGACAGTGTTATGGAGTGTGTGTGTATCTGTACATATATATACATGTACACATATATAAAAAAAAGGGAAAAAGCACCCAAAGGACGCGTGGGGTCAGCACCTTGAGCGCTGTGCGCTTAGGTGCTGTGCACTTAGGCGCTAGCACGCCACGTATCGGCATGTGGGCGCTTTGCGCTTGAGCGCTGGGCGCTTGAGCGCAGGCGCGCCACGTGTTGGCATGTGAGCGCTCTGTGCTTGAGCGCAGGGCGCTGGAGCGCTAGGCACTGGAACGCTAGCGCGCCACGTGTCGGCACGTGGGCGCTTTGCGCTCGAGCGCCGGGCGCTCGAGCGCTGGCGCGCCACGTATCGACACATGGGCACATTGCGCTTTAGCGCTGGGCGCTTGAGTGTTAAACGCTCGAGCGCTAGCGCGCCACGTTTCGGCACTTGGGCGCTTGGCGCTTGAGCGCTGGGCGCTCGAGTGCGAGCGCGCCACGTGTCGGCACGTAGGCGCTTGGCGCTTGAGCGCTTGGGCGCCAGCGAGAAAAGAGGCTTTTAGCCCTAGAAATTCTCGAAAGAGAAATTAGGGTGGAGTTAAAACTCCTAAGCTGTTTTGAAGCTGATGAAGGGCTTTTCCCTTTGAGCCCTAGTTCTTCCCCAAAGTGGGGTTTCTGGAGATAGGTTTCCTTCATCCTCCTCTGTTGGCAGGATCTTGAAGATCAAGAGATGTGAGATGTTAAAAATCTCTTCTTTTTGAGATCTAATGGAAGATCTGAGTTCCCCTTTATAGGTTTTATGGTGAAACACTATTTAGTTTTATAAAATGAAGAGAGAAACTCTCGATTTAATTCAAAAGAAAGAAGAAGGTTTTAGAACCTTGAGGAAGGAGAAAAATCTCAGATCTAAAATTTTTTTTGGAGAGAGAAAAGTTATGAGATATTTTCATTATCCTTGCCTTTATAAGCTATACACTTTACACATAGCCCCTTGGGCTTCAGAAAATGGCATTTTTCCTATCCCATGGCTCATGTGCCATTTCTTTTTGCACATAAGCCATGGGCTTTACAAAAATCTGGCTTTATGCCTATTTTTCTTACATTTATCCATAAAATAAAATAAAAGAAATTTATCAAAATTATTTATTACAAAATTTTTATCTTGGCATGGGGGGGCCGGCCGCTTAATGTTCGGGCTCGACCCGGGCATGGACCTACTGGATTTGGGCTTGGGCCCACTTGGCATGGGGTTGACTTTGATTTTGACTTGGTCAACCGGGGTGTAAATTTTTACCCCAATCAATTGCCCCCAATCAATAAATGCACACCACATACGTGGGTCGTGTGCATGAAATTGATGGATCTTCTTTTACTTGGAGGCGACCTGATTTGGTTCCCGCTTTTTGGGAAGCTGGCACTGCTCTTTTTACGACATGGACGGTCGTTGCTTGACATGTCTCCGAGACGGAGTGTCCGTGATAGACGTTTCCCTGGCCCGGAGTGATCTGGTTCCCGCTTTATAGGAATCCTGCGCTGCCCTTTTTAAGACATGGACGGTCAATGCTGCCCTTTTTGCGACTTGGAATGTCGATGCTGCCCTTTTAGCGACGTGGACGGTCGATGCTGCCCTTTTTGCGACTTGGACGGTCGATACTGCCCTTTTTGCGACTTGGACGGTCGGTGCTGCCCTTTTTGCGACGTGGACGGTCGATGCAGCCCTTTTTGCGACTTGGACGGTCGGTGCTGCCATTTTGCGACTTGGACGGTCGATGCTGCCTTTTTTGCGACGTGGACGGTCGATGCTGCCCTTTTTACGACTTGGACGGTCGGTCCTGCCATTTTAGCGACGTGGACGGTCGATACTGCCCTTTTTACGACTTGGACGGTCGGTGCTGCCATTTTAGCGACGTGGACGGTCGATGCTGCCCTTTTTGCGACTTGGACGGTCGATGCTGCGCTTTTTGCGACGTGGACGGTCGATACTGCCCTTTTTGCGACGTGGACGGTCGATGCTGCCCTTTTTGCGACTTGGACGGTCGGTGCTGCCATTTTAGCGACGTGGACGGTCGATACTGCCCTTTTTGCGATTTGGACGGTCGGTGCTGCCATTTTAGCGACGTGGACGGTCGATGCTGCCCTTTTTGCGACTTGGACGGTCGATGCTGCCCTTTTTGCGACATGGACGGTCGATGCTACCCTTTTTGCGACTTGGACGGTCGATGCTGCCCTTTTTGCTACGTGGACGGTCAATGCTGCCATTTTAGCGACGTGGACGGTCGATGCTGCCCTTTTTGCGACTTGGACGGTCGATGCTGCGCTTTTTGCGACGTGGACGGTCGATACTGCCCTTTTTGCGACGTGGACGATCGATGCTGCCCTTTTTGCGACTTGGACGGTCGGTGCTGCCATTTTAGCGACGTGGACGGTCGATGCTGCCCTTTTTGCGACTTGGACGGTCGATGCTACGCTTTTTGCGACGTGGACGGTCGATACTGCCCTTTTTGCGACGTGGACGGTCGATACTGCCCTTTTTGCGACTTGGACGGTCGGTGCTGCCATTTTAGCGACATGGACGGTCGATGCTGCCCTTTTTGCGATTTGGACGGTCGGTGCTGCCATTTTAGCGACGTGGACGGTCGATGCTGCCCTTTTTGCGATTTGGACAGTCGATGCTGCCCTTTTTGCGACATGGACGGTCGATGCTGCCCTTTTTGCGACTTGGACTGTCGATGCTGCCCTTTTTGCGACGTGGACGGTCGATACTGCCATTTTAGCGACGTGGACGGTCGATGCTACCATTTTAGCGACGTGGACGGTCGGTTCTGCCCTTTTTGCGACTTGGACGGTCGTTGCTGCCCTTTTAGCGACGTGGACGGTCGATGCTGCCATTTTAACGACGTGGACGGTCGATTCTGGATTTGACTTGTCCCGCTTCTTGCGGCATCAGGGATGAAGTTGACTTGTTTCCGAGGTGGAATTTGATTCTGCCAGGGAGGTCATTGGTTGTTTTGCTGACTTGATGTGATTTGGGTTGATATCAGCATCGCTACGCTGGAATATGGTACCAGGAGCGAATCATCATTTGTCATGACAGGATTTGGGGATTTTGGTTTTGGTTTGGCATCAGCATCGCTGCACTGGAATATGGTACCAGGAGCGAATCATCATCTGCCATGAGGAGATATCCTTCGTTCCCAGTTTAACGACTTAGCCGCGTAACTGGTGATTGTGGTGGGGCATGAGTATGACGAGAATTATTTGAGCCCGTGGATTGTATACGGCAGTCAATTTGGGGACTGGCCGTAGGGCTGGAGAATTTTGAGAAATTGGATTTTGGTTGGCGTCTGCATCGCTACACTGGAATATGGTACCAGGAGCGACTCATCATTCGCCGTTTGGGGACTTGGAATTTGGATCTTGTTTGGCATCAGCATTTCTGCACTGGAATAATGCCAGGAGCAACTCATCATTTGCCTTGGGAGGACTTGGGATTTGGGTTTTTGGTCGGCATCAGAACCGCTAACACTGAAGCGAAATGCCAGGAGCAACTCATCATTTGCCGTTGCCCGTTGGGGAACGATGGCTTAGGAGACAGGTTTGGGTCCCTATCACCTAAGGCTTTTCAATTTTATGAGCCGTGAGGGTCTCATAAAAGCATTTTCTCCCTACGAGTCGAGAGGATCTCGCAGGTGTATGTTCTCCTTAGGAATCGTTAGGATTCCTAAGTGTGTTGCTCCTTTGTGAGTCGTAAGGATCTCACGCAGGGGTTTTCTCCTCACAAGGTCGAGAGGACTTTGCGAGTGTATTTCATCTCTTTTCACGAGTTTGCGCCCTTTCGGGTTTTCACAAACTCGCCGGTAGCCCTCCTGTTTTTACTCACGGAGCCCTTTCGGGTTTTCATCCGTGCCCGTTTTGCTTGTGGACATACCTTTTTTTTCTTTTTTCTTTTTTCTTTTTTCTTTTTCCTTTATTTTCTTTATTTTCTTTTTTATTTCCCGCTGGTGGGACTTTAAAAGTAGTCTCACCGGCAGGATTTGGGAGAGATAGGGGTCATTTACGCCCATGAATTGTATACGGTTTTGCAGGATGTATGATCCAGACCGTAGGGCTAATGTGCTCAATTCTCTTGAGACTTGGAGCATTCACGTGTAGTATTTATTGAGATATCGGCCATTGATGGGTGGCATGGGCGTTTCTCCCTCGGCACTTATTAGTTGGTAGGATCCTCCGTCGAACACTTTCTCGATGACGTATGGTCCTTCCCAGTTTGGCTCGAATTTTCCCTTGGCATGTCGATTGGGGATGATCGGTCTTTTGAGGACCAACACTAATTCACCTTTCTTGAAAGCGCGGAGACGGGTTATCTTGTCATAGGCCCGTGACATTTGGGCTCGGTTTAGCTCTAGATTTTGCTGCACCGCGAGCCTCTTTTCTTCGAGGGCATTAAGCTCTTCAAGTCGAAGGAGCACGTTTTCCTCCTCCGTCAACTCGTGCTGAACGGCCATTCTTAAGCTTGGAACTTCGACTTCGAGAGGGAAGACCGCCTCCGCTCCGAAGAGCAATGACTATGGAGTGGACTGAGTTGGAGTACGGTGCGTGGTACGATATGCCCACAACGCCTCGTGAAGTTTGAGATTCCAGTTTCTCTTGTTGGCTGAAACATTTTTCCTCAGGAGCTTGCATAGAGTCTTATTGAAGGTTTCGGCTAGCCCATTAGCTCTTGGATTATAGATGGAGGAATATCTCCAGTCTATCTTGTGCTGTGTAGCGAACCTTGAGACATTTAAGCTCTTCTTGGTGTACCGAAGCGGTATAGAATATTATGCTGGAAGAATGTCAGAATATCTTTTGTCTTGACTTCTTTTAGCGGGACAGCTTCAGCCCATCTGGAGAAGTAGTCTGTCGCGGCCAGTATGAACCGGTGGCTTTTGGATGACGGAGGACCAATTGGGCCAACAATGTCGGTGCCCCAGACTTCAAAGGGCCACGACGCTACCGTAGGATGCAACAGATTGGGATGCTTGTGGATGAAATCACTATGGATTTGGCAGATCTGACATTTCTTTGCATGCTCTCCACAATCCCGTATCATGGTGGGCCAGTAATACCCAAGCCATTTGATTTGAAGTCGCATCTTGGGGCCAGATTGGTGAGCACCGCAAATACCCGAGTGAACATCTTTCATGACCTTTTGGGCTTCGACCTATGACAGACACCTGAGCCAGAGTTGGTCATATGACCTACGGTATAACGTGTCATTTAAAAACACGTATCGGAAAGCTCTTTTCTTCAGCTGAATCCTCGCAGATTTTTCTTCGGGCAGCTTGTCGTATTGGAGGTACTCTATGAAGGGTTTTCTCCAATCGGGTTCGTCTTGGATGATCGAAGCTTTTTCGGCAGGACTGCTCTTCTGTTCCGCACTTTCCTCTTCTCGTAGAGAGACTGGGGGTAGAATTTGCCGGCTCCTGACTGTCATCAGAATTTCGTCCATGTCAGGATCAGCCAGCTCCTTAGCTAAGCGAGAAAGTACGTCAGCCTTTCTGTTCAACGCTCTAGAGACTCTCATTAGTTCAATATGAGTGAACCGTTTCATGAGTTCCACTACTCGGCCTCTGTACCGAGCTAATTCGGGTTTGTATATCTTATAATCGCCGCTTACTTGGTTGACGACAAGCTAGGAGTCACCATAAACCCGTAGCCGAAGGATTTCCATTTCTATGGCGAGCTCCAAACCAGCTATCAGAGCTTCATACTCAGCTTCATTGTTTGTCCGAGGCTCAATGAGAGCGAAAGAACGCCGTAGGGTTCCCATTGATGGCGTGATGAACACCAATCCTATGCCCGCTTTTACCTCCGGGACGCTTGATCTGCCGGAGCTCCTTATTGATGAAGCCCCATCGAAGTACAGCTCCCAACATGGATCATCTTCCTCGAGGTGCAGCACTTGTTCGTCGGGTAACTCACAATTTAGCGGCGACCCTTCGGGTATGGGATGAGCAGCAAGAAAGTCTGCAAGAGCTTGCCCTTTTACTGCTTTTTAAGGAGTATAAACTATGTCAAACACAAGTAGCATAACAGCCCATCTTGCCATTCTGCCTTCTAGGCTCGCTCTGGTCATCAAGTGTTTGAGCGGGTCGACCTTGGAGATCAGCATAACCCGATGAGCGAGCAGATAGTGCCTCAACTTCTTCACAGTAAATATCAAAGCCAGGCATTGCTTTTCGATTGGGGAATAGTTATGTTCCGCCCCGACTAGAGTTCGACTGAGGTAGTAGAGGGCATTTTCTTTTCCCTCCTTGTTATTCTGGGCAAGGAGCGCACCGAGTGACTCATCTAGCGCGGCAGTGTAGAGAATCAGCGGTTTATTTGGAATGGAGGCGGCCAGCACTGGAGGGTGCAACAAGTATTGTTTGATGCTTTCGAACGCTGCTTGACATTCGGCATCCCAGATAAAAGGAGCTCCTTTTTTCATGAGCTTTGAGAAGGACCCACACCTTCCCGATAAATTTGAGATAAATCTCCGTATATAAGCAAGCTTGCCTTGAAAATATCTTAGCTGCGTCAAACTCTTCGGAGGGGGCATCTTCATGATGGCCTTTATCTTTTATGGGTCAACTTCGATCCCTCGATGCCGGACTATAAAACCCAGGAATTTTCCTGATGACACGCCAAAAGCGCATTTCAGAGGATTCATCTTCAGATCGTATTCCCTTAGTCTGGTGAGAACGGTCCTAAGATCTTGGATATGATCGGCCTTGGTTTTGGTCTTGACGACCAGATCATCAACATAACATTCGACGACTTTATGAATTAGTTCATCAAAGATATTGGTCATTGCCCTTTGGTACGTAGCACCTGCGTTCTTCAGTCCGAATGGCATCACCTTGTAGCAGTATATTCCGATCAGGGTTCGGAATGCTGTGTGCTTCTCATCCTCAGGCGACATTTTGATCTGATTATACCCAGACGAGCCATCCATAAAGGTGAACAGTTCGTAATTTGAGGTGTCATCGACCATCGTTTCTTTGACCGGTAGCGGGAAGTCGTCTTTAGGACATGCCTTGTTGAGGTCCCTGAAATCGACACAAACTCGGATCTGCCCATTTTTCTTCTTCACTAGGACTATGCATGCGATCCAGTCCGCATATTTCTCTTCCCTGATGAAGCCGGCATTGATGAACTTCTTGGTTTCCTCGATGACCTTTTCTTCTAGTTCCCTTCTCATTCTTCGAGGAGCTTGTTTGACTGACTTAGCATCAGGAGATATAGCCAGCTTATGCACGACCACTTCAGGGGAAAGTCCAGGAATTTCTTTATACGTCCACGCGAAGCAGTCGACGAACTCGTGCAGCAGGGCGATTATCTGCTCTTTCATTTCCTCCGACAAAAGTGAGCTGATGTAGGTCGACCTTGGATCATCGGGCGTTCCTAAGTCAATCTTGGTTAGCTCGTCAAAGGTTGCTTGTCCGCCATCTTCGAGCACTTGAGGAGCTTCTTCTGGCTCGGCTATCTCATCATCATCATTTGATCTTTCGCTGGCCTCACCAACATGGATCATGTAGCATGCTTTGGAATCAGGTTGAATGTAGCCTATGCCCCGTTTATCTGGAATTCGTCCATCGATGAGTGCTCGGACCTGGGGTGGATACCATAGCCCTTCGTAAAACTTTACTTCGGACTCCGTTTGATATAACCGGCATCCGCACTTCTTAAAGTATTCTCGCATCTCGGGCGCATAGTATCTGGGATTAAGGACGGCTCTTATGCCTCTCTCATATGGAAGGCACGCGACAGACAAATCGTCTGGGTGCACAATGGGGTTTGACCCATAAAACAGGATGCCTTTCTGTCCACTTTTCCTTCCGGGGACGTAGAAAGTTTTCAGCTGGTCCATGGTAGAGACTGACAACGCATCGACCTCTTTGCACATCTGCTCCGGTACCCTTGTGACGGCTAGGGACCCTTCTGCAATTTCGAAGGTCTCTCGTAGTTTCGCTTGTTGCATGGGGGTCCAATCTGCACCGCTGTTGCATGGCAGGTCCTCTTCTTCCGACTCTTCAGTGTCGCTGCCAAGATGAGGGCGGACTTTGCTGCTAAATGGGGCGTCAGTGACAGATTCGTCCGTATCGCTACCGAAATGATGGCGAGTTTTACGGAAGGACGAACTTCCAACGTCGGACTCATCAGTGTCGCTACCGAAACGCGGGCACACTTGGGCGTTTTTGCTTTTGAAAGTGACAGCCGGCTCGGATTTGCTTTTGAGTCTCGGGGCCGCTCTATCCTCGGTCAGTTGTGGCTTAGCATTTTGGTGGTTCATAAAGTACTGAGAATCTTCATATCGGACTTCATGCACACCGAACGGCTGGATGTCTCCGTCAATGCGTCTTTCTTCACCATTTTTAGTATACTTCATGCATTGATGGAGAGTTGACGGGACGATGCCGTAATCGTGGAGCCACGGCCGTCCCAAGAGAATCTTATAAGACGTGTCGGCGTCGATCACGTATATCTTAGCTTCAGTTTGCAGATCCCTGAATTTGATTGGCAGAGCTATGGACCCCAGAACTTGCTGGCAATTTTGGTTGAAGCCTTAAATGACAATCCTTTCCCTTGACAGGTGTCGGACGTTCATTGACAAACTCTTTAGCGTCCGCAAGTTCATGATGCTCACTGAAGACCCCGGATCAATCAATATGCGATTAATCCGATCTCCGTCGCTGTACCCGGTCACGTAAAGCGGCCGATTATGATCAGCCGTTCCCAGTAGCAAGTCTTCATCCTTAAACGTGACTGCGGCGACTTGCATGGTGTACTGAGCTTCTTTCATATTAATTTCCGCAAAGCGAGCCTGATACCGCTCGGGGTTTTATAGAGCGTGAATGAGAACATCTCTAAGCTCTTGAGATAGAACCAAGGCATCATAGATGCTAAGGAGAGACGGAAGCTTTCGGAGGTGAGCCAAGACATTATAGTCTACTGGGGAAGGACTCGAATCTTCATGAGCAAGTTCTCTGCCATCTTCTTCATTAGCAACTTGTTTTTCCTTCCCTTTTGGGGCGTTACCCTGATTTGGCGGTAGAGCCCTGCCGCTTCTGAGCTGGATTTGGTTGGCCTTTGTGGCGAGCTCCTCGTCCTTTTCGGGAAAACATAGCTCCTCCTCAGAGTCGCTGCCAAGATGGATGGCGTAGCAGGTCACTACTGGGATCTCTTCATTGGAGTCTTCTTCTAACTCCTCCAGAATTTCAGCCACTCGTACAGGGAGGAACTCCTTCAATTGAATCAGAGTTCTTTCCTTCTGTTCATATTCTTCGAGGGAATCGATATATTTTTGAATGGTCGATCTCCCTGCGGACTCCTTTTCATGCCGAGCTGCACTTTTCTTCTTCTTGAGCTTTTTGGATTTTGAGCCTGATGGAGCCGCATTGGCAGCTGGAATGGTAGGCTTCTTCTGCCCTTCCCATTCCGTCCTGGGCTCTTTCCGAAGTAGCTTCATCATCTTCTTCGTCTTATTAGATATGTGTGTACTCCACGGAGGCTGCGATGAATCCGTTTCATTTCTCAGGGCAGCGGGTTCGGCTGTCTGCTCCCAGAAGGCTTCAACTTCTACCTGTATAAAGTTGGTGGTTGCAACTTGATTGTTCACCAACACTTTTGGACAGCTCGATCTCTCCAGCCTTGTACTGCTTCTCGATCCAGTCCTTGAAAATATAGCAATCCTCGATCGCATGGCTCACTACTCGGTGGTATGGGCAATACAGGGAATTGTCGGTCATTTTTGCTTCTTGGGGTCTTTTCGACTCCGGCAATTGTAGGCCATTGTTCAAGGCATCTTTAAATATCTTGCGGACCTTGTCCCTTCTGAAAGAGTAAACCTTGTTCTTTTTCTCCTCTAGGGAAGGCCCATCTCCTCTTAGCAATGGCTTTCGAGACCGGTTGGTTTTGGATTCGCCCGCCCTTCGTTTTTCTTCATTGTCGGACGCATTGAAGACATTGGTACTGCTGGAACTCCCGCTTCTACGGTTGTCGTCCCGCTTGCTTTTCCATGTCTTGTCTCTCTGAGAGTCCAGCGGGGACTCTTGCTTCGAGCGTTCCAGCATTTGGACTTTCTTGGTTAGCTCCTGAAATGTTTTGAGGCCCGCTGTACACAAAAATGGGACCATCCAATTGCTGAGGTTCCCAATGAGAAGGCTGACGGTGTAAGTCCATATTGCGACCCCCGGTACTTACGGGGAGGCGGAAACGGTATAAAAAACGAATTTTTATCGCAAGAGGCAACATGGACTAAACTATGTCGGGATCGTTGTCTAAACTAAAACTAGTTAACAAGCTAAAGAGAGTTAGCTACTATGGAGGATGGTTATACCTAAACTTGAACTCCTTCTCTTCTTGTTGTTGTTCTTCTTTCTTGTTCTTTGTAGAAGCTTGAATGGTTCTCTTCTCGTCGCCTTCTTCTTGCCGAAGATAGATCCACCTTGAAGGTTCGACCTTTGGGCTCTTCCTCGATCTTTGAGTGAACTAGGGTTTCCGGCTTGCTAAACCTTCATCCTAGAATGAGTAGAGAGTGATTAGGGTTTGCTTTTCTATCTAAAGAGAATGATTCTCAACACATGAGAAGGTTTCTCTTTTCAAGAGGAAGAAGAAGATGAAATGAGGAGAGAGAGTGAGAATGATAGAATGAGCTCAATTATTTCTTTCTTGCAACCATATTGCAAAAGAAAATGAATTATCTAAATGATAATAATTGAAATAAGAATAGTTGATGGTTATTTTGGAATGACCACTATCATACCTCTTTTAATGAAGTGTAAGCATGAATCAAGGAAGACTTTCAAGGCATGAAAAGTGGTCAATGGTCAACAAGTCAACCAAGGTCAACAAGTCAACAAGAAAAACAACCATAACATAATTCTTATTTAATTACTATTATTAATAGATAATATACAAATCCATTAGGGTTTGGAAAATGATAACTGTCAACTGTGCATACGCACCCGATCCGAAACCCTAATGAAAAACCTCATTCTCCGCCTCAAGCAACTGTGCATACACACCTGCATTCTCGTTCCGAGGAACAAGAATACCAAGATATAAAAGCAACCCCCAAAACATATACCAGTATCTGGCTCAAACCAGAGCCTGCCAGTATAATCCGTCCGGACTCCAAACGTGCACAAGTGCGCGGATGAGAACGAACCCTGTCGCAAAACCATGCGACCTCTACTCTGTTTTGCCCAGAGGCGAATACCCTCTGTGTGGGACTCTAAAGACTCGACACTACGCTGGCAGTGGGTTTAACCACAGACCGCAAGCGGCACTAGCTGTGCGTAACGGTCCCCAGGTAGATGCCGACAAGAAGGCTGACGAGGTGAAACCCCATCTGAACTCCTACTGAGTCTGAATGTGACATTCTCCGTACAGTCCGGTCTGTTCGTCTGATACATCGCATGGCGGGCCTAGGGGGCGGTAAAACGTCAGTCCCCCAATAGCGGTACAAGTCGTGTCGGAGTGAAGCCCAAAACACCCTGAGATAACACTGGAAACCTACCAGTATATCTCGCTTGCCCTGGCCAGGGACTACTCGTGTAATGGCTCTCCTAGACACAGCGCGATGTCAACCCCCAATACCGGGAGAGACGAATCCTGTCTAACCGTCACTGCCTCCAAGTGCTTCGGGACTGCACCCAACCACCACCTGTTTGCACGACTCCTTTGAGCCGTGGTAGGGTAGTGATCAAAGTGCAGTGGGAACACACTCGAGGCGAAGTGTCAGTGTCAAGTCAGCGGACTAAGCTGTACTCATGTCACCTGGGAACTGATAACTGACGATAGGTATAATACCAACCTGTCAGTTCCCGACGAGTCCTGTCCAGTGTACTCGTAACCCAACGAGCACCCGTATACTATCTCCAGTACGACGTACTGATGGCTGTGGGACAGACCATCTCCCACACTGGGATGAGAAGCGCATACGCTAGTCTACTCCGGAGTATCGATGCCCTGTCTCGATAGTCCTACGACTAGGGACCTGTATAAGGATGTGCCTATAGATTACCCAGCCCCCACTAGTGTGACTGCCATCACAACGCTGGTAATCAAGCAAAGATCCTAAGGGCTCCACTAATGCGTATAAGTGATATACTGAAATAAACACAAGTACACATTGAAGTAGAAACAAACCAAGTAGCATACTACTATATTGAGCAAGATTGTTTATACAAGGTGAATATCCCAAGCTTCCATCAAGTAATATACAAACTAGTATGATACAGTAATGGCCTCTAGGGCATATACACTAACAATCTCCCACTTGCACTAAGGCCATGTACTGGCGTATCGAAGACCTATCATCTCGATCAGCCGCTCGAACTGAGTCTGGGGTAGGGCCTTGGTGAATGGATCTGCAGTGTTCTCTTCTGAAGCAACCCTCCGAACCTCGATCTCCTTGCGATCCACGATCTCCCTGATCAGGTGATACCGCCTCAAGATGTGCCTGGATCTCTGATGGGACCTGGGTTCCTTTGCTAAAGCTATAGCCCCGTTGTTGTCGCAATACAGAGGTACTGGGTCAACAATGGACGGAACCACCTGAAGTTCTTTTAAGAACTTCCTTATCCAGACAGCTTCTTTTGCGGCATCAGATGCAGCGATGTATTCCGCTTCCATAGTCGAGTCTGCAACGGTTTCCTGTTTGGAACTCTTCCAACACACCGCCCCTCCATTGAGGGTAAAGACAAAACCCGACATGGACTTGGAATCATCCTTGTCACTCTGGAAGCTGGAGTCAGCAAAGGCCTCAATCTGGAGGTCTTTTCCGCCATACACCAAGAACATCTCCTTAGTCCTCCTCAGGTACTTGAGAATGTTCTTTACCGCTATCCAATGTTTCTCCCCAGGGTTTGACTGATACCGGCTTACTACACTCAGTGCATAAGCTACATCCGGTCTGGTACACAACATCGCATACATTATAGAGCCTACCGCAGAAGCGTAGGGTATAATAGACATGCGATCCCTCTCCAAATCAGTCTTGGGAGACATCTCTTTAGAGAGGGTGATCCCGTGACAAGCCGGTAAGTTACCGCGCTTGGAATCTTCCATACTGAATCTTTTCAGTACGGTGTCGATGTACCTGGACTGTGAAAGTCCTAATATCCTCTTGGATCTATCACGATGGATCCGGATCCCCAGGATGTAAGAGGCATCACCCAGGTCTTTCATGGAGAACCTGTGTGACAAGAAACCCTTGACAGATTGTAGCATAGGAATGTCATTTCCTATTAAGAGAATGTCATCCACGTATAAAACAAGGAATACCACAGTTCTCGCTACAAATCTACTATAGATGCACGGTTCATCTGGATTTTTGATAAAGTCAAATTCCTTGACCGTCTCATCAAAACAGATGTTCCAACTCCGCGATGCCTGCTTTAGTCCATAAATGGACTTAAGCAACTTGCACACCTTTCCGCTGCTCCCACTCTGAATGAAACCCTCCGGCTGATCCATATAGACACACTCCTCTAAATTTCCATTTAGAAAAGCGGTTTTTACGTCCATCTGCCAAATCTCATAATCGTGGAAGGCAGCAATGGCAAGAAGGATCCGAATGGATTTCAGCATAGCCACTGGAGAAAAGGTTTCGTCGTAGTCCAAGCCAGGTCTTTGACGGAAACCCTTTGCTACAAGTCTAGCTTTATAGGTCTCAACCTGTCCATCTACACCAATCTTCCTTTTGAAGATCCACTTGCATCCTACGGGTTTTACCCCGTCTGGAGCAATGTCCAACGTCCATACTTTGTTGGTGTACATGGACTCCATTTCGGTCCGCATTGCATCCAGCCATTTTACCGAGTCAATGCTCTGAACGGCCTGCTGGAAGCTAGTAGGCTCATCATAGTCTATGATGCAATCCTCTCTATCCCCGTCTATGAGAAAACCGTAGTATCTCTCGGGCGGATGAGACTGCCTACTACTTCTGCGGAGCGGCATAGGAATGTCCTGTTCATTTGAACCCTCTGGTTCCATTAAGCTTTCAGTAATAGTCTGTGGTTCTGGAATTTCTTCCAGTTCTATTGCGCTCCCACTTACTTCTTTTTCTAAGAACTGATGTTCCAGAAAATGGGCATTACGAGAAACAAGGACTTTTTGCTCCTCTGCGTAATAGAAAAGATACCCCCTGGAGTTCTTTGGGTATCCCACAAACTTGCACAGTACTGAGCGTGCCTCGAGCTTGTCCGCATGCTGCTTTTTGACATAAGCTGGACATCCCCAAATCTTCAGGTACTGAAGATAGGGTTTCTTCCCACTCCATAACTCATATGGTGTGGTAGGCACAGTCTTAGTAGGAACTCGGTTCAATAGGTATGCAGCTGTTTCTAGCGCATACCCCCAGAATGATCGCGGTAACTCAGCGTTACTCATCATAGACCGTACCATATCCAATAGGGTGCGATTCCGTCTCTCCGATACACCGTTATGTTGCGGGGTGTATGGAGGAGTAAGCTGAGAGAGAATCCCATTCTCTTTTAAATAGTCCAGGAATTCGGCACTTAAGTATTCTCCACCTCGATCCGATCTTAGAATCTTAATACTTTTGCCGGTCTGTTTCTCTACTTCATTCTTATACTCCTGGAATTTTCCAAAGGCCTCGGACTTATGTTTCATTAAGAAGACATAACCGTACCTTGAGAAGTCATCCGTAAAAGTAATGAAGTAAGAATGTCCGCTTCGGGCATGTGTAGACATTGGACCGCACACGTCACTGTGTACGAGTCCCAAGAGCTCGCTCGCTCTTACTCCATGTCCAGTAAACGGAGTCTTTGTCATCTTTCCCTTGAGACAGGATTGACAAGTGGCATACGATTGATATTCGAACGCATTCAAATACCCTTCTGTATGTAACTTCGTCAACCTTCTCTCATTGATGTGACCCAATCTACAATGCCATAAGAAAGTCTGATTAATATCTGGTGACTTTCTTTTGTGTGTATTCTGGACATTGAAAATCTGTGGTTGGTTTAATACGTATATACCATTGCTCAATGTACCTGACCCAATCAGAACTTGATTAAGGTGAATGTTAACAACATTACTTACAAACGCAAATTCATAACCTTCTTTAGAAACCAAAGATACAGAAATGATATTACAAGTTGCGTTGGGTACAAAAAAGCAATTACGCAAAACCAAAACATGTCCATCTGACATTCCTAGGTGATAGTCCCCCACGGCTTTAGCATCCATGCTAGCTCCGTTCGCAACTCTGAGGGTCATGTCACCTTCCTTCAAAAACCTACGGTTTCTCAACGCCTGCAAAGAATTACAGATATGAGATCCTGATCCGGTATCCAATACCCAGGAAGTAGAGTTTATAGAAAGACAGTTTTCAATAACATACACACCTGAAGCTGAAGCCGCAACCTGCTTCAGTTCCTGTGTCCTGGCTTTCCAAGCCCTGCAATCTTTCTTCCAGTGTCCACTCTTGTGACAATAGAAGCATTCCTCTTTACCAACAAGCTTCCCCGCTATCTTTGTTGCCTTTTCCTTTCCCTTCGCACCCACTTTACTAACACCGCCTCTTGGTTTGGCGGGGGCTTTCTTCTTCTTTCCCTTGGCTTTCGCCTTGGACCTAGAAGAAGAAGATCCTCCTACAAACAAAGTGGATGTATCCCTACCCTTCTGTAGGGTGCCCTCTGCGCTCCTCAGCAGGTTGAGGAGTTCTGAAAGTTCAACTTCCTTTTCTTGCAAGTTGAAATTCAGTATGAACTGGGCGTAAGTGGATGGAAGGGACTGGAGAATTATATCCGTGTAAAGTTCACTATCCAACGTGGTCCCAAGTTCCGCGAGCTCCTCAGTGTAGCCAATCATCTTAAGCACGTGGTCCGCTACCGATGATCCGACGGCCAACTTTGTCGAAAATAACTTCTTCGACACTTCGTATCTTGCGATACGAGACTGCTCTCCATACAGTTCTTTTGTATGAAGAAATATGGATTCCAAATCCATATTCTCGTGCCTCCTCTGATGGTCATTGTCCATCGAGGCAAGTACGAGGCATCTGGCCTTCGCGCTGTCAATCTCCCAAGTCTTACGGATTTCCTTATCCGCGACGCTGGAGGTGGGACCTGGGACGGGGGGAGCTTTGGTGGTAAGAAGATACCCCAGCTTGTCGTAAGAGATTGCCAATTTGACATTCCTGAGCCAATCTTTGTAGTTTGGCCCTGTCAATATGTTTTTATCTAGAAGTAACTTAAGTCCAGTCATTTCGATTTGGTCGCTGCAGGGGGAGAGAAGAAACACTTAGCACGATGCTCTTGCAAGTTTAGAATGGTTTTTAATTTGTCTAAACAGGATGGCTCCCACTGTCTCTCGAATCCCTCCTCAAACCACAAAGGAAGAATTAGCCGGGATCAATCCCACCGTACAATACTTGCTTAACCGTTCAGCCAGGCCAGTGTCGGTACTTCGAGGGAGGTTTTCCAACGCTTTCGCGAAGTTCCTTAATTTAAGAACCTCTTTTCCCTGGGGGCGTAGCCCCGCTAACACCTTTCTAGGCACCTACTAGGTTTATAGCATTGATCGTTTAGTGAGAAATTTCCCGAGGAGTAGCATATACTCACAGTAGGATCGGGATCCAAATATCATCGCGTGACGAAAATGAAGGAATCCTACCATAATCATCACACTCCAAATGGTATGCAAATCTAGCAAGTTTCAGTACTTATGAAACTCCCGATGTGGATTTTTGCCCCATGCTCTTATGACCTTGGCGTGAGGTCAAAATGTCATAAGTCACATGTCAAGTTCTTCCCATCATTATCCCGGTTAATTTGAATCCACCCGTACCTACCCTTGACGTAGGCCAAAATGGTGGTACGACTGTCTCAAAACAACGCATTCTATCTATGCAACAGATAAATATCCGGCAGCTACCAATCACTATGCCTTGGCGTGAGGTCAAAATACATAGCTTGAATACTACCGTATATTTAACTGAAATGATGGAGGGCTACGAATGGTTTTGGCGAAACCGTGAACGTAGTGAACTTGATATAATCGATGGAACGAGATAGCTTTTAGAAGGAGTGGCTCAAGCTCCGCATTTAAAAGTTAGTTTTTGAAAAGAACCGAGTGGTTTTTCGAAAGTGTTCCATCGACTTAAACTTGGTTTATTATCTTGCATTAGTTCTTTTAATGCGTGATATTCTTGCATTAGTTCTTTTAATGCGTCCCATCATTTAATTCCTACCATTGCAGAAAACAACCAAAATATGACGTACGCTTATGCCATTCGCATTCGCCACGGGGTCCCGTCATCACTCGTTAGGTTACTTAACTAACGACAGAGCGGGGGCTGGGCTAGCGCGGCTGTAAAACATAAGCAACGCCTAAATAGAAAGCAATGATAGACATTACAGATCACAGATGAATACATTGGATATACTAGCAATCCGCATTCCTTTCGAGCCTGAAACGAAAAGCGGATAACACGGTCGCGGTGAATAGCAAATACCCCACCCAAGACCCCTACGGGTGCGGCAAACTACCCTCCATGTTCCCGGTAGTTTGTGCACCCCACCATGGGTCTATCCTAGGAGCAAAAACAGTAAAAAGAATTATACAATGACGGCTACAACCCCGACCCGGTTGTGCGGCCAAACAAATAATATAATTACATCAATTTACATTTACAATGAATGAAAGAAAAACAAAAGCTCATCTCACATCCACCCCGGCTATTCACCCGCGACAGTCCAACACATTCATATACACATTCCAGAACATTACAGATCATGTATAACCCCGACTAATCGACTTATAGCGATTAGCCGACGTTCAATACATGCAAACATCACAGATATAACCAACATAGCTAAAGTGCAGTGAAGTTCGGAAAAAAATACGGAATTATAGGACCCCAAAAGTGAATTTCAGTTCTGGAAAATCTGGGTACATATAATATATCTTAAAAATCCCAAAACCAACACAGAAGAACACTGCACGAAAAACGATGCAAAGATGACACCAACTTGCGGCGGTTCCGCGGCCAGATGAGTAGGTGAGGCCGCGGAAGCGCGGCGGTTTGGAGGAATCATGATATCGTTTTTCTTGTGTGTTCTTAGAAAACCCTGAGACGATTTTACAAGTATAAAGTTTTTCATTTTGAGCAGAAAAAATTTCAACAGAAAGTTAGGTTTTCGTTTTTCCGGTTTTGCGATTTTTCGGTTCCGAACTTCGTTACACTTCACTACCAAGCTAGTTTAAGTTTAGTTAGGCTCTGATACCAATGTAAGTCCATATTGCGACCCCCGGTACTTACGGGGAGGCGGAAACGGTATAAAAAACGAATTTTTATCGCAAGAGGCAACATGGACTAAACTATGTCGGGATCGTTGTCTAAACTAAAACTAGTTAACAAGCTAAAGAGAGTTAGCTACTATGGAGGATGGTTATACCTAAACTTGAACTCCTTCTCTTCTTGTTGTTGTTCTTCTTTCTTGTTCTTTGTAGAAGCTTGAATGGTTCTCTTCTCGTCGCCTTCTTCTTGCCGAAGATAGATCCACCTTGAAGGTTCGACCTTTGGGCTCTTCCTCGATCTTTGAGTGAACTAGGGTTTCCGGCTTGCTAAACCTTCATCCTAGAATGAGTAGAGAGTGATTAGGGTTTGCTTTTCTATCTAAAGAGAATGATTCTCAACACATGAGAAGGTTTCTCTTTTCAAGAGGAAGAAGAAGATGAAATGAGGAGAGAGAGTGAGAATGATAGAATGAGCTCAATTATTTCTTTCTTGCAACCATATTGCAAAAGAAAATGAATTATCTAAATGATAATAATTGAAATAAGAATAGTTGATGGTTATTTTGGAATGACCACTATCATACCTCTTTTAATGAAGTGTAAGCATGAATCAAGGAAGACTTTCAAGGCATGAAAAGTGGTCAATGGTCAACAAGTCAACCAAGGTCAACAAGTCAACAAGAAAAACAACCATAACATAATTCTTATTTAATTACTATTATTAATAGATAATATACAAATCCATTAGGGTTTGGAAAATGATAACTGTCAACTGTGCATACGCACCCGATCCGAAACCCTAATGAAAAACCTCATTCTCCGCCTCAAGCAACTGTGCATACACACCTGCATTCTCGTTCCGAGGAACAAGAATACCAAGATATAAAAGCAACCCCCAAAACATATACCAGTATCTGGCTCAAACCAGAGCCTGCCAGTATAATCCGTCCGGACTCCAAACGTGCACAAGTGCGCGGATGAGAACGAACCCTGTCGCAAAACCATGCGACCTCTACTCTGTTTTGCCCAGAGGCGAATACCCTCTGTGTGGGACTCTAAAGACTCGACACTACGCTGGCAGTGGGTTTAACCACAGACCGCAAGCGGCACTAGCTGTGCGTAACGGTCCCCAGGTAGATGCCGACAAGAAGGCTGACGAGGTGAAACCCCATCTGAACTCCTACTGAGTCTGAATGTGACATTCTCCGTACAGTCCGGTCTGTTCGTCTGATACATCGCATGGCGGGCCTAGGGGGCGGTAAAACGTCAGTCCCCCAATAGCGGTACAAGTCGTGTCGGAGTGAAGCCCAAAACACCCTGAGATAACACTGGAAACCTACCAGTATATCTCGCTTGCCCTGGCCAGGGACTACTCGTGTAATGGCTCTCCTAGACACAGCGCGATGTCAACCCCCAATACCGGGAGAGACGAATCCTGTCTAACCGTCACTGCCTCCAAGTGCTTCGGGACTGCACCCAACCACCACCTGTTTGCACGACTCCTTTGAGCCGTGGTAGGGTAGTGATCAAAGTGCAGTGGGAACACACTCGAGGCGAAGTGTCAGTGTCAAGTCAGCGGACTAAGCTGTACTCATGTCACCTGGGAACTGATAACTGACGATAGGTATAATACCAACCTGTCAGTTCCCGACGAGTCCTGTCCAGTGTACTCGTAACCCAACGAGCACCCGTATACTATCTCCAGTACGACGTACTGATGGCTGTGGGACAGACCATCTCCCACACTGGGATGAGAAGCGCATACGCTAGTCTACTCCGGAGTATCGATGCCCTGTCTCGATAGTCCTACGACTAGGGACCTGTATAAGGATGTGCCTATAGATTACCCAGCCCCCACTAGTGTGACTGCCATCACAACGCTGGTAATCAAGCAAAGATCCTAAGGGCTCCACTAATGCGTATAAGTGATATACTGAAATAAACACAAGTACACATTGAAGTAGAAACAAACCAAGTAGCATACTACTATATTGAGCAAGATTGTTTATACAAGGTGAATATCCCAAGCTTCCATCAAGTAATATACAAACTAGTATGATACAGTAATGGCCTCTAGGGCATATACACTAACAGATGGACTGGTCTTGCTCCAGCGGTGGTTCGCACTTGACCGTGAGATTACGCCATCGGGCGATAAAGTCGGTGTTGCTTTCATTCTTCCCCAGCTTGGTCCTCACAAGGTCGGAAATGGAGATTTTATCACCGACGCTCATGAACCTTTGCCGAAACAGAGACTCCATTTGGGCAAAGGTAATGACGGACCCGTCTGGTATACTCGCGTACCAGTCGAAGGCGACACCAGTCAGGCTGTTGACAAACTGACGAAGAAGGAGTGCGTCATTGCCCCCTGTATTCCCGCACGATGCTTTGAAGTGGGCGACATGCTGATTTGCATTCCCAGTTCCATCGAATCTTCCGAACTTAGGAATGACGTAGCTGCTCGGGAACTCGATCAGATCGTAGTGTGTGGGATACGGCTGCCCACTACTGCCAATTTCTTTCTGAGCTTCAGCTTCGGCCACCAATGTCTTAACTTTGCTGGTGACCAAATCCATTATCCGATCTTGTATTAGCGGGATAGTGCTATCTGGGGCCAAGGCGTCCCCAGAAGCGGAATGCGGCCGGCTTTCGTGCGGCTCGACCAGTCTTGGACCTAAAGGAACAGGCATTGGCTGCTTCGGATTGTCATCACCCGGCTGATGAGTAGCGACGTGTGCTTGATTGGGAGGCGTTCGAGCAATTTGAGCCATAAGCTGCATCACAACGTTCGTTAAGTCGTCAATTTTCGAATAGAGCTTGGCCATCTCTTTATCTTTGCTCCTGAGCTGTTTACGAAGCTCTTGAAGCAGCTCTTGCTCCGCAGTCATGGGGCAGAAAGTCGGCTCTTCCTCGCTGTCCGAGCTTGATTCTGCATGGACCAAGCGGTCTTTTTGCCTATCATCCTCATCGAGAAGGTTTTCTTCATCCAGCGGAGGTGGCTGTTCTTGGGCAGCGGCAACCACATTCAAGCCAAATTGGGTTTGGGATGTGGTGGCCCCATCCTTGCTTTTGCTGCGAAGGTTGTCGCTGGGGCGCCCGCCCGCCATGTAGACCATATGGATAATATATCCGTCTGTCTTTTTATCATCGGCGGCTGATTTCACAGATCGTTGTCTTGACCCCCTTGTTTCAGTAGCTGGCAGTCGATTGAAGGCGGCTGGCCTAACCAGGTTCTTGAATGGTGCTGGCGCTTCTTTTCTGGGTTTGCCCCGCTGCTTTCGTACGGCATAGAGCGCCTGATAGACTCTTGAAGAGACAGTTTCATACTTTTTATGTTGGGGCTGGGACACGTCTCTTTGTAGCGACGTTCGGACCGTTGTCTTCTTGATTCTGGCGGTCATAGCATTTTTCTGAACCCACTTCAGAGGTTCGAAGGAATTGCTAATTTTTACGGCCGACTCAGCCGTCGTCACGGAGTAACTCTGCTCTTGGAACTTCACAAGATTCCACTTGGCTGAAGTCCTGGCCCTCTTGTTGGCTCGATACCTGAGCCTCTTCTTCTTTAACTTTTCTGTTTTAAGCACTTGGCAGACTTTGGCTCTTCGGGAAGACGCCGTAGAACGGACGATGGAGGATTTTGGAGATACGATCGATTGTGCATTTGCTGGAGTCATCACCTGAGCTCGTCTGCAACATTTGATGCTGCCCCTTGTACCGGAAGTCTTGCCCCCAGCTGGAGCGCCAGAGAGTCGTTCAGACATCGTCTTAAGCTTCGGTTGTGGTGCCTTAGCGATCACAACATTCGGCCTCTTGCCCCTTGAGACCAGCTTGTCCACCTGTTTTGCCGGGATTTCTTCCAGATGAGCGCTTCCGGCAGGGTAGATGATGACGGGGCCAAACTGGCGGGGCAGTTCCTCCCACTGTCGACTGAGGCTTGCGGGGAGAACCACACGAGCATTGACCTTGACCACGTACGGGATCGGGGTCACGTTGGAAGCTGAATTCATCTTGGGAGACATTGTCGTCGAAAGTTGATTGCTGCACGAAAAAAAAATATCATTTCAGTGTAAGCAATCGACATGTATATTGATTGAGTTCGCATGAACGTTTAACCCAAAATATGGGAGGAGAGAAAAGTCCCACCGGGTATGCCAGAGTCTGTAGGGTGTTTTTCGTCACCCCATTGAGATGGGAATACGCGCGCGCTTGTCAGGCGTACTATAGATTCCCCCTGCCTAGGGTAGACCGGGGTTTATTGATTGTGAGGATTCGAATCTCCGGCAGCCGCGGACTAAGCTGTCGTTAATTACCCCTCACCTTTGGGGTAAGGGAACCTCCGATTAACGGGTTAAACTGGTCATGCGAACTCGATGTGCAGTGTACGTGTGTTTTTTTTTGAGGGGGACAGTGTTGTGGAGTGTGTGTGTATCTGTACATATATATACATGTATACATATATAATAAAAAAAGGAAAAAGCGCCCAAAGGACGCGTGGGGTCAGCGCCTTAAGCGCTGTACGCTTAGGTGCTGTGCGCTTAGGCGCTAGCGCGCCACGTGTCGGCATGTGGGCGCTTGGCGCTTGAGCGCTCTGCGCTTGAGCACAAGGCGCTGGAGCGCAGGCGCGCCGCGTATCGGCACGTGGGCGCTCTGCGCTTGAGCGCAGGGCGCTCGAGCGCGAGCGCGCCACGTGTTGGCACGTGGGCACTTTACGCTTGAGCGCCAGGCGCTCGAGCGCTAGCGCGCCACGTGTCGGCACGTGGACGCTTTGCGCTTAAGCACTGGGCACTTGAGCGTGAAGCGCTAGCGCGCCACGTGGGCGCTGGGTGCTTGAGCGTAAAGCGCTCGAGCGCTAGCGCGCCACGTGTCGGCACGTGGGCGCTTGGCGCTTGAGCGCTTGGGCGTCGGCGAGAAAAAGAGGATTTTAGCCCCAGAAATTCTCGAAAGAGAAATTAGGGTGGAGTGAAAACTCCTAAGCTGTTTTGAAGCTGATGAAGGGCTTCTCCCTTTGAGCCCTAGTTCTTCCCCAAAGTTGGGTTTCTGAAGATGGGTCTCCTTCTTCCTCCTCTGTTGGCAGGATCTTGAAGATCAAGAGATGTGAGATGTTAAAAATCTCTTCTTTTTGAGATCTAATGGAAGATCTGAGTTCCCCTTTATGGGTTTTGTGGTGAAAAAACTATTTAGTTTTATAAAATGAAGAGTAAAACTCTCGATTTAATTCAAAAGAAAGAAGAAGGTTTTAGAACCTTGAGGAAGGAGAAAGATCTCAGATCTAAACATTTTTTTGGAGAGAGAAATAGTTGTGAGATATTTTCATTATTCTTGCCTTTATAGGCTATACACTTTACACATAGCCCCTTGGGCTTCAAAAAATGGTATTTTACCTATCCCATGGCTCATGTGCCATTTCTTTTTGCACATAAGCCATGGGCTTTCCAAAAATCTTGCTTTATGCCTATTTTTCTTACATTTATCCATAAAATAAAATAAAAGAAATACAACAAAATTATTTATTACAAAATTTTTATCTTGGCATGGAGGGAGGCCGGTCGCTTCATGTTCGGGCTCGACCCGGGCATGGGCCCACTGGATCTAGGCTTGGGCCCACATGGCATGGGGTTGACTTTGATTTTGACTTGGTCAACTGGGGTGTAAATTTTTACCCCAACAAGATCTACAAATGTCTAAAATGGCTTCAAAAACAATTCTTTTGACCTAATCTCCCTCGAGCTCCGCGCACCCATTGAGTCTTGTGCTGCCCCTCTCGTACTCTGTGCTTGCCCGAGACACGAATAACCACTGTCATTTTTCTTTTCTCTGGAACTGGTACGCAGCACTGGACGGATACGGATGACCGGAACCCTGCTTTTATCCGTTGACAACAGATGTTCTGTATTTTGGCGTAACAGTGGAGAATTTTTTATCATTTGCGTTATTTTGGACTAGGAACCTGTAGCCTGTAAATATGTAGCAAACACGGATTAAAAGCACCTGTCTATAAAGAAACGAGCATAAGAATGGGCAGTATTAAATGCAATATTCTGGTATGAACAAATACCCCAAAACTTAACTTTTGTTCGTCCCGAGCAAAACCAATTATTCATAAAAAGTCCTAACCTCACTTTCGCACGGAACGCGATTGTACTAAGCTTGTGCAACAAGCGGTTAAACCTCTAGGTGTCCGTAGTAGGAGGAGTGTTGTCTCCCGAGGGTTTTCAGCGGATTACACCCACAAAATCCCGTCAAGCTAGTTTCACAAGTTAACTTCGATTCTACTCCTACAGTTTAGTATCTAGGTTAGAAATTCTATTATTCTAAGTTAGAAATATTCAACCCTTATGTTTCACGCCTCCTATTTATTCAACCCCAGATCCTATACATTTTACAGTTTAAAAAGATCTCGGTCTCTCCTGAGTTTTCCTTCTAAAGTGCAGTCTGAAATCAGGGATTTTTATCATATTTAAAGAAAACATAAGTCTTATTCTTTATTCCTATTTTTCCTCCAAACATCGATTGTATACCTCTACGTGTGTGTAAAATTTCACCTATACACTTAAGAATTCAAATCAAGCTATAGTACCCTTGCTTTAATACCCAATACTACTTCCTTTCATTAATAATGGACGGTGTTGCTCACATACCTTTCATGTGACTATTAATGCTTCTTGAGGCACTAACGGCCGATTACTGAATGTGTGAGCTTAAAGTGTAAATAGAAATTTCCAGGTCTTGACTTTATTCATTTATTTTTCTTTTCTTTATTTTTCTTTTTCAAGACCGGATATATCTTTCATTGATGTCTTTTGGTGTTTAGCTTTAAATACCGTTTTTTCTTTCATACTAGGTTTTCAGGCAAGAGTATTTCTAAGTATCCTCTACTATCCCAAGTTTCAAAGTGCGTGTATGTGCAGTCTGTAGGGTATATACTTTCTAAATTTGGACTCAAGAATATAAACTATTTTTCAGACTTATCTTTCGGTAAAGCTTCAATACTTTCCCTTCATCTTGACTTAACTCAAGAATTGAACTCAAGATTACCTATTTATCAATAAAACTGTAAGGACGTATAATTACCAAGGTTAAACAGAAAGAGGGTTATTTTTAGGGTTTTCAATTCTTAGGCCTAAGATTTAGTTATTTCTAACATATCAACTAAACTTTCGGAATAAGAATCTAAGTTACCCTATTAGCTAACTTGACGACAAAGTTTTTATATTTTTGGAAATTTTTTGATTTTTTGTGGGTTTTTAATAAGTATGCAAATGCAAAATATACATATGAATGCGAAGGTAGAAAGCTTACCGAGCACACCCCCAAACTTAAACTTGACAGTGCCCTCATTGTCAGGCTACACCAAGAGGGTCAAAATTGTCGGCGCTCCCCAAATTTTTTTTATACAAAATAAAAATATATACACAAAAAGGTTCTCCCCAAACTTATGTGAAACAGTGTTTCCACTGTTAAGCGTTGAATTTCAGGATTAGGGGGAAAGAGAACAGTTTCAAACTATACAAGGCCTTACACAGGCCAAAAGTGAGCACCAACCATTCAAAAATTTTATCGCTATAATGGCCGGGTAGATGAAAGAAGGCATAGAGAAAAGAGAAGAGAAATATGCGAGACCGTATGCAGATAGAAGCGGGATACGTTCTCGGTGGAGGAGAAGAATGGCGGAAGGGAAAAAGAAGTGGAATACAAACTTGAGGGTGGAAATGGAGTGAATAAATTAGTACAATCTATAATGATCGATGTGAAAAGATGGATTTTACTAATCTATCAATATGGAGAGAAATTGGGTCAAATCCCTCAAGATTCGTCAGAAAATATGGGTATACCGAACTTGGTAAACCATACAGTGGAAATGAAACTGATACGGTGTTTTGCATGGTCGGAACGATGGAAAGGATGCAATGAAGTGATTGAGGAAGGGTCAAAATTAACGGTTCAGGAGGGTGTACACAGTCAATGAAAGGGATAGGATGAATTAGAAAATCCGACCCATCAGGCAAAACTGGTTCATCCTCAAAAATATCCTCAATATTCTCCTCAAAATTCAGCTTATCCATGCAATTATCATTAATATCTAGACGCATATGAAGTTCGGGAAAAACAGTTAATGACTCAGGATGATGAATTGGAGAGAAAAACTCATCCAAATCTGCGGGTTCATCATCCAAAATATTCCCAGCGTCAATATCCTTAATCAAGTGAAAATCAATTTTCTCAGACACCTTATCAAAAGCATGGATTTCAATCAATTTTAGTTCTAAGATGGAGGTATAGAGGTTAAAAGGTTTGGGATTGGTTTCACTTGGCAAGGTCTCTTCACAATCGGGTAAATCAAACACTATAAAGTCGCACAACTCATTAAACATTCTATCTTCAATTGATAATTCATTTGGGACACATGATAGACAGTTAAAAACGGAGTTGTGGGATTCAATTTGGGACGGGTAGGTTTGATTTGGAAGGGGGTACCGCTCACTCTCTCTACTCAAATTCTCAGCCTGTCCTGCCGCCTCATCATACAGAGGAAAATGTGGAGCTAGTTGAAAACTAGCTACCGGGTCACTAGGTTCTATGAGGGCGGCTATAGACGCATTCAAATCCATCATCTGTTGGTATGACGCTTCCCGGAAGTCTTCCAACGACTGTTCTAGACTAGACATGGATTGTGAAGGGGTTTCAGTAAAACATTCAAAGTTGTTTGGATACTGAAAACTCCTAAAAGGCTGTTCAGAAGTAATGTCTAAGGAAGGTGCAAAAATCGGGTAGGACTGGTAGGAATTGAATGGCTGGACAGGAGTAGGATCAACATTTGGATAAGAAGGTGAATGGAATTGTTGATCCCAAGAATTTGAAGTGGTGAAAAGAGTGAAAGATCGGCTACGAGATTGTTCAATACATTCAACAATAAACATGGGTCTTGAAGTTACAACAGGACTCTCAAAAGTGATATCAACATAAGAAGATGGGGAAGGTTGAAACAGTTGATACAACGTAGATTGCGGAGTCCAATTGGTAGTCCTAGACGCGTCTATCCGATCTTTCAAAGAAATTTTTGGCATTGAGGGATCGTTCAAAGTTCGGCCAAAGCAAGAACTGTAGGAAGTTATGTCTGGTTGTGGGTACCAAAGTTCAGCAAGAGTTTTGTGAGGTGGGGTACCCATGTTAGAAGAGTGAAAAGGTAGGGAGGGAAGGAAGATATATTTTTTTGTTTTTTATTTTTTTATTAAAAGAATGTTTGATTTTGGAGTTTTGAAATTGTTTGTTTTTGAAAGAATACGGAATTATGGGACTAACTTTTTACAAGCACAATCACAATCACAATATGCACAAACAATACCTAGAGCCAGGGTCTTCAAAGTCCAACTAGACCGCTCCTAGACTTCCAAGCGACAAGTTGCAGGATAACCCTCGAATCGCCTCTTCACTGCCAATTGTGGCCAGGTAAGCAAAAGTGAGGTAAGGAGGGTTCCGCTCATGAATCACCATGAGACAGGCCTTTTAAAATTACCTCCTCACTTGTCTAGCCTGGGCACCACAAAGTCAAGTTTAGATAAACGACCGATTCCCCGCAACCTTCACTTGTCCTAAATGAGCGCGATAAGTCCTTATAGGTTTGGTCTAGATATTTTTTTATTAACTCAAGGTGATGCGTCTGCTTTTGTGATTTGTGGGGTCTTAGGAAGGGTGATGAAATCCCTACCCAATCTGAATTGATGTTATAGCCCCTTAATGTCCGTATTATTATATGCAAAGCGGTAAACAAAACAAATCTAAAACAACAAAAATTTTATTTGGCGGCGGCGCAATCTATGTAAAGAAACCTGCATGAAATACAGTATAGTGAAACTCACAGAGGAGATAAAGAGAAAAAGAAAGGGTGGAAAAAAATTCAGGCTCAGAAGCCTCAATACAACCGTGGAACCGCCGCCAAATCCCCAGTTTGACCGTGGTTCCGCGGTCAAATAGTGGAATTGGAGCTTCAACTTGGGTCCTTGCACTCCCTTTGATCTCTACTCCAAAATAAAATGCTTTGTTTCTTTAAATGATTACTGTACTTTCTCCAGGTACCCTGCACACTTGCACACAAAAAATATCAAAAATAACAAAAAGGGTTTTGTTATATTTATTTATTTATATATTTATATTATATATATATATACAAAAAGAATATTAACCCGAATGACAAGAAAGAAAATAAGTTACCGTCTCGCCGGCAATGACGCCATTTGATCGCATGCTTTTGGCGTGTCGCGTATTCAAAATTCTAATGTTAACCGCGATCAAGGACGGTGTCGCTTTGCAGCTAGCCGGTTGAGCACGGATCGATCCGCAGGGAGATCGTTGTATGCCCGTTCGTGTTTTAGACGAGTCAATAAAGAATGTATATACGTTTATTCAAAACTACCCTAAGTGTTTGTATGTATATTCAAGTATGTTTGTTAAGGTTAAGGTCGGTTAGTAGAGTTAGGATTAGTTTTGTGCTTATCTTTTGCCATTCTTAAAACGATATTGGGATAATCGAAAGTGGCAAGGATTAGGAGGACATAGGAATGGGATTTGCGAGTTTAAACGAGCTTTCCAACGCTAAATCCATTCCTAGTACCCCTTATCCGTCCACTAAATACGCTTATTTCCAACCCTCGGCTAAACACCCGCAACCATGTATCTAATTAAGTCATAACTACATGTCATGTTGTAGTGCGCTTAAAGGACTTCTCGACTTAGGTCGCGGCAATATGTCATGTATAGCGCGCCTAAGTGAGGGGGTTGCGTTTGTTTGGTCAGGGTTCGTTTCAAGATGTTTGATGAAGAGAAGCACAAGGGATTTTCCGTCCCTCATACCACCTTTCTTAGCCTTAACAAGTGTGGAATTATTCACACATGGTAAATGAAAATAAAATAAAACAAGAAGGAAGAAAAGAGAGAAAAGAAAAATACGGTTTTACAAATGGTGCAAGCTAACTCCTGAGTCCTCACCATAGTAAGGAACTCCGTCGAGTATCATCGCTTGAAAATAATACGGAAAAGAGAAAAGAAGGAAAATAACACAAGCAAAGAAATAACAACTACTTAACAACAATAAATAAAATAACAATACAAGATAATAAAATTACAAGACAAGAAATAAAAGAGACAAGATAATAAAAAAAAACCATCTTCATTGATCTTCCACTCAAAAAGCTCTCACTACAATTTTCATGGAGGAAAGAATGAAAAAGAAGAAGAAGCTATACTAAACTACACTAAAACCTAACCAAGAGAAGCATGAAAAGAAGACCTTTGGCTTGGCACAAAACTGGGCTATTTATAGGCTGAGTGCTGAAACCCTAGGGCAAGATTCTGAGCCCAAATAAAATGTTCAAACTACCCCTAAAATCCGAGTTGACACCGAGTCAACTCGGCCGCGGATCCGCCGCATAAGTGGCCAATTGGCCGCAGTTCCGTGGCCATGTGAGGGAATTGGGATGTTGTTTTTCTCATGGTTTCTTGTGTTGCTCTGCTCTGTTGTTCTACATGTTCCAAATTGCAAATTGCTTCCACAATTTCTTCAGATCTGCAACAGTCCATAATGGCTTCAAAAACAATTCTTTTGACCCTATCTCCCTCGAGCTCCGCGCACCCATTGAGTTTTGTGCTGCCCCTCTCGTGCTCTGTGCTTGTCCGAGACACAAATGACCACTGTCATTTGTCTTGTCTCTGGAACTGGTACGCGGCACTGGACGGATATGGATGACCAGAACCCGGCTTTATCTGTTGACAACAGATGTTTTGTATTTTGGCGTAACAGTGGAAATTTTGTATCATTTGCGTTATTTTGGACTAGGAACCTGTAGCCTGTAAATATGTAGCAAACACGGATTAAAAGCACCAGCCTATAAACAAACGAGCATAAGAATGGGCGGTATTAAATGCAATATTCTGGTATGAACAACATGTTCATCAGGACCCTCTATCCTCAGTCGACTGTGTCCCAGTTCATGACCTTCTTCAAACCCACGACCTTCCAAACGCTGATAGACAAGTTGTCCTAAATATATCAGATGGGTCATGGCCCTTCCTCCTCAATTAAGGACCCTCGAAATGACAAGGGAAAAGGAAAGGCGGTCTTCGTTGCCAATACGCAACAACAACCGAGCGGTCCAAAACTAGCTGCTCACCAAAACAACCCTCGTACACGCTCGTCCTTAGAAGAAAGGCTGGGACATGCATCCTCGTTTCCTCGCGATAAAACGAGGAGATTTTTCGAGCTGGAGATGCGAAATAATCTCATCATATTGCCAGACCCACGGCGTCTAGCATAAGCCAGTGACGTCAATAACCCTAACTACTGCTCCTATCACAGGATAGTTAGCTATCCAATTGAGGATTGCTACATCTTCAAAAATTGGGTTGAAGACCACTACCAACAGGGGAAGTTTACACTAGTTGATAGCTGGATGGTAGATCCGTCCTAAAAGCATGCTCCGAAAATAGTGGACGCGCAGGGGGTATCATGCTTACTCATGGAAGAAGCTCCATGGGAAGTAATTCTTTTAGCAAAAACTAAAAGAATGCTGAAAGATCTACATGCATGTCCGGCGATCAGGTGGTGGAGCCCACTTGAACTCGAAATCATAGAAGGGATGCTGAAACCACGTCCCACACCAAAATTCGCCGACAAGGGGAAAAGCCCCTAAGTTAAGCCTACAAAGTCTTTTAAGAGAAAGAAATGGACTAAGAAACCTGTGCAGCCTGCCGAGTATGACGACAAGCGCACAAACCTCCAAAAGTACATAAACACGTTAGAAGAATATAATTAGAAGGCACGAACACCAGTCACACTCGAAGAATTCATCAAGCATATTCTTGAGGACGGAGATAGTGACAATGATGAAGAAAATTTCATCAGAAGAAACGGAAGACTGTGTAGTAAGCTGCCACATGGTCTCTCATTCATCGTTATATGATGAAGAAGCTCCGCCGGTGTCAGAAAGCGATGTGGGAACTGGGGGCAGAATCGGCACTGAAATCCCTGAAGCTTCCAGAAGAAGACCCGATTGAGAGGCTGCTAAACGAAGCCTTTCAAAAGAGCAAAAATGGCTGAGAACGCGAGACAACCATATACGAAAAGGCCAAGCGGCAGCATCTAAACAAAGAATCTATGACGAAGATGGGTTATGAATATCTCTGGACAAATCAAATCACGCCTGCGAAAAATAAGAGCAGGACTAAAGCTAAGAAGCGGTTCGCCAAAGCCCTGCTTATGGGGATGAAACTGGCACCGCTCCTGATGTTCACTCCTGAGGTCTCATACTTCGATGGGGGAGAATCACATCCAAAATACTACTTATATCACCAAAGGATCGTCCACCCCATTATGGAGTGCAATGCCTTCAAGAAGTGGTGGCAAGAATATGCTGCCCGTCGAAAAAACTTCAAGAAGGAGAAGCACGAAGTTCGTGCTCGCCGATGTGAACGTAGCTAGACAAAAATGCATAAGAAACAACTGGCAACTGTCATATGGTTAATACCAATTTAGAAGGGGAAAACCTTAAGTTCTCACCTTTGGGAGCGATTCCGAGGACCAAACACTCCTCAACCCTCTTTTTGAGACTCTGCCTTAGGAGAAGAAGAGGAGGAGAAGAATTGTGAAAACATTCAGCTGCATAGCCGTATGCTACCTGAGAAGAAGCTCAGACCTGCAAACAAAGGTTCGAACAAAAAAGACAAAAAGAAATGGAAGATGCCCGAGGAAATCGCCCTTAATGAAGTAGTAGTCAAAGAACTCGCAGCAAAGGACCCGCCTAAGAAAAACAAGGTGGACTATAATGTCCCTGCACATTTGTGGAACATACCGTCACAAATGAGTATACTGGATGCTCTCTCCTGTCCAAAGAGACACGAGATTCCCTGATCAAGGCCTTACAAGAGCCAGATCAGTTCCAAACTTTTCTCGCAGAAGAGAAGATTAAAGATGAACCAGCAGAGGTCCACACGGTTGATATTATATTCAGCAATGAAGATCTACTTCTTGGTACATGCGAATATAATCGACCGCCATACGTCACTGGGTACTGCTATGACGTCAAGATAGGGAAAATCCTTATCGACAACAAATCCTCCATCAGTCTGCTCAACGTGAAAGTGCTGAAGGAAATAAGAATGAATGTTCAGCACCTTTCCCAAGATAAAATCATCATCTCTGGATTTGACTCACAGTCATCACAAACACTTGGGTCCGTAATACTAACTCTACGCTTCGGGCTGCTCGTCACTAACATCAAATTCCATGTCATTGACGCCAAAACTTGCTATAAAGCCCTACTTAGCTGGTTACACGAGTATAACATCGTCCCTTCTACACAACATCAGTGTATGAAGTATTTCAAACATGGCTTGGAGTAGCATCACAGGAGAAATAAATCCGTTTTCGGTGAATGAAGTACGAAACTAAGAAGATGCGAAATAATTTCTGCCGGACTTCGAGGATACTAAAAATTGCAATAAGCCGGAGAATAAACAAAAATCCGCGGCCACCATCCCTATCTTTGTAAGACACCAAGGAAGACGAACAAATAGTCTACTCGGGGAAACCCCAAAGGGAAAACAATAATCCTAGACTATCTACTCCTATCCTCGTCTTTGGTAGCGATTCCGAGGACGAGACCAATGCAGTGTTCTCCATCCGCCCGTCGACATAGACTCTTTTCAAAACAGATCAGAGTCTATAAATTATGATGGCTCCGCCTCAACATCATAAGGAACTTGATGCGCTCAATACATACAGCGTACAAGAACTGCAAACTTTCTATGTGCCTCTTAGGCGAAGGGGTGAAAAGGTGATCCTCTTCTACAAATCAAAGGAGACCAAGGTGGAAAAAGAAGTCTGGTAGGGTGTTAACCCCAATCTTGACAAGTTTTAGCCCATCCGTATGCCAGGATATTATCCGGAGGGATTAAAGAAACTGTAAAATTACCAAGACGTACCTCTTGAACAAACGGTTAGGTAGACCCAGTTCTTCAAAAGGATTTGGGATATTCTCGGGACTCAACAGAAGAAGCCCAACTGCATGATAGAGACAATTAGGTTGAGATATGTTCGGTCCAAGAAACGGGAGCAAACCTACAGCTGCCACGTTATAAATAGCTTGAGCGAAGAAGAAAACGCTCTGCAAGGTTTCCATGGCCTCGAATCGGAGCGAGATCCCGGTCAAAAAACGGTAAGTCCGTCGCTCGAAGAGCAAATTAACAAGATAATAAAAGAAGCTTGTCAGGTGAGCCGAGACAATCACAGCCGTGAAATGGCCATATACGAAAAGGCCAAGACGCGGCGTTTCAGTCAGTAATCTATGGAAGAAATAGACCGTAATGTTCTTCATTCACAGCTCGCTATCCGCTTTTGCGAAAAAAGTAAATCCTGAAGCAGAGATAAAAATAAGGCGAAGAACGCAAACAACGTTCAAGGGCAACAAAGCAAGTCCATGCCGCCGTTCAAACCAGAAAAGCTCGGTTGGAGCCCGTCCTTTATCAAAAAGATGGGTCGGAAATACTTGTTCCATCGAGACAAGACAGAGAAAATATTCAACCTTGTCATGAAGCTCCAAATGATGACGCTTCTGGAGTCTCAGCACCCCGAACAGATAAATGAGGTCCATTATCTAATTATTGCTCCTATCATCGAGCAATAAGCCATCCTCTTGAGGACTGCTTCATATTCAAAAATTGGGTCAAAGAATAATATCAACAAGGCAGGTTCATATTATTCGACAGCTGGAGAATAAACCCGCTACAAAAGCACGAGCCAAAAAAACCTATATCGTTAGGATAAGACCAGCCCGACCACGAAAATGGAAGTGGACTTGTACCTGTCATATGGTAACTCTCTCAAAAGATGGAGAGGGAGAGGATATGATTGACCTCTTCGGATGCTTCACAAATGAAGATGATGACAAGGAGATCTCGGAATTTCCACCAGTGCCAAAAGAGCTGGAAGATGGGATACATACCATGGTGGAAAACTTAAGGAAAATCGACTTAGGAACGGAGGATGATCCGAGGCCGACGTTTGTCGGTGAGCTGCTATCTGAAAAACAAGTTGCCACACTGAAATACATCCTTCTGCAGTATAAAAACAGATTCGCTTGGAACTACTCTGAAATACCGGGTTTAGATCCAGAAGTAGCGGTACACAAACTAGCCATATCGCCAGACGTAAAGCAAATCAAACAAGCACCAAGAAGGAAGCAACTCGAACTTGAGATGAGTATCAATACTGAAATCAAGATATTAATTGACTCCGGCTTCATCCAAGAGGTTCAATATCCCGACTGGATTGTTAATATCATTCTGGTGTTGAAGAAAAACATGACAGTCCTTATCTGCATGGACTTTCGGGATCTCAACAAAGCGTGCCCAAAAGATGACTTCCCAGTACCTATTTCCAAGTTAATGATCGATAGCATGTCCACCCACGAAGTTTTCTCCTTCATGGATGGATCTTCAGGGTACAACCAGATAAAGATGGATCTTGAAGACCAGAAGCATACCGCCTTCCGGATACCATTAGGCGTATTCTGCTACAAGATGATCATCTTTGGTTTAAAAAATGCCGGAGCTACTTATCAGAGGACCATGACAAAGATCTTCGAGGACCTCATACACATAATCGTCGAGTGATATATCGACGATCTCGTCATCAAAAGTAAATCTCATGAGGAGCATTAGGAACATCTAAAAATAGTGTTCCAGTGTCTTCGGAAATATAATCTGAAGATGAACTCTCTAAAATGCGCGTTCGGAATCTCTTCAGGCAAATTCCTAGGATTCATCATTCGTCACCGAGGCATCGAAATCACTCCCTCAAAAATCAAGGCGATTACGGAAATGCTTTCGCTAAGAACCCTCAAACAATTGCGATCTCATTAAGGAAAGCTCGCTTACATCCAGCGGTTCATAGCCAAGCTTTCCAAAAAATGTCGTTTATACAGCCAATTGATGAAGAAAGGGACCTCGTTCGTCTAGGATCAGAAGTGCCAAAACGCACTAGACGAAATCAAACAATACTTGCAAAATCCGCCGGTATTGGCCGCTCCGGTTAAGGGAAATCCCCTTATCCTATATACAACGGCCCTTGAAAGTTCTCTAGGTGCATTGTGGGCATAAGAGAACGATCAAGAAAATGAGAAAGCTCTCTATTATCTAAGTTAAGTTCTCCTAGGGGCAGAAATCCACTACCCCCCATCGAAAAGTATTGCCCGGCATTGATCTTTGCAATAACGAAGCTCAGACATTACGCTTTGGCGTATAAGATTCATCTCATATCAAAGGTGGATCCTCTTAAATATTTGATGTCGAAAGCCAAACTGACGGGAAGGCTTGCCAAATGGGCCCTCCTTCTAATGGAGTTCTCGATAACGTATTGACCCCTCAAAGCGGTGAAAAGATAAGCCATCACTAACTTTCTCCCAGAACATCTAATACCAGCCGACTCTCCCTTAAATTATGAGTTGCCGGAGGAACACGTGTTCGACGCAATCGAATAAGAGAAAGAAGAAAATGATTCCTAATGGAAACTGTACATCGATAGAGTATCTTCCATGAAGAGGCGGAAGAAGAATACTCCCATAATCAAAGCCAGGGTGGGTCGTATCTTCGTGACTCCGCAAGAAGGAATAATGCGTTACGCCTTGTCCTTGACGGAACCCAGGACTAATAATGAAGCAGAATATGAAGCTGTGATAGCCGGTCTTGAGATCGCTATCAATATGGCAATCAAGAACCTCCTCATCTATGGAGATTTCTAACTGATCGTAAGTCAAGTAAACAGCGACTATCAAACAAGTAAGCCAGAACTAATAAGGTATGGTGAAAGAGTGCAGCAGCTATTAACCTAAATCCCTTCATACATCCTGGAAAGCATACCGCGAGCGGAAAATAGCAAAGCGGATGTGTTATCCAAGTTGGCTAAAGAATTGGCCAATGAAAAGCTCGATGATGTAAGGATCATTGAACAAAGCCGCAGGATTCTCTTGCTGGTGGATACATCTTCGGAAGACCCGATAGAGTCACCCGAAAGAAAAGAAACCACCGAACAAGTAGTCCTTCAAATAAGGGATGAAAGAGAGGTCAAGGACTGGAGGGAAGTCTTCATAGACTAGTTAAAGTCCTAATGAAAACCCGAAAATGTGTCGTCTAGATATCAGCTCATGAAACGAGCTTTATCATCCGCCTTCGTCAATGATACTCTATATAAGATATCATTCGACTTCTTATGGCTAAGGTGCCTAGGGCCGAAGGAAGCAAAGAAAGTCGTCCGAGAAGTATACGACGGACTTTACGGCTCTCATTAAGCTAGGCTAAAGATGAAACTGAAGTTAAAAAGAATAGGCTACTATTGGTCCACGATGATTCAGGACTGCCTCGAATATGCAAAGCAGTATCACTCGTGCCAAATTCATAGGGACTTTATACATTAGCATCCAAATCCACTTCACCTGACAGTGGCTTGTTGGCCGTTCGAGATGTTGGAAATGGATATAATTGGCCCCATTGAACCTGCGTCATCTAAAAGACATTGGTTTATACTAGCAACAATCGACTACTTCTCTAAGTAGACAGAAGCTATGCCGCTAAGGGAAATGATGACGGAGAATATCCTCCACTTCTTCAAGACCCACATCATATACCGGTTCGGGACTCCACGATGGATAATCTCGAATAATAGACCTGCTTATAGAAACCACAAAATAAGTTGCTTCGCATAGTAGCACAAAATAAAGTGGAGATACTTCTCAGTCTATCATTTTTGGGCCAATGGTCTCGCTGAAGCATTCAACAAGAGCTTGATCAAGATTATGAAAAAGACAGTGTCCAGGAACAAAAAAAATGGCACAAAAGGTTGCATGAAGCTTTTTGGGCGTACTGAACAACGTTCAAGACGACCACAAATACAATACCATATGCATTGGTGTTTGGCACTAAAGCAGTGCTCCCATTGGAGATAAAACTCCTTTCATTACGAGTAGCGGTTCAATACTAGCTAACAAATGAAGAAAATGATCATCTTAGGCTCGAGGAGCTCGATGCTCTTGATGAAACCCACCTTATAGCACAACAAAACCTGGAAGCTTATAAAGCAAAGATGACATGGTTGTATGAAAGACTAACCAAGCCGAGAACATTCCGCCAAGTCAAACTCATGCTAGTTATCAAAAGACCAATGATCCCCAATCAGGCAAAATGAGAGAAGTTCGAGCCAAACAATGAAGGCCCGTATACTATAGATAAGGTCTACCAAGCTGGAGCTTATCTTCTCATGGACATGCATGGACAAACGCCATTTCGGCCGATAAACCACAAAAAGTATTACGCCTGAAAAGTCGCACCTTAGGTCAATGATAGATGACAACGCTTGTGTCCGCTCTCTATCTTTCTGATTCAAAACTCTACAAGTGGCTCCAAATAATATTCACCCCAAATATGACGGTATCGGACCGAGATGTCCTTAAACTAAAATTCGTCCCAAATAAGGAAAAGATGGACCGAAACTAACAATGGATCGAAATGTCCTTAAACTAGCGCATCGCCCAAAACACGGCGATATTGGACCGAAACGTCCCTAAACTAAAAATGGATCAAAATATCCTTAAACTAAAAATGGACCACTACGTCCTTAAACTGGTATTGGACTGAGATGTCCCTAAAACTAATTTTGGATCATAAAGTCCCTAAGCTAATATATTGCCCTACGGTAGGTCTCCATATCGAGCACCGTATACAATTCACAGGCATAAAACAATTCACATCCTTCCCAGGTCCCATATCATGCGGTCCTTTGAAGAATGTCGTAATCGAAAAATGTTAGTGCATTACTTTACTAGCTGCTTAAAATAAAAGAAAAGGTATGTCCACAAGTGGAATGAGCACGGATAAAAACCTCGAAAGGGTGCTGTGAGTAAGAACAGCAGGACTACCGACGAGCTTGTGAAACCTGAAAGGGCGCGAACTCGTTAAAAGAAAAGATGCACTTGCAAAATCCTCTTGACTTTGTAAGGACAAAACACCTACGTAAGATCCTTACGATTCACAAAGGAGCAACACACTTAGGAATCCATACGATCCCTAAGGAGAAAATGCATTTCCGAGATCCTCACGACTCGTAAGGAGAATATTCCTTCTATAAGACCCACATGGTTTATAGAATTCAAAAGACTTAAATTACAGGGATCTCAACATGTTCTTAAGCCATCAAAACCTCACAAATTTATGCCCTATAGGCGGTCCAATAATGACCCTTGTATACAATCCATGGGCGTAAATAAAACTATTCCTAACTAAGTCCCGCTGAAATCGAGAAATATTGCTTGACATGATGAGCGTCACTTGCGAGTCCATACGACTTGCAAGAAAAAAATACTACTTAGGAGCCCTCACGACTTCTAAGGAAAAAACACACCTATAAGCTCCTCATGACTCATATGGAGAAATACCTTTATGAGACACTTACGGCTCATAAAGTCAAAAGCCTTGGTCGACAGGATCCTAACCATGTTTGCTAATCCCCCTTTGTTCAAATAAATAATGACAAATGATGATTCGTTCCTGACAACATTCCAGTTGTAGCGATACTGATACCAAAATTGGTACAGGGTTCCAAATCCTCAACTCATGATAAAAAGCAGCGAGTAAAAAAACATAAAAACAACAAAATTAACATAGCTGAAATGATTGAGCACTGCGAAAAATAGACGAAATGATTAGGCGATCGCGATTTTCGCAATATAAAAAGCTAAAAAGATAGAGTATCACGGAAATTAAAAAAATGAAACTTTTTCGACCCTGCAAATAGGTCCATACTGACTCCTGTATACAATCCATGGGTGCAAATGAAAGGGAACCATAATTTCCAACCATGCTTCGTCAAAAGAAGAACCGGGTCTCGATGGCATATATACAGCTAAGAGACTATTTGGACGTCTCTCTAACTTCAGCAAAGTACAGATATGATGTCAGCAAAGACCCAAAGGTCAAGTAAAAGTGGAGTGACGACAAAATCCTAGCTTCAGATCTCGATGGCAACATCTATAGCCTAGAGATCATCTCGACGTTCCTCCTCATTCCAGCAGGGTTCGGACGCAATGATCAAATAAAGTCAGATCAATAGCATATTCCTAGTTCCAGATCTCGAATGCGATACATACAGCATAGAGATCATAAGGATGTCTACCTTACTTCAGTGAAGAATCCATACGACACCAAAGCAAAAGACGAAGTGATGGCATATTCCTAACTTCAGGTCTTGACGGCAAGCCTAGAAACCATTGGATATCATCCCACCCCAGAAGGGTATGGTTATGACTTATCGAGGCTTCAAATTAAGCCTAATTTCAAGTAAAGCGCCACGGCACTACCTAACGCTTGATCTTCCGATGGTAGTACGGATATTCCAACCTAAGAAAATTACTTGAAGACATCTTGTCCAGCCTCAGAAGGGATCAGAGACACGACAGACGCGGTGCTACTCGAGCAGCAACCTAAGCGACTGCATGTCGAGAATATATCAGCCAACACGACGGTACGATGGACTTAACCAATGCCAAAAACCTATTGGAACCCTATCATAAAAGAAATGGGTTATCTATATTTCACGTTAGGATACACCTACGAGATTCTCTCGACTCGTAAAAAATGCTACTCAAGACCCTTACGGCTCATGAATGTGAAAAGACTTAGGCGACGGGAATATCAACCTCTTTTCTAAACTTTCCCTATAAGCAGGTCAAGACTGACTCTTGTATACTATCCATGGGCCACATTCTTCAAAGTTGCATCTAATGAGCAGAAGAAGCCACTTACGGGTCCTCTCGACTCGTAAGGGGAAAATGCTCTTGTGAGATTCTTATGACTCACAAGAGAAAACAAACTTAGGAGTCTTCACGACTTCTAAGAAGAAAATACACCTACGAGATCCTCTCGACTCGTAGAGAGAAATATCTTTATGAGACCCTCACGGCTCATAAAGTTGAAAAGTCTTAGGCGATAGATCTAAACATATTTCCTAAGCCATCACTGCCCAACAAGGAGGTCAAGACCAACTCTTGTAAACTATTTATAGGTTAACTGGTTCTAGGGCCGCGACATTCGTGACCACGACGGAATAGACAAATCAAATTTTGCAAAACATAGAACGAATTAACTACTAAGATCACACATTTATATCTAATTGCATAAACTAGAAAAACCTAGAGAGCTAGTTTAGGAGTGTTAAAACCTTTGTAGTATCTTCATATGCTCCAATGAAGAATTTGAACTATGGCTAGACCTAGCGAGCTTCCAGAGAGTCAAGACGCTGACCGCCTCACCGTAGATGATCCACACCAAAGCCCCAAACCTGAAGCTCTATCTTCACTTCTCAAGTGAAAAAACTCACACATTGAACTAGCTAGGTTAATGTGTGGGGCGATGTGATCAAGAAAAACACTCTCATTTTTATTCTGCTCTCATTTTATAGCTCCATCATTTTTGTAGAGAGAGGAAGAAGATGAAGAAGATGAGCCCTGGAAAAATATGAATAAAAATTAACTTAAAAAAGAAAAAAGAAGAAGAGAAGAAAGAATAAAACAAAAAAGAGAAGAGATAAGAAGAGATAAGAAGTATTACATCTTTTCTTTTATTTTCTTTTTCAATTCTTATCGTTTCTTTTTTTTTCCTTTCCTTTTGTGTTTAATCTTAACATATTATGTCTCTTCTCTATCTCTCTCTCTCTCTCACACACACACACACATATAAAGAGAAGAAAACATGTATCAAATACATTTCCATTATACATATCACATACACAATAATATATCAGTATCACATACTAATATAACATACACACAGAGAGTGTATGTGTATCCAATACCCAATACTAAAAACCATATCAAAATACGGTAATTAAGTTAACACTTGACTTAATATTCTGGTTTTAAACCGGCTACTATTTTTCGGATATTCGATTAATCATACATTTAATCGAACTCTCGCACGTATCCTATGCGCACGTCACATCAACATTTTTCCCGGGCTGGAACTTTCATTGCGGGACTCTAAAGACCTGTCAGTATGTTGGCAGTAAGATATATTGGATCATATCCGATTGAATTTGAATCCCTTTCGGATCCAATCCCTAGATGAGGTAACCCACAAGCACGTCAGTGGCACTAGCTGTACGTCACGGCTATCCAGGTATGATCAAGATAAAGCAGGTCGATGGGCAAACTCATCTGAACACTACAAAGTCTATAAGTGACAGTCACCGTACAGTCTGGTCTCTTCGCTTACGACTATCGTATATCGGGTCTAGGGTTTGGAATCTTGTAGACCCCAATAGCTCGATAAGTCATGTGACAGATGACTAATAACCAATCAGAGATAAAATTGATAACACTTATAAGTTTATTTTCACTGTGGTGGCCACCGACTTGTAGTTGTGGTCATTTCCTGCACAGTGAGACTTCAACTCCCTATACCGGGATAGACGAATCCCCTCGACTGCTCATTGCTTCCACGTGCTTCGGGACTATACCCAGCAATAACTTGTTTGCATGACTCCTTCGAGCCGTGTTAGGGTATAAGTCTAAGTATAGTGGGAACACACAAGAGACACTATGAATGTAAGTCCACGTTACCCGTCCCCGGTTCTTTGGGGTTGCGGAAATGGTGAAAAACGATTTTCTACGGTGGGGGTAACATGGACTCAAAAACGGATCTTTGTTAAACTAACTATCTAACAACCTAACTAAGAGTTTTACCTACTCGGTTAGGAGATTATACCGTAACTTGAACTCCTTCTCTTCGACTCCTTGTGGTGGTCGGATGGTTCTCTCCTCATCGTCTCCTTGTGCCGAAGATGGATCCACCCGAAAGCTTCTACCTTTGGCTCCAACCTCAATCTAGAGGAAACTAGAACACTTGGCTTGCTAGACCTTGTATACTAGGATGGGTAGAGAAGTGTTTTGGGTTTTTATCTCCAAGGCAAATGGTTCTCAACACATGAGAGGTTTTTGCCTTGAACTAGAGAAAGAGGGAGAGCAAGAGGAAGAGGAGAGCTTTTGCATGAGAGAGAATGCAAATGGTAGAATGAGAAAGACTTTTTACAACCATCCTCTTCATAATCCAAAATAATCATAACAAATAATAATAATTGAGTATTATGTGATGGTTGTTATCATATCAAATGGCAATATCATTTCATGCATTAAATGCAATGTGTGAACAAACAAGCAAGCAAAAGTCTTTGCCATGAAATGATAGCCATTGTAATGATAAAGGTCAACAAGTCCAACCTAGTCAACCGGTCAACAAAGTCAACAGGTCAACAAAGTCAACCTTTCAACCCAACCATGGCATAATAATACTTAATTAATATTATCATTAATCATATTTCTTATTCTCATTAGGGTTTAGCAAAAGTCAACAGTCAACAACCCTAATGAGAATCCTCTGCCTCTGTCTCAGTCAACCGTGCATACACACCAGCATCCGCGTTCCGGGGAACACGAATACAAATGAGATAAAACCAATCCCAAAACGTATACTAGGATCTGGCTTAACCCAAAGCCTACTAGTAATAACTGCCCGGACTCTAAACGTGCACAAGTGCATGGATGTGACTGAACCCTGGCGCAAAACCATGCGACCTCTACTCTTTTTGCCTAAAGGCGAATAGCACTCTGTGTGGGACTCTAAAGACTCGACACTATGCTGGCAGTGGGTTTAACCATAGACCGCAAGCGGCACTAGCTGTGCGTAACGGCCCCCAGGTAGATGCCGATAAGAAGACTGATGAGGTGAACTCATCCGAACTCCTACTGAGCCTGAATGTGACAATCTACGTATAGTCCGATCTGTTCGTCTGAGAATATCGCATGGAGGGCCTAGGGGGTGGTAAACGTCAGTCCCCTAATAGCGGTACAAGTCATGTCGGCGTGTAGCCCAGAACACCCTGAGACAACACTGGAAACCTACCAGTGTATCTCGCTTGCCCTGGCCAGGGACGACTATATGTAATGGCTCTCCTAGACACAGCGCGATATCAACTCCCAATACCGGGAGAGACGAATCCTATCTAACCGTCACTGCCTCCAAGTGCTTCGGGACTGCACCCAACTACTACCTGTTTGCACGACTCCTTTGAGCCGTGATAGGGTAGTAATCAAAGTACAGTGGGAACACACTCGAGGCAAAGTGACAGTGTCAAGTCGGCGGACTAAGCTGTACTCATGTCACCTGGGAACTGATAACTGACGATAGGTATAGTACCAACCAACAGTTCCCAACGAGTCCTGTCCAGTGTACTCATAACCTAACGAGCACCCGCATACTATCTCAAGTACGACGTACTGACGGCTGTGGGACAGACCGTCTCCCCTGCTGGGATGAGAAACGCATACGCTAGTCTACTCCGGAGTATCGATGCCCTGTTTCGATAGTCCTACGACTAGGGACCTACATAAGGATGTGCTTGTGGATTACCCAGCCCCCACGAGTGTGACTGCCATCGCAACGCTGGTAATAAAGAAAAGATCCTAAGGGCTCCACTAATGTGTATAGGCGATATGTTAAAAGAAACACATGTACACACATTGAAGTTGAAACAAACCAAGTAGCATACTACCATTTTGAGTAAGATTGTCTATACAACTGTGAATATCCCAAGCTTCCATCAAGTAATATACAAACTAGTATGATACAGTAATGGCCTCTACGGCATATACACTAACAATCTCCCACTTGCACTAAGGCCATGTACCGGCGTATCGAAGACCTATCATCTCGATCAGCCGCTCGAACTGAGTCTGGGGTAAGGCCTTTGTAAATGGATCTGCAGTGTTATCTTCTGAATTCACTCTCTTCACCTCGATCTCCCGGCGATCTACGATCTCCCTGATCAGGTGGTACCGCCTCAAAATGTGCCTGGACTTCTGATGGGACCTGGTTTCCTTCGCTGAAGCTATAGCGCCGTTGTTGTCACAATACAGTAGTATTGGATCAACACTGGTAGGAACCACCTGGAGCTCCATGAGGAACTTCTTCATTCAGACAGCTTCCTTTGCGGCATCGCAAGCAGCTATGTACTCCGCTTCCATAGTTGAGTCAGCAACGGTTTCCTGCTTGGAGCTCTTCCAGCAAACCGCCCCTCCATTGAGGGTAAAGACATAACCCGACATGGACTTGGAGTCATCCTTGTCACTCTGGAAGCTGGAGTCAGCAAAGGCCTCGATCTGGAGGTCTTTTCCGCCAAACACCAAGAACATCTCCTTAGTCCTTCTCAGGTACTTGAGAATGTTCTTTACTGCTATCCAGTGTTTCTCCCCTGGGTCCGACTGATACCGGCTTACAACGCTCAATGCGTATGCTACATCTGGTCTGGTACACAACATCGCATACATAATAGAGCCTACCGCAAATGAGTAGGGTATTGATGACATGCGAGCCCTTTCCAAATCAGTCTTGGGAGACATCTCTTTGGAGAGGGTGATTCTGTGACAAGCCGGTAGATTACCGCGCTTGGAATCTTCCATACTGAATCATTTCAGTATGGTGTCGATGTACATGGACTATGAAAGTCCCAACATCCTTTTAGATCTATCACGATAGATCTGGATCCCCAGAATGTAGTTGGCATCGCCCAGGTCCTTCATGGAGAACCTTTTTGGCAAGAATCCTTTGACTGACTGTAGCATAGGAATATCATTTCCTATTAAGAGAATGTCATCGACGTACAAGATGAGGAATACCACATTTCTCCCTACAATCTTACTGTAAATGCATGGTTCATATGGGTTTTTGACAAAGTTGAATTCTTTGACAGTATCATCAAAGCAGATGTTCCAACTCCGCGATGCCTGCTTCAGTCCATAGATAGACTTGAGCAACTTGCACACTTTACCGCTGTTCCCACTCTGAATGAATCCCTCCGGCTGATCCATATAGATGCACTCTTCTAAATTTCCATTTAGGAAAGCCGTCTTTACGTCCATCTGCCAGATCTCATAATCGTGGAAGGCAGCAATGGCAAGAAGGATCCGAATGGATTTGAGCATAGCTACTGGAGAAAAGGTCTCGTCATAGTCCAAACCAGGTCTTTGACGAAAACCCTTTGTAACAAGCCTAGCTTTATAGGTTTCAACCTGTCCATCTACACCAATCTTCTTTCTGAAGATCCATTTGCAGCCTACGGGTTTTACCCCTTCTGGAGCAAAGTCCAAAGTCCAAACTTTGTTGGTGTACATGGACTCCATCTCGGTCCGCATTGCATCCAGCCATTTTACTGAGTCACCGCTCTGAATGGCTTGCTGGAAACTAGTAGGCTCATCATAATCAATGACGCAATCCTCTCTATCCCCATCTATGAGAAAACCGTAGTATCTCTCGGACGGATGAGACTGCCTACTACTCCTGCGGAGCGGCGCAGGAATGTCCGGTTCCCCTGAACCTTCTGGTTCTACTAAGGTTTCAGTAATAGCTTGTGGTTCTGGAATTTCTTCCAGTTCTATTGCGCTCCCACTTATCTGATTTTCTAAAAACTCAGTTTCCAAGAAGCGGGCATGACGAGAAACAATGACTTTTTGCTCCTCTGCGTAATAGAAAGATACCCCTTGGAGTTCTTTGGGTATCCCACAAACTTACACTGTACTGAGCGTGCCTCGAGCTTATCCGCATGCTGCTTTTTGACAAAAGCTGGACATCCCCATGTCTTAAAGTGTTTAAGATAGGGTTTCAACCCACTCCACATCTGATATGGTGTGGTAGGCACTGTCTTAATAGGAACTTGGTTCATGAGATATACAGCTGTTTCTAGTGCATAACTCCAGAAAGATCGCGGTAACTCAGCCTTACTCATCATGGAACGAACCATATCCAATAGAGTTCGATTCCGTCTTTCCGATACACCGTTGTGTTGTGGTGTGTATGGAGGAGTAAGCTGCGAGAGAATTCCAGTCTCTTTTAAGTAGTCCAGAAACTCGGCACTTAAGTATTCTCCACCTCGATCATATCTCAGTGTCTTGATACTTTTGCCTGTTTGTTTTTCAACTTCATTCTTGTATTCCCGAAATTTCTCAAAGGCCTCGGATTTATGCTTCATCAGGAAGACATGTCCAAACCTAGAGAAATCATCTGTGAAAGTAATGAAGTATGAATAACCACTTCGTGCATGTATAGACATTGGACCACACACGTCACTGTGTATGAGTCCTAAGAGCTCGCTTGCTCTTTCTCCGTGTCCAATGAACGGAGTCTTTGTCATCTTTCCCATGAGACAGGATTGACAAGTTGCATATGACTGATATTCAAACGGATCCAAATATCCTTCTGTATGTAACTTCGTCAACCTTCTCTCATTGATGTGACCCAGTCTACAATGCCATAAGAAAACCTGATTTATTTCCGGAGACTTTCTTTTAAGTGTGTTCTGGACACTAAAAATTTGAGCTTGATTCAATACGTATATCCCGTTATTTAATGAACCTGACCCAATCAGAACTTGATTTAGGTGGATGTGGACCACATCGCTTTCAAAAGTAAAATCATATCCTTCTTTAGAAAGTAAGGATACAGATATGATATTACAAGTCGCACCTGGTACATACAAACAGTCACATATAATCAATATCTGCCCAGTTGTCAGCCCAAGATGATATTCCCCTACGGATTCAGCATCCATGCTCATTCCATTAGCAACCCTGAGAGTCATATCACCTTTCCTGATAACCCTACGGTTTCTCAGAGCCTGTAATGAATTACAGATGTGAGATCCTGATCCGGTATCCAATACCCAGGAAGTAGGGTTAACTGACATACAGTTCTCTATTACAAATACACCCGAAGCCGAAGCCACAACATGCTTCGAATTCTGGCTACTGGCTTTGCTAGCCCTGCAATCCTTCTGCCAATGTTCATTCCCGTAACAATAGGAACGTCCCTCTTTTACTACATCCAGTCCCGAAACTTTTGCCCTTCCCTTTCCTTCTTCTTCCCTGGTTTCCTTCAGGGTATAAGCAGAGGGCAGGGACTGTAGAATCAAGTCTGTATTTGACCCGTTTTCCAATGTGGTCTTCAGGTCTGTGAGCTCAAAATAGCTGGTCTCTGTAAGGACGTTGCCCCCTGCAGATGACCCGACAGCCAACCTCGCTTAAAGCAATTCGTTCAAGGTCTCATATCTTGCGATACGAGATTGCTCTCCATATAAATCTTTGTTATGGAGGAAGATAGAAACTAAGTCCATCTTCTCGTGCTGCCTCTGGTTTGCACCATCAACTGAGACTAACACGAGGCACTTGGCTTTCGCACAGTCTTTTTCCGATGTCATACGGATGTCAATGTCCGTGACAGGGGAAACTGGTCCTGAGACGGCAGGGGTTTGATTAGTTAAGAGGTGTCCCAACTTGTCATGGGCAATGGACATCTGGACAGACCTTTGCCAATCAAAACAGTCAGATTCAGTCATTTTATTATCTAGATGTAACCTATGTGTGGTCACTGGGTCGCTGCAATTAAGAGAGAGAGAAGAAAACACTCAGCATGATGCTCTTGCAACTTTAGATTGGTTTTTAATTTATCTAAACATGATGGCTCCTACTGTTTCTCTAATCCCTTCTCAAACCAAAAAGGAAGAATTAGTCGGGATCATTCTCACCGTACAATACTTGCTTAACCGATCAACCAGGCTAGTGTCGGTACTTCGAGAGAGGTTTTCCAACGCTTTCGCGAAGTTCCTTAATTTAAGAACCTCTTTTCCCTGGGAGCGTAGCCCCGCTAACACCTTTCTAGACACCTACTTGGTTTATAGCATTGATCGTTAAGCGAGAAATTTCCCGAGGAGTAGCATATACTCACAGTAGGATCGGGATCTAAATATCATCGCTTGACAAAACTGAAGGAATCCTACCAGAATCATCACACTCCAAATGGTATGCAGCGCTAGCAAGTTTCAGTTTCTTTTGAAACTCCTGATGTGGATTTTTGCCCCATGCTCTTATGACCTTGACTAAGGCCAACAAATCATAAGTCACATGTCAAGTTCTATCCGTCGTTGTCCAGGTTGATTTAAACCCACCCGTATATACCCTTGACTATGGCCAACAAAGTAATATGACTGTCCCAAACCAACGCATCTATCTATGCAACATATGAATACCCACCAGCTACCAAACACTGTGCCTTGACTAAGGCCAACAAACACAACTTGAATACTGTTGGGTATTGATATGAAATGACGGAGGGCTACGAATGGTTTTGGCGAAACCGTCAACGTAGTGAACTTGATATAATCGAAGGAACCTTGATAGTTTTTAAAAGGAGTGGCTTAAGCTCCACGTTTAAAAGTTATTTTTGAAAAGAAACCGAGTGGTTTTGAAATTGTTCCAACGACTTTACTTTGTTTTATTTTCTTGCATTAATTTAATGCGTCCCATCATTTAATCCTACCATTGCAGAAAACAATGAAAATATGACATACGCTTATGCCATCCGCATTCGCCATGGGGTCCCGTCATTACCCGTTAGGTGTTAGTTGTATGTATGCCCTAGAGGCCAGTATTGTACAGATGATGTATATTATATTGGATGCTTGGACAAATATAGAGATGACTTTCTTGCTCGATATGATAATATGCTATCTGGTTGCTCTTTATCTTAACATGTACACTTGTCTCTTTAAACTGTCTTATGGTTACATGTTGGTAAAGCCCTTAGGATGTGTACTTGACTACCTGGACTGTGATACAGATCATACTAGTAGGGACATGGTAGTCCATAAGTACATCCTTCAAGGTCCCTAGTCGTGGGTGTATCGAGACGGGGCATCGATATACCAGTGTAGACTAGCGTATACGCTTCTCGACCCATGAGATGGGCGATGGATGATCCCATATCCATTGGTGTTTGACATCAGAGATGGTGTACGGGTGCTCAGTGGAGACTGGGTACACTGGACAGACTCGCCGAGAACTCCCAGATGGTATTATATCTCACATCAGATGGCAGTTCTCAGGTGACACTTGTACAAGTTAGTCTGTAGACCCGAGATCGTCATAAAGTCTTGTGTGATTCCCACTGTGCTTTGATCTCCACCTTACCACGTCCATGAGGGCGTGCAAAACGGTGGTCTTTGGGTACAGTCCCGAGTCACATGGAGGCAATGAGCGATAGGAGGGGTTTCGTCTCTCCCGGTATTGGGGGTTGATGTTGCGCTGTGCTCGATTGGCCGTAACAGGGAAGTCCCTGGCCAGGGCTGATCTGAGATTTGCTGGTAAGTGTTACCAGTAGTTTCTCGACCTGTTATGAGCCTCACATCGGCACGACTTATCGGTTATTGGGGTCTGACATATACCACCCCTAGACTTGATATGCGACATATCAGACGAACAGACCGGACTGTACGGTAAGTGTTACTGGTTGGATTCACAGGAGTGTGAGCGGGCTATCTCGTCGATCTTCTGATCGCTTAATACCCGAATGGCCGTTACGTTTAGCAGACCGCTTGCGGCTCGTGGGTGCTTGATATGATCATCATCTGCTACCGGCGTATTGACGAGTCTTTAGAGTCCTACACAGAGGTTTCCTGGCTCAAGCGAAACGAAATAGGAGTGCATATGAGATATGTGCAGGACCGAGAATGATGCGTGTATGTGATACCGTATTCCATTCTCGCGATGGATGTATCGATTGGTTATATTCGATATAACCTAGATATCGAATCAAGGATTGATTCGATAAGCCAATACATAGGATACTAGTCGGTTATATGCGATATGACCGGATCGTTAAATCAAGTGTTGATTTAATGATTTAATGTATAATTATATATTTGATATATTACTTTGCATTAACTAGTATTGGTTCACTTTAAATGGATTTTCTCACTTGATGTGCAAGAAGTATATGTGATATACTTTTGTGCACATATTTGTATCATGTTTGATGATACTTGATCATTTGGTTAAGTGTAAAAAATTAAACCATGGTTAAGAGATGATTAGGGTTTTGCTTTTTTATTTATTTATTTGTTTATTTATTTGGAAAAGTTTTAGATAAGAATGGTGGCTATGTTTGTTTCTAGTTGAAGCTTCATGAAGCTTTGACTTCTTAACCATTCTTGTCTTCATGCTTAACCCTAACCCATCCAAGTAACCATGGTCTATTCTCTACACTCTACCCTAGTTAGTTTATGATAAATATTCATTTATTATTCATTTTCACTCAAGACTTATCATAATTCTAGCTTCATCTTCTTCTTCATCTTCAAGAATGAAAACTTGATGCCATCAATGGCAACTTGAGCAAAAGTGAGAGAAATCCAATTCTAAAGTGAACCCACCTCCTATTTCTTTATCCTCTATCTCTTGCCAAGTGGTTTTGGGTGTTTTCTTCACAAGTTTCACAACTTGGTGCAGTCGGAGCTTGAACTTGTGAAACCTCGACGTAGATCATCTTCGGCACGAAGCCGACGACCTTGCCCGCTCGTTTTTCCGATGAAGCCGACGATCGAGTCTAGGATTCGAGATGGACAGCGAGAGGACGCCTACGTGGAGCTAAGGAAGTGGAGAACCAGATCTACAAAGGCTGTAGCCTTTCTCCTTTAGTTAAGTTGTTAACTAGTTTAGTTTATCGCCTAAATTTCTAGTCAACGATCTAGTCTAGGGTTTCTCGGCACCGTAAAATTTAAAATTGGCATGGTTGATTCCTTGTGAGGCTTCATTAGCGTGCCTAGGAACCCTACAGTGGTATCAGAGCCTAGCTAGAGCCTTAGGCGAAGTCTAGACGACGTTTGAAACCCGAACGAACCCGAAACCCTAAAACCCATGTGCTCTCTGGACTTTTTCTAAAATCTAGGATTTTTCCATATTAAAAATGCTTAAAAAATTCAGCAGGGAAATCTAAGAATTACGATGCAAAATTTATCCCATGAACAGTAAAGAGTGCGGCGGAACCGCGGCAGAAGCCTGGCTTCTGCGGCGGTTCCGCGGCAATATGATGACATCATCACTCCTATTTTGCATAGTACTTACTATTTTATTATGCTGAATTTTCTGGGAATTTTTAATTTGACTCAAGAGTTGAGTGTTCTGGGGTTGTATTGGGAATCGACGATTCGATCGGATTATCAAATCTTGTCTTTGTGGCTTTCCGGATAACTTTAGAATATGTTAAAAAGTTCGACCGGATATAAATACCCAACTTTTCCCCTGCCGGAAAATTTCCAAGTGTTGGATTTTTCTGTTGTTTAAGGACGTTCTGAGTAGTGCAAGTAACGCGATGGTCCCTCTAGAAGACAACAAACCTTAACTCGATTATGTGACCGTCTTGAACTGCCCTTTGAACCTTCGGGTTTGGGGCAGTACGGCGTGCCACATGTGAGGCGTTGGCTTGACCCTTCTACGGCTGGACCGTTGGTACTGAGGCATGAAGTGAATGTCTTTGAACCTATTTCATGTGTTGAACGGTTTCGGGAAAACTTGGGTGTTCGAATGTTCGATCGGAAAGTTTAATATATTTTATTTATCCGTAATGGGATACAATAATTGGAATTCACAAACAGTTATGAGATAACTGAATGAATGTTATAAATCTAGCGGTTTAGTTTCACTTGATATTGAAAAGAGTTTTCGATAATGAGACTAAAATGCGGGGTTTATAACTGTTAGGCATGTGATGTCTAAGTATTTTATTTTGATTAGGCATGTGGTGTCTAAAGAGGTTGCGGATTCCAACTGCTGTAGTTTTACACTTTCTTTTCTGTGACCGTAAGTGTAGTATATTGATATCGCCGGTTTCTTTGCTATACGTCAACGACAATTGGGGTATGCATACTTACTTACGTTGATGACATGTGATGTTATGTGTTGCTGGATATGTTATATTGGATTGTCGTGTTTGAATAGCCGGGGTTTTTATGTGAGATGAGTGTTTTTCATTTTCATTCATGTAAAAACTTGTATGTTATATTCTTTTATTTGGGGCACTTCCAGGTTGCGGAAGTTGTCACCCTTTATATATTATTTACTTTTCCGCATTAGGATAGACCCAAGAAGGGGAGCACAAGTAACCGGGTTCTGGGGTCCAGTGGGAGACCAACTCGAGGAGTCGAGTCCGGGTCTCCTAACCCTAGAATTGGTAGGGTTGCTTGCCGCTCTCATAGGGGTCTAGGGGTGTGGGATTGGCTATTCATCACGACCGTGGAATCCGTGTTTTATACTGGCTCGTATTGAAAACACGGACGTCCTAGTATATCCAATGTTTCATATGTTTCTTCTGCTGCGTTACCTGTGATGTGATCATGTGATGTTCTGTGATAGATACAGTATATAGTATATATGATATATTATATAGACGTTACTTATGTTTTGCACCCGCGCTAGCCCTGCCCCGCTCTGCCGTTAGTTACCTAACCTAACGGTGCACGAGGGGACATCGAGGCGAATGCGAATGGCATAAGTGTACGTCGTATTTATCTGTGATGTTTAGGTATTTAAATGATGGGACTTCATTAATGTGATTAATGAAAGAAAAGAAACCTAAGATGTTGTAGAATCAAATTTTAAACAAAACAGGTAGCTACAGTTCTTGCTTTGCATAGCGGTATATATGATATACCCTGCACCTTATTCGATGAGGAAAGGACCGAGATCCCTTCACCGGGAGTGACTCCTTTAGCAATAACTGGCAGATACTACACACACGGTTTGACTTTTGATTGCTTCTATAGTTTCTGCTTTGCACAGTGATATATATGATATATCCCGCACCTCATTCGACGAGGAAAGGACCGACGATCCCTTCACCGGGAGTGACTCCTTTAGCAAAACTAGAAAAGCCTCAAATTCACTCCATTTCAAAACTTCATTTGATTCTACAACGATATCAAGTTAATTACGCAATAGGTTTTCAGAAAAACCTGTCGTAGCCCTCCGTCATTTCAGATAAGTCCTGTTTAGTATTCGTGCTGCGTTTGTTGACCTTGTCAAGACGCAGTGTGCGGTAGCTAACCAGTATTTATCTGCTTATGCATATGATGCAGATTGTGTTAGGATAGTCGTACGGCCTTGTTGACCTTGTCAAGGGTCGTACGGGTGGGTTTAATTCAATCAAGAAATGACGGGTTGAACTTGACTTACGGTCTATGGTTTGTTGACCTTGTCAAGGTCATAGATCGCTTGGGGCAAAACATTATCGGGAATTTCAAGTGTTGAAATTTGCAATAAGATTGCATACCTTCTATGAGATAGTTGGATCCCGATACCCACTGCGAGTAAGAGTTACTCCTGGGAGAGTTTTACACATTACAATTAGCCGATCAAGTAGGTGTCTAGAAAGGTGTCAACGGGGTTACGCCTCTGGGAAAACGAGGTTTACATTAATTAGGTTCGTGCGAAAGCACGGGGGACCTCCCTCAAAGTACCGACACTGGCCTGGCTGAAAGATTGGCAACTTGTAGTGTGTAATTAATCCCGGCTAGTCTTTCCTTTTAGGGTTTGAAGGAAGATTTGATAAAAACCAGTGGGAGCCATCCTGATTAGATAAGATAATAACCAATCTGATCTTGTACGAGCTTACGCTAAAGTGTTTTCTTCTCTCTCTCCAGGTAGCGACCATTTCATGCCCTAACAAAGATAATAATATGGATGTATTGACCGAACCCGCATGTTATACTGTGCTGGGGAACGTTGGTTCCGTTCTTTCTTATAAGAGTTATAGGAATGAACAGGACATAGGGGAATACCAGGATTCCCATGCCACCCTATTGAAGAAAGTACATGTTGATGCATTTTCTTCGGGTGTGTTCGTTACAGAGAACTGTTTCTCCATTTGACCTACGTCCTGGGTATTAGATACTGGGTCAGGATCCCATATATGTAATCAGTTACATGGGCTTAGGAAAGGTAGAGAACTTGGAGAAGGTGATAAAGACATTAGAGTTGGAAATGGTGCAATTGTTGCAGCTAAGACTGTCGGGGAATATCACCTTGTATTACCAACTGGTAATACATTGGTTCTGAACGAATGTTATTACATGCCGAACCTGATATGCAACATTATATCGGTTTCTTTATTGAGTAAAGAGGGATATAATTTTGTATTACAGGATAATGTTATGAACATTTTCCGTAACCAAAAGTTGGTTGGATCAGGCACGTTGTGCAATGGCATTTATGTTCTAAACCAATCAACAGTTCTGAGTATAACAAACACACACAAGAAGAAGAGTTCAGAACTGAACGAATCCTTCTTGTGGCATTGTAGACTGGGTCACATCAATGCGACACGACTGGCTAAGTTGCATAAGGATGGATATTTGAAACCATTCGAATTTTCATCTTATAACACTTGCCAGTCATGTCTCAAAGGAAAGATGACCAAAACTCCGTTTGCGGGACACGGAGAAAGAGTTACCGAACTCTTGGGACTGATACATAGTGATGTATGCGGTCCCATGTCTACACATGCCAGGGATAGTTCTTCGTACTTCATTACATTCACTGACGATCTCTCTAGATTCGGATATGTGTTCCTGATGAAACACAAATCAGAAGCTTTTGAGAAATTTAGAGAATATAAACAAGAAGTCGAGAACCAAACCGGAAAAAGTATTAAAATCCTTCGATCTGATCGAGGAGGTGAATACTTGAGCAATGAATTCCTGGACTTCCTAAAAGAGAATGGGATTCTCTCTCAGCTGACTCCTCCATATACACCACAGCACAACGGTGTATCTGAACGGAGGAACCGCACCCTATTGGATATGGTGCGCTCTATGATGAGCACAGCTGAGTTACCTATTTCCTTCTGGGGATATGCACTGGAGACAGCAGCATACCTATTGAATCAAGTTCCATCTAAATCTGTACCTACCACACCATATGAGATATGGAGTGGGAAGAGGCCATATCTTAAACGAGTTAAGATATGGGGTTGTCCAGCCTATGTCAAAAGACAAAATCCGGACAAGCTCGAGGCACGGTCAGTTCTTTGCAAGTTTGTGGGATATCCAAAGAACTCATATGGGTATTTTTTCTACCACAGTGAGGAACAAAAAGTGTTTGTTGCTCAACATGCCACCTTTTTAGAAAAGGAATTCCTTGAAAAAGAAATTAGTGGCAAAGTGGTAGAGCTGGAAGAAGTTCCAGATACACAAACCGTAACTGAAGATTTAGTGGAACCAGAAGATTCAGTAGCTCCCAATGAATCTCAGCCTCTCCGTCGATCTAGTAGGGTTCCTCGCCAGCCTGAGAGATACTACGGTTTTCTCATGGATGGAGGGAGCGAGGATTGCATCATGGAGGATGATGACCCAACTAGCTTCGAGCAGGCCATCATGAGTAGGGACTCAGTGAAATGGCTGGATGCTATGCGGTCCGAGATGGAATCCATGTACACCAACAAAGTATGGACTTTGGAAGTTGCTCCTGAAGGGGTAAAACCCATCGGGAGCAAGTGGATTTTCAAGAAAAAACTTGGTGTAGATGGGAAAGAGGAGACTTTCAAAGCTAGACTTGTAGCAAAGGGTTTTCGTCAAAGACCAGGTGTAGACTATGACGAGACCTTTTCTCCAGTGGCTATGCTTAAATCCATCCGGATCATGCTTGCCATCGCTGCATATCATGATTACGAAATCTGGCAAATGGATGTTAAGACCGCCTTTCTAAATAGTGATTTAGAAAAGTGCGTGTACATGACTCAGCCAGAGGGCTTCGTAGACAGTGGGAGCAGCGGGAAGGTGTGCAAGCTGCTTAAATCCATTTATGGATTAAAGCAAGCATCGCGGAGTTGGAACATCTGCTTTGACGTCGTTATCAAAGAGTTTGATTTCGTCAAAAACCCAGATGAACCTTGTATTTACAAGAAAGTGGCAGAGAGTAAGGTTGTCTTCCTCGTATTGTACGTGGACGACATACTCTTGATAGGAAATAATATTCCTATGCTGCAATCGGTCAAGCTCTTCTTATCACAAAGATTCTCAATGAAAGATCTTGGTGATGCCTCCTGCATATTGGGAATTAGGATCTATAGAGATAGATCCAAATGGATTTTGGGATTGTCCCAATCCAGGTACATTGACACCATACTAAAGATGTTTAGTATGGAAGAATCCAAGCGTGGGAACTTGCCCACGATCTCTGGAGTCACTCTCTCCAAAGAGATGTCTCCCAAGACTGATTTGGAGAGAGCTCGCATGCAAGGGATACCCTATGCTTCGGCTGTAGGCTCTATCATGTATGCGATGCTATGTACCAGACCCGATGTAGCATACTCACTAAGTGTAGTCAGCAGGTATCAAGCGAATCCTGGAGAGAATCACTGGACAGCTGTGAAGAGCATTCTCAAGTACTTGCGAAGGACTAAAGAGATGCTCTTGGTGTATGGTAATGGAGAACTCCAAGTGGAGTCCTTTACCGATTCGAGCTTCCAGAGTGATAAGGACGACTCTAAGTCGCAGTCGGGCTTTGTCTTTACCCTTTACGGAGGGGCGGTTAGCTGGAAGAGTTCCAAGCAGGAAACCGTGGCAGACTCGACGATGGAGGCTGAATACATCGCTGCCAACGATCCTGCCAAAGAGGCTGTCTGGATCAAGAAGTTCATTACTGAACTTGGAGTGGTTCCATCCATTGAGCATCCAATACCTTTGTATTGCGATAACAATGGAGCAGTGGCTTTGGCCAAGGAACCCAGGTCCCATCAGCGATCCAGGCATATTCTGAGGCCGTATCACCTGATCCGGGAGATAGTTGATCGCCGGGAGATCGAGGTCAGGAGGGTTGACACGAAGAACAACACGGCGGATCCACTCACGAAGGCCATTCCCCAGATACAGTTTGAGAGACTCTTCGGGATGCTCGGTATGCGATACTACAGCAGCTGGCCCTAGTGCAAGTGGGAGATTGTTAGTTGTATGTATGCCCTAGAGGCCAGTATTGTACAGATGATGTATATTATATTGGATGCTTGGACATATATAGAGATGACTTTCTTGCTCGATATGATAGTATTCTATCTGGTTGCTCTTTATCTTAACATGTACACTTGTCTCTTTAAACTGTCTTATGGTTATATGTTGGTAAAGCCCTTAGGATGTGTACTTGACTACCTGGACTGTGATGCAGATCATACTAGTGGGGACATGGTAGTCCATAAGTACATCCTTCAAGGTCCCTAGTCGTGGGTGTATCGAGACGGGGCATCGATATACCAGTGTAGACTAGCGTATACGCTTCTCGACCCATGAGATGGGCGATGGATGATCCCATATCCATTGGTGTTTGACATCAGAGATGGTGTACGGGTGCTCAGTGGAGACTGGGTACATTGGACGGACTCGCCGAGAACTCCCAGATGGTATTATACCTCACGTCAGATGGCAGTTCTCAGGTGACACTTGTACAGGTTAGTCTGTAGACCCGAGATCGTCATAGAGTCTTGTGTGATTCCCACTGTGCTTTGATCTCCACCTTACCACGTCCATGAGGGCGTGCAAAACGGTGGTCTTTGGGTACAGTCCCGAGTCACATGGAGGCAATGAGCGATAGGAGGGGTTTCGTCTCTCCCGGTATTGGGGGTTGATGTTGCGCTGTGCTCGATTGGCCGTAACAGGGAAGTCCCTGGCCAGGGCTGATCTGAGATTTGCTGGTAAGTGTTACCAGTAGTTTCTCGACCCGTTATGAGCCTCACATCGGCATGACTTATCGGTTATTGGGGTCTGACGTATACCACCCCTAAACTTGATATGCGACATATCAGACGAACAGACCGGACTGTACGGTAAGTGTTACTGGTTGGATTCACAGGAGTGTAAGCGGGCTAGCTCGTCGATCTTCTGATCGCTCAATACCCGGATGGCCGTTACGTTTAGCAGACCGCTTGCGGCTCATGGGTGCTTGATATGATCATCATCTGCTACCGGCGTATTGACGAGTCTTTAGAGTCCTACACAGAGGTTTCCTGGCTCAAGCGAAACGAAATAGGAGTGCATATGAGATATGTGCAGGACCGAGAATGATGCATGTATGTGATACCGTATTCCATTCTCGCGATGGATGTGTCGATTGGTTATATTCGATATAACCTAGATATCGAATCAAGGATTGATTCGATAAGCCGATACATAGGATACTAATCGGTTATATGCGATATGACCGGATCATTAAATCAAGTGTTGATTTAATGATTTAATGTATAATTATATATTTGATATATTACTTTGCATTAACTAGTATTGGTTCACTTTAAATGTATTTTCTCACTTGATGTGCAAGAAGTATATGTGATATACTTTTGTGCACATATTTGTATCATGTTTGATGATACTTGATCATTTGGTTAAGTGTAAAGAATTAAACCATGGTTAAGAGATGATTAGGGTTTTGCTTTTTCATTTATGTATTTGTTTATTTATTTGGAAAAGATTTAGATAAGAATGGTGGCTATGTTTGTTTCTAGTTGAAGCTTCATGAAGCTTTGACTTCTTAACCATTCTTGTCTTCATGCTTAACCCTAACCCATCCAAGTAATCATGGTCTATTCTCTACACTCTACCCTAGTTAGTTTATGATAAGTATTCATTTATTATTCATTTTAACTCAAGACTTATCATAATTCTAGCTTCATCTTCTTCTTCATCTTCAAGAATGAAAACTTGATGCCATCAATGGCAACTTGAGCAAAAGTGAGAGAAATCCAATTCTAAAGTGAACCCACCTCCTATTTCTTCATCCTCTACCTCTTGCCAAGTGGTTTTGGGTGTTTTCTTCACAAGTTTCACAACTTGGTGCAGTCGGAGCTTGAACTTGTGAAACCTCGACGTAGATCATCTTCGGCACGAAGCCGACGACCTTGCCCGCTCGTTTTTTCGATGAAGCTGACGATCGAGTCTAGGATTCAAGATGGACAGCGAGAGGACGCCTATGTGGAGCTAAGGAAGTGGAGAACTGGATCTACAAAGGTTGTAGCCTCTCTCCTTTAGTTAAGTTGTTAACTAGTTTAGTTTATCGCCTAAATTTCTAGTCAACGATCTAGTGTAGGATTTCTCGGCACCGTAAAATTTAAAATTGGCATGGTTGATGCCTTGTGAGACTTCATTAGCGTGCCTAGGAACCCTACATTAGGTTACTTAACTAACGACAGAGCGGGGTCTGGACTAGCGCGGATGCAAAACATAAGCAACGCCTAAATAGATATCATATATAGATATATACATTCGTCAGATGCAATGATAGCCATTCCAGATCACAGATGAACACATTGGATATACTGGGAATCCGCAATTCGTACGAGCCTGTAACGAAAAGCGGATTACACGGTCGCGGTGAATAGCCAATACCCCACCCTAGACCCCTACGGGTGCGGCAAACTACCCGCCAAGTACCCGAAGCGAAGCAACCTCCCTCAACAACGTGAGTAGGCCACACAGAACTTCGAGATACCCGGTAGTTTGTGCACCCCACCTTGGGTCTATCCTAGGAGCAAAAACAGTAAAAAGAAATTATACAATGGCGGCTACAACCTCATCCCGGATGTGCGGCCATATAAATAATATTACATCAATTTACAAATTATATGAATTGAAAGAAAAAGAAAACTCTCATCTCACAACCCCCCGGCTATTCATCCGCGACAATCCAATGAATTCATATACATATACCATCAACATTATAGATCACAGATATGTATAACCCCCACTAATCGACGTATAGCGATTAGCAGACGTTCAATACATATATCACATCACAGATATAACCCGTTAGCTAAAGTCTTTAGAAGTTCGATCAAAATACGGATTTTTAAACCCCAAAAACAAATTTTGCTTTCAGGAAAATCTGGGCAGAAAAATCATATTCCAAAAATCCCAAAACACCCCAAGAGACACACAGTAGAAAAACAGATCCACGGCCGAGTCAACTCGGCCGCGGATCCGCGGCAAGAAGCTCTTCTTGCCGCGTTTCCGCGGTGAGTTGGTCAGCTCTGTGGATCGTTTTTCTGCAGTGTTTATTAAAAACCTTGAGTCGATTTTTGGTATATGTCAAATAATTTTTACAGCAGTTTAAAAAATCGATAGAAAGTTTGTGTTCCGGGCATGTTTCGTGACTTTTTTTCCGATCGAACATCTAGTTACTTTGATAACATGTTAGATAGTGTTTAGCTAGGCACTGATACTACTGTAAGTCCACGTTACCTATCCCCGGTTCTTTGGGGTTGCGGAAATGGTGAAAAATGATTTTCTACGGTGGGGGTAACATGGACTCAAAAACGGATCTTTGTTAAACTAACTATCTAACAACCTAACTAAGAGTTTTACCTACTCGGTTAGAGGGTTATACCTTAACTTAAACTCCTTCTCTTCGACTCCTTGTGGTGGTCGGATGGTTCTCTCCTCGTCGTCTCCTTGTGTCGAAAATGTATCCACCCGAAAGCTTCTACCTTTGACTCCAACCTCAATCTAGAGGAAACTAGAACACTTGGCTTGCTAGACCTTGTATATTAGGATGAGTAGAGAAGTGTTTTGGGTTTTTATCTCCAAGGCAAATGGTTCTCAACACATGAGAGGTTTTTGCCTTGAACTAGAGAAAGAGGGAGAGCAAGAGGAAGAGGAGAGCTTTTGCATGAGAGAGAATGCAAATGGTAAAATGAGAAAGACTTTTTACAACCATCCTCTTCATAATCCAAAATAATCATAACAAATAATAATAATTGAGTATTATGTGATGGTTGTTATCATATCAAATGGCAATATCATTTCATGCATTAAATGCAATGTGTGAACAAACAAGCAAGCAAAAGTCTTTGCCATGAAATGATAGCCATTGTAATGATGATGGTCAACAAGTCCAACCTGGTCAACAAGTCAACAAAGTCAACAAATCAACAAAGTCAACCTTTCAACCCAACCATGGCACAATAATACTTAATTAATATTATCATTAATCATATTTCTTATTTTCATTAGGGTTTACCAAAAGTCAACAGTCAACAACCCTAATGAGAATCCTCTGCCTCTGTCTCGGTCAACCGTGCATACACACCCGTATCCGCGTTCCGGGGAACATGAATACAAACGAGATAAAACCAATCCCAAAACGTATATTAGGATCTGGCTTAACCCAAAGCCCGTTAGTAATAACTGCCCGGACACTAAACGTGCACAAGTGCACGGATGTGATCGAACCCTGTCGCAAAACCATGCGATCTCTACTCTTTTTGCCTAAAGGCGAATAGCTCTCTGTGTGGGACTCTAAAGACTCGACACTACGCTTGCAGTGGGTTTAACCACAGACCGCAAGCGGCACTAGCTGTGCGTAACGGCCCCCAGGTAGATGCCGATAAGAAGACTGACAAGGTGAACTCATCCGAACTCCTACTGAGCCTGAATGTGACAATCTGCGTATAGTCCGGTCTGTTCGTCTGATAATATCGCATGGAGGGCTTAGGGGGTGGTAAACGTCAGTCCCCTAATAGCGGTACAAGTCGTGTCAGAGTGTAGCCCAGAACACCCTGTAACAACACTGGAAACCTACCAGTGTATCTCGCTTGCCCTGGCAAGGGACGACTATGTGTAATGGCTCTCCTAGACACGGCGCGATATCAACTCCCAACACTGGAAGAGATGAATCCTATCTAACCGTCACTGCCTCCAAGTGCTTCGGGACTGCACCCAACTACTACATGTTTGTACGACTCCTTTGAGCCCTGGTAGGGTAGTAATCAAAGTACAGTGGGAACACACTCGAGGCGAAGTTACAGTATCAAGTCAGCGGACTAAGCTGTACTTATGTCACCTGGGAACTGATAACTGACGATAGGTATAGTACCAACCAACAGTTCCCGACGAGTCCTGTCCAGTGTACTCGTAACCTAACGAGCACCAGCATACTATCTCAAATACGACGTACTAAAGGCTGTGGGACAGACCGTCTCCCCTGCTGGGATGAGAAGCGCATACGCTAGTCTACTCTGGAGTATCGATGCCCTATCTCGATAGTCCTACGACTAGGGACCTGCATAAGGATGTGCTTGTGGATTACCCAGCCTCCACGAGTGTGGCTGCCATCACAACACTTGTAATCAAGCAAAGATCCTAAGGGCTCCACTAATGTGTATAGGCGATATGTTAAAAGAAACACATGTACACACATTGAAGTAGAAACAAACCAAGTAGCATACTACCATTTTGAGCAAGATTGTCTATACAACTGTGAATATCCCAAGCTTCCATCAAGTAATATACAAACTACTATGATACAGTAATGGCCTCTAGGGAATATACACTAACAATGACGATCTCAGGTCTTAAGGACTACCATGTATTCAAGTCACCAGAGAACTGCTATCTGACGTTGGTATATTACAAACTAGGAGTTCTCAATGAGTCTGTCCAGTGTAGTTCATCTAATGAGCACCTGTATACAATTCTCGGTGTCCAACAGCAATAGCTATGGGATCACCTATCTCCCTCCAACCGGGTTAGAAAAAGTATACACTAGTCTAAAATGGAGTACCGATACCCAGTCTCGATACTCCTACGACAAAGGACCTTTAAGGATGCGATTATCGACCACCTAGGCCCCATTAATATGATCTGCATCATTGTCCTAGTAGTCAAACAAAATTCCAAGAGCTTTATCTCATGTATTAGCGATACGTGATAACTAGTAAAATGTATTCACATGATAGTTAATGACATACCGGATAGCATACTATCATCTTGGGTAAAATTGTTCTCTCGTATATGTCTTACTTCAATTACAATAATTGCCTTGAGGACACTATATCCAACAATCTCTCACTTACACATAAGGCCAATTATTGTGGTATCGCATACCCAACTTCTGTACTAACAGTTTCGCAAACTGTGTTCATGAACTGGCCTCAATGAGTGGACTTGACACGGTGCATCTATCTGTTTCTCCCTGAATCTCAACTTCGCGGAGATCAAATATCTCCCGAACTACGCTATACCTGCCTTAGTATTTTCCTGGACAGAAGATGGGATCATGTTCATAAATGAGCAATTATATCCAGCGAATTCTAGGGAAGTATCCTTTGCTGATTCACAATCAAAATCTAGCGCGACGACTACCTCGGTATCCCACTTGGAACTCTTTCCAATATACTGCTTCTCAAAAGAGGGTAAACTTATACCTCGTGACAGACACTCTGTCTTTCATGTTACCTGGGAAGCTAGGATCGATAACCACCTCCTTCAGGAGGCTGCTATTACCATATACTAAGAACATCAAATGCTGTTCACTGCTACCCTATGTTTCTCCAGGATTGGACTGATATCCATATCCTGTATGGAGAAACATATGTGATCACCATTGTTTTACCGATTGCAGTATAGGAACATCACTTCTTATCATGAGTGTGCCATTCACATACAATATGAGGAATCTGACAATACTCCCTACTCCCTTTTTACAAATACCAGGTTCATCTCTCATTTTGATTAAGTCAAACATTTTAACCGTGACATCAAAACAGATGATCTATTTCCGCTATGCATGTTTTAGTCTAAAGATGGACTTAAGAAATTTGCACACTTACCACTGCTCCCACTGACTAAGATAACACTCTGGCAGAGTCATATACACGTACATTTCTAAATCTCATTTAGAAAACGTAATAGTCATCATCTCCCAGATATCATAGTCATAAAAAGCAACAGTATCAAGTTATATCCATATGGATTTCAGCACAGACACTGAAGTAATAGTTTCATCACAATCCACAACGGGTATTTGATGAAAACTTTTCACAACATGTCTAGCCTTGTTAGATTCGTACTTTTCCATTTGCACCGATCTCGTAAGATCTACTTGCTCCTAATATGTTTTACCCCTTCAAGAGCACCGAACAAAGTCCTCAATTTGTTGCAGTGCATGAAGTCCAACTAGGATAACGTGGAATCCAGCCATCAATCGAAAGTCACCACTTCCCATGGCCAATTGATTAATAGTAATGTCATTAACACATGATACAAGCCTCTCTGTCACCATTTACGAGAGAACCGAAGTATCTTTCAGGTGGCTGAGATCATCTACTAAATTTGCGGAGTAGGCTAAAATTTGTCAGGGTCAATTGAATCTCCAAGTTCTGCCAAATTTTCAATAACCGTTTGTGGATATGGAATTACTTCCAGTTCTACCATACTCCCACTAATTTCTCATGCAAGAAATTCATTTTCTAAAAAAATGGCATGTCGAGAACAAAACAATTTTTGATCCCGAAAATGGTAGAAAATTAATCTCTCGTCAATGCCCTGGATAACCTACAAACTGCCATTACTGAAACGTGACTTGAGTTTATACGGATTCTGGTTTTAAATATAAGCCGGACAACTTAACATATTAACAACTTAAGATGAGATCCCATTCTATATCATAAATAGAATTTGAGGTACAAATTTAGGAGGAACCGGTATCAATTGAGATGCATCTATTTCCAGTACATCTCTTAATCGAAAAAGGCGATTCAGCATTACTCATCATGGAGCGCACTCGTGGATGAGCAATCTGAGAGAGAATCAAATTCTCAATTATTTTACTACGGAATACCTAGCATAAGTATCCATATCTACGAACACTTCGAAAAATCTTGATACTTCCAACATTTGGTTCTTTACTTTATTCATATATCTTATAAACTTCTCAAAATCTTTAGACTTTGCATTTCAACAAGAATGCGTGTCTAAAACTAGAGAACTCACAGGAAAACGAAACGAAACATAACTACCAATCCCTGGTCCATGCAGACACTGAACACCATACATCATTATGTAAGTCTTATGAGTCCACTAACTCATATGTATGTTATAATTTGAAAATTGTATTTTGGTTAAGAATGTAAATCCCATTATTCAATGCACCTTACACAATCATCAAATGATAAAGGCAAATGTTCTTAACATAATTTTTGTACATTTATATCCCTATTTATCAAATAAAGAGATGGATATATCGGTTTTAAAAGTTGGTGCATAATAACAGATTTTCAAAACCAAATGTTTGCTGAAAGGTACAACCAGGTGATTTCCCTAATAGCAGCAATTTCTCCGATATCCGATATTGAAGTTCAAATCACCTTTCCAATAATCCAATTCTTTTTAGCATCTGTAACGACTAACAGATGTGGGATTTTAATCCGGTATCTATATACACAGGAGTCAGAATAAATTGGAAAGTATTTTTTGATTATAATCACATAGAAAATCATGAAACATCAAAATGTTTCAAGGGGTGGCCGGGTATTCCAAGTAATGCCTCTTTCATTGCCTAGGTTCATAACAATAGTTGTATTTTCCTTTCCGCTAATTTCGTCCCCTATTTTTGTCTCTCTTTCTTACCTTGTGTATACCGGAGTTATACTAGTTGGTTTTCTTCTTTTCCTTCCTTTCAGCTCCAGTATCGAGATTGGAAAAAGACTATCCAACAAACGTAACTGGTATATTCTCCTTATTTAAGGAGTCTCAAACTTGAGATAAGGTGGAGAGGAGAGACAAATGAATTTTATCATATACAATTCACTTTCTCCAGAACCTGTGGCCATTCTTGACTGAAACAATTTTCTCGAGTTCGTATCTAACTATATGATGGCCTTCTAAGTAATATGGATCTCTGTATCGGATACAGAGTATTCTAGAGGAACCAAAAGGGAAAGTGGGATGGGTAAGGATATATGCGGCTATGTCGTGAAAATAGGGCAATCATGGCATTCCAAAACCGTTGATTGTAAAAAAGTTCGGTTAACTAGGTTTACGAGTTCTAGTTTAAGATCGGTCTTAGGCCGCCACCAGAAAGAGAGAAAAGAAACACTCATCGTGCACTATATCCTATATTAGATTGGTTAATTAATTTATCTAATCTGGTCTTCTACTATTTTTGTCGAATTCTCCTTTAAACCTTAAAAGGAGAAATAGCCGGCGTCATCTGAAAATCACCCGGGAGTAACAATTACTCACAGCAGGAATCGGGATCCAAACTATCATGGCATGGTTGTTAGTGTATATGCCCTAGAGGCCATTACTGTATCATACTGGCTTGTATATTACTTGATGCAAGCTTGGGATATTCACAGTTGTATAGACAATCTTGCTCGAAATGGTAGTATGCTACTTGGTTAGTCTCTGCTTCAATGTGTACATGTGTTTCTTTTAGCATATCGCCTATACACATTAGTGGAACCCTTAGGATCTTTGCTTGATTACCAGCGTTGTGATGGCAGTCATACTAGTGGGGGCTGGGTAATCTACAAGCACATCCTTATACAGGTCCCTGGTCGTAGGATTATCGAGACGGGGCATCGATACTCCGGAGTAGACTAGCGTATGCGCTTCTCATCCCAGCAGGGGAGACGGTCTGTCCCACAGCCGTCAGTACGTCGTACTTGAGATAGTATGTGGGTGCTCGTTAGGTTACGAGTACACTGGACAGGACTCGTCGGGAACTGTTGGTTGGTACTATACCTATCGTCAGTTATCAGTTCCTCGGTGACATGAGTACAGCTTAGTCCGCTGACTTGACACTGTCACATCGCCTTGAGTGTGTTCCCACTGTACTTTGATTACTACCCTACCACGGCTCAAAGGAGTCATGCAAACAGGTAGTAGTTGGGTGCAGTCCCGATGCACTTGGAGGCAGTGACGGTTAGATAGGATTCGTCTCTCCCGGTATTGGGAGTTGATATCGCGTTGTGTCTAGGAGAGCCATTACACATAGTCATCCCTGGCCAGGGCAAGCGAGATACACTGGTAGGTTTCCAGTGTTGTCTCAGGGTATTCCGGGCTACACTCCGACACAACTTGTACCGCTATTAGGGGACTGACGTTTACCAACCTCCTAGGCCCGCCATGCGATATTCTCAGACGAACAGACCGAACTGTACGCAGATTGTCACATACAGGCTCAGTAGGAGTTCGGATTGGTTCGCCTCATCAGTCTTCTTATCGGCATCTACCTGGGGACCGTTACGTACAGCTAGTGCCGCTTGCGGTCTATGGTTAAACCCACTGCCAGCGTAGTGTCGAGTCTTTACGGTCCCATACAGAGGGTTATTCGCCTTTGGGCAAAACAGAGTAGAGGTCGCATGGTTTTTCGACGGGGTTCGTTCACATCCGCGCACTTATGCACGTTTGGTGTCCGGACAGTCATCACTAGCGGGCTTTGGTTTAAGCCAGATCCTAGTATATGTTTTGGGGTTAGTTTTATCTCATTGTATTCATGATCTTCGGAACACGAATGCGCGTGTGTATGCACAGTTGACTGAGGCAGAGGCAGAGGATTCTCATTAGGGTTTTGGTAGGGGTGTGTATACAGAGTTGACGGTTGTCTTTTACCAAACCCTAATGAATATGTGAAATATCAATTAATAATATTAATTAAAGGAAATTGAGTTATGGTTAGGGTTGTTGACTTGTTGACCAAGGTTGACTTGTTGACCAAGGTTGAAACTTTGACCATCATCATTTCAAGCAAAGATGCTCTTTGATCTTTGCAAAACTCATTTAATGTGAAATGATAATGGTCTTTTCAACCTACCATCACGTTTTTCTTTTTGGATTAATATTGTTAATTGATTAATTCACGTATATTTGCATATGGTTGCAAAATTCTTATCATTCTCTTATTCTCATTCTCTCTCATCCTTTGCTCTCCCTCTTCCTCTAGCTCAAGGAAAAACCCCTCATGTGTTGAGAACCATTTGCCATGGAGATAAAGCACCAAAACTCATTTCTACTCATCCTAAGGTTGAAGGTCTAGCAAGCCTAATACTTTAGTTGCCTCAAGTTCGAGGAAGGAGCTCAAGGTAGAGGCCCTCGGGTGGATCCATCTTCGGCAAGAGAAGGCGACGAGGAGAACCATCCAACCCACTCCAAGGAGAAGAAGAGAAGGAGTTCAAGACTAGGTATAACCCCTAACCGAGTAGATAAAGTTCATAGTAGTTGCTAGTGTGTTGTTTAGCAAAGATCCGGGTTTTATAGTCTATGTTACCCTACACCCTAAAATTGTTTTTCACCATTTCCGCAACTTCGAAAGAACCGGGACAGGTAACGTGGACTTACAGTGGTATCAGAGCCTAGCTAAACACACCCTAGCATGTTAGCAAAGTATCTAGAATTCGATCGGACAAAAAACCGCAAAACACGTCAAAAATATCAACTTTATGCCGATTTTTATTTCTGCTCAAAAAATAATAAATCATGTACTAAAAATCGGCTCAGGGTTTTTAAAGAACAGACAATAAAAACGATCCAGTGAGTCGACCAACTCACCGCGGATCCGCGGCAAGAGCTTGCTCATGCCGCGGATCCGCGGCCGAGTTGACTCGGCCGTGGGTCGTTTCTCCTGCAGTGTTCTTATGTTGGTGTTTTGTGATTTTTAGGATGGATTGTTTCTGCCCAGAATTTCCAGAGAACAAAATTTGTTTTTGGGGTGGTTACAAATCTGTGTTTTGATCGAATTTCTGTAGACTTTGGCTAATGGGTTATATCTGTGATGTTATATATGTATTGAACGTCTGCTAATCGCTATACGTTGATTAGTGGATGTTATACATATCTGTGTTCTGTAATGTTGATGGTTTGTGTATATGAATTCGTTGGATTGTCGCGGATGAATAGCCGGGGGGTTGTGAGATGAGGGTTTTTCTTTATCTTTCAATTCATGTAATATGTAATTTGATGTAATATTATTTGTATGGCCGCACATCCGGGATGAGGTTGTAGCCGCCATTGTATAATTTCTTTTTACTGTTTTTGCTCCTAGGATAGACCCAAGGAGGGGGTGCACAAACTACCGGGTATCTCGAAGTGCCGAGTAGCCTACTCACGTTGTTGAGGGATGTTGCTTCGCTTCGGGTACTTGGCGGGTAGTTTGCCGCACCCGTAGGGGTCTAGGATGGGGTATTGGCTATTCATCGCGACCGTGTAATCCGCTTTTCGTTACAGGCTCGTACGAAACGCGGATTCCTAGTATATCCAATGTGTTCATCTGTGATCTGGAATGGCTATCATTGCATCTGACGAATGTATATATCTATATATGATATCTATTTAGGCGTTGCTTATATTTTGCATCCGCGCTAGTCCAGCCCCCGCTCTGTCGTTAGTTAAGTAACCTAACGGGTGATGACAGGACCCCGTGGCGAATGCGGATGGCATAAGCGTACGTCATATTTTCGTTGTTTTCTGCAATGGTAGGATTAAATGATGGGATGCATTAAAATTAATGCAAGAAAATAAACCAAGTAAAGTCGTTGGAACACTTTTAAAACCACTCGGTTCTTTTCAAAAACCAACTTTTAAATGCGGAGCTTGAACCACTCCTTTTAAAAGCTATCTCGTCCCATCGATTATATCAAGTTCACTACGTTCACGGTTTCGCCAAAATCATTCGTAGCCCTCCGTCATTTCATTTGGATTGTCAATAGTATTCAAGCTGTGTTTGTTGGCCAAAGTTAAGACACGGTGTTTGGTAGCTATTGGGTATTCATATGCAGCATAGATAGATGCGTTGGTTTGGGACAGTCGTACTACCTTGTTGGCCAAAGTCAAGGGTAGGTACGGGTGGGTTCAAATTAACCTGGAGAATGACGGGTAGAACTTGACATGTGACTTATGATTTGTTGGCCAAAGTCAAGGTCATAAGAGCATGGGGCAAAAAAATCCACATCGGGAGTTTCTAAAAAAACTGAAACTTGCTAGCACTGCATACCATTTAGAGTGTGATGATTCTGGTAGGATTCCTTCAGTTTTGTCACGCGATGATATTTGGATCCCGATCCTACTGTGCGTATATGCTACTCCTCGGGAAATTTCTCACTTAACGATCAATGTTATAAACCTAGTAGGTGTCTAGAAAGGTGTTAGCGGGGCTACGCCCCCAGGAAAAAGAGGTTCTTAAATTAAGGAACTTCGCAAAAGCGTTAGAAAACTTCCCTCGAAATACCGACACTGGCCTGGCTGAACAGTTAAGCAAGTATTGTACGGTGAGATTGATCCCGACTAATTCTTCCTTTATGGTTTGAGGAGGGATTCGAGAGACAGTGGGAGCCATCCTGTTTAGACAAACTAAAAACCACTCTAAACTTGCAAGAGCATCATGCTAAAGTGTTTCTTCTCTCTCTCCTAATTGCAGCGACCAATCGACATGACCGGACTTAAGTTACTATTAGATAAAAACATACTGACAGGGCCAAACTACAAAGATTGGCTCAGGAATGTCAAAATGGCAATCACTTATGACAAGCTGGGATATCTCCTTACCACCAAAGCTCCCCCTGTCCCAGGTCCCACCTCCAGCGTCGCGGATATAGAAATCCGTAAGACATGGGAGGTCGACTGCGCGAAGGCCAAGTGCCTCGTGCTTGCCTCTATGGACAATGAACATCAGAGGAGGCACGAGAATATGGACCTCGAATCCATATTTCTCCATACTAAGGATCTGTATGGGGAGCAATCCCGTATCGCTAGATATGAAGTCTTGAAAAAGTTGTTTTCGGCGAGATTGGCCGTCGGATCATCGGTAGCGGAACACGTGCTTAAGATGATTGGCTTCATTGAAGAGCTCGCGGACCTTGGGACCACGTTAGAGAACGAGCTCTATACGGACTTGATTCTCCAATCCCTTCCTTCCACTTACGCCCAGTTTATCCTGAACTTCAACTTGCAAGGAAAAGAAGTTAAACTTCCGGAGCTCCTCAACATGTTGAGGAGTGCAGAGGGCACCCTACAGAAAGGTAGGAAAACATCCACTTTGTTTGTAGGAGAATCTTCCTCTTCTAAGTCCAAGGCGAAAGCCAAGGGAAAGAAGAAGAAAGCCCCCGCCAAACCAAGGGGCGGTGTTAGTAAAGTGGATACGAAGGGAAAGGCAAAGGCAACAAAGGTAGTGGGAAAGCTTATGGGAAAGGAAGAATGCTTTTTCTGTCACAAGAGTGGACACTGGAAAAAGGATTGCAGAGCTTGGAAGGCCAGAAACCAGGATCCGAAGCAAGTTGCGGCTTCGGCTTCAGGTGTGTATGTTATTGAAAACTGTCTATCAATAAACTCTACATCTTGGGTATTAGATACCGGATCAGGATCTCATATCTGTAATTCTTTGCAGGCACTGAGAAGGCGTAGGGTTTTGAAGGCAGGTGATATGACCTTCAGAGTTGCAAACGGAGTTGGCATGAATGTTGAGTCTGTGGGGGACTATCACCTGGGATTGTCAGATGGGCATGTTTTGGTTTTGCGTGATTGTTATTTTTTACCCAATGCAACTTATAATATCATATCTGTATCTTTATTATCTAAAGAAGGTTATGAATTTGCATTTATAAGCAATGTTGTAAACATTCACCTTAATCAAGTTTTGACTGGGTTAGGTACATTAAGCAATTGTATATACGTATTAAACCAACCACAGATTTTCAATGTCCAGAATACACACAAAAGAAAGTCTCCAGAAATCAATCATGCTTTCTTATGGCATTGTAGACTGGGTCACATCAATGAGAGAAGGTTGACGAAGTTACATACAGAAAGATATTTGGATCCGTTCGAATATCAATCATATGCAACTTGTCAATCCTGTCTCAAAGGAAAGATGACAAAGACTTCGTTCACTGGACACGGAGTAAGAGCGAGCGAGCTCTTGTGGATCGTACACAGTGACGTGTGCGGTCCAATGTCTACACATGCGCGAAGCGGTTATTCTTACTTCATTACTTTTACTGATGACTTTTCAAGGTACGGATATGTCTTCTTAATGAAACATAAATCTGAAGCCTTTGAAAAGTTCCAGGAATACAAGAATGAAGTAGAAAAACAAACAGGCAAAAGTATCAATAAACTAAGATCTGATCGAGGTGGTGAATACTTAAGTACCGAGTTCCTGGATTACTTAAAAGAGAATGGAATTCTCTCTCAGCTTACTCCTCCATACACTCTGCAACATAACGGTGTATCGGAGAGACGGAACCGAACCCTATTGGATATGGTACGTTCCATGATGAGTATTGCTGAGTTGCCGCGATCATTCTGGGGATATGCACTAGAATCAGCTGCATACCTTTTGAACCGAGTTCCAACTAAGACTGTGCCTACTACACCATATCAGATGTGGTGTGGGAAGAAACCCTATCTTAAGCACATTAAGACATGGGGATGTCCAGCTTTTGTCAAAAAGCAGGATGCGGACAAGCTCGAGGCACGCTCAGTACAGTGCAAGTTTATGGGATATCCAAAGAACTCCAAGGGATATTTCTTCTATTGCGAAGAAGAACAAAAGGTTTTTATTCTCGTCATGCCCACTTCTTGGAAACTGAATTTTTGGAAAATCAGATAAATGGGAGCGCAATAGAGCTGAAAGAAATTCCAGAACCACGAGCTATTACTGAACGCTTAGTACAACCAGAGGGTTCGAAAGAACAGGACATTCCTACGCCGCTCCGCAGGAGTAGTAGGCAGTCTCATCCGCCTGAGAGATACTACGGTTTTCTCATAGACGGGGATAGAGAGGATTACATCATTGATAGTGATGAGCCGACTAGCTTCCAGTAGGCCATTCAGAGCATTGACTCGGTAAAATGGCTGGATGCAATGCGGACCAAAATGGAGTCCATGTACACCAACAAAGTATGGACTTTGGACGTTGCTCCAGATGGGGTAAAACCCGTCGGATGCAAGTGGATCTTCAAGAGGAAGATTGGTGTAGATGGACAGGTTGAGACCTATAAGGCTAGACTTGTTGCAAAGGGTTTTCGTCAAAGACCTGGTTTGGACTATGATGAAACCTTTTCTCCAGTGGCTATACTGAAATCCATTCGGATCCTTCTTGCCATTGCTGCCTTCCACGATTATGAGATTTGGCAGATGGATGTAAAGACCGCTTTTCTAAATGGAAATTTAGAGGAGTGTGTCTATATGGACCAGCCAGAGGGTTTCACTCAGAGTGGGAGCAGCGGAAAGGTGTGCAAGTTTCTTAAGTCCATTTATGAACTAAAGCAGGCATCGCGGAGTTGGAACATCTGTTTTGATGAGACGGTCAAAGATTTTGGCTTTATCAAAAATCCAGATGAACCATGCATCTATAGTAAATTTGTAGCACGAACTGTCGTATTCCTCGTTTTATACGTGGATGACATTCTCTTGATAGGAAATGACATTCCTATGTTACAATCTGTCAAAGGGTTCTTGTCACACAAGTTCTTCATGAAAGACCTGGGTGATGCCTCTTACATTCTGGGGATCCGGATCTATCGTGATAGATCCAAGAGGATATTAGGACTTTCACAGTCCAGGTACATCGACACCATACTGAAAAGATTCAGTATGGAAGATTCCAAGCGCGGTAATCTACCGGCTTATCACGGGATCACCCTCTCCAAAGAGATATCTCCCAAGACTGATTTGGAAAGGGATCACATGTCTATTATACCCTACGCTTCTGCGGTAGGCTTTATAATGTATACGATGTTGTGTACCAGACCAGATGTAGCTTATGCACTGAGTGTGGTAAGCCGGTATCAGTCAAACCCTGGGGAGAAGCACTGGATAGCGGTAAAGAACATTCTCAAGTACCTGAGAAAGACTAAGGAGATGTTCTTGGTGTATGGCAGAAAAGACCTCCAGATCGAGGCCTTTGCTGACTCCAGCTTCCAGAGTGACAAGGATGATTCCAAGTCCATGTCGGGTTTTGTCTTTACCCTCAATGGAGGGGCGGTGTGTTGGAAGAGTTCCAAACAGGAAACCGTTGCTGACTCGACGATGGATGCGGAATATATCGCTGCATCTGATGCCGCAAAAGAAGCCGTCTGGATGAGGAAGTTCTTGAAAGAACTTCAGGTGGTTCCGTCCATTGTTGATCCAATACCTCTGTATTGTGACAACAACGGGGCTATAGCGTTAGCGAAGGAACCCAGGTCCCATCAGAAATCCAGACACATCTTAAGACGGTTTCACCTGATCAAGGAGATCGTGGATCGCCAGGAGATCGAGGTTAGGAGGGTTGCTTCAGAAGATAACACTGTAGATCCATTCACGAAGGCCTTACCCCAGACTCAGTTCGAGCTGCTGATCGAGATGATAGGTCTTCGATACGCCAGTACATGGCCTTAGTGCAAGTGGGAGATTGTTAGTGTATATGCCGTAGAGGCCATTACTGTATCATACTAGCTTGTATATTACTTGATGGAAGCTTGAGATATTTACAGTTGTATAGACAATCTTGCTTGAAATGGTAGTATGCTACTTGGTTTGTCTCTGCTTCAATGTGTACATGTGTTTCTTTTAGCATATCGCTTATACACATTAGTGGAGCCCTTAGGATCTTTGCTTGATTACCAGCGTTGTGATGGAAGTCATACTAGTGGGGGCTGGGTAATCTACAAGCACATCCTTATACAGGTCTCTAGTCGTAGGATTATCGAGACGGGGCATCGATACTCCGAAGTAGACTAGCGTATGCGTTTCTCATCCCAGTAGGGGAGACGGTCTGTCCCACAGCCGTCAGTACGTCATACTTGTGATAGTATGAGGGTGCTCATTAGGTTACAAGTACACTGGACAGGACTCGTCGGGAACTGTTGGTTGGTACTATACCTATCGTCAGTTATCATTTCCCAGGTGACATGAGTACAGCTTAGTCCGCTGACTTGACACTGTCACTTCGCCTCGAGTGTGTTCCCACTGTACTTTGATTACTACCGTACCATAGCTCTAAGAAGTCGTGCAAACAGGTAGTAGTTGGGTGCAGTCCCGAAGCACTTGGAGGCAGTGATGGTTAGATAGGATTCGTCTCTTCCGGTATTGGGAGTTGATATCGCGCTGTGTCTAGGAGAGCCATTACATATAGTCGTCCCTGGCCAGGGCAAGCGAGATACACTGGTAGGTTTCCAGTGTTATCTCAGGGTGTTCTGGGCTACACTCCGACACGACTTGTACCGCTATTAGGGGACTGACGTTTACCAACCTCCTAGGCCCGCCATGCGATATTCTCAGACAAACAGACCGGATTGTACGCAGATTGTCACATACAGGCTCAGTAGGAGTTCGGATGGGTTTGCCTCATCAGTCTTCTTATCGGCATCTACCTGGGGACCGTTACGTACAGCTAGTGCCGCATGCGGTCTGTGGTTAAACCCACTGCCAGCGTAGTGTCGTATATTTAGAGCCCCACACAGAGGGTTATTCACCTTTCGGCAAAACAGAGTAGAGGTCGCATGGTTTTGCGACGGAGTTCGTTCGCATCCGCGCACTTGTGCACGTTTGGTGTCCAGACAGTCATCACTAGCGGGCTTTGGTTTAAGCCAGATCCTAGTATATGTTTTAGGGTTAATTTTATCTCATTGTATTCGTGATCCTCGGAACATGAATGCGGGTGTGTATGCACAGTTGACTGAGGCAGAGGCAGAGAATTCTCATTAGGGTTTTGGTACGGGTGTGTATGCACAGTTGACGGTTGTCTTTTACCAAACCCTAATGAATATGTGAAATATCTATTAATAATATTAATTAAAGGAAATTGAGTTATGGTTAGGGTTGTTGACTTGTTGACCAAGGTTGACTTGTTGACCAAGGTTGAAACTTTGACCATCATCATTTCAAGCAAAGATGCTCTTTGATCTTTGCAAAACTCATTTAATATGAAATGATAATGGTCTTTTCAACCTACCATCACCTTTTTCTTTTTGGATTAATATTGTTAATTGATTAATTCACATATATTTGCATATGGTTGCAAAATTCTTATCATTCTCTCATTCTCATTCTCTCTCATCCTTTGCTCTTCCTCTTCCTCTAGCTCAAGGCAAAACCCTTCATGTGTTGAGAACCATTTGCCTTGGAGATAAAGTACCAAAACTTATCTCTACTCATCCTAAGGTTGAAGTTCTAGCAAGCCTAATACTTTAGTTGCCTCAGGTTCGAGAAAGGAGCTCAAAGTAGAGGCCCTCGGGTGGATCCATCTTCGGCAAGAGAAGGCGACGAGGAGAACCATCCAACCTACTCCAAGAAGAAGAAGAGAAGGAGTTCAAGACTAGGTATAACCCCTAACCGAGTAGATAAAGCTCATAGTAGTTGCTAGTGTGTAGTTTAGCAAAGATCCGGGTTTTATAGTCCATTTTACCCTACACCCTAAAATTGTTTTTCACCATTTCCGCAACCACGAAAGAACCGGGACAGGTAACGTGGACTTACAATGGTAACCTTGACGAAGGTCAACAAGTCACCGCACTCCATAGAAGGTATGCAATCTCATTGCAAGTTTCAACACTTGAAACTTCCGATATCGATTTTTATCCCTAACGACCTATAACATTGTCGAAAGCCAACAAACCATAGGCTGCTAGTCAAGTTCAATCCGTCATTTCATTATAGATTCGAACCTACCCGCACAGGCCCTTGACGAAGGCCAACAAAGCCGTGCGAGTGTCCCGGCTAATCACATCACATGCTAACAGAAAAACATCACTTAGCTACCGTACACTATGCCTTGATGAAGGTCAACAAACGCAAGGCAAATACTAAGTACTCTACTTGCTGAAATGACAGAGGGCTATTGCTAGTTTTGAAGAAAACCGTAAACGTAATGAACTTGATCTCATCATAGAAACCGAGTGGTTTTGTATATTTATAGTTACGTAGGATATTCCTTAAGTGCGGATTTCCCATAAAGGAATCAGGGCTCTAACCTTATCGAATGATGTGCAAGATATTCCTAACTGAATACCTTTGTACAAAGCAATAAGATACGGCTATTCAATTTGCAAACTTATAGTAACACATTTTTTTTGTCAAAGAGATCACTCTCTGTGAAGGGATTTAGGCTCTTTCTTCGTCAAATGAGGTACAGGATATTCCTAACCGAATACTTCAATGCAAAACAACAGAATCTACTATAACACAAATATCTAATATTCAGTTTCTACAATGTATTTTAGGTTTACTATCTTTGCATTAATCCGAATCAAAGCAATCCCATTAAATAGATAATCACATTACCTATCATCTTCTCATACAATCACAGAAAATCATGAAAAGAAAATAGAATATTCATATACGCCATCTGCATTCGATACGGCATCCCGGATCATTACCGTAAGGTTACTTAACTTACGGCAGGGCGGGGGCAGGGTTAGCGCGGATGCAAAACGTATATAGCATATATATCATCGCAAGGCAGATAATCAACATTACATACAAGCGATAAATAGCATCACAGGAAGGTAATCATATCACAAGTAATTAATATAAAAAAAAAACAGATATGGAATGGTCAGACTATCTAGGAATCCTGTGTTTCGTTCGAGTCATCAAACGAAACATGACATTCTCCGGTTGCGTGAATAGCCCGTGCGCAGCCAAAAGCAGACCCCTATGAGTGCGACAAGTTATCAGGCAATCCAAGAAATGAGGCAACCCAATATCATCATCATGAGGGGGATATCCAACACTTTTTTGAATCCGGTGATTTAAACACTCCTCCGCGGGTCTATTCTATACCCCTATAAGCGTGGTAAGAAACCCACCAATACTAGACTTGAGTGATCCGATCTCAACTCCTTGGCATGGTTACCCGCTGCAATCTAGAACCCGGCCGCCTGTGCGTTTCTTCGTGGGGTAATTCTAAACCTATATTAATACAACGGCGACAACAATCGCAGCCTGATCATGTCCCAATAAATAATTATATATCAAGTGGTGACTACGGACACATTTGAACCGCTTCGCCCCGAAAAAGCATATATATTTAGCGGAAACGGCGGCCACAAGTTGGAGCTCTTTCCGAACTAAAGAATATACAAAGGTTTAACATGAAATGAAAATGAAACACGTATCATCACAATTCCACACGGGGTTATTCATTTCGCGATAATGCAATCCAAACCAAGCAAACCAACATATCACAATATGTAAACTAAAATTTGGTTAAACATTTTAATCAAACAATTTTACTTGTTTATGATCCAATTAAAAATTAACATTCATTCATGCAAAAAGAAACATCAGAAAATGCTCACATCCACCAAGGCATAACCGAGCCTAACTGTGGCATGAAAGGAAAAACATTTAGGCGGGTAGTAAGGAAATTAACCAATATATAGCATATGGTTAATATGTTTACATTCTAGCGGGTTAATTAAAAAACTTTCTGTGATCAAACAGACAAGGAAAAGGGAGGAAACACTAAACATAGGATGTTAAATAAAAAAACCCACTAATATATTGATTAAAGTCCAAACTAGCATGAATGTTTAATATCAATTGGATCACGAACAAGAAATGCAATTATAAGTAAATGATTGGCTCTGATACCATATAGGTTAGACAGCCACCCCATCCAATGAGGTCACCGTGGCACTTACGGGTCTCTCAGTAGCTACTTTTTACGCATACCCCATCGCGAGAGCTACAACCCGCCGGAACACCTTCCGGTCTCGAGACATTCTGGGATTAAGAGTCTATGCTTCGCCACACTGTCACACAGTGAGAACTCTCCATACGTCGACATCCAATACCTAGTAGCTCTGATACCACTGTTGGTCAGGCAGCCATCCTATCCAATAGAGTCGCCGTGGCACCAACGGGTCTCTCAACAGCTACTTTTTACGCATGCAGCCTCACGAAAACTACAACCCGCCGGAACACCTTCCGATCTCGGGACACCCTTGGATTAGAGCATATACTTCGCCACACTGTCACACAGTGAGAACCCTCCATGGGTCGGCATGCAATACTTAGTAGCTCTGATACCATGTAGGTTCCCCGGTTTTAGGGTCGTGACATTTGCGACCACGGCAGAATAGAAAAATCAAAATTTTCAAAATATAGAACGAATTAACTATCAAGATCACACATTTACATCTAATTGCACAAACTAGAAAAACTAGTTTAGGAGTGTTACAACCTTTGTAGTATCTTCATATGCTCCTATGAAGTACTTGAACTCCAGCTAGAGCTAACGAGCTTCCAGAGAGTCTAAGACGCTGACCGTCTCGCCGTAGATGATCCGCATGAAAGCCCCAAAGCCTAAGCTCCAACTTCACTTGAGAAACTCACATATTGAACTAGCTTGATTAATGTATGAGACGATGCGATCAACAAAAACACCCCCTTTTTGATTCTACCCTCATTTCATACCTCCAACACTTTTGTAGAGAAAGGAAGAAGATGAAGAAGATGAGCCATGCAACAATATGAATAAAAATTAAATTAAAAATGAGAAGAGATCTAGAAGAGAAGAGAAAAAAGAATAAAACAAAAAAGAGAACAGATAAGATGCATTACTTCTTTTCTTTTCCTTTCCTTTTCTTTTGTGTTTAATCTTAACATATTATGTCTCTTCATATTATATATATGTATATATATATGTATATGTATATATATATATGTATATGTATGTATGTATGTATATAAAGAGAAGAAAATATGTATCAAATACATTTCCACTATATGTATCACATACGCAATAATATATCAGTATCACATACTGATATAAAATACAGAGAGAGTGTGTGTGTGTGTGTCCAATACACAATAATAGAAACCATACCAAAATTAGGTCATTAAGTCAACACTTGACTTAATATTTCGGCTTTTAAACCGGCTACTATTTTTCAGACATTTGATTAAATCATACATTTAATCGAACTATCGCACGTATCATATACGCCCAACATTTTGCCCGGGGTGGCATTTTCAATGCAGGACTCTAAAGACCTATTAATGGCTGGCAGTAGGATATATAAGATCATATCCGATTGAATTCGAAACCCTTTTGGATCCAATCCCCTGACGAGGTAACCCACAAGCACGTCAGTGGTATTAGCTGTACATAACGGCTACCCGGTATGATCAAGATAAAAGCACGTCGATGACCAAACTCATCTGGACCCTACAAAGTCTATAAGTGACAGTCACCGTACGCCCGGTCTTTTCGTCTACGAGTATCACATATCGTGTCTAGGATTTGGAATCTGTCAGACCTCATTAACTCGATAAGTCGTGCGACAGAAGACTCGTAACCAACCAGAGATACAATTGATAACACTTATCAGTTTATTTTCACTGCGGTGGCTACCGATTTGTGGTTGTGGTCATGTCCTACACAGTACGACATCAACTCCCTATACCGGGAGAGACGAATCCCCGCGACCGCTCACTGCCTCCACGTGCTTCGGTACTATACCCAAAAAAAACCTATTTGCACGACTCTTTTAAACCATGGTAGGGTAGAAGTCTAAGTATAGCGGGAACACACATGAGACACTGTGGCGATCTCAGGTCCTAGGGACTACCCTGTACTCATGTCAGCAGAGAACTGCTATCTAACCTTGGTATATTACCAATTAGAGGTTCTCGGAGAGTCCGTCCTGTGTAACTCGAGCACATGTATACAATTCTCGGTGTCAAACACCAATAGCTATGGGATCAGCTGTCGCCTTCCAACCGGGTCAGGAAATGTATACAGTAGTCTAAACTGGAGTATCGATTCCCAGTCTCGATACTCCTATGACTAGGGATCTATAACGATGTGCTTATCAACTACTCAGTCCCTATTATTATGATCTACATCATCGTCCTGGTAGTCAAGCAAAATCCTAAAGGCTTTATCTCATGTATTAGTGATACGTGATAACTAGTAAAACGTATTCACATGATAGATAAAGACATACCAGATAGCATACTATCGTCTCGAATAAGATTGTTCTCTCGTATAGGTCCTCCTTCAATTACAATATTGCCTTGAGGACACCTATATCCAACACAATCCATGGGCTACATTCGTTAAAATTGCATGCCAATGAAATGAAGAAGTCACTTACGGGTCTTTACGACTCGTGGGGAAAAAATTTCCGAGTGAAATCCTTACGACTCACGGAGACGATGAACACTTAGGAATCCTCACGATATCCAGGGAGAACATACACCTATGAGATCCTCATGACTAATAGGGAGAAAAACATTATTGAGACCCTTATGGCTCATGAAGATGGACAAAGCCTTAGGCAATAGAGACCTAAACATATCTCCTGAGCCATCAATTCTATAGTGATGCATGACTTTGCACTACTTAACCCATGTACATACCTACGTGGGAAAAGTAGTGAGGAGTATCTGTTCCCGCCAAAATTTTTGTCTCAAACCTTGCTTTTCCTTTTATAAAAATATAGGGCAACGCCTCATGTGCAAAGCACGCGAGCATTTGCTGCAGATAGGATTAAATTCTATAGCAGCGCCCATATGTTAAATACGTGAGCACTCACATGCAAAGAATGTGAGTACCGGCTTCAGATAGGATTAAATCCTATGATAGCCCCCATGTGTTAAACACGTGAGCACCCACGTGTTAAACACAAGAGTTCCCTTGTCATATTCTTTTGTCATCGCTCGCATGCAAAGCACGTGAGCGCCGCTGCCATATATGTATATTACAGCGCTCACGTGATAGCATGTGAGTGCCCCAATATAAAACACTCTCATTTGATAGAATTAAATTCTATGTGATAGAATTAAATTCTACTTGGAAAATATTTTTCTTGATCTTTCTAATATGAAAAATCTTTCTCTAACAGAGAATTTTTGGATTTAAAATCCGATGGTGATAAAATATCACCAATTAAACTATCTGATATAATTAAATTCTATATGAGAAAATATTTCCTTAATTTTTCTAAACTAGAAAGATCTAATCTGTTAAACAGAGAACCCTCAGATTAAAAATCCAACGATGATTAAAAACCACCGTTTAAATTAAAAGGCAGAATTAAATTCTATGCATGGGAAAATATTTCCTTAATCTTGTTAAAAATAAGAAAATATATTCTGTTAAATAGAAAATCAATGGATAAAAATCAAACGATGGATAAAATTCCCCGAATAATGTTTGAGACCAATTAAATCATTTGGTATCTATCAATGAGATATTTTCTTAAAATTGATCAACAGTTTACAATCCCAATATAAAAGACTTGAGACTTCAAGTCTCTGGAAGGAGACAGACATATAGAGAGACCCCTATAAGTTTTGGCAGCTACAACCGAGAATTCAGTTCTCTTGCTGAAGAAAATTTATTGCACCTCTCAAAACCCTGGGAAAAGAAAACAGAGATTAAAAAATTATCTCTTTTGCCTAACATATAAAATACAAGGGTTTAACCCTATAAAAGAACTTAGTTCTTTCTTTAAATCTGAGATCTGCAGGACAAATCTCTCATAAGTTGACAATTTAATTCTCATCTGGATGATTTTGTTTTTCAAACTCAAGATTTATGGAAAAAACTAGGTATGAGAAAAGAAATAAAAAAGAGAGCAGAGATAGAAGTTATATTCCAGGAATTTAATTTCTCTGAAAACAGGGTTTAACCCTATATGAAGAATTTAATTCTTACAAAAAAAAGAACAGAAGAATTTAGTTCTCAAAAAAGAAAATCTGATCACCAGATCCTCAAAACATTGATCTCGGTAATCATTAATGGTCAAAAAGCCATTATTAAAAGTTTAACTTCTTTATATATATATATATATATATATTATATATATACAGAGAGTAAATCTCTAAAGAGCTCAACGCCTCTTTGTTTCACACGTGAGCGTCTGAAAAGAAACTTAGCGCCTCACGTGAAACACACGTGAGCACTAGAAAGCAAAATAGATCAATGCTTAGCACTATTCCAGTGCCGCACGTAATAGCACATGAGCGTTAAGAAACTCAGCGCCTCATGTCAAATACATGTGAGCGCTAAGAAACATAGCGCCTTATGTGGCAACACATGAGTACTGAACAAAAGAGCTTAGCACTACATATATAGTCAAAAGAGTAAGTGCTTAGCACTGCTGCATGAGGGAAAAGCTCAGGACTGCGCCCAAATTAGCTAAGTCTCTGAAATATCTTTATAGATGAGCCCATATGCTCTGTTGATGGATCTTAACAAAATTTAATGATCCCCAACATATTTCTAAGTTGATGTTAGTCTCAAAAGGGACTAACGTATCCTTAGTTAAAATAAACCGAGCCCAAATGCTCATATATTTAAGTCGATCTTAATCTAAAATCAGATTAATGGTCCTTAAATAGAATAAAATATTCTTTGAACTGACGGAACATACAACCTAAGTTCAAACCCAATATCTAAAATATACAGATTTGGACTTATCCGCGCCCTACAGGCGCCGACATAAATAGTCTCCGTATACAATCCACAGGCAACCATAATAAATAGAATACAACATGACACGAAATGAACTACTGGAGCAGGAGAAAGTGGTTATCGCAACGCGATAACGTAATTAACTGTAGGGGCTTACGTATGCAAGGAAGGGCGTTCCCACAATCCGAAACCCCTCACAAACGAGGGGGAATCTAATAAAGTCTGCTACATCGGTCGCATCTATCCAAATCTCTAATATACGGTGTCAGAAATCAACTTGGTATTTTCGGAGAGGTGGGTGGATATGTCCAAATAGTATCTGCCCCCAAATTCAGGCAAGACGACATATCCCGATTCGTTTCTGTTTTCGGTTGTAAACAGATTCAAGTATGCCCAGTGGGACCTCTTTCTCTTTCCACTCCACTTAATGCTTTATGTTTCGCGAACAAAATCGTGGTTTGCTATATGTTAGTTGCCCTTGGGTTCAAGGTTATTAAAACTTGGTGTCTCACTTCTGTGCAGAATTAATGGCTTATCGCTGCATTTCTTGTAACAACAACTACCTCTCCACCCCAGCTCGAGGGGTAACTTACGGGCCTAACGTGGCCTCCATCTTCTCAATGTTGGTGGGGCAGTTTACTCAAGCCACTACTGGGTTTTTCTTCAGGACCATGCTCCCGCCTGTGAGCTGTGATGCCTCAACGCCATAAGAAGAAGCACCCAGAAGGTCAGTTTTTGATCGGCTGGCGACCGTGGCGGCTCCTATCAGCAAGCCATCCAAATCTAACGTCTCGGCCTTCAACACGATGGGCAAAAAATCGAGTGGGTCCGTAAAAAAGCCCATGATAGTAGAGAGAGTTGCCCCAAAACGGCTAGCTCTGCTTAGTCTTGCTATAGGTGAAGTTGGTAAAAGTGCTTCCCTTCCAAGACGGCCAGTCTTCGAAAAATTGGCAAACTCTGCTCCAACTCCAACAAGGACGTCGTTCTTTAACAGGTTGACGCCAAGTGAAGCTCCCCAGCAATGCCGGGGGTATGATGAAAGCGCCACTAATACGAAGGCAGTTCCTGTTGTAAGGCATGCTCGACATCGCTACTAGCGCCGAGTGAGAGAATCTAGGGATAACTCCCCCTCTGGAATCACCCTACCAGCTCTTATGGTGGATATCGACGCTGCTGTTCTAACTGGGAACAATTTTGACCTGTTTAAGAGGGTGCGTAAGAACTCCCCCACGGCGGTACTGAAAAAATCACCTCTGTCAACAGAAGCCTCAGCGCAGAAGCAGCCGGAGCAACCATGCTAACGGCTCTCCTCGCAAATACATAGAGTTTGGCAAAAATTCCAAGACTCCGTGCTTGACGAAAACTACTCTCTTCGACCCAAGAAATTTAATGGCCAACAAGAAAAAGACTGCTCCTCCGCCATACGATGGGAGAGTTCTCCTAAACAGGTGCTTGTCATAGCGGCTCCTTCAGCTCTAAACTCTAATAATAGAACGAGGCCAGAGAAAACTCTTCCGCTAGTGGCAAAATCCAATGGTAAAAGATCTAAACGTCCCAAGTCTGGGGGCATAACCGTACATACGGTTTACATGGCCAACTGAAAAGAAGAGAGCCGTGCTTCAGTGAGTCACCGACCGCATACTCGGTCGTTGACAAAGGCTCAGGAGCAACAGCAAAAGCTCCAAGAAATGCTGACCAAAATGGCAGCACTCACTGGACCAAAAGAAAGTCCGGACAAAAAAGTCGAACATCTCCAAGAGCAAGGGACCGATACAGAGTTCTTGCGACGAGTGTTAGAGAAAAAAGATAAAGAAGCTGTGGAGTAAGCTGCTAACATAGAACAGATGGCTCTGTTATTCCAAGATATGGTTAGAATGATGAACCAACCAGAATCGCAGGCTGAAAATCCTCCGGTGGTTAACGAAGATGACAGAGGAGAAACATTAAATCCTCCCCTGGCCTTATCAGCGGCCAAGGAGGAAACAATCTCCAAGCCGGCATTGGACAATTACACTGCTCAACAAATTAGAGCTCACCAGACCAATGAAGCAGCTAACCAACTGGTCAAAACTGGGCGACCCTATCCAGCCTGGTATGACCAAATCAAGTACCCGCCGGGATATACGATCCCGAAGTTCCAACTTTACTAAGGAACGAATAATTGTTCATATCAGAATTTTGGACTTCTATACAACCCATTCTTGATCGCATTGCATATAGGTATATGCTTTTGATTCGTGTTTGCTACATAATTGCAAGTTACAGGTTTTCAGTCCAAAACAATAAAAATCACGCAAAGTTATGACAAATTCAGGACAACTGCCAACAAACGAAGAAAAATACAGGTTCCGCTCACCATTCGTCAAGTGCCGCTTACTAGTACAGAAGACAAGATCAAGCGAGGGCCATTCGTTTCTTAGACAAGCACAAGGCATGAGGGTAGCTGCACAAGGATCAAGATGGTAATGAGGAGCTCGAGGAAGATCAAGACAAAAAGTCCATTCATGTTCATTTTTGGGACTGTTGTAAATCTGGGAGTAATTTGGAATGATTCTGTAAATACAAGTGTACGAAGAACAAAAATAAAGCAAAACAAGATAGCACAAGAAAAATGATGATCTAATTCCTATTTTTGGCTGCGGAAGCGCAAACTTTAGCATGTTTAGGCGGCAGAACCGCGGCCATGTCGTGGCCATATGTGACGAAATTTCAGGGGTGCTTTGGTCATTGATCATGGGCTCAGAAAAAGACCCTATAGCTTCACTTCACAGCCTATAAATACTCTAGATCAAGAGCAAACAAACGATGTATATTTTTCCTAGTTTTAGTTATAATTTAGTGTTAACTTCTTCTTCTTCATATTTCCTCCATTAAAAATAGTATGAGAGCTTTTTAAGTGGACGATAAATGAAGTTAAGAGTGTTTATGTGCATGTCTTGCTCAATTGTTAACTAGTTTTACTTACTTACTTTTATTTTTCTTAGTAGTATAAATTGTTATTTATTGGTTTTCTTTTCTTCTTTTTCTATTTTGTTTATCATTGCAACCATGATACTTAAGTGTGATTCTTGCTTAGGTAAGATCCTAAGTAGTTAGTTGCTGTCTTCTTCCTCTTTTCTTTCTATATTTTTTACTATTTTATTTTATTTTTTGTTTATAATGAGTGAGTAGTTTTCTTACTTGTTAGGATAGAATAAGAGAAGTTTGAGAGAAAGAAAATCTCCCTCACTCTTTCATTTGCCAAACAGCTTGAATTGAACTTCCGTCAAGATATCCACAATCCGCTCCCTACGGCACTCTATCCTTTATGATAGTGGTGAGACCCTAGTGAAACTTGTTGTGGTTGGATTGACCGGAGGTTATGGCTAAAAGCCAAGAACGGACTGATAAGGACCAAAGGGAAGGACCTAAGCATTGGAAAACCTAGATTATACTCGCATGTATCCTTCCTAGTCGTGTTAATCCCCATTTTTGCTGATTACCGTAACATCAATATCAAGAGAGGAAAATGAAAGAAGTGAGCGAACTCCTAACTCAAACTAATCTAATCCTAGTCCTAACAAGCTTCTATTGCATATTAAAACACATAGTTAGTATCGAACAAACTTGGACAAACTTGACCTAACTCGTTAAAACATTAAGAAAAAGACTCCCATCTCTCTGTGGATCAATCCATACTCAAGCGGTTAGCTACAAAGCGAACCCGTCGTGATTGCGGAATAGGACTTTAAAAACTAGGGTGAGAAACCCTTTCAATCAAATGGCGCCGTTGCCGGGGAGACGATGGTTTATTCTTTTTGTAGTTTCGAGTTAATTTGCGAATATAAAAAAACAAATAAAACCATAAAAATTATCTTTTTATTCTTTGATTCTTTTTGTGCGAGTGTGCAGAATAAGGAGAAGAGCAAGTTCAGTGCCAAAGTCATAGGAAGATAGACCCACAATTCGCGGCTACACCACGGCGGATCAAGACGAAACCGCGGCTAACCGTACCTAAATCTAGAGCAAACTCAGTGACCAAATTAAGATCCAGAGGCTAAAGATCAGAAGAGGAGATCAATTTTAGTGCAGAGAAGAAATTTGAAGGTCCAAGTCTCCAACTCGAGCGTGCTTTAATCAAAGGGTTTGACCGCGGTTCCACGGTCAAAAGTTAGCTTTAGAGCCTGCATTTTTTGGCGAGTCCTTCTTTCTTCCAGAAACCCCCTCTTAACTACACTGAATTACTTTTTCTTTAGTATTCTTTGCGCAAACTATTCCTTCCTTACCAATAAACTGTTTTTGGGCAGGATTGTTTGAGCCGCCACCAAATAAAATTTTTTGCAAGTGATTTAGAATTTGTTTGTTATTGTTTTGCATAAATAATACAGATTTTAAGGGGCTATAACACCAATTCAGATTAGGTGCGGATTTCATCGCCCTTTTTGAGACCCCAAAATCACAAAAAGCATACGCATTACCATTGAGCTTAATTAAAAATATCTAGATTCAGCCAATTAAGGACTTGTTGTGCTCAATAGGCCTGAGGAAGCTTGTGGGTATTCAGTCATTTATCTAAACTTGACTTTGTGATGTCTAGACTAGACAAGTGAGGAAGTAACTTTAAAAGTCCTTTCTCATAATGATTCGTGATCGGAACCCTCCTTATCTCACTTGTGCTTATCTGGCCACAATTGGTATTGAAGAGACGATTCGAGAGTTATCTCACAACTTATCGCTTCGGAACAGTTAGGAGCAGTCTAGTTGGACATTGAGAACCATAGCTCTAGGTGTAATTGTGCATATTGTGACTGTGATTGTTTGAGATTGTGTCCTTAATTCCATATATTTTTTTTAAAACTCTAATAAAAATTATTTAAAAAAAAAAAAAAACCAAAAACTTTCATAAAAACTTGGCATTTGTCGCCAAATTTCCATTCCACTTACCTTTTACCTACATTTCTCATAATCGTTTTCTTACCCTCACATTCTAACACCACATTTTGACAACACTAAACGTGTTTCGTGTATGTCCGTTTGGACTCAAGACACTAGTGCCCGATTAGCCCGCGTTACACTAGTCATTATCAACTACGCGATCGACTCTGAAGTCGATTCATCTTTCCCTACACACACCTTACCTTTATCGGTCAACACCAAGGTTGACCGAGTTTCTGTTCACACATCTTCACCTACTTTATCCCATACCTCTTCTCATGAAATGTCGGGACCTCCACCTCTTCTCGACCAAACCAATCCCGCATTTCTTAATATAATTCCACCACCTCTAAATGCGAATAATCCACCTCCTCCGGGAACGATTCCACCTTCTCTTGGTGCGATTAATCTACCACCACCCGTAGGAGCACCGCCACACGTCGCGTTACAAGACCGATGCTATCCTATCCGTATAGCTCTTCCCACCTACTATTCTGTACCACCAGCCAATGGGGATAATTTTGTGATTAAACCCTATTTTCTCAACATTTTGCCAAAATTCAACGGGCTTGATTCCGATGACCCGTATGTCTTCATAAACAAATTTTCAGAAAGTTTGCCAGATGATGAAAACGACTCAGCTTTCTAATTATGTGATCCGCTTAAGGATGATCCCATTCACCCTTTGCGATTTAGCAAGAAAATGGATTTATTCTACTGCATTTCATTCCATATCCGGTTGGGATGAGTTTGTGAAAGTTTTTTTAAAAGAAGTTTTACCCAAATCATAAGACCGCGCACATCAGAACTGAAATCAATCAAGTCACTCAGCTTCATAATGAACCATTTTGGAAGTGTTTCGAATGGTACAAGGATCTCCTTGTGCAGTGTCCTCATCATAATTTTGAAAAATGGCAACTTTGCCGCACTTTATATATGGGACTGCTTCTAGAAACTAGACAGTTACTGGAAACCATTTGTCAAGGCCACTTCCTATCTAAATCCGACGAGAAAGCTTGGCCATTATTGGAAGATCTCGCTGAGCAAACTCTGCAATGGTAAAGCACCCGACCGACCGCTTCATCTTCTACATCTTTTTCCAGTCAACCTAGGGTAGGAGTTCACCATCTGGACATCTCAATTGCGATGAAAGTCAAACTGGCCTTAATCACACGGAAACATGAAGCGATTGAGAGCAAATTTTCATCCCTTGCCCCTAGCCCTATTGCTCGCCTCTGGACCATTTGTGCTTATTGTTCGGATCCGTCACACTTGATGGAAGAGGGTTCTTATAATCCACCATCTTAAGGACAGGATCAGGTTAATACTGCATTTCAGCAAAGACTAAGGAACAATCCATACTCTTCCATATATAATCCCGGTTGGAGGAACCACCCTAATTTTGCCTGGAACCTGCATCAAACCCAAAACCGGTTCCAATGCCAAAATAACTTTCAGAGGGCCCATCCACAACAACAATAATTTCATCAACCTTTCCAACCACAACCTTTTCAAAAATTGACGAACCATACTACTCCGTACAACAATTCGTTCTCTCCGAACAATAACTTTGCTGCGCTCGGTACTGATAAGGTTTCCGCTCTTAAATGAAGTATAGAAGCTTTTGTTAAGCTATCCACACAATCCACCGCAAACATCCAATCTTCGATCCAAACGCTTGTGCAACATAGACCTTCACATGGACAGATCATAAAATCCATCAAGATCCAAATTGCACAACTAAATGCTGTGATGAGCGAGAGAGAGAAAGGAAAGCTCCCAACTTAACCCTTATCAAGTCATGGCCACCCACAAAATGCGCATGTCGTTCTTGAACAACAAAACCATAATGTGAGTTCTATTACAATGTTGAGATCAGGGAGGCTGCTGAATAACCATGTTGACGCCCTAATTGCTGATGATGAAACCCTGGCTGCTTCTTCTTCCATCCTACTTTCTTCTTCTTCTTCTGAACTCATTCTAAATAATTCACCGGGTTCTTCTCACAAGCCTGCTGCTTTGAACGGACCCATAACTCACTCAACTCAAACTCCAGTTTTAGATTATGTTCCATCTCTACAACCTTCCACACGGGTATTGGACTCAACCATTTTAAACAAATCTCCTTTTCCAAACCGGTTGAGACCCAATAAGCCAAGTCCACAGATGGAAAATATTGTGGAGCTGTTCAAACAAGTTAATATCAACATCTCTCTTTTAGATGTAATCCAACAAGTTCCTTCATATGCAAAAATCCTTAAGGACTTGTGCACTAAATAGAGGAAATCTCAGGTATCGAAGAAGGTTTTATTTGTTAGTAATGTGAGCAATATTCTAACCTTTGATTTGCTGAAAAAAATGAAGGACCCTGGTTGTCCTACAATCTCAATTACCATTGGAGAAAAGAATATCAATCGCACTCTTCTAGACCTCGGTGACAGTGTTAACTTGCTCCCATATTCAGTTTACGAGCAACTCGGTGTAAAGGAACTAAAACCCACACATTGTACGCTGTAAATGGCCGACCGATCCATCACCCATCCTAGGAGTGAGTTAAAGGATGTGTTGATTAAAGTCAGGTACTTCATATTCCCCGTGGACTTCATATTCTTAGACACACAGCCTGTGGCTAACCCTCGGAATCAAATTCTGGTGATTTTCGATCGTCCATTTCTGGCCATCTCAAATGTTGTAATCAATTATCGCAATGGTTCTATGATCCTATCATTCGAAAAAGTAACAATTGAGCTCAACATTTTTAGGTTGGCAAATCAGCCCTCCGAGCCTAATGATCATATTCTGGATATCTGTTCCATCTAAGAAATCGATCCGGAATCTTGCGAGTTTGAGAAATTTCTTGTTGATCCAGATTATCTTGACGCCACTAGTGCGTATCTTTTCGATCCAACTGCTTCCAAGACAGTGAGGGAATATGACTGTTTTATTTTTCCGGATACTCCTGACATGTCACCACCCGAGTTGGAATCCTTCAAATTTGCAAATGAGTTAATTGAACCATCTGACTCTGTTGTCTACACTCACTTTGAGCCCCTCTTGGAATCCTTTGAGTTCAAGGCACATTCTCCGATCATACCATCCGTTATTACCTCACCGACGCTCGAACTCAATCCTCTGTCGTCTTACCTAAAGTATGCTTACATAGGTGAAAACGAAACTCTCCCGGTGATCAATTCGTCTATTCTAGCTTTAGAGCAAGAGAAAACCATTCTTTCGGCCTTGCAATCAAATCGGCAAGTTTTTGGCTGATCTATGATGGTCATCAAGGGGATTAGTCCCCGAATCATTGAATATCATATTCACATGATGAATGATGCCAAACTAGCTAGAGATCCACAAAGATGCTTAAATCCAGTCATGAAGGAGGCTGTGAAGAAGGAAATCATCAAATATCTGGATAGTGGTATCATTTACCCAATATCCGATAGTCAATAGGTTAGTCCGATACATGTTGTCCCTAAAAAATCGGGCATTACGGTCATCACCAACGAGGTGAACGAGTTAATCCCCACTCGCATCCAAACCGGGTGGCGAGTGTGCTTTGATTATCGAAAATTCAATGCCGCGACGTGGAAGGATCACTTCCTGCTTCCATTCATTTGACCAAATGCTTGAACGATTAACTAGACATGAGTTCTACTGTTTTCTGGATGGCTACTCAGGTTACAACCAGATTCTCATCACCGAAAAATATCAAGACAAAACCAATTTCACTTGTCTTTTTGGCATGTTCGCATATCGCCACATGCCCTTTAGGTTGTGCAATACTCTCGCTACATTTCAGCGGTGTATAATGGGAATATTCTCCGACATGTTCAAGAAGTTTTTGGAGATATTCATGGACGATTTTTCCAGCTTTGGAGATTCCTTTGACGAGTGTTTATAACACCTTGACGCTGTCCTTACCCAATGTAAGGAAAAGAACTTAACTTTAAACTGGGAGGAATGCCACTTTATAGTTCGTGAAGGTGTTGTCTTGGGACATATTATTTCACAAAGTGGCATTGAAGTCGATAAGGCTAAAAACGACGTCATTTCAAATTTTCCAGCTCCCAACCGCGTCAAAGACATTCGTTCCTTTCTTGGCCATGCCGGTTTTTATAAACGGTTTATCAAAGACTTTAGTAAGGTTGCTAGACCCTTGACAGTTTTACTGGCTATAGATTCGACGTTCCCTTTCAACACGGAATGTTTTGTCGCCTTCAACTCGCTGAAATAGTCACTCACAGCTGCTCCTGTCTTGTCATCCCCCGACTGGAACCATCCGGTCAAAATTATATGTGATGCTTCCGACTCCACCATCGGTGCTGTTTTGGGACAACATATTGATAAGAAGCCGCACATAATTTATTGCGCGACTCAAACCTTGGATGACTCCCAATTGAACAATATGACGACTGTAACAACTTTTCAATCACTGTACATAATTTTCTTGTTATTGTACAGAAAAGAGTATTATAACCTGTGTAAGAGTTAAAAGTTATTTTTGTTAAATAAAAGCAAGAAGCAACTTGTAGCTCATTGGTAAAACATTTACACTGCTGTGACATAGTCAGTGCATTCGATTCCCATCAGACCCAATTATTTTTAAAGATTTTTCTTTTTAATTTTTGGAAGCCTAAGAGTTACACGTGTAATACACGGAGAAATGAAAAGTTTCAGAAAAATCAAACAAGCGCAATGAGGTGTACACACCTAAATCGACACGCGGTATGAATCTCGAGGCAAGACCTCAAGCGAGTGGGGTTCGTTGTAAGTCGTCACTTTTTTGAAGGTTGTAAAAAGGAGATCCGACAGTCCGTTTTGCCAAAAGGGCCGGCGTCAACGGTTGGGATAGTCCTAAATTCCTCCGTGCTTTGCATACTTGTCTCTTCAACTCCCCTTAATTCCCCTGCACTGTTTGATTTTCCTGCAATCAAACAGAGACCCTTCAATTCACCATTTAACACCTTTTTAATACTTTTTAATCCAAAATTTTAATTCCCAGACCCTAATTCTCCACTATAAATACCATCGCATACCCCAGCTCTTCACCATTCTGAAATTCTAGCAAAAATTCTCTCAAAACTCACTAAGTACCAAGTAGAGTTAAGCCCCTCAAGTGGAGTAGCGAGCTAAACTCGACGACCGGAGTATCTCCGATGAAACCACGACTCCTAAGAGCTTGTTCAATCTCTTCTTAACCTTCTAAAAACCGTAAGTCCCTCTTCTCTCCAATTCTTTCATTTCATTTCATCGTCTAAGAAAACATCGACAAAAGTGGAGTTAACACGTAACAACCTTCGTTATTTAATATTTTATCATGCTTGATAGGTATAAATGTCACATAATCACCACAATATCTTTGTAAAACAAAACTCACATTTATTTTCTTTTGACGTAACCAAAATTTCATATCCAATACTCAAATAATGAACTTTTTCTTTAAAATATCATGAACTTTAGTGTAAGCTCTTTTCGATATCTAGTATACCCAAACCCTAGAACATTCACAGGGTAATGACCTACTCTACATGCACAATATGGTTTCATAGCATGGTATTCTAAGCATATGGGTAATTCAAAGTAAAAGTTTTTTCATTAAAATACCACACCGTTTCAAAACGGGTTTCTTTAAATCAGTATTTTGAAATCCTTGGCAATTACGTCTCTACAACTCTCATCAAGGAACCCGCTAATGGATGGTGCGGATTATCGCACATCCTTGGAACAGTAGAGAGAGATGCAGAACTCCTCATGGAGTATTTGGTCTCGAAAGAAATAAAAATACAGTTTTTAAGAAACGCGACTTTTTCTAATAAAAACTAATTTTTGGGAAAATTATGAAATCTGTATTTTCAATAAAAGAATATTAAGAAACTATATTTTTTAACAGAAAGAATAAAATTGTAAATAAAATACCACCATGTTTTCTAAAATAGTAGTTTTCATAAAAATACCACAAACATTCAAAATAAAGCTAGGTTTTATCATCAAAACACCATAACAATTAAAATATATGTTCATGAAAATCCTAAATATTATAAATCACCCTCGAGATTTATTTTTAACACTATTAATATATATTTTTCTTAAAACCCCCTTAAGATATGCAAACAATATTTTAAGGACTCTAGATTAATATAGGTTTAAGCCGGATCAATACTCTTGAGCCCCGGGGAACCGGAGAAAGTCAGTAATTGCCTATTCAGATTAGACAACTTAACGGAGATATCAATGGCAATTGTCTCTGAATAAGACACAAATTCTGCCGTTCATGTTCAGTAGTTGCCGATTTCTCTCAAACTTAATATTCTAACAATTTACATCAATTCACATGAAAAGAAGCGAACTCAAATCCAAACTCAAATTTAAACTTGGACTCGAACTCGAATACAAACTCGAACTCTAACCTAACTCGAATATGAACTCGAATCCAATCTACTCTAACCAACCTGACTCGAATCCAGATTTGGAATTGTCATGACTCGCACAATACTCGACTCACTCGAATACAATCTACACTTTTTGCAATCTAGGGTTTCGATCAAGACATGTCAATCAATCAATCAAATCAATTAAGTATATTAACCAGTTATATATATTGTACACGGGGTGCTTAGGATAGTTTCTTATGTGAATCCAAAGAACCTTCACGAGTCCCGTATTAACCTCTTTTTTTATTTTACTCGAATATCAGTCGGGTTGACTCATCCACAGCCTAGAGCCCCGATGCTAACACATGAAATGGTCCCGTATTTCCTTGCTCCTGGGACCTCACTCTTGAGCTCGCGAATACTTCTACGGTTGCGTTGACATTCACACTTGGAACTTAACGTTAACATAATTACCATCTAGAGACCTATAGTATATATTTACCCATGATCATATACTCTTACTCGTTTTATATATTCTACACTTGTCATTTTCTTTACTCTTACATATCTTTGGGACTTACCGAGCACTAGTTCGCTGATGGGTATTCCACCCACTTTCTTCTCTTGGAATGTTCGTCAGATACGGTCGAGACAGAGGAGGTTGAAACCACAAAAGAAGACTACAACCAGATCGCTACTCAGGGCTAGCTCGGCTTCACTTTTTCTTCAGTTTATGTATCCCACTTGTTTAGGCATATTCTTTATTGTATTTACTTTCCAGCATAAACTCTTATATTTGTAAATATTGGAATATTTAGGGAATGACCTTCTCTGGATAAATATACCGCGGGCTTGCCACGTCACCACTTCCGTCTATTAAGAAGCGGGGCGTGACAACGACTGAGAAAGAATTCTTAGCTGCTGTATTTGCTTTAGAGAATTCAAGCCATACCTTATCGGCTCCTCAGTCGTCTGTTACATGGACCATTCAGTTCTGAGGCATTTTTTCGCTAAAAAGGATGCCAAGTCTCGGTTAATACGTTGGATTCTCTTCCTCTAAGAATTCGATCTTGCCATCAAGGACAAAAGTGGTTGTGAAAACGTTGTCGCCGACCATCTTTCTCGACTCATTTCTGCACCATCGCCTGTCGTTCCAATCAATGATTCATTTCCTGATTAACAACTCTTAACAATATAATGCGAATCTTGGTTTGTGGATGTTGTAAATTACCCTGCTACTGGACTTGTACCAAACGAATGGTCAAGTCAGGACAAACATCGTTTTCTTTCCCAAGTAAAACACTTTATTGGGAAGAACCCTACCTGTTCAAGTATTGTTCTGCTCAGATCATTCGCCGGTGCGTGCCTAACACTGAAATTCAGAGTGTCCAATCTTTCTGCCACGATCAAGCATATGGCGGTCATTTCGGTTCAAGAAAGACTACGGAGAAGATCTTGCAATGTGACTTTTACTGGCCGACTCTGTTCAAGGATTCAAATGAATACTATAAGACTTGCTCTAAATGCCAGCACATTGGCCGAATTTCGGGAAGAAATCAAATGCCGCTCTAACCAATCTTGGTTGATGAGATTTTCGACGTCTGGGGAATTGACTTCATGCGTCCGTTCCCTAACTCATATGAGAACTGTTCCCTTATAAAAAAGGATGAGGGAAAGTTCTCCACTAAAGGAGCCCCCTTGTGTTTAACACGTGAGTGCCTATATGCAACGCATATATGCACTGCAATTAAAACAATTGCTAGGCTAAACAGCCCAACGTGTTTAACACGTGAGTGCCTATATGCAACGTATATAGGCACTGCAATTAAAACAATTGCTAGGCTAAAAAAGCCCCACGTGTTTAACACGTGAGTGCCTATAAGCAATGCATATAGGCACTGCAATTAAAATAATTGCTTGGCAAAAAAAGCCCCACGTGTTTAACACGTGAGTGCCTATATGCAACGTATATAGGCACTGCAATTAAAACAAATGCTAGGCTAGAAGAGCCCCACGTGTTTAATACGTGAGGGCACTTTCCTACGTAGAATTAAAATTCTACTCAACAAGGAACCGTTGGATCAAAGATCCAATGATGGTTAAATATAGAATTAAATTCTATTGAACTTTTAAATAAGAAATGATATTTTCTGTTAAACAGAAAGTTGACGGATCAAAGATCCCATAAGCTGGAAAATATTTTTCATATCCTTCTAAACAAAGAAAGATTGTGCTCCGTTAAACTAAACAGGATTAAAAATCCAGCAGAGATTAAAAAATCACCAATGTACAGAATAAATTCTATATGGGAAAATATTTTCCTAATCTTGTTTAAAAAAGAAGAAAATATGTTCTGTGAGACGAAACCCTTGGATCAAAGATCCAACAGTGGGTAAAACTCCTAAAATCAACTAGGATATCTCAATGAGAGATTTCGTAAAACTAATCAACAAACTTCTCTCCATTATATAAAGAACCCATGACATTCTATAAAAAAAAGAGAAGGAGAAGAGAGAGAACAGGGAGAAACATACAAAGAAAATCTGGAAGAAAAGAATTTAAGTCTCGAAAAGACTTGCTTCATCTGAACATTCCAGGTATAAAAAAGAAATACACAGAGATTGTTCTATCTTGACCTTTCTAAAGGTTTAACCCTTCGCATAAGAACTTAGTTCTTCCTATAGTTGAGATCTGTAGAAGAAGATCTCCTTATAAGTTGAGAAATTAATTCTCATCGGGAAGATTCTGTCATGAAAATTCAAAACCTAGGGAAAAGAACTGAGTTCAAAGAATTTAATTCTTACAGAAACATATGGGAATTTAATTCCTCTGAAAATCAAGGCATAACCCTACAATAAGAATTTAATTTTTACAAAAAAGAAAGGCATGATATCCACCAAAATTCTAGCATGAGATCAAAATCTCCAAACAATCAATAGGATCTCACGTGCTCCACGTGAGCATTTCTGATGAATTAAAAGGGGAAACACACAAAATCGTCTTGCGTGCTCGCACGTGAGTTAAGTGTTTAACACTTCTATATAAAAAAGGAAAGGGGGAATAGAACCCAGAGAATAATTCTCACTTTGGGGCGCCTCACATGCCCACACGTGAGCGCTTCCAAAAGTTAAGTGTTTAACACTTCTATATAAAAGAGGAAAGGAGGAATAGAAGCCAGAAAACAATTCTCACTTTGGGGCGCCTCATGTGCCCACACATGAGTGCTTCCAAAAGTCAAGTGTTTAACACTTCTATATAAAAAAAAAGAAGGGAGAATAGAACTCAGGGAACAAATCCCATTTTGGGGCGTCTCACGTGCCCAAACATGAGCGCTTCCAAAGTGCCGTGTTTAACACTGATTTAGAGTCTCACGTGGGAACACGTGAGTGCTGAACATATGCCGGTGCTTAGCATTTTGGGAAATCAACTTTAGCCTCAAATTGGCTAAGTCTTCCTAAGGTCAAAACCTCTTTGATCTCCAAATCAACCGATCCTCTGTGCTCATGTTTTCCCAAACTAATCTCAGTCTCAAACATGACTGATGACCACTCAACTGATGATATCTAAAACGATATTCATCCCACATTCCCCCGAGAAAATCCTAGTCTCAAAATACCACTAATGATTTCATGGTTAACCACCAACTTCATTTTCCCTCGGATAGGGAAATTGGTTCAAGAGTATATCTCTCCACACCTCTGATACATGTCGTTGTAATTTCTCAACGTCTTCAAAGAGGTGGCGGGTCTCGACAACCAACCACTCTTCGGTGCACTTCCCAAACTGACGTGCACACCCCAGATCAAACCACACCCCAAGCTGGGTGTGTCCCATATCAACGTTGCTCATCCCGACACATAACAAATACACATGCGCGCAAGATGATTTACGGACCGTAACGTCCTCAAACTACTACGGACCGAAACGTCCTTAAACTAAACCCTCACCTCAAAAATGGTGATCTACGGACCGTAACGTTGTCAAACTACTACGGACCGAAACGTCCTTAAACTAAACGCTTACCTCAAAAATGGTGATCTACGGACCGGAACGTCCTTAAACTAACAACAGATCATAACGTCCTTAAACTAAAACAATAGAGCTCAAATGCTCTTTTGTTGGATCTAAATGATCCTAAAACCCTATTAAGTAGATCTTAGTCTCAAATTGGACTAACGTATCCTTAACAAAAATTTAAGATGATCTTAATCTCAAACAAGATTAATGCTCCTTAAATCAACCTAAACCCAAATCTAAGATATATGGATTTGGACTAATCCATACCCTACGGGCGACAACATAAATTAGTCTCTGTATACAATCCACGGGCAACAAAAAATAAAACAAACACACACGACACGAAGTGAACTTCTGGAGCCGGAGAAAGTGGTTATCGCGATGCGGTAACGTAATTAACTGCAGGGGCTTGCGCCTGCAGGGAAGAGCAACCCCACAATCAAAAACCCCTCGCAAATAAGGAGGAATCTAATGAAGTCCACTACAATGGCCGCATCCATCCAAACCTCCGATATACGGTGCCATAAATTAACTTGGAATCTTCGGAGAGGTGGACGGATAAATCCAAATAGTATCTGCCCCTAAATTCAGGCAAGACGAACTATGTGGTTCCGTCTCTGTTTTCGGCGGTAAACAGATTCCGGCACGCCCGGTGGGACCTTTTCCTCTTTCCACTCTACACTTTATGTGTCATGTTCACGAACAAATCAAGGTTTACTATGGTTTCCTCTGTGTTCGAGATACTAAGATTTGGTGTCTGCTCTGTCATGCCCCGCTTTCCAGAGTGCGCTAAGATCGGCAGTGACAAAGCCAACCATGCTACCTGTGGCTAGGAAACATCCTTCTACAGTCACATTACGGCTGTCTATAAGATATCAAGAGCAGTAAAAAAGAATAAACTATCTAGTACATGTCCATATGCCAGAATAAACGAGTCAAGAAATATAAATATGCGGAAGCAATAAATCCAATAACAGTAAAATATGGAAATACGTCCCAAACATGGGCTCACATTAGGAAATGAAAGTGCGGAAAGAAAACTAAACTAAACACTAACAAGATCCTCACTTCTCGGCCTGACGGCTGAAATACTCCTGGTCAACCTGCGACAAAGATAGAGGATCTGGGCCATGCAAAACCAAGACGTTAGTGCGTCATAATATCAAACAATAGAATATAGCCAGTAGGTAACGATATATATAAGCATGAATATAAACGATAACATGAATATGACAAGTAAATGGATATGGAACAGTGCGGTGTAAAGTGTACGTGAGGTGCGGTGAGTAATCTGAACTGTACTACCGGGTTATCTATTCTACAATTTATGAAAACAATTTAATGGAATCGTCGATGTAACTCAATAGTATCCCGTGCATGCCCGGGACCACGGTCAAGACTCTCGGGCTGAATCCGAGACGTGCCGCTAGGCAGTAAACAGGTAACATGTATAGGCGAATGATGTCAGCAGTATCATCTCGAGGCTGGCCTAGCCCGTAAAACTGATCAGTATAAGTGTCGAACTGTTGAGTTACAAGTCAGGTTTCATCATTGATTTCCCCTTACCCCTAAGGTTATGTGTTCAAGTCAGGTATTGATAAATCTGGAGCTAATGCCAATACAGAATCAAGCAGGTACAGGTTTTGTCTTAATAGACAACATGATATGTCCGTCTGGACAACAAGTCAGGATTGTTGGCATTAGTAACAGGATCGAGTAACAGGTCAAGCAGTGGTGTATCAGGTCATGTCCCGTGGTGCATATATATCATACGGATGCTCAAAGTAAAACTGTAGTAAGTGTCGAATCACGGTAAAAGCACGGATGCACGAGTAATAAGCAGTGATATCATAACTTGAGTCAATGAGTCATATGATGTGCATTATCAAGCATGGGGTACTAATATAACGGTAACATGATATAATATGACATGGCATGTAACTAGATATAATATATAATACGGATACGATCGGCTATCGGAAAACGGTAAAACTGTGACAGGGATCCACGATACAATAAACATGTAATATTTTATTCATATGAATATAGATATATTAGCATAGCATGTAGCAAAGTAAACTTGCCTGATCGAATCTCATGATGGGATGCGTACGCTGTAATTGACGTTGGGTAAACGTCGCAATGTACACACGCGGGCATGGGAAGGGACCAGGCAAAGCAAGAAGGTGACCACGCTGGCTGGGATATCCACTGGCTCGCCTGAATCGTCGGCGACGGGCACGGCTTCGGCGATCACCGGGAAATGCGAAACTATGAAAGAGAAGAGAAGAAGAAAGTGAGTTATGATCTAGTTTGGTTGTTCTGGAGTTGGCTCGAGGGTTCAGAGAAGTCGAGGACAGAGAGGGCGACGACATTGTGGGTTTTCCGGTGAAGTTGCAGGCAGGGTTCTTCGTCGGGGATCTTAGGTTCTTGAGGTGTGCAGGCATTCGAGCTCGGGAAGGAGGAGAGGAAGAGGATGGTGGCGAGGGTTTAGGGTGAGGTGACGACGACGTGGTGTCGACTACGGCGAGGCAGCGACGGCGACAGAGGGGGTGGCCACAGTGGGCTCTTGGGTATGCAGAGGAGGCTCGGGTTGGTTGCAGGGGTCAGGAAAGAGTGGGGAGAAGATGGAGATGGTGACCAGGGGAGGCTGACGAGGTGGTCGGCGGTGATAGGAAGTGAAGGTGGTGGAGTTGAGTGCGTGGGTGTTCAGGTTCGTCGGGGACGAGGAAGATGGGTTGTAGTGGGGGAGAGTCGTGGGGTGGTTAGGTCGGTAATGATATGATGGAGGCGAGGTCGAGGGTGAGGCGATAGTGGAGGCGGGCCGGCAGCGAGTGGCGCGGGCGTGGATTCGAGACGAAGGCGAGTGGCAGGTGAAGAAGAAAAATTAGAGAAGAAAGGAGGTGAGAATAATGGGAGAGGGAGGTGACGAGATCTCGGGGTAATGAATATGAATATATAGAAGAGAGAGAGAGAGAGAGAGAACATGGGGAGTTTGAAGGGTTAGGTTATTAAAATATATAAAAGAATTAATTAGAATAATAGAAGAGAGAGAGAGAGTGATTGACCAAGAGATTTGAGGTGGGTCGGTGAGCCGTAAAGAAAGAAAAGAAGGATAGAGAGGGTTGGGTCGGTTGAAAATTTAGAGGCTGCGGGCTGTAAAGTTAGGATAATGTAAACTTAATAGATGATATATATATATATATATATAGAGGATAGAGATAGAACGTAAGAGAGGAAGAGGAAGGTGAGTCTAATTAATAGATTGAGATTAATTAATATAAAACATGCAGAGAGAATATAATGAATAGTATGAGGATTGAAATATTATTAAATTTGAGTTTTCTGGCTAATACAAAAATACTCCAAAATATACCCAGGTTGTGTCTAAAAATCCAGTTTTAAAATATGGAGAATATACATATAAGTTAAAACTATAATGCGATATATGCTTAATAAAAATGCATACCCCCAAGAACGGATGCACGTAAAATGCACGTAGCGATCCAAACGAGTCTGTTTCAATAAACGGAATGAGAACACGATGTACTGATGGAACTACAGGGTCAGGGGTATGATACAGGTCATGCTAGGTATTTTTAAAATTTATTATTTGATTATATTTGTATTATTAAAACAATGTAGATGCCCGATATATGATACGGGTAAACTGGATATATAACAAGAAAGTGCACGGATTCTCATAACTAGCTTGGATAAATTATAAACAGGAATCAAAACGGGTTTCCAGTAAGCGGGTCGGGTCGGATGCAAATACAGATACCAATTACGCTATTCACACCCATAACAACAATAAATCAAGAAATAGTCATCCAATATATTAATTAATCAAATCAAGTCATGGTATAACGTGTTAGGGTGTTATATTATACCCAACTACAAAAAGAATTTCGTCCTCGAATTTCCCAAAACAAGAAAAGACAACCATACATGAATCTACGAGAAGAGGTATGGAAATTTCTGTCAAATCTCGTCTTCTCGTTCCCAAGTCGATTCTCCGTGCGAGCAATTACCCCATGAAACAAGCACGAGAGGGATAACCTTGTTCTTAAGGACCTTTTCTCTTCGATCAATAATCGACATCGGTTGTTCTTCATAGGTCAAGTCCTCCCTTACTGTTAGCTTCGAATGATCTAGCACGTGTGTTTCATCTTGATCATACTTACGGAGATGAGATACATGAACACTCGCCAAAGATGGTGGTAAAGCCAATCGGTAAGCTACTTCTCTAACGCGCTCAATGATATCGAAAGGCCCCACGAATCTAGGGCTGAGCTTGCCTCGACTCCCAAAACGAATCACTCCTCTAGTTGGTGATATCTTCAAGAATACGAGATCACCAACGGCGAACTCTAGAGGTCTTCTCGATGTATCGGCCCAACTCTTCTGCCGATCTTGTACTGCCTTCATATGATTCCGGATCGTATTAACTTTCTCCACGGTTTGCACAATAAGATCCGATCCCAAAAACCTTCGCTCTCTGATTATTAGGATACGAGCGTGTTCAAGTTTAAGTTTAAATACCGCAATCAAGACGGTTTCGCACGTAGCTAGCCGGTTGAGTACGGGTCGTCCGCAGGGAGATGGGAATCTTTTTCTATGTGTTTTTCGACGAGTTAAGTCCGGTTGTTCAGATTTTGTTTGTAGTTATCTAAGTGTTGAGTTGATATTTAAAGAGAGCATGTTAGGGTTAGGATTAGGTTAGTTTGAGTTAGGAGTCTCCACATCTTTCGTTTCCCTTCTTAGTATCGTGTTACGGTAATCGGCAACAACGGGGATTAGCACGACTAGGAAGGACTTTGCGAGTATAAGCTAGGCTTTCCAACGCATAAGTCTTCCTTTTGGTGCTTGTCCGTCCGTTCTTGGCTCTTAGCCATAACCTCCGGTTAATCCAACCACAACCGGTCTCACTACGGAATCACCGCTATCATGTAGGATAGGGTGCCGTAAGGAGCGGATTGTGGTTGGGTTAACGGGAGTCGATTTAAGATGTTGGGAAAGGAAAGAGTGAGAGAGATTTCCTTCTCTCAAACTTCCCTTATCCTACCCTAACAAGAATGAACTACTCACACATCATAATACGGAAAAATAAAACAACACAAAAGAGGAAGATAGAAAGAAGGAGATTAGAAGAATACGACTAACTATTTGCGACCTCACCTTGGCGAGGATCAAGCGTAAGTATCATTGTCATATGTAAGGATAAAGAAAAAAGAGAAGAAAGAAATAACAAGGAAATAACAACAACTACTTAACGAATTAAAATTACAACAAGCATAAATATAAGGAGACAAGCATGATAATAAAATGGTCTTCTTTATTCATCACTCTTCACTCAAAAGCTCACTTACAAGTTTAATGGAGAAGAGGTGAGAAGAGGAAGAAGAACATGTAACTAAAACTTAGCAAAAGAAATACAAGAATTGGCCCCTTTCCTTCACAAACTTCTGGGCTATTTATAGGCCAAAACATGAAACCCTAGGGCAACCAACAGAACATACAGGAAAAGACCCAACTACCCCCAAAAGCCCTGCGCACTTGGCGCCAGAACGGCCGCGGAAGCGCGGCCAATACCCCCCTTTGGCCGCGGTTCCGCGGCCGTATTGTTGAGTTGGGCAATCTGCTTTTTGGTGCTGGCCTGGTTTGCAGCGTACATTATTCTGGTATATGTATTTTCTCAATTTGGCTCCACGATTTTTCCAGAATTTCTGTTGAAGGAAAGGTGGACTTTTTGTTAAGATTTTGTCATGATTGTCTCGAGCTCCGCGTAGATCTCTTGGATCTTGTGCTACCATTGAGCCTTGTGCCTGAAAACGATATTGATTTGACATTTTGTCTTCCTAAACTGGTATCTGGCAGCATACGGATGAAGAGCGAAGACCGTGTTTTATCTGTGGTTGGCAGGAACCGGATTTTTGTCGTGTTTTCCATGAATTTCTCCGTTTGAGAATCGAGAACCTGTATCCTGCAATTGACTAGCAAACACGGCTCAAGAGTATCTATGGATATGCAATGTGATAAAAATTGGGCGGTATGAAAATGCAAACATCTGATATGAACAAATACCCCCAAACTTATCATTTGCTCGTCCCGAGCAAAGTCCACTTATTCACAAAAAATTTCCTAACCTCACTTTCGCAGGGAACGCGATTGCACTGAGCATGTGCAACAAGCCGTTAAACCTCTAAGTGTCCCTAGTAGGAGGAGTGTTGTCTCCTGAGGGTTTTCAGCGGATACTACCCACAAAATCCGGTCAAGTTGGTTTGTAAAAAGACTAAGATTCAAACCCTAAAGTTTTGTTTTAGAAAATAACAATTCTATAATCCTAAGTCTAGACTATCGAACCTTTATTTTTCACACCTCGCTTCTTATTTAATTACAGATTTTATATGTCTTTACGTGCAGTGCAAATAGTGTCGTTAAGTTCCAGAAGGATCGATTAAAGTCATCATGTCGCACAATAAAGCCCAGATAACCATTTTAAAAGGATCACATAAGTTTTATAACGAGTTAAGCATTTTTCAAGTTTCGTTTTCCAGTAAGGTTTCAACTTCAGAATTTTCTATCTTCCATAACAGGAAACTAAGTTGTATTTTTCACTCCACATTTTTCTTGTTTTCATTTCATACACACCTCTGTGAACGTGCAATAGTCTTTATCATAGAATAAAACCTTCATATCTCCGCTAAAATTTTTATAAAAGCCTGTCTTTTATCAAGATTATTCTCACACAAAGAACCGTTAGGAATTTTAACTCGGAGAGAACACTTGCTTGACTTTGTTTTAAACTGGACTTTCTAGGCTTCTTAGCGAGCTTTGGGCCAATGCACCCAAACCAGTTGGTTTTAGGGCATTAGGTGTAGAAACACCCCAGCGGACTTAATTACTCAAGTTACCTAGGTCCAAAAACAAAAGACAGTTTGGCGTGAAAATCAGATGATTTAATACGAACGGAGATATAACCGGCAGTTCAAATATTTTTTTTGGATAAAAGACGTGTCTAGTGGGTTTGGTGTGTAATCATTCCAATCAAGTTTTAGATGGGTTATTTTTCTGACTTAGCTCCAATTACGGCATCAATAACATTCCTTCATATTCGCTTTACTTCATAAACTATTCTTGACATTACTTATTTCATAACAAACCTATTTGATCCTCAGAAAATCTTTTATCTGTTTAAAAGTTTAAACATGAAAAACTTGTCATCTAATTCCCAAAACTCACGACACGTGTAGTGTGATGTAAAGACTTATATCAGCTATAGTTAACTTCAAAGGAGAGTTATCTTTCAGGTTTTTCAAAATCCAAACATAAGATTTAGTTATTCCTATTTTTTTCAAACAAAAACCGTCGAATGTTGAATCAGAGTTCTTCCACAAGCTAACTTGACAAAAAGGTTTTTATATTTTTAGAAAATTTTCAAATTTTTATGGATTTTATGGATTTAATATGCAGATGCAAAATATACATATGAATACGAAGGTAAGAAATGCGTACCGAGCGTACCCCCAAACTTAAACTGGACAGTGTCCTCACTATCATAGCATGAAGAGAGCAGTTGGAAGGTTCAAAATTGTCGGTTAGTGATACACAAATTTTTATTTGTTTTTGTTTTTTTAAAAAAAATATATACACAAATATATACAACATGGTTTGTCCATACCCCCAAACTTATTTGGAACAGTGTCCACTGTTCTTGGCTGGATAACCGAAGTTTGGAGGTAAGCAGAGGAAGATCAAGCAAGGTAAACCGGCTCCTGTAAGAACAGGAGCTCCTCTGTTGGTTCGGCGCTAAGGTACGGTTTGCATCGGTGTCCATTTACCTTGAAGAGTGAACCGTCCTTTGGATTTTCCAAATCCACAGCGCCGTGCGGATACACATTCCGCACAAAATACGGCCCTTTCCAGCGAGATCTGAGCTTTCCAGGATGGAAATGAAGTCGGGTGTCGTAAAGCAGTACCTGCTGACCAGGTACGAAGGTTTTTCGCACAAGGTGTTTATCATGAAACACCTTCGTTCGATTCTTAACGACAACCGCGTTATCGTAAGCCTCATCCCTAAGCTCGTTCAGTTCGTTCAACTGCAGCTTCCGATGGCTGCCTGCGTCCTCAAGAGACAGATTCAGCTCCTTTATCGCCCAAAATGCGCGATGCTCGATTTCGACAGGAAGGTGGCAGGCTTTTCCGTACACAAGCCGATAGGGAGACATGCCAAGGTCGGTCTTATAAGCGGTTCTAAATGCCCAAAGGGCATCAGTGAGTTTCAGAGACCAATCCTTACGGTTCTTGGAAACCGTCTTCTCCAATATCTGCTTGATTTGCCGATTTGAAACTTCGGCCTGCCCGCAGGTTTGGGGGTGGTAGGGCGTAGAAAGCTTATGATTAATGGAGTATTTCCGCATTAAGGCTTCGAAAGTTTTATTGCAGAAATGACTTCCATTGTCGCTAATGATCGCTCGGGGGTGCCCAAACCGTGAGAAAATGTTTTCTTTAAGGAACCTAACGACAACCTTGTTGTCGTTAGTTCGGCTGGGCACAGCCTCGACCCATTTAGAGACGTAATCAACAGCTAGAAGGATGTACAAGTTCCCAAAAGAGCTGGGAAACGGCCCCATGAAGTCTATCCCCCAAACATCGAAAATCTCCACAACCAAGATCGGTTGGAGCGGCATCTCATTCCTCCGGGATATCCGGCCCATGTGTTGGCACCGGGAGCAAGTCTTGCAATAGTCGTGAGCGTCTTTGAAAAGTTGTGGCCAGTAGAAACCACATTGCAAGATCTTCTCAGCTGTCTTTCTGGGCCCAAAATGCCCGCCACACGCTTGATCGTGGCAAAATGACAGCACACTCTTGAATTCCTCATCAGGGACACACCGACGAATAATCTGGTCGGGACAGTACTTGAACAAGTAGGGTTCGTCCCAGTAAAAGTGTTTTACTTGGGATAAGAAGCGAAGTCTGTCCTGACGTGACCATTCGGTTGGTAGCAATCCCGTGGCCAAATAGTTCACAATATCTGCGAACCAGGGTTCGCAAGATACTGTCAAGAGTTGTTCATCCGGGAAAACGTCATTGATCGGAATTGGAAGCGAAGGCGAAGAAGGAAGTCGTGAGAGATGGTCGGCAACTACGTTTTCACATCCTCGTTTGTCCTTAATGACAAGGTCAAACTCTTGAAGCAAGAGGATCCAACGTATTAACCGAGATTTGGCATCTTTCTTCGCAAAAAGATGGCGCAGAGCAGAATGGTCAGTGTAGACAATGACTGGAGAGCCGATAAGGTAGGGCCTGAACTTTTCTAAAGCAAATACAACAGCTAAGAATTCCTTCTCAGTTGTTGTATAGTTAAGTTGGGCGTCGTTCAGGGTCCGGCTCGCGTAATAGATTACATGCGGCATCTTGTTGATGTGCTGTCCAAGGACAGCACCGATGGCAAAGTCGGATGCATCGCACATAATCTCGAATGGGTGCGTCCAGTCAGGAGAGGAGAGAACGGGAGCAGAAGTGAGTGAGCGTTTCAGTGACTCGAATGCAGTCACACAGCTCGAGTTGAAGTCGAATGGTGTATCCTTGGCCAGCAAAAGCGTCAAGGGCCTAGCAATCTTGCTAAAGTCCTTGATAAACCGTCTATAAAAACCGGCATGGCCAAGGAAGGCTCGGATATCTCTGACGCATCGGGGAGGAGGCAGATTGGAAATGACTTCAATCTTTGCTTTGTCAACCTCTATGCCATTTTGCGAGATGATATGTCCTAAGACAATACCTTCGCGCACCATGAAGTGGCATTTCTCCCAGTTTAAAGTGAGATTCTTGTCCTTACATCGGGTAAGGACAGCGTCAAGATGCAGCAAACACTCGTCAAAGGAGTCGCCGAAGATGGAGAAGTCATCCATGAAAATCTCCAGAAATTTTTCCACCATGTCTGAGAAAATTCCCATCATACACCGCTGGAAGGTAGCGGGCGCATTGCATAACCCAAAGGGCATGCGTCGATATGCAAACGTGCCGAAAGAACAAGTGAAAGTGGTCTTGTCCTGGTCTTTTTCGGCGATGGGAATTTGATTATAGCCAGAGTAGCCATCAAGAAAGCAATAGTACTCATGTCCGGCCAATCGTTCGAGCATCTGGTCAATAAAAGGTAGCGGAAAGTGGTCTTTCCGCGTTGCAGCGTTGAGTTTTCTGTAATCAATGCAAACTCGCCACCCGGTTTGGGTGCGAGTAGGGATTAACTCATTCGCCTCGTTGGTTATGACCGTGATGCCCGACTTCTTGGGGACAACGTGAATGGGGCTAACCCACTGGCTATCAGAGATAGGGTAAATGATACCACTATCTAGACATTTGACGATCTCCTTCTTCACAGCCTCCTTCATGACTGGATTAAGACGTCTTTGTGGATCCCGGGTTGGTTTGGCATCATCCATCAGATGAATGTGATGCTCAACGATCAGGGGACTAATCCCCTTGATGTCCTCCATGGACCAGCCAAAAGCTTGCCTGTTGCTGTGCAAGACCGCGAGAAGGGCTTTCTCTTGCTCGGGAGCTAGAGAAGCCGAGATGATGACAGGGAGGGTCTCGTTCTCACCTAAGTAAGCATACTTAAGGTGAGACGGCAACGGCTTGAGTTCGAGCGTTGGAGGTGAAATGATGGAAGGCAAGACCGGTGCAAAGGTCTCAAACTCAAAGGACTCCAGCAAAGGTTCAAAGCGAGTGTAGGCAACCGAGTTGGATGGTTCAGGTAACTCATCCGGAAAGTCGAAAGATTCAAACTCGGGTTGTGCGCGGCTAAGATCGTTCAAGAACGTGAAACACTCGTATTCGTTGTCGGGCGCAGAAGCAGCAGCAGGTTCGAAGAGAAACGCACTAGTGGCGTCAAGATTATCGTGTTCAAACAGAAACTCCTCGAATTCACACTCTTCTGGTGTGATCTCCTGGATCGAGCAAACATCCAGTATATGAGCATTAGGTTCGGCGGGCTGATTCCCCAACCTAAAAATGTTGAGTTCAATCGTTATATTTCCAAATGAGAGGTTCATTGAACCATTGCGACAATTGATCACAGCATTTGAGGTTGCGAGAAATGGGCGACCGAGTATCACCGGAATTTGATTCCGGGGGTTAGCTACAGGCTGTGTATCTAAGACAATGAAGTCGACGGGGAATATGAAGTCCCCGACTTTTATTAACACATCCTCTAGCTCACCCCTAGGATGGGTGATCGATCGGTCGGCCATCTGGAGAGTGCAGTGTGTGGGTTTCAGCTCTCCGACGCCTAATTGCTCGTATACTGAATACGGAAGCAAGTTAACACTGGCACCAAGATCTAATAGTGCGCGGTTGATGTTCTTATCCCCAATAGTAATTGAAATCGTAGGACAGCCAGGGTCCTTCCGTTTTTGTGGTAAAGATTGGGTAAGGGCATCACTCACAGCACTAGCCAAGAAAACTTTCTTGGGTACCTGAGACTTCCTCTTTTTCGTGCACAAGTCCTTTAAGATTTTCGCGTAAGACGGGACTTGTTGGACAGCATCTAAAAGAGGAATGTTAATGTTAACTTGCTTGAATAACTCCAAAATCTTCTCCATTTGTGGATTTTGTTTGTTAGACCTCAACCGGTTTGGAAATGGAACATTTTGAAAATTGGTTGAGTCTAATGCTGGAGGAGGAGATTTTGGAGTTGGAACGGATCCCAGAATAGGTGTTTTCGTGGAGTGAGAAGTGGGTCCGTTCAGAGCAGAAGAAGAAGAGAGAGAGCCTTGTGAAGAACGGAGAATAGGCTCGGAAGACGAAGAAGAAGAAGAAGAAGCGGCCGGGGCATCATCGTTGATCCGTTTGCCAATGTTGTTTTGCAGCACCCTCCCTGATCTCAGTGTGGTCACGGCACTCACATTATGGTTTTGTTGTTCAAGAGCAACATGTGCATTATGTGGGTGGCCGGGATTTGGAAGTGGCTGGGACGGGAGCTTCCCCTTCTCTCGCTCGCTCAAGGCCGCGTTCAGCTGTGCAATCTGGGCCTCAATGGTCTTGATGCTTTGCCCGTGTGCGGCAGTGTGTTGCACTAAAGATTGAATCGAAGACTGGATGTTGGCGGTGGATTGAGTCGATTGTTTAACAAATGCCTCCAGACTTCGCTCGAGCGAGGAAACCTTATCGTTGTTGGACGGAACAAAGTTGTTGTTTGGTGGAAAAGAGTTGTTGGGTGCAAAGTTGTTCGTCGGGTTTTGGTAAGGTTGGGGTTGGAAGGGCTGCTGATACTGAGTTTGTTGTTGCGCTTGTTGTTGCGGCGGAGGGGCCCTTTGGAAATTGTTGCCCTGGAATTGATTCTGATTCTGATTCCAGGCGAAATTGGGGTGGTTCCTCCAACCGGGATTGTAGGTGGAAGAGTATGGATCATTCCTCGGTCTTTGCTGGAAGGCAGCATTAACCTGATCCTGTCCTTGCGGGGGTGGATTGTAAGGACACTCTTCGGTCAAGTGGGACGGATCGGAACAACAAGCGCAGATGGTACGAAGGGGCAGAACAGGTGTGGGGGCAGGAGCAGAAAATTTGCTCTCTATTGCTTCAAGCTTTCGTGTTATTGCAGCCATTTCAGCTTTCATCGCAATAGAGACATCGAGTTGGTGGATTCCTACCCTAGACTGACCGGTAGAAGTGGAGGTAGAAGAAGAAGAAGTCGGTCTAGTGCTCTCCCACTGTAGCGTTTGCTCCGCAAGATCGTCAAAGAACTGCCACGCTTCCTCGTCAGATTTGGATAGGAAGTGGCCCTGACAGATGGTTTCCAGCAACTGCTTCGTTGCTGGGTTCAGTCCCTCGTATAAGGTTTGGCAGAGCTGCCATTTCTCTATACCGTGGTGAGGACACTGAACAAGAAGGTCTTTGTATTGGTCAAAGCACTTCCAGAAGGGTTCAGAAGGAAGCTGGGAGAATTGGTTGATCTCATTTCGAATTCTTGCGGTCTTATGATTTGGGTAGAATTTTTTCAGAAACGCTTTAACAAACTCGTCCCAGCTGGTGATTGAGTGGGAAGCGGTGCTATACAGCCATTTTTCTGCGAGATCGCATAAAGTGAACGGAATGACCCGTAGACGTATAGCATCGTCCGACAGCTGGGTTGTTTTCATCATGGCACAGACATTTTGAAATTTGTTAATGAAGATATAGGCATCTTCAGATTCAAGCCCATGAAAACGTGGAAGCATGTTGATGAAATGGGGCTTAATTTCAAAGTTGTCCCTATTGGCCGGAGGAAGAGAAAGGCAGGTTGGAAGTGCAGAACGGGTAGGGTAGAAACGATCCTGGAGCGCAATTCGCTGCGGCGCTACAACAGGCGGAGGTGGTGGAAGATTGGTCTCCGTAGGAGGTGGAGCCAATCCAGGGGTGGTCAAAGAGATGTTCGGATTAAATCCCGACATCGCGGAAGAAGAGGTTGGTGAAGGTGAAGGTGAAGGTGAAGATGTATGAACAGAATTCCGGTCAACGTCGGAGTTGGCCGGCAAAGGAAGGGGAGAAAGAGGAGTGGACGGAGTATCGACTTCGGAGTTGATCGCGTAGTCGGTCACGACTAACGTAACGCGGACTAGACGGGCGCTAGTGTCCCGAGTCCAAGCGGACATACACTAAACGAGTTTAGTATAGTCAAAGCGGAGAAGGTGAGGGTAAGAAAACGTCAATGAAGAAAGGCGATGGGTGTTGGGTGAAAATGGATTTGGCGACAAAAGGGCAAGTTTTTATAAAAGTTTTTGATTTTTTCTTTTTTCTTTTTTTTTTTTAGAAAAAGATTTACAGAAGTATGTACGGGAATACGGCTTAAGCAATCACAAACAAGATATGCACAATCACACCTAGATCTAGGGTAACCTAGGTCTACTAGACCTGCTCCTGAACTTGATTTTCGAAGTTAAACAGTGTCGAGAAACAGGCTTAAAAATACACTGATCACGAGGCCAGGTAAGTGCAGAGATAAGGGGAGATTGTCCAACGCTTTCGCGAAGTTCCTTAATTAAATAACCCTTTCTCTTTCGGCGGTTGTGCCTTTAACACTTTCCTAGACACCCCGTAAACAATATACGGTTAAGCGAGCTTCTAAACAAGGTTTATCTTCTCCTAATGAGCGCGAAGTCCTTAGGGCTGAAGTCTAGTATTTTTTTTAATTACAATGGACAATGCATATGCTTTAGTGATTTTTGGGGTCCTGGGAAGGGTGATGAAATCCCCACCCAATCTGGATTGGTTTCAAGCCCTTTAAGTCCGTATTAAAGAATGCAAAACAGTAACAAATCAACTGCAAACAATTTTTATTTGCGGCGCAAAGAATCCTGCACAAGAACAGTTTATTGGAAGGGGGAGAAGAGTTTGCACAAATAAGCCTGCAGAAAACACAATTCAGTGGAGTCCAGAGGAGTGGAGAGAGGCAGAGAAACTCACCAAAAAAATTTAGCACCCTGATGGCACTATCTGACCGCGGTTACGCGGCCAAACACCAGTAACGGCCGCGGAAGCGCGGCTTAGTTGAGGACTTGGGGTTTCAATTTTCTTGTGGGTACTTCTGTGCTTGTCCTCTGCTTTTCTGGATATGTGGAATTCTGATTTGCTCACTGTATCTACTCCAGATTTTGACAGTAGACCGGATGCTTCGTTTTGTCCGTCGCGGTGTAGCCGCGAAATGTGGGTCTATCTTCCCACGTCTTTGGCACTGTACTTGAACTCCGTATTTTCACCGTCTTTGGCGTTGATCTTGAGCTTCGTATTTCCTGCACACTTGCACAAAAACTAATCAAGAATAACAAGATGATTTTTACAAAGTATATATTTTTTTGGTTTTTTGGTTGTTTTTATATTCACAAATTAACCCGAAATTACACAAGGAAATAAACTACCGTCTCCCCGGCAACGGCGCCATTTAATTGTTAGGATACGAGTGTGTTCAAGTTTAAGTTTAAATACCGCAATCAAGACGGTTTCGCACTAAGCTAGCCGGTTGAGTACGGGTCGTCCGCAGGGAGATGGGAATCTTTTTCTATGTGTTTTTCGACGAGTTAAGTCCGGTTGTTCAGATTTTGTTTGTAGTTATCTAAGTGTTGAGTTGATATTTAAAGAGAGCATGTTAGGGTTAGGATTAGGTTAGTTTGAGTTAGGAGTCTCCACATCTTTCGTTTCCCTTCTTAATATCGTGTTACGGTAATCGGCAACAACGGGGATTAGCACGACTAGGAAGGACTTTGCGAGTATAAGCTAGGCTTTCCAACGCATAAGTCTTCCTTTTGGTGCTTGTCCGTCCGTTCTTGGCTCTTAGCCATAACCTCCGGTTAATCCAACCACAACCGGTCTCACTACGGAATCACCGCTATCATGTAGGATAGGGTGCCGTAAGGAGCGGATTGTGGTTGGGTTAACGGGAGTCGATTTAAGATGTTGGGAAAGGAAAGAGTGAGAGAGATTTCCTTCTCTCAAACTTCCCTTATCCTACCCTAACAAGAATGAACTACTCACACATCATAATACGGAAAAATAAAACAACACAAAAGAGGAAGATAGAAAGAAGGAGATTAGAAGAATACGACTAACTATTTGCGACCTCACCTTGGCGAGGATCAAGCGTAAGTATCATTGTCATATGTAAGGATAAAGAAAAAAGAGAAGAAAGAAATAACAAGGAAATAACAACAACTACTTAACGAATTAAAATTACAACAAGCATAAATATAAGAAGACAAGCATGATAATAAAATGGTCTTCTTTATTCATCACTCTTCACTCAAAAGATCACTTACAAGTTTAATGGAGAAGAGGTGAGAAGAGGAAGAAGAACATGTAACTAAAACTTAGCAAAAGAAATACAAGAATTGGCCCCTTTCCTTCACAAACTTCTGGGCTATTTATAGGCCAAAACATGAAACCCTAGGGCAACCAACAGAACATACAGGAAAAGACCCAACTACCCCCAAAAGCCCTGCGCACTTGGCGCCAGAACGGCCGCGGAAGCGCGGCCAATACCCCCCTTTGGCCGCGGTTCCGCGGTCGTATTGTTGAGTTGGGAAATCTGCTTTTTAGTGCTGGCCTGGTTTGCAGCGTACATTATTCTGGTATATGTATTTTCTCAATTTGGCTCCACGATTTTTCCAGAATTTCTGTTGAAGGAAAGGTGGACTTTTTGTTAAGATTTTGTCATGATTGTCTCGAGCTCCGCGTAGATCTCTTGGATCTTGTGCTACCATTGAGCCTTGTGCCTGAAAACGACATTGATTTGACATTTTGTCTTCCTAAACTGGTATCTGGCAGCATACGGATGAAGAGCGAAGACCGTGTTTTATCTGTGGTTGGCAGGAACCGGATTTTTGTCGTGTTTTCCATGAATTTCTCCGTTTGAGAATCGAGAACCTGTATCCTGCAATTGACTAGCAAACACGGCTCAAGAGTATCTATGGATATGCAATGTGATAAAAATTGGGCGGTATGAAAATGCAAACATCTGATATGAACACTCTCCGACATCATCTCAGCAAACGGGTGAGCGACACTTGCGACCATATAACGCTTCGAATAGAGCCATCTGTATATTCGCCTGAAAGCTGTTATTATATGAAAGTCCACCAAGTGTAGATGATCCTCCCATGAACCCTTGAAGTCTAACATGCAAGCGCTCAACATATCTTCAAGAGTTTGGATCGTTCTTTCTCACTGGCCATATGTCTGTGGATGATAAGCGGTGCTAAACTTCAATCGCGTCCCCAAACTTTCCTGTAAACTCTTCCAGAAGTGCGATAAGAATCAGGTATCATGATCGGAAATGATGCTCACAGGTACTCCATGCAATCTTACAATCTCCTGCATGTACCATTCTGCTAACGCTTCCGTCGATTGACCAACTCGAAACGGAATGAAATGAGCTGCCTTGGTCAATCGAACGACAATCACCCAAACTGCATTGTTGCTCTTTGGACTTTGCGGTAGAGCTTTCACAAAATCTATGGTTATTGTTCCCACTTCCACTGAGGAATCGGAAGTGGTTGCAATAAACCAGCTACTCTTTGATATTCAGGCTTAACTTGATGACACACCAAGCACTTCGCTACAAAGCGGACAATCTCCCTTTTCATGCCTTCCCACCAGAAATGCTGTTGTAGATCACGGTATATCTTTGTGCCTCCTGGATGTATAGAATATGTGGAACTGTGCGACTCCTTCATAACTTCTTCGCGAATATCTCCTTTCGACACACACAAACGGCTATTATATCGTAACGAACCATCTTCATGAATCAACAAGTTCGTTCGAAGTCCCGCTTCAACCTGTTCTCGAAACTTCTGCAATCTTGGATCTGTGACTGCGCTGCTTTAATACTATCGATTAAGGATGAATGTACTTGTAGCTACATCAACTGTCCCAAAGAATGCGGTAGCACGATCTCCAACTCGAATCTCCGAAAATTATCGATAAGCTCTCTCTGTGCTGTCAACATCCGAATTGCTCGCAACCGACTAATTGCATCCGGCACTACATTAACTTTCCCCGGATGGTACTTGAGATCAAGATCATAGTCAACCATCAGCTCCAACCATCTACGCTGCCTCATTTTGAGCTCTTTCTGCGTGAACACGTATTTTAGGTTTTTGTGATCGGTGAATACTTCGACCCTTTCGTCCAATAAGTAGTGTCTCCAAATTTTCAAAGCGAATATTACATCTGCTAGCTCCAAATCGTGAGTTGGGTAATTCTTCTCATGGGTTTTCAATTGTCTTGATGCGTAAGCTATAACCTTCCCATGCTGCATAAGAACACATCCCAAACCTTTTCCAGATGCGTCGCTGTGAATAACCAATCCTTCGGAACCGTCTGGCACGGTCAAAATAGGAGGGGTTGTCAATCTTTTGCTTCAACGCTTCAAAAGCTAACGCACATCTATCCATCCATACGAACGGTACCTCCTTTCGCGTAAGCTAGGTCAAAGGCTAAGCTAAACGAGCAAAATTCTCCACGAACCTTCTGTAGTATCCGGCAAGTCCAAGAAAACTTCTGATCTCTGCTACGTTCTTCGGAATCGGCCAATCTTGAACTGCTACAATCTTCTCAGGATCAACAGCTATTCCATCTCCAGATATGACATGCGCCAAAAACTTCATTTCTTCGAGCCAAAACTCACACTTGCTCATCTTCGCATACAATTTTTCTTGCCTCAACGTTTGCAGTGCGATCTTCAAGTGTTCGGCATGCTCTTCCTGGCTCCTTGAATACACCAAAATATCATCGATAAACACCACTATAAACCGGTCCAAGAATGGTGAAAAAATTCGGTTCATCAAGTCCATGAATATCGCCGGTGCGTTCGTGACTTCGAATGGCATCACTAAGTACTCGAAATGCCCATATCGAGTTCGGAACGCAGTCTTGTAGATATCTTCTGATTTAACGCGAACTTCATGATATCCAGATCGCAAATCCAGTTTCGAGAATACCCTCGCACCACTGAGTTGCTCGAATAATTCGCCGATGCGAGGGATCGGGTACTTGTTCTTAATAGTCACCCGGTTTAATTCTCGATAGTCGATACACATCCTCCTTGTGCCAACTTTCTTCTTGACTAGAAGAACTAGAGCTCCCAGGGTGAATTGTTGCTGTGAATCCAACCCTTCTCTAATAATTCCGCAACCTGCTTCTTGATTTCTTCTAACTCTACTGGTACCATCGGATAATACGTCTTCGAGATTGGCGCTGCTCCAGGAACAAGGTCGATCGCGAACTCCACATATCGTTTTGGCGGTAAACCCGAGATGTCTTCGAACACGTCCATGAACTCTCTAACTAAAGCTGGTGCTTCCTCCTTATCGACTTCCATCGATGAAAGAACGACGCTTGTTGGTCTAGCCCTAAACTCGACTGGCCCGACAGAACTGCTACTTCCAGCAAAAACAAACTCCGGATGTCCGGGAATCTGGAAAATCGCTTTCCTTGCCCTACAATCAATGCGAGCATGGAAAGTGCCAAGAAAATCCATTCCTAAGACGACATCGTAACTTGCTGTATCGATCACCAAGAAATCTGCAAATAATTCTCGTCCGCAAATAACAACTGAACAATCTTTGCACTCACTACTAGATATGATCTTCCCGTTCCCAGTATGTATGTCCCAATAATAAGACAGGGTCGTGCATGAAATCGAATGTGTAGCAATAAACTTGGATGGCATAAAACAATGGGATGCACCAGAATCGAATAATGCTAATGCGGGAAAATTATGAACAGGTAGGATACCTGAAATGACTTCATCTGAAACCTTGGCCTCTTCAGCCGTCAAAGTGAAGGCTCGAACTTGATTGGGCCTCTGAGTTATCTGCTTCTGCGGTGGCCTCTGTATATCTTCCCTCAAACGTAGCTTTGACGGGCAAGTATTGATAGTATGATCAGCTGATCCGTAAACTAAACAGAGTCCAAGCCTCCTTCGACACTCCCTCTGCAGGTGTCCGGCTAGACGGCAGAAGTCACAAAACATTCTTCCTTTCTGCTCGGGTACAATGGGCTTCTTCATTGGTACAATACCACGTCGGTTCACCGGAATACCCCTGCATATAGGAGCTCGGTTTGGCGTAAACGCTAGCTTTCGTACCACTACGGCCTGCTGCTGTATACCCTTCGTCTTCATCAATAAGCTCTGCTGCTCCCTGGCTGCTTTTAGAACTTGCGAGAAAGTGGTCAATCCTAGAGATATGATGTGCCTCTAGATTTCAACGTCCAAACTGCGCATGAACCTTTATGCCCTATCAGCTTCTTTGGCAACCAAAGGTCCTACAAATCGACTGAGCCATGTCCACTCAGCCGCATGCGCATCCACAGATCCGCCATTTTGGTTCAAACTGATAAACCATTTTTCCATCTCTTCCCGCCCAGTCTGCGGAAAGAATTTCTCCAAGAAACTCTACGAGAAAGTAGCCCAACCGATCGGCTTGGGCAAACGGGTCTCCTCCACGAGCCACCACTCACGGGCATAGTTCACCAATTAGATGCGTACAACATCCACTCTCTTGTCTTCCGGAAACTGTGCGGCGACAAGCAGATTCTCCGTATCGACTAGCCATTGCTTTGCTGACAACGACTCCTCCCAACCAGTGAGTGGACGGGCTAAGTCTCCTGAAATCAGCTACGGTACCCACACGCTGTGCTGGTTTGGCTGCAATTGCGTCTACAGACTGCTGGACTATCCGCAATCCTTCTTGAAAAGTCTCGGCTTGCCGCCGATTCAGATCGGTTTGCCGCTTCTGGTTCTCCAGCATTCCACGAATCACTCCAAGCAATGCGGCGTTATCAACACGCCTCTGGTACGTTCGTAAATCTTCATCTGCCATGACTCTGAAGCCAAAACACTGAAGGGGGTTAGAACGATAAACAGGATTCAAGAAACAGGATAGTTATAGATAACAATGTAGCAGGATATGTTCCTAAATACGGGTTTTCTGGTTAGCGTATTGGATTCAATACCCAACTACAAAAGAACCAAACCCGATTAACCTAAAACCTATATCTCTGATACCAAACAAACCCTGTCACGCCCCGTTTCACAGAGTGCGCTAAGATCAGCACGTGACAGAGCCAACCATGCTAGCTGTGGCTAGGAAATATCCCTCCACAGTCACATTACGGCTGTCTATAAGATATCAAGAGCAGTAAAATAGAATAAATTATCTATTACATGTCCATATGCTAGAATAAACGAGTCAAGAAATATAAATATGCGGAAGAAATAAATATAATAACAGTAACATATGGAAATACGTCCCAAACACGGGCGCACATTAGGAAATGAAAGTGCGGAAAGAAAGCTAAACTAAACACTAACAAGATCCTCACTGCACGGCCTGACGGCTGAAATACTTTTGGTCAGCCTGTGACAAAGATAGAGGATCTGGGCCATGCAAAACCCAGATGTCAGTGCGTCATAATATCAAACAATAGAATATAGCCAGTAGGTAACGATATATATAAGCTTGAATATAAACGATAACATGAATATAACAAGTAAATGGATATGGAACAATGCGGTGTAAAGTGTACGTGAAGTGCGGTGAGTAATCTGAACTGTACTACCGGGTTATCTATTCTGCAATTTATGAAATCAATTTAATGGAATCATCGATGTAACTCAATAGTATCCCGTGTATGCCCGGGACCATGGTCAAGACTCTCGGGGTGAATCCGAGACGTGCCGCTAGGCAGTAAACATGTAACATATACAGACGAATGATGTCAGCATCATCATCCCGGGGCTGGCCTAGCCCGTAAAACTGATCAGTATAAGTGTCGAACTATTGAGTTAAAAGTCATGTTTCATCATTGATTTCCCCTTACCCCTAAGGTTATGTGTTCAAGTCATGTATTGATAAATCTGGAGCTAATGCTAACACAGAATCAAGCAGGTACATGTTTTGTCTTAATAGACAACAGGATATGTCCGTCAGAACAACAAGTCAGGATTGCCGGCATTAGTAACAGGATCAAGTAACAGGTCAAGCAGTGGTGTATCAGGTCATGTTCTGTGGTGCATTTATATCACATGGATGCTCAAAATAAAACTGTAGTAAGTGTCGAATCACGGTAAAAGCACGGATGCACGAGTAATAAGTAGTGATATCATAACATAAGTCAATGAGTCATATGATGCACATTATCAAGCATGGGGTACTAATATAACGGTAACATGATATAATATGACATGGCATGTAAATAGATATAATATATGATACGGATACGATCGGCTATCGTAAAACGGTAAAACTGTGACTGGGATGCACGATACAATAAACATGTAATATTTTATTCATATGAATATAGATATATTAGCATAGCATGTAGCAAGGTAAACTTGCCTAATCGGATCTTACGACGGGATGCGTACGCTGTAATTGACGTTGGGTAAACGTCGCAATGTACATACGCGCGCACGGGACGAGACCAGGCAAAGAAAGAAAGTGACCATGTTGGTCGAGATGTCCAATGCGTCGCCCGAATCGTCGGCGACGGGCACGGCTCCGGCATCACCAGTAAATACGAAACCACGAAAGAGAAGAAGAAGAAGAAAGTGAGTTGTGATCTGGTTTGGTTGTTCTGGAGTTGGCTCAAGGATTCAGAGAAGTCGAGGACATAGAGGGCGACGACATTGTTGGTTTTCCGGCGAGGTTGCAGGCGGAGTTCTTCGTCGGGGATCTTGTGTTCTTGAGGTATGCAGGGGTTCGAGCTCAGGAAGAAGGAGAGAAGAGGATGGTGGCAAGGGTTTAGGGTGAGGCGATGACGACGTGGTGTCGACGATGGCGAGGTGGCGACGGCGACAGAGGGGATGGCCGCAGTGGGCTCTCGGGTATGCAGGGGAGCCTCGGGTTGGTTGCAGGGGTCAGGAAAGAGTGGGGAGAAGATGGAGATGGTGACCAGGGGTGGCCGATGAGGTGGTCGGCGGCGATGGGAAGTGAAGGTCGTGGAGATGAGTGCGTGGGTGTTCGGGTTCGTCGGGGACGAGGAAGATGGGTTGTAGTAGGGAAGAGTCGTGGGGAGGTGGGGTCGGTGATGATATGATGAAGGCGAGGTTGAGGGTGAGGCGACAGTGGAGGCGGGCTGGCGGCGAGAGGCGCGGGAGTGGGTTCGAGACGAAGGCGAGAGGCAGGTGAAGAAGAAAAATTAGAGAAGAAGGGAGGTGAGAATGGTGGGAGAGGGAGGTGACAAGATCTCGGGGTAATGAATATGAATATATAGAAGAGAGGGAGAGAACGTGGGGATTTTAAGGGGTTAGGTTATTAAAATATATAAAAGAATTAATAAGAATAATATAAGAGAGAGAGAGAGAGTGATCGACCAAGAGATTTGAGGTGGGTTGGTGAGCCGTAAAGAAAGAAAAGAAGGAGAGAGAGGGTTGGGTTAGTTGAAAATTTAGAGGCTGTGGGCTGTAAAGTTAGGATAATGTAAACTTAATAGATGATATATATAGAGAGAGAGAGAGAGGATAGAGACAGAATATGAGAGAGGAAGAGGAAGGTGAGGCTAATTAATTGATTGGGATTAATTAATATAAAACATGCAGAGAGAATATAATGAATAGTCTGTGGATTAAAATATTATTAAATTTGAGTTTTCTTGTTACTACAAAAGTACTCCAAAATATGCCCGGGTTGTGTCTAAAAATCAAGTTTTAAAATATGGAGAATATACGTATAACTTAAAACTATAATGCATATCTGGTTAATAAAAATGCATACCCCCAAGAACGGATGCATGTAAAATGCACGTAGCGATCCAGACGAGTCCGTTTCAATAAACGGAACGAGAACACGATGTACTGATGGAACCAGAGGGTCAGGGGTATGATACAGGTCATGCTAGGTATTTTTAAAATATATTATTTGATTATATTTGTATTATTAAAACAATGTAGATGTCCGATATATGATACAGGTAAACATGATATAGAACAAGAAAGTGCACGGATTCTCATAACTAGCCTGAATAAATTATAAACAGGAATCAAGACGGGTTTCCGGTAAGCAGGTCGGGTCGGATGCAAATACAGATACCAATTACGCTATTCACACCCATGAAAACAATAAATAAAGAAATAGGCATCCAATATATTAAATAATCAAATCAAATCATTGTATAACGAACTAGGGTGTTACATGCTCCTGTGCAGAAAGAAGAAGTGAACATCAATGGCTTTCAGCTGCACCAACTGCAACAGCAATTCCCGCTCCGTCCCTGCTGGAGGAGTGACATACGGGCCAAATGCGGCCTGCATGTTTTCAATGCCAGTGGACCAGGTGACTCAGGCCACCATTGGATTGTTCTTCGGGACCATGCTCCCGCCAGCAAGCTTCAGCGCCCCAGTGTCATCACAGGAAACTCCAAAGAAGTCGGTCTTTGATTGACTTGCAACCACCACGGCCCCCGTCAACGGGTCGTCCAAGTCTACCACCTTAGTCTTCAATAGGCTGAGCCAAATCTTAAATGGGCTCGCAAAGAAGCTTGCAATACCTGAAGGGGTTATCCCAAAACGGATAGCCATTCCAGCTCCGGCAGGTGATGTCGTCAAAGGGGCTTCTCCTACTAAAGGATCGGTCTTCGCAAGATTGGCCGTTCCAACTCCTGATACGGGCGAAGTCATTAAAAGAGCTTCCCCTACCAAAAAGTCATCCTTCGAAAGATTGGATGTTCCATCTCAACCGATATCGGTCTTCAATAAGCAGGCACCAGCACTAGCCCCTAAACAAAGCAGGGGGCATGACGAAGCCACTCCCGTAACTGAGGCAGTCCCATCTGCAAGGTATGCTCGACATCGCCTCTGGCGCCGAGTGAGGAAAGCTGGTTGCAACCCCCCCTCTGAACTTACTCCACCAGCACAAATGGTAGAAGTTGACGTTGTTGTTCTAACCGGGAATAGCTTTGAATTGCTTAGGAGGGTGCGAAATAACTCTCCGACTGCGGTGCTTAAGAAATCTCCACCATCGACTGAAAGCATGAAGCAGGTGAATCCGGAGCAGCCCCCTCAGCGGCTGTCCTCCCAAATCCACAGGTTCTAGTAGAAAATCCAAGATTCTGTGAGCAACAAGAACTACTCTCGTCAACCGAGGAAAATGAAAGTTCGACAAGAGGAAAATCATCCATCCACCATGCAGTGAGGGACTTCTTTCATACTGGCGCCTGCTACAATGGCTCCTTCGACTTCGACCTCCTACAAAAAGAGAAGGCCGGAGAATCTTCCACCGCCAGTGGCAAATCCCGAGGGTGATGGATCCAAATGCCCCAAGTCTGAGGGCATGATCGTGCACACGGTTTACATGGATTTCGGGAAAAAGGAAAGCCGTGCTACCGTGGGTCATCGACCGCAACTCGGTCGTTAACAAAGACTCAAGAGCAACAACAAAAGCTCTTGGAGATGCTGATCAAAATGTCAGCACTCACTAGACAGAAAGAAAGTCCAGAGTCAACATCAGAGCAGCGCCAGGTGCTGGAGACTGATACAGAGTTCCTGCGAAGGGTTCTTGAAAGGAAGGATATGGAGGCCGTGGAACAGGCTGCTAATATAAAGGAGATGGCATTTTTGTTCCAAGATATGGTTGGAATGATGATCCAGCCTGAACCTCCAGCTGAAGACCCGCCGATAATTATTGAGGATGACAGAAAGGAAACATTGAACCCTCTTCCGACTCTATTAGTGGCCAGGGAGGAAATGATCTCCAAAGCTGCCCTTGACGATTACATAGCTCATCTGGCAAGCGAAGCGGCTGGCCAAATCGTTAAGACTGGGCGATCGTACCCAGGCTGGTACGATCAAATCAAGTATCCACCAGGATATACGATCCCCAAATTCCATGTGTACAAGGGAACATGCAACCCGCATCAACACATTGCTCAGTTCAGAGCTTTATGCGGCAAAACTGGAGGCGACGACAAATTGCTGCTTCGCCAATTTGTTGGCAGCTTGTCAAAAAAGGCGTTTGAATGGTACCCAGAGCTCCCAAATGATTCCATCAAAACATTCACAGAAATAGAGTTGCTATTCATGCAGTGGTTCGCCAGCGCAAGCGAGCGCACCCCGATCACTTCGCCAGAAGAGACCTGGGTTCAATACGCAATTTGATGGCGGAACCTATTCAAACGCCGATCACATAGAAATGCAAATAAAGCATTGAAGAAGCTCCGGACGTGGGCATATTTGTAGGGACCCTCGATTAGCAGGCGATTGTATCCCAGTTTATGATGTTCTTCAAGCCGACCACCTTCCAGGCTTTGATGGACAAGCTGGCCCAAATGGACCAGATGGGCTATGGGCCGTCCTCTTCAAAAACGGACCCTTGGAATGTAAAGAGCAAAGGGAAAGCGGCCTTCGTTGCCAGCACTCAACAATAACCGAGTGACCCAAAACCGGTTGCTCGCCAAAGCAACGCGCGCCCGCGCCAATCCCTCGAAAAGAAGCTAGGACGTGCTTACTCGTTTCATCATGATAAAATGAGGAGACTGTTTGAACTGGCAGTGCACAACAAACTCATCGCACTGTCGGACCCGAGACGTCCACTGCAGCCCGGTGATGTCAATAATCCCAACTACTGCTCCTATCACAGAGCAGTGATCTACCCAATTGAGGATTGCTACGTTTTCAAGAACTGGGTCGAGAACTAATACCATCAAGGGAAATTCAAGCTGTCCGAGAACTGGAGGGTGAACACGCAATAGAGGCACACTCCTAAAAATGTAGACACGTCGGCAGCATCATGCTTGTTTGTGGATGAAGATCCTTGGGAAGTAGTCCTTTCAGCTAAAACTAAAAGAATGCTGAAGGATCTTCAAGCATGTCCGGCAATCAAATGGAAAAGCCTGCTAGAGCCCGAGATCATTGAGGGAATGCTTAAACCGCACCTAACACCGAAAACTGGTAACGATGGGCAAGATCTCCAGGCCAAGCCTTCAAAGTCTTCGAAAAAAAAGAAGAAAAACAAGAAACCCGTGCAGCCCGACGACAATCGTACGGGCCTATAAAAATATATCGACGCACTAGAGGAATACAACCAGAAGGCACAGACCCTAGTCACACTCGAAGAGTTTCTCAACCACATACTTGAGAACGGAGATAGTGACATTGATGAGGGAAACGACTCGTCAGAAGAACTCGAGAATTATGTTGCGAGTTGCCACATGGTCTCTCACTCGTCGTTAAAAGATGAAGAAACTCTCTCGGCGTAGGAAAGAAACGCAGAGGAACTGGGGGCAGGACCGGCGCCAGAATCCATGAAACTATCAGAAGACCCAATTGGCAGGCTGCTGAACGAAGCCCTTCAAAAGAGCAAAGCTAACCGAGAACGTAAAACGGCCAAATACGAAAAGGCCAAGCGTCGGCGTTGGGATGAAAAAGCTACGGTAAGGATGAGTCATAAAATACTCCAGCCAAAGCACACCTGCTACAAACAAGGGCGGATCAAAGTAGAGAAGCAGTTCTCCAAAGCCTTGTCAATGGGAATAAAGATGCCTCCTCTCATGGAAAACACTCCCGGGAGTATGTGCCTCGACGAAGCGGATTTACATCAGAACTATTGCTTATACCATCGGAGGGTCACGCACCCCACCGAAGAGTGCAATGCGTTTAAGATGTGGTGGCAAGGATACGTTACTCACCGGCAATACTTCAAGCGGATGAAGCGCAAAACCCGTCGACAACAAAGAAGCGTGACAGATGAGCGTGAAGGAACGGCTGGAAACTGTCACATGGTTGATACCAGTTCGACATGAGGAAAATCTCAAGTTCTTACATTCGGGAGCGATTATGAGAAAGAAATAACCTTATGCCCTCTCTTCAAAGAATCCATCTCTGGAAAAGAAGAAGGGGAGAGGAACTGCATGAACATTTTGCTGCGTAACCGTATGTTGCCTGAAAAGAACCTCGGGCCTACAAACAAAGGTTCGAGAAAAAAGGACAAGGGAAAGGAAAAAGTCCCTAAGGAAATTGCCATCGATGATAGAGTCATCAAAGAGCTCGCAGCCAAGGACGCGCCTAAGAAAAACAAGGTGGATTACAATGTCCTGGCACATCTGAGGAAGATATCCTCACAACTGAGCATACTGGATGCTCTCCTTCTGTCCAAAGAGGCATGAGATTATCTGATCAAGGAATTACAAGAGCCTCATCAGTTCCAAGCTTTCCTTGCAGAAGAAAAGATGAAAGACGAGCCGACAGAGGTTCATACAGCCGACATCACATTCCGCGATGAAGATCTCCTACTTAGAACGTGCGAGCACAACCGTCCTTTATATGTCACCGGGTACTGCCATGACATTAAGATAGGGAAGATCCTAGTCGACAACAGGTCCTCCGTCAACCTTCTCAACGTGAAGGTGCTGAAGGAGGTTTGCATGAACGTTCAGCACCTGGCCCGGGACAAAATTACCATCTCCGGCTTCAACTCGCAGTCATCACGGATGCTTGGGTCCTTGATCTTGACATTACTCTTTGGGATGCTCGTCACCGACATCAAATTCCATATCATTGACTCTAAGACCTACTACAATGCCCTGCTCGGCCGGTCTTGGTTACACGAGTACAACATCATCCCTTCTACACAATACCAGTGTATGAAGTACTTCAAAGTTGGACTCAAGTACACAGTTACAGGGGAGCTAAACCCATTCTCCGTAAATGAAGTCCGCAAATATGAAGATGCTAAGTACTTCCTACCAGACATTGAAGATACGGAAAGATGTCGTAAACCGGAGAACCAACAAAAAACCGTCGCCATTATCCCGGTTTTTGGGAGCGATACCGAGGAAGATGAAGAGATAGTCTACTCGGGACAATCCTAAGGAAACAGGCCCAGAACATCTACCCCTATTTTGGTCCTCGGCAGTGACTCTGAGGATGAGGCCAATGCAGTGTTCTCCGTCCACCCTTCAATGCAGACCTTCACAGGAGCTGATCAGAGTTTACAAACTACCATGGTTCCGCTGCGGCATTACAGGGAACTTGATGCGCTCGTTACATACGGCATGAAAGAACAGCAGACCTTCTACGTCCCTCCTAGGCGAAGAGGTGAAATTGCGATCATCTTCTACCAATCTACGGAGAATAAAGTGGAAAAAGAAGTTTGGCATGGTGTCGAACTTTCGCTTAACAGGCTTCAACCAATCCTTCTGCCCAGATATTACGCAGAGGGATTGAAAAGGTTATTAACATACCAAGGCGTAACCTTCAAACAAAACACTCGACAACCTCAGTTCTACAACAAGATTTGGGACATTCCCGGGACTCAGCGAAAGATGCCCAATGGGAAGATGGAGACGACTGGACTTGGATACATTTGGTCCAAGAAACGGGAGCGACTCCATGGCTGCCATGTCATAAATAACTCCGGTGGAGAAGGGAATGTTTTTCCAGATAGCGCTGATATTGAACCAGAGCGAGATCCCGCCGTAAGAATGCCAAGTCCGTCATTCGAAGAATAGGTTGCTACGCTAATAAGGGAAGCAGGTCAAAAGTTTCGGGATGACCACAACCGCGAAATGGCCATTTACGAGAAAGTCAGGACGCAACGTCTCACTCAACAATCTGCAGAAAGAGAAGACTGCGATGCCCTTCACCCTTAGCGCGCCGTGCGCTCTCGTGGCAAGAAAAAACCCGATGCAAATACAACAACAAGGGGAAGAACGAGAATGATGTTCGAAAACAGCGAAGCGAATCTAAGAAGCCATGCGATCGAGAACAAGTCAGCTGGAATCCATCGCTGATGAAGAAGATGGGTCGGATGTACTCTTTCCCCTAAGACAAGACAAGGGAAATATGCAACCTTGTTATGAAGCATCAAATGATGACGCTCGCCGAAGAAATAAACGAGGTCCATCACCCGGCTTATTGCTCCTACCACCGAGCAATAGGACATCCTCTTGAAGAATGCTTCACCTTGAAAGACTGGATCGAAAACCAGTATCAACAAGGCAGGTTTGCTCTATCCGACGGTTGGAGGGTAACCCCACCACGAAAGAATGAACCAAAAGCAACCTATATTGCGAGGGTAATTCCAGATCAATATTGAGCTTGGAAATGAACTCGCACCTGCCACGTGATAACATTCTCAAAGGAGGGGAGCACAAGAAATGGACGACCTCTCCCAGTGCTTCACAAGTGAGAAAGAGGACGAGATGATCTCGGAGTTTCTACCGGCTCCAAAAGAGCTGGAGGATGGGATACACACCACGGCGGACAATTTAAGAAAAATTTACTTAAGGATGGAAAACGATCCAAGGCCAACGTTCGTCAGCGAGCTGTTGTCTAAAAAATAGGTGGCCACACTAAAGGACATGCTTATGCAATATAAAGACTGCTTCGCATGGAAATATTCCGAGATGCCGGGACCATATCCAGAAATAACGGTACATCAACTCGCTATATTGCCAGACGTTAATCGAGTCAAGCAAGAGCCAAGGAGAATGTGGCTCGAACTTGAGATGAGTATCAATGACGAAGTCAAGAAACTAATTGACTCTGGCATCATCCAAGAAGTTCAATATCTCGACTAGATTGCCAACATTGTTCCAGTGATGAAGAAAAATTGAACAGTGCGCATCTGCGTGGACTTTCGGGATCTCAACAAAGCTTGTCCGAAGGATGACTTCCCAGTGCCTGTTACTGAGCTGATGATCGATAACACGTCCACTCATGAGGTCTTCTCCTTCATGTATGGATCTTCAGGCTAGAATCAAATAAAAATGCATCCCGAAGACCAAAAGCATACTGCCTTCTGGACTCTGCTGGGCATATTCTGCTATAAAGTGATGCCCTTCAGTCTGAAGAACGTTGACACTACCTACTAGAGGGCCATAACGAAGATCTTCGATGACCTCATACATGAAATTGTCGAATGTTATATCGACGACATTTTCGTGAAAAGCAAATCGTACGAAGAACACTGGGAGAATTTGAACATAGTGTTCCAGCGTCTTCGGAAGTACAATATGAAGATGAATCCTTTGAAATGTGCGTTTGGAGTTTCCTCAGGCAAATTTCTAGGATTCATCATACGACACCGAGGCATCGGAATAGACCCATCAAAGATCAAGGCGATTATGGAAATGCCCGCGCCAAGAACTCTCAAACAACCGCGGTCTCTTCAAGGAAAGCTCGCGTATATCCGACAGTTCATAACCAAGCTCTTCGGCAAATGCCGCCCCTACATCCATCTAACGAAGAGGGGGACCCAATTCGTTTGGGATCGTCAATGCCAAAGTGCACTAGATGAAATCAAGCAATATCTGCAAAACCTGCCAGTACTAACCGCTCCAGTCAAGGGAAAGCCCCTCATCCTATATACAACAGCCCTTGAAGGTTCTTTAGGCGTGCTATGGGCACAGGAGAACAATCAGGGAAAGGAGAGAGCTCTCTACTATTTGAGTCGAGTTCTTCTGAGGGCAGAAAACAACTACTCCCCCATTGAAAAGTAATGCCTGGAACTGATCTTCACGATAACGATGCTTCGACATTATGCCTTGGTACATGAGGTCCATCTCATATCAAAGGTGGACCCTCTTAAATATTTGATGTCAAGAGCCATACCAACAGGAAGGCTTGCCAAATAGGCCCTCCTCTTGATGGAGCTCTCGATAACGTATCGACCCCTCATGGCAGTGAAAGGCCAGGCCATCGCCGACTTTCTCGTTGAGCATCCAATACCAGCTGATTCTCCCTTAAATTGAGAATTGCCAGACGAACATGTGTTCGATACAATCAAATGGGAGAAGGAAGAAAATACTGCCAGATAGGAACTATACTTCGATGGAGTATCTTCTTTGAAGAAGCGAAAGAAAAGCACCCCCATAATCAAAGCTGGGGTGGGCCTTGTCTTCGCGACTCCGCAAAGAGGGATAATGCGTTTCACCCTCTCCTTAACAGAGCCAAGAAAACACAACGAGGTTGAATATGAAGCTTTGATAACGGGTCTTGAGATTACTGTCGACATGGGAATCGAAGATCTCCTCATGTATGGAGACTCCCAGCAAGTCGTTAGCCAAGTAAATGGTGACTATCAAACATGTAAACCGGAGTTGGTAAAATATGGCGTAAGAGTGCAGCAACTACTAACTGAAATTCCCTCCTATATCGTGGAAAGCATACCGCGGGCGGAAAATAGTAAGGAGGATGCGTTAGCCAAGCTTACTAAAGAACTAGCCGACGAAAACCTCGAAGATGTAAGGATCATTGTGCAAAGCCGCCGGATTCTCACGCCTGCGGAAATACTTGCAGAGTCGTCTGAAAGAAAGGAAGTGACTGAACAAGTAGTCTTCCAAATAAAGGACGAAGAAAAGGCTACGAATTGGAGGGAAGTCTTCATAGACTACTTCAAATCCCATCAAACCCCCGAAAACGCATCTTCAATACATCAGCTCATGAAATGAGCTCTGTCTTTTGCCTTCATCAATGATACTCTATATAAGAGATCGTTCGACAGTTTGTGGCTAAGGTATATGGGACCAGAAGAAGAAAAAAGCAACTCATGACGGACACTGCGGTTCTCATCAAGCCGAACCAAAGATGAAGCTGAAGATCAAGAGAATGGGTAACTATTGGGCCACAATGATTCAGGACTGCCTCGAATATGCGAAGCAGTGTCACTCATGCCAAATTCATGGGGACTTCATCTACCAGCATTCAAATCTGCTACACCCAACGTTGGCTAGTTGGCCATTCGAAATGTGGGGAACCGATATAATCGGGCCCATCGAACCAGAATCATCTAAAGGACATCGGTTCATATTGGCAACAACCAATTACTTCTTTAAGTGGGAAGAGGCAGTACCGCTAAAAGAAGTGAAGATGGAGAACATCCTCTGTTTCTTCAGGACACATGTCATCTACCAGTTTGGTACTCCGCGACGGATAATCTCGGATAATGGGCCAGCATACAGGAGCTATAAGATCAGCCGCTTCACATAGCAGCATAATATAGACTGGAGATACTCTTCAGTCTATAATCCCCGAGCTAACAGTATTGCTGAGGCTTTCAACAAAACTTTGAAGATCATAAAGAATACAGTGTCCAGAAATAAAAAGGACTGGAACGAGAGACTGCATGAAGCTCTTTGGGCTTATCGAACTACGTTCAAAACAGTCACGAATACAACGCCATACGCGTTGGTATTCGGCACAGAAGCGGTATTTCCCTTGGAAATAGAGCTACCCTCTCTACAAGTGGCAGTTCGATACAAGCTGACGGATAAAGAAAATACCCATCTTCGGCTTGAGGAGCTTGATGCCCTTGATGAAACCCGTCTCATGGTGCAGCAAAACCTGAAAGCTTACAAAGCAAGGATGACGCGCTCATATGAAAGACTAACCAGGCCAAGAACATTCCACCAAGACAAACTCGTGCTAGTCGTCAAAAGACCTATGATCCCTAACCATGCAAAGTGGGGGAAATTTAAGCCAAACTATGATGGCCCGTACATCATAGATAAGGTCTACCAAGGTGGGGCCTACTTGCTCATGAATATGCATGGCGAAAGACCTTTCCGGCAAATAAACGGCTGATTCCTTAAGAAATACTATGCTTGACAAGTCATGACTTAGGTTAATGATAGATGACGACGCTCGTATCTGCTCGCTATCTTCCTGAATCAAAACTCAAAAGCAGTATCCAACAGAATTTTCGCCTCCAAATACGGCGGTAATAGACCGAGATGTCCCTAAACTAACAATGGAATACTACATCTTTAAACTAGAAATGGACCGAAATGTCCCTAAACTAGTACTCCGCCTCAAACATGGCGCATCGTCCTAAATAAGGCAATATTTTCGCTTGGGATCTATGTTACAATCAAAGCTCCAATGGTAAAGACTGCAACCCAAGTAGTAAAAAAATGGTACGTCCACAAGAAAAATGGGCACGGATGAAAACCCGAAAGAGCGCCGTGAGTAAAAACAGCAGGTCTACAGGAGAGGTTATAAAAACCCGAAATGGCACAATCTCGTAAAATTTTCACTTACGAGATCCTCTTGACTCGTAAGGAGAACTCCCCCTATAAGACCCTCATGGCTCATTGGATTCAAAGCCTTAAGCTACAGGGACTTAAACCTATTCGTAAGCCGTCATATCCCCTAAGTTACCCTACAGGCGGTCCGATATTAGCCCTTGTATTCAATCCACGGGCACAAATAAACGTTTCCACCAACAAGTTCCACCAATCACGAGGAATGTTCTCATATGGTGAACGACACTTCTAAGTCCTCTCGACTTATAAGGTGGAAATACTTTTATGAGATCCTTACGACTTATAAAAGAAAACACCACTTAGAAGTCGTCACGACTTCTAAGGAGAACATACACCTACGAGATCTTCATGACTCGTCGGGAGAATACCTTTATGAGACCCTTATGGCTCGTAAAGTCAAAAAGCCTTAGTCGACAGGATCCTAACCCTGTTTGCTAAGCCAACTTTGTTCAAATCGACAAAGAAAAATGATGATTCGCTCTTAGCAACATTCCAGTCGCAGCGATGCTGATACCAAGATTGGTAACAGATCTCAAGTTCTATACTCGCAATGAAAATCATCGAGGAAAAAATGCATATGATTTAGCTGAAATGATGGGGAAACTCGCAATAAAAATCAGCGAGCAAAATATTTGCATATAAAAACAGCCGAAATGTTTGGGCAACTCGCAATAAAAAGCAGCGAGTAAAAAAAAAAAGAATAGCTGAAATGATTGGGCACCGTGATAAAAAGCCGAAATGATTGGGAAATTGCGATTTTCGCGATATAAAAAGATAAAATGATGAAACTTCTTCCCTGCAGTTGAGCCTACACCGACCCCTGTATACAGTCCATGGGCACAAATAAAAAGGGAACTACATTTTCCCACCTGGCTCCGTCTAAAGGAGAGCCAAGTCTCGACGGTTCACAGACAGTCTGGAGATCAACAACGGTGTTTCTTCTCACTCCAACAGGATGCAGACGCGACATCAACAAAATGGTGCCATGGCAAAGTCCTTAGTTCCAAACCTCGACGGTTCATAAACAACCTGTAGATTAACAACGGCGTTTCTTCTCACTCCAACAGGATGCAGACACGACGTCAACAAAATGGAGCCATGGCAATGTCCCTAGATCCAAATCTCGATGGTTCACAGACAGCCTAGAGATCAACAACGGCGTTTTTTCTCACTCCAACAGGATGCAGACGCGACGTCAACAAAACGGAGCTATGGCAAAGTCCCTAGTTCCAAGTCTCGACAGTTCATAGATAGCCTAGAGATCAACAACGATATTTCTTCTCACTCCAACAAGATGCAGACGCGACGTCAACAAAGCGGAGCCAAGGCAAAGTCTCTAGTTCTAAGTCTCGACGGTTCATAAACAACCTAGAGATCACCTCGACATTCGCCTCAATTACAGCAGACGCGATATCAACAAAGAAAGCGAAGGCCAAATTCCTAGCTTCAGGGTCTTGACGGCAACTCAAATAAAACCTGAAAGACTATCAGAGATCATCCCACACCAGCGCGGAGTGGTTATAACTCATCAGGGCTCCCAAAATGAGCCCAACCTCAAGTAAAAAGTAGCATGGTAAAATTCCTACCGCTTGCTCCCTCGACGGTAATATGACCTAAGGAGATTACTTGAAGACGTCTTGTCCATCCCCCGAATGGATCAGAGACACGATAGTCGTGGGGCTACTCGAACAGCAGCGTAAAGTCTGCATATCCGGGAATGCATCAGCCAACGCGATGGTACGACGGACAAAAACCCTACTACCACAGACCCTAACGGACCTCTGTCATAAAGAGCAGGGGTTAACTGTGACGTTAGGACAGGTTTGCTTACAAGCCCAAAGAAGGTAAACTAGAAACTCCGAAATGAGTTCATAAACTAGAAACTCCAAAATGAGTTCATAAACTAGAGACTCCGGGATGAGTTAATAAACTACAAGCTCCGAAATGAGCTCATAAATCAGAGACTCCGAAATGAGTGAATAAACTGCAAACTCCGCAATGAGTATATAAACTACTTTATACCAAGTCAAGACAGCAGAAGAAAGAAAAGCGCTAGTATGAAATGAAATATGTATTTTATTCATAAAACAAATCGAATACAAGATACTCTTATTAATGAATGAATAAAAAAAGAAAAAGAATATACAGCGGCAAAAATGTTTCAAGTCGGCGGACGATTTAACAAGCCAGCCAGTTCGTCGTTCTTCCGCAGGACTTCGGCTCCAAGCTCCACCAGTGCTGCAAGGCGAGTCCCTACCTGGGTCTATTGATTTTGGTATAAAGCAAACCGACTCTCAATCTCCTTCTCGGCAACCTTATGGTCTTCAACAATCTCGCGGGTAAAAATAACGGTTTGTCAAGAGCCACCACCTCTGTAATGGCTTCTTGAAGTACTCGCCAAATTTCGTACGCATGGGTGGTCTTGGCAGTAAGCTGAGCCTGAAGTTCCCCCAAAGCGTTTAAAGCCAACTCCCTCTCTGAAAACTTCCAGTTGAGTCTCTTCTCGCATGACTGAAGATTGGCTGCACACCGTTCGATCCATTCGGAGGCTTGTTTTTACAGTTAAGATGTCGGAGGGAAGGCGTATGCACTCAAGCCCGTGTAGGCAGACCTCCACTCAGAGACAGTAATCAACCCAAATACGCACTAATGCTTCATCATGATAGGTGGAGAGAACCGAAAAGGAAGCATTGGCTTTAGCAGCAAATTCTTCAGCCGGGACAGAGGTACCAGCGCGAAGGTCTTCAATGAGAGCCGCTAGGGAGTAAATGCTTTATTTTGCCATCCTTTCAGACGCACATCGGGCATAAGGGCCTGGTGGCATGGGTATCCGAGATTCTAATGGGGTTAGGGCTGGCAAAGTTGTGAAGATTTAGGTGCAGTTAGTTTTGTTTCCAAACATGGAGTAAACAAAACGATTCTCGAAATAAAGCGTCACTTACCCATAGTTATGCAAGGCGGGTTTGAAAGATCCCCAGGTCCATCAAGAATCTCGACTTCGTCGTTAGCCTCCAGAACTGTGATTTAAAATAAAGGGCATATCAGCATCGTCATGAAAATATAAAACTGGAAGGGCAAAGCATACCAACCTTGGCCTGAAGAAAGAACTATGCTTTGTGGGGATATTGCTTATGGGGCAGCCATGTCGAGCAAGCGCTGGAAGGTTTTTCTCGGAGAGAGATCCACGATGGAAGCCGCCATATCCTGCAATTCTGAAGGAAAGAAAGAGTCACATGACAGAAGGGTCATTAAACAAAATGTATATGTACATGAGATTACCTTCAATGCTTCGCCCGCCCTGAGCTGGAGGGATGGCAGCCTCAGCGGTCTCCTCCACACCTTCAGGTGCGTCACCGGAGATATTTGTAAAACCTATGGCCGGCATGGTAGTCTCCAACAGAGGGACAAAAGCCGCCGCTGAAGGTTCCAAGGCAGGGATAACGGCTTCAGCAATCTCCTCTACACTCTCCGGTACGTCGCTAGGGATGTCCATGGGATCTATGGCCGATGACGTCAGCTCTGCTAAAGGAGTAGACATATCAGCTTCAGTAATCTCCTCTACACCCGCCGGTGCGTCATGGGAGATATTCATGGAATATGCAGCCATGACCTGATCCGAACTCAAACCCGCTTCCGCTGCAGAAGTCTGTGGAAAGATCGCAAAAAAATAAGAGGACATAAAAGTAATACAAATTACTCGCTAAAAAGAAGGATGCGAAAAATATGCATACCAGTACGCCAGGGAGCCTGAAGTATGGCTTTCTCGAGCTTTTGTTCTTTTCTCAATAAATACGCTCGCCAAGCTTCAAGCGCAAATGAATTACTACCCATCTTTAGTGCAAGCTCGTCTTCAGAAGCAAAAGATATGGGCTGTTTAAAAACCTATGTGTACCCGTCTTAAGGATATGTCAATGTCAAAGAATATAACGGGGGGGTAGGGTTTTTTCGGAGCGCACACCTTCTCAGTCTCATCTTGAGAGTGTCTTAAAGCCTTAGCCAACTGCGCGGCCTCCTCGGCAGACAAACCAGGAAAGAGAAGACCATCGTCCGGCTCTTGGATAGATATCGGCTCATCCTGAATGAATAGCTTGGATTCAAACAGAGTGTAGAGTAGGCCGGTGATCGATTTCTTTCTCCTCTTGGAGCTTGTGCTAACGCTAACGGAGGAGCACTTCCTCCCCCTGGGTGCTCTGGCATGACGCTGTCATACTTCACCTTCGGTATCGCCCTTTGGTGACACCACCGCTGGTGACACTATCACTGGCGCTTCATTAGAAGCCTTTGCTTCGGCTCTAGTGCAAGCTTCGACTCTAGTGCGCACTGCTATACCAGCAGTATGAGGGGTCGGTTCTATTTCTGCGGTTTTAAGGATAAGTACCAAACCGCTATTCCTCAGTGGAGGGCGAACCACTGACCGCGGCCGTAATGGGGCGTCGGTGTCCTGAGTTAGAATGGGAGCTCTACCTTCGAAAAGCACCCGTCTCTCCTCTGTAACGACGGGGCCAACCTGTTGGCGATACCAACCCTTAAAGGACCCTACAGTCCTCGGGAGATAGTCAGGCTCCAGGATCATGAAGCAGGAGCTAGTGTTTAACCGCATGGAGTGGTGAATGACGAAGCGAGTAACCTCTAAGAAGAGAGCAGGCTCGACTAAAAATGACTCGAGGGGGACGCCCTGGTCAGAGCCTAACTGTTGGGCAAAGCGGTGTGGATTATACCGCATAAAAAGGACAGCATTATTCTGGCGGAACACCAGATACCCTGGCCTGATAGAGTATAGGTGCATGACCTCTTTTGGTTTCAAAGCCGGGACCCCACCCTTCGATAAATCGAACAATTGCTGAACAGGTCCCGCTGGAGCGGAAAGGACTCGATCGCTGAACACCATTCCACCTTCATTTGAATATGGGTTCAGCAGCATGCGGAGAGCTCTTACCTGGGTCGGATCGGGAGCGAAAGCATCAACCAACCTAATGATCCGTGGGAAGGTGTACGCATCATAAAAATCCGATCGCTGGTGCTCAGCGAATGCTCCTAGCATATGCATCTCGATCCACGACGTGAAGTAGTGGAGGGGAAATTCATGGTCTCCGCACCCAGGTTTGAAGTATTAGCAGCGGCACTTAACCCGTGATATAGATGCGACAACCCCGCGACGCCAACAGCAAGTCATGCTCCTCCAACTATGCGATGAGTAGGATAAAAAACGGAGGCTCTCATAGAGCGGCAATGCATCGGCATGTTGAACCAGCTTAGTCAAAGACTGATGAAACCAAAGAAGAAGGTATCTTCGTCCATGCTAGGGGCCACAATTGCATTGAAAGCTACGGTATATGAGTTTGGGATATAGAAATGCGGCAGGTCTTCCTCCTTAGCCTGCAAGTTCCTTAATCCAAATCCAAAAGGGTTTTTAATTTTTGCAAATTTCGGAGCCTTTTTGGATAAGACGTCCTCTCGAAGGAAGCAAGCAATGAAAGCATCAAAGATGACACCTTGCCCTTCCAATGTCACGCAAAGCTTTTCAAAGATACCCAGGACATTGATTAAACTCGGGTACTTATGACGTACGGCATTCTCAGTCGACAGGCCGTCAAGCATAGCAGGCACCATATCAAACACATATTCATCGGGAAGCAGTAATTCTTCATAATGCCCTCCCCTGTTCGGCAATTCGGAGATCTCACGAAACTCTTCCAGTGAAATTGAGACCTTTCGATCCCCTAGCAAGAACGTGTTGGTGGGAAGGTTCCATTGATTCAAGAAAGCTTTAACCCACCAGACGTGAGGGGCGTGGTAATAAAAAAAAGAAGCGTACACTTCCTGGTAAAGCCCGACCTTCTGCAGACGTGCGTGTTAGGCAGAAAGAATATGCCGAGCCCAGGGAAGGCAGCCCACTGGGTGGCAGGGGATAACGCCTACCTTGTGAACCTGCCCCCAAGGTCGAGCTTTGCCCTGAAATATTCGACGCCCTAGAAGGTCGATGGCCACCATGGGTTAGTTGGGTATTCCAGTTGTTGATGGCTCAAGTCGGCTGGCGGGAGTCAAATTAGTCGCCTCCACCGCATAAGCAGTCCGTGGGCGTTCCGTCAATGATATAGATCAGATGGGTTCTGATGGCTCTCACAGATAAAACTACGGCGGCCCCCGATGATATGACCGTACCACTTTTCCCATAAGAGAAGACTAGTATGGTCCCTGTCATGCGCCATGATCATCGCCGTAACCTCCTCGTCCAATGGTGACTGCGGAAAAGCGGCTTCTCAGCGAGGGTAAGGGAAGTCGGGAGAGAGGCCATCATTCCGAAAATAAAAAAACTATTTAAAAATAATAATAATAAATAATAAGGTAACATAAAATAAAATAACAGAAAACCATGATGTGACGGGACCACTACCTACAAAACCAATGGACCCCACAAAATCTAAATAACGGCTCACCAATGATGACGCAAAATAATCATTGAGAGAATAAAAAAGGATTCTCATCAAGTAAATAGTAAAGTTTAAACAACTCTTGAAGCGAGTTCTGCTAAAATGCGCAACATATTCAAATTTGCTTTAGGAACATTAAAACCCTCAAATACTCGAGAACATTAAGGAATAAAATTCCCAAAAATATCTGAGTCTCTCTCTCAAGGCCAAGCTCTGTGAACAAGGAATTAAATTCCTTTAATAAAGGGATTAAATCCCATAAAAACCCCATGGCAAGGAGGCAAGGAAAATGGAATTAAATTCCAAGGATCATAAAGATCGGTGATAGGGTAAAACCCTAAGAGGAGGATCAACAATCCCCATTGATTCAAGATCTTAGAATCTACAAAAAATGTGTGCTTTGGATCCTTAAGAAACAAATTTAAAAAAAGTGCAACGCTTTGTCCCGAATTCAAATCCACGATGAAAAGAACAAAAAAAGGGGTTCCGTTCATGATCCTTACCAAAGAAAAGCTTTAACAGAGTTTAACTCTGAGATTCCAGAAGGAAGAGAACTAACTCTGAAGAGGAGAATTAAATTCTCAAGGAAAATAAGTAGGGAAAAATATGAAAGAACGGTGGTCTTCTCATAGGCAAATACCCCTGCATTTATAAGACATGATGGCGAGTGGTTCATCTTCCCATTCCCCTAGACAATCCAATGGCTGTGAGGGCAGACAGCGTTGCACTCATGTGCAAGCCACGTGAGAGTAACGCTAGGGGGAATTTTTTCCCTTATAAAAAAGGATGAGGGAAAGTTCCCCACTAAAAGAGCCCCCACGTGTTTAATACGTGAGTGCCTATATGCAACGGATATAGACACTGCAATTAAAACAATTACTAGGAAAAAACAGCCCCACGTGTTTAAAACATGAGTGCCTATATGCAACGCATATAGGCACTGCAATTAAAACAATTGCTACGCAAAAAGTGCCCCACGTGTTTAACACGTGAGTGCCTATATGCAACGCATATAGTCACTGCAATTAAAACAATTGCTAAGCTAGAAGAGCCCCACGTGTTTAACACGTGAGGGCACTTCCCTACGTAGAATTAAAATTCTACTCAACATGGAATTGTTGGATCAAAGATCCAATGATGATTAAACATAGAATTAAATTCTATTGAACTTTTAAATGAGAAATGATATTTTCTGTTAAACAGAAACTTAACGGATCAAAGATCCCATAAGTTGGAAAATATTTTTCATATCTTTCTAAATAAAGAAAGATTATGCTCCGTTAAACCAAAAACCCTTGGATTAAAAATCCAACGGTTATTAAAAAATCACCAATCTACAGAATAAATTATGTATGGGAAAATATTTTCCTAATCTTGTTTAAAAAACAAGAAAATATGTTCTGTGAGACAGAAACCCTTGGATCAAAGATCTAACGGTGGGTAAAACCCCCAAAATCAACTAGGATCTCTCAATGAGAGATTTCCTAAAACTAATCAACAAACTTCTCTCCATTATATAAAGAACCCATGATATTCTATAAAAAAAAGAAGGAGAAGAGAGTGAACAGGGAGAAACATACAGAGAAAAACAGGACGAAGAGAATTTAAGTCTCGAGAAAGACTTGCTTCATCAAAACATTCTAGGTAAAAAAAAGAAATACACAGAGATTGTTCTATCTTGACCTTTCTAAGGGTTTAACCCTTCGCATAAGAACTTAGTTCTTCCTCTGGTTGAGATCTGTAGAAGCAGATCTCCCCATAAGTTGAGAATTTAATTCTCATCAGGGAGATTCTGTCATGCAGATTCAAAACCTAAGGGAAAAAACTGATTTAAAAAAATTTAATTCTTACAGAAACATATAAGAATTTAATTCCTCTGAAAATAAAGGTTTAACCCTATAATAAGAATTTAATTCTTACAAAAAAGAAAGGCATGAGATCCTCCAAAATCCTAGCATGAGATCAAAATCTCCAAACACTCAATAGGATCTCACATGCTCCACGTGAGCGTTTCTGATGAATGAAAAAGGGAAACACACAAAATCGTTTCGCGTTCTTGCACGTGAGTCAAGTGTTTAACACTTCTATATAAAAAAAGGAAAGGGGGAATAAAACCTAGAGAACAATTCTCACTTTATGGTTCCTCACGTTCTCACATGTGAGTGCTTCCAAAAGTCAAGTGTTTAACACTTCTATATAAAAGAGGAAAGGGGGAATAGAACCTAGAAAACAATTCTCACTTTGGGGCTCCTCACGTACCCACACGTGAGCGCTTCTAAAAGTCATGTGTTTAACACTTCTATATAAAAAAGGAAGGGGGAATAGAACTCAGAGAACAAATCTCACTTTGGGGCCCCTCACATGCCCACACGTGAGCACTTCCCGAGTGCAGTGTTAAACACTGATTTGGAGCCTCACGTTGGAACATGTAAGTGTTGAACATATACCAGTGCTTAGCATTTTAGGAAATCAACTTCAGCCTCAAATTGGCTAAGTCTTCCTGAGATCAAAACCACTTTGATCTCCAAATCAACCGAGCCTCTGTGCTCATGTTTTCCCAAACTAATCTCAGTCTCAAACATGACTGATGACCACTCAATTGATGATATCCAAAACAATATTCATCCTACATTCTTCCGAGAAAATTCTAGTCTCAAAATATGACTAATGATTTCGTTGTTGACCACCAACTTCATCTTCTCTCGGATAGGGAAATTGGTTCAAGGGTATATCTCTCCACACCTCTGATATATGTCGTTGTAATTTCTCAACGTCTTCAGAGAGGTGGCGGGTCCCGACAACCAACTTCTCTTCAGTGCACTTCCCAAACTGACGTGCACACCCCAGATCAAACCACACCCCAAGCTGGGTGTCTTCCATATCATCGTTGCTCATTCCGACACGTAAAAAATACACGTGCGCGCAAGATGATCTACGAACCGTAACGTTCTCAAACTACTACGGACCGAAACGTCCTTAAACTAAACTCTCACATCAAAAATGGTGATCTACAGACCGTAACGTCCTCAAACTACTACGGACCGAAATGTCTTTAAACTAAACCCCCATCTCAAAAATGGTGATCTATGGACTGTAACGTCCTCAAACTACTACGGACCGAAACGTTCTTAAACTAAATCCTCACCTCAAAAATAGTAACGTCCTTAAACTACTATGGACCGAAACGTACTTAAACTAAACCCTCACCTAAAAAATGGTGATCTACGGACTGAAAGGTCCTTAAACTAACAACAGACCGCAACGTCCTTAAACTAAAACAATAAAGCTCAAATGCTCTTTTGTTCAATCTGAATGATTCTAAAACCCTGTTAAGTAGATCTTAGTCTCAAATTGGACTAACGTATCCTTAACAAAAATTTTAGTTGATCTTAATCTCAAACGAGATTAATGATCCTTAAATCAACCCAAACCCAAATCTAAGATATACGGATTTAGACTAATCCACGCCCTACGGGTGTCAACATAAATTACTCTCCGTATACAATCCATGGGCAACCAAAAATAAACCAAACGCACAAGACACGAAGTGAACTTCTGAAGCCGGAGAAAGTGGTTATCGCGATACGGTAACGTAATTAACTGCATGGGCTTGCACTTGCAGGGAAGAGCGTCCCCACAATCAAAAACCCCTCGCAAACGAGGGGGAATCTGATGAAGTCTGCTACAACGGCCGCATCCGTCCAAACCTCCGATATACAGTTCCATAAATCAACTTGGCATCTTCGGAGAAGTGGATGGATAAATCCAAATAGTATCTGCCCCGAAATTCAGGCAAGACGACTTACGCGGTTCCGTCTCTGTTTTCGGTGGTAAACGGGTTCCTGTATATTCTATTTGCGGTTGATTATGTTTCAAAATGGGTCGAGATTGTCCCAAGCCGAACTAACGACAATAAGGTTGTCGTTAAGTTTCTAAAAGAAACCATCTTTTCTCGGTTTGGGCACTCTCGAGCTACAATCAGTGATAACGGATCGCTCTTCTGCAGTCGGTCATTCGAGGCTGTACTGTGGAAGAATGGAATCAACCACATGCTCTCTATAGCCTACCATCCCCAAATATGTGAGCAAGACGAGGTCTCCAATCGAAAAATCAAGCATATTTTAGAAAAGACGGTTTCCACAAAAGATTGGTCTTTAAAATTTATTGGTGCCCTTTGGGCATTTCGAACTGTATATAAGACCGATTTTGGCATGTCTCTGTATTGGCTTGTCTTTGGTAAGGCTTACCATCTCCCGGTCGAAATCAAGCACAGAGCTATTTGGGCAATCAAGAAACTTAATACCGATCTTTCTCAAGCTAGTAGCTTTTGGAAGCTACAGATAAACGAGTTGAACGAGCTTCGAGATGAAGCATACGATAATGCGGTTATCGTGAAGAATAGGATGAAGGCGTTTCATGAGAAACACCTTGTGTGAAAAACATTCAAGCTGGGACAACAAGTCCTTCCTTATGATATCCGACTGCATTTTCATCCGGGTAAGTTACGATCTCGTTGGATGGGACCATTCATGGTGTGATATGTGTACCCGAACGGTGCAGTGGATTTGGAGAATCAAAAGGACTGCTCACTATTCAAAGTGAAAGGATACAGATTAAAACCGTTTTTCACCGCAGAACCATCGGAGGAGCTCCTAATGTTGCTGGAGCCGGTTTACCTTACCTAATCTTCCACCGTTTACCACCAAATTTCGGTTATCCAGCCAAAAATAGTGGAAACGCCGTTTTAAATAAGTTTGTGGGTATGTATATGCCATTTTGTGTGTGTGTGTGTGTATGTGTAGATATTCTTGTCCGGTGTGTATCCATTTTTTGTTCTTCTGACGAGCATCTGTGTCTTGTAAATGCTTGGTTTTGTGTGTCAGGATATTTCTTGTCAGGTGAAATTCCCTTTTGTAAAAAAAATAAAAGGTTCTTTTTGCAAATATTCAAAAGAAAATGAGAAGAGGACATTTTTTTGAACAATACCAAATTTAGAGGGGTTTTAGTGCAAAAGAGGTAACTATTTTACCACCTATTGACAAACCTCTATTAAAACATATCTGCTCCTCTCTTTTTCCCCAACCCGAGACTTCATCTTTCCCTACTCACAAAACTCTAGCAGCCAAAGAAAATTCACTGGAAATCTGCCAAGAAGATCACGGAACCGCCGCCTTTAGGTGCCATCGACCGCACATCCGCCGCCCTATCGCCTCTTCATGCTCTGAACTGTTAAAACTATTTTTTCTTTTCCATGGCTCCCAAATTTTAACCCAAGAGAGATTTCTCTTCCATGTTCGCTCATGACTCTTATGGTAGTTATTTTAGCTATGAAATCTGGAAACGCGGGTGGAATTACTTATTGTAGAACCATCCAAATGGATTCACGCTTCCGAATCTCATTCAATGCTTCTATGAGCGCATAAAGGAGGGGTGTTTAGGAAATTATGGGTATATATGTTGGATATATGTATGCCCTAGAGGCCATTATATGATAGTGGATGTATCTATACATACACATATATATATATATATTCAGTGTGCATTCTTGCTCGACATGATAGTATGCTATCTGGTTCTTCTTTATCTGACATGTTGATTTGAGCATGCTTTTATTCATTCATACATGCTGATAAAGCCCTGAGGATATCGGCTTGACTACTCTGATTATGATGGAGATCATACTAGTGGGACATCTGTAGTTTATAAGCATATCCTGAAAAGTCCCTAGTCATAGGTATATAGAGACGGGGCATTGATATACCAGAGTAGACTAGCGTATATGATACTAGACCCATACGATGGGCGATGGATGTTCCCACAATCATCGATGTCTGACACAAGATCATATACGGGTGCTCAGTGGTGACTGGGTACACTGGACGGACATACCGAGAACTCCTATATGGAATTATATCTATCGTCGGATAGCAGTTCTCAGGTGACACTGGTACAGGTTAGTCTGTAGACCCGAGATCGTCATAGAGTCTTGTGTGCTCTCCCACTGTACTTTGATTGCCACCCTACCACGGCTCTACTGAGTCGTGCAAACAGGTGGCCGTTGGGTACAGTCCCGAGACACACGAAGGCAATGAGCAATAGGAGGGGTTTCGTCTCTCCCGGTATTGGGAGTTGATGCTGTGCTGTGCCCGACTGGTTATATCAGTAAGTCCCTGGCCAGGGCTATTAAGATTTGCTGATAAGTGTTATCAGTAGTTTCTCGATCTGTTATAGACCATTCACCGGCACGACTTATTGAGTTATTAGGGTCGACGTGACCATCCTTAGGCTCGATATGCAGCATATCTGACGAAGAGACCGGACTGTACGGTAGTGTTGCCGGTTGACTCGACGGGAGTTGTAGCAGGTTCGCTTGTTTTCTTCTGATCGCTCAACACCCGGGTGGCCGTTACGTTTAGCTGACCGCTTGCGGCTTGGGGGTGCTTGATATGATCATCACCCACTGCCGGCGTATTGACGAGTCTTAGAGTCCCACAAAGGAGTTACCCAGTCCAGGCGAAACGTTGTGGTGCGCGTATGCGATATGCGCATGGACCCGATTAAAATGCGCGTATAGGATACCGAACATTGATCGGGCGGCTTGCTTTTGGTGGGGTCATATGTGATATGGCCGGATTGATAAATCAAGTGTTGATTTATCATTTAACCATTAGTTTTCTCACTTAAAACCTTTCTTGTATATGATGGATGTATGCATGCATGTATGTTTTTCTTTCTTTCTTTCTAGTTTCATGCACATATGGATGTGCATACATACATACATACATAACACCATCTATCATGGTTGATTACACATGGAAATGGTGGCAATATAAGACTCACACCATGGATAAATATATGGATTATTATTTGATTTTATGTTTAAAACAAAATAGAAAAGGAAAGGATAATTCTTGAGTTGCTTCTACATTCTTCTTTAACCTAACCATTCTCACCTACCCTTAACCTTGGATTAAACTTTCCTTATATGTTTTAAACCCTAATTAAATAATAACTCATAGATTTAACCATGGTTTGAAGTGAGAAGAAATAAAATATATATAGATATATTTCATTTCTTTTCAAGGGTTATCATTTTCTACTCTTGTTAAAAACAAAAGCCATCATCTTCCTCCTCCTTCCTTTTGCTCTCTAGTTTTTTCTAGTGAGTAAAACACACATCAAGAATGGTTTTTGAAGTGAGAATCATAACCACAACATCATTCTACACAAGTTTAGCCAACTTATTTAGAGTGTTCTCTTCGTTTCTCATCTTGATAATCGAAGTTGCGAGCTTGGACGAGGAACTACGGGTGGATCGTCGTGGACGCGAGAAGACTTCAAGAGGACCTTCTTCCAACACCCAAAAGGCCAAAGAGTCTAGCGAAAGGGAGCTACAAAGGTTGTAGTCTCGAAACCATAGTTTTTATTGGCTTTATCTTTCGAAACCCTAATTTTCTAGGATCGATTCCTTTGTATGCTTGCTTAGCACCATAAAAATTTAAACTTTGTGACATGTGATGCTTCAAAACTATACATAGGGTGCTACGCAAACCTTTCATTGGTATCAGAGCCGACCTAGAACATTAGACGACGCTTTTACGAAGTAAAAATCCTGATCGGACAAAAATACGATTTATTTAGACCCTCTCTGGACAAATTTTAAAATCTGACATTTTCAGAATTAAAAATACTTAAAAAATATTGCAGGAAATTCTAAGAATAACAGTGAAATTCGAAGCCCTGAACCCTATAAACTGCCCCGGAACCGCGGCAATTCCTTGCTTGCGCCGTGGCTCCGCGGCCGTACAGAGGTATCACTGCTTTAAATTTGGACAGTAATTCATATATCTGCTTGTACAGTGTTTTGGGTATGTTTAATCTGAAAATAGTACTGTATTTTCTGGAGATGGTTTTGGACGCGTAGATTCGATCGGAATTTTCATTTCGTTGCTTTTCCGGGTAAATTAGAAAGTATTGAAGTGTTTGAACGAGTATCATTTGCTCACTATTCACGGGGTTTAAATACTTTGGAGATACGTGCAAGTCTTTTTGTGGTGGTCCCTCTAGAAGAAAACAAACCTTAACTCGATTATGTGATCGTCTTAAACTGCCCTTTGAACCTTAGGGTTTGGGGCAGTACGGCGTGCCACATGTGAGGCGTTGGCTTGACCCTTCTACGGCTGGACCGCTACTACTGTGTCACACTCCAGGTTTTTTAACTCTGCTCAAGTGTTGAGCTTTAGTGAATCTTGGATATTTGATCGTTCATTCGAAAACTTTAATATTGTCTGTTTATCCGGAATGTGATGCAATGTGTGGAATTCATATTACTAGACATGAAATACGGAATATGTGATATTTCGCATTTGCGATGTCTAAAGAGAATGTGGATTCCAGATATTGCAGTTTTACACTTTCTTTTCTGTGACCGTAACTGGAGTATGTAGTGGTATTGCCGATTGTCGTTGCTATACGTCGACGACAATCGGTGTATGCATACTTACTTACGTTAATTATATGAGATATTATGTGTTGCTGAGATATGATGTGCAGGATTGTCGCGATTGAATAGCCGGGGGGTTTTATGTGAGATGAGAGTTTTTTATTTTCATTCATGTAAATTCAATTGTAATGTAATATTCTTTTATTTGGGGCACTTCCGGGTTCAGGTTGCTGCCACCAGTGTTGTATATTATTTACTTTTCCGCATTAGGATGGACCCAAGGAGGGGAGCACAGGTAACCGGGTTTTGGGGTTCAGTGGGAGGCCATCTCGAGGAGTCGAGACTGGGTCTCCTAAACTCCAGAATTGGTAGGGTCACTTGCCGCTCTCGTAGGGGTCCAGGCTGTGGGCTTGGCTATTCATCGCGACTGTGGAATCCGTATTTTCTATTCTGGCTAAATACTAAATACGGACGTCCTAGTATATCCCACGTTATATCTTTGTTTCTGCTGCCTGTGTTCTGTGATATCTGAGACGAATGACATATTATATATATGATATATAGTAGACATTGCTTATGTTTTACACCCGTGCTAGTCCCGTCCCGGTATGCCGTTAGTTAAGTAACCTAACGGTGCATAACGGAACATTGCGGCGAATGCAGATGGCATAAGCGTACGTGTTATTTTCGTTTCTTTTCTGTGATTGGCTTAAGGACTTAAATGATGGGATTACATTAATGTGATTAATGTAAAGAAAATAAACTTAAAAAGATGTTGTAGAATCGGATTTGAAAACCACTCGGCTATTTATGAAAAAGCTATATTTCAAAACTGCGGAGCTTAAGCCACTCCTTTTGAAAACTATTTGATTCTACAACAATATCAAGCTCAAAGCGTAAAAGATTTTCTTAAAAATCATCCGCAACCCTCCGTCATTTTAGGAAGTAGAGTACTTAGTATTCGTGCTACGTTTGTTGACCTTAGCCAAGGCGTAGTGTACGGTAGCTAAGTGATGTCTTCCTACAAATGCATATGATGCAGATTAATTAGGACGGGCATATGACTTTGTTGACCTTAGCCAAGGGTCATGTGAACGGGTCTAATTAATCAAGAAATGACGGGTTGAGCTTGACTAGTACTCGTGATTTGTTGACCTTGGCCAAGTCACGAGTATTAGGGGTAAAAACCACATCGGGAATTTCAATAGTTGAAATTTGCAATGAGATTGCATACCTTCCATGTGATGGTTGGATCCCGATCCCACTGTGTTAGTATATATGCCCTAGAGGTCATTACTGTATCATACTAGCTTGTATATTACTTAATGGAAGCTTGGGATATTCAAAGTTGTATAGACAATCTTGCTCAAAATGGTAGTATGCTACTTGGTTTGTCTCTACTTCAATATGTGCATGTGTTTCTTTTAGAATATCGCTTATATACATATTAGTAGAGCCCTTAGGATCTTTGCTTGATTACCAGCGTTGTGATGGCAGTCATACTTGTGGGAGCTGGGTAATCCATAAGCGCATCCTTATACAGGTCCCTAGTCGTAGGACTATTGAGACAGGGCTTCGATACTCCGGAGTAGACTAGCGTATGCGCTTCTCATCCCAGCGGGGGAGACGGTCTGTCCCACAGCCGTCAGTACGTCGTACTTGAGATAGTATGCGGGTGCTCGTTAGGTTACGAGTACACTGGACAGGACTCGTCGGGAACTGATGGATGGTATTATACCTATCGTCAGTTATCAGTTCCCAGGTGACATGAGTACAGCTTAGTCCGCTGACTTGACACTGTCGCTTCGCCTCAAGTGTGTTCCCACTGTACTTAGATTACTACCCTACCACGGCTCAAAGGAGTCGTGCAAACAGGTAGTAGTTGGGTGCAGTCCCGAAGCACTTGGAGGCAGTGACGGTTAGACAGGATTCGTCTCTCCCGGTATTGGGGGTTGACATCGCGCTGTGTCTAGGAGAGCCATTACACGAGTAGTCCTTGGCCAGGGCAAGCGAGATATACTGGTAGGTTTCCAGTGTTATCTGGGCTACACTCCGATACGACTTGTACCGCTATTAGGGGACTGACGTTCACCGCCCCCTAGGCCCGCCATGCAATGTATCAGACGAACAGACCGGACTGTACGGAGATTGTCACATACAGGCTCAGTAGGAGTTCGGATGGGTTTACCTCATCGGCCTTCTTATCGACATCTACCTGGGGACCGTTACGTACAGCTAGTGCCGCTTGCTGTCTGTGGTTAAACCTACTGCCAGCGTAGTGTCGAGTTTTTAGAGTCCCACACAGAGAGTTTCCCTGCACTGAGCAAAACGTGTAGAGGCCGTATGGTTTTACGGCAGGGCTGCGATCACTTGCGTACACTTGTGTGCGTATGTTGTTCGGGCAGGCAATACTAGTGGGCTTTGGTTTAAGCCGGATTCTAGTATTGCACAGATGGATTTGTTTTGTCTTCTGTGCATTCGCATTCTATGGAATGCGGATGCGGGTGTGTATGCACAGATTTGCAGAGTGGAGAAGGAGGAGGTGCCTCATTAGGGTTTTGACAGTTGGTTTGGTCAAAACCATTATGGGCCGGGGATATTATTTACTAATCCATTTATTGATAATTTTGTTATGGCTAATTACATTGACCATTTGACCGTCTTGACTTTGTTGACCGTTTGACCAAAGTTGACTAGGATCTTCTTGAAAGGTCTAAAGTATTCTTTGGTTTTCTTTTTCCTTTTTGTTATGAAAATGGTCATGTCATTAGTGCCATCAACTTTATCATGATAAGATTAGTAATGATGAAAATGAGTATTATTGCAACCATAGTTGTGTTTTCTCTTGGTTAAGCTTTTCATTTGTTCATTCTCATTCTCTCTCATAGAAAAGAAAATGAGAAACATTTCCATGGTTGCTCCTCCTTCTTCCTCCTCTTGATTCTTCCTTTGATCTCATGTGTTGAGAGAAAAAGGATTCCACTTAACAAACACATCCATACATATCCTCTACACATCCTAGGCTTCTTGACTAGCAATCTCTTTGCCCTAGTTGCCTTGGCTCGAGGTGGAGCTCGGTGTACATCTCTCGGGTGGATCGTCTTCGACTCAAGAAGGCCGCGGAGGTGCCCAAGGTCCAGATCGACACTTGGAGCTTGGATGGACGAGCGGGACAGCGGAGTGAAGACCATAAGGACCGGTTTCGTGAGGTATACTTTCTACAGCATAGTAGTTATACCCTCTAGTAGTTTACTAGTTTCTAGTTTAGCAAAGATCCGTACTTTAAGTCCATGTTGCCTTGCGCCAAATCATTGTTTTTCGTCGTTTCCACCTCCCCGTAAGAACCGGGATGAGCAACGTGGACTTACAGTGGTATCAGAGCCTTGCTAAACATAAACTAGTAAGTTAGCAAAGTGTTTAGAACATCGATCGGAAAAAAGTCGCAAAACACGTCCGCAAAACCTCAAATTTCTGTCGATTTTCATACTGCTCAAAAAGTGATTTAAAATATATGAAAAATCGTCTCAGGGTTTTGTAAAAACACTGCAGAAAAACGAACCAGTGATTCGATCAAACGACCGCGGTTCCGCGGCAATGACATGCTCATTGCCGCGGTTCCGCCGCCGTTTTAACTCGGCACTGGATCGGATTTTGTGCAGTGTTTTAGTTTGGCTGTTTTGGGATTTTTAATACATGTTTTTCCTACCCAGATTTTCCACAGAGCAAATTGACTTTTGGGGTGGTTAAAAATCCGTATTTTGATCGATATTCCGTACACTTTGGCTAATGGATATTATCTGTGATGTGATATATGTATTGAACGTCTACTAATCGCTATAAGTCGATTAGTGGGGGTTATACATATCTGTGATCTGTAATGTTGATGGTTTGTGGATATGAACTCGGTGGATTGTCGCGGATGAATAGCCGGGAATGGATGTGAGATGAGAGTTTCTTTTTCTTTCATTCATTGTAAAATTTGTAAATTGATGTAATATTATTTGTATGGCCGCACAACCGGGTCGGGGTTGTAGCCGTCATTGTATAATTCTTTTTACTGTTTTTGCTCCTAGGATAGACCCATGGAGGGGGTGCACAAACTACCGGGTATCTCGAAGTGCCGAGTGGCCTATTCACGGTGCTGAGGGAGGTTGCTTCGCTTCGGATACTTGGCGGGTAGTTTGCCGCACCCGTAGGGGTCTTGGGTGGGGTATTGGCTATCATCGCGACCGTGTAATCCGCTTTTCATTACAGGCTCGTACGGAATGTGGATTCCTAGTATATCCAAAGTGTTCATCTGTGATCTGTAATGGCTATCATTGCTATATATCTATATATGATATCTATTTAGGCGTTGCTTATGTTTTTCAGCCGCGCTAGCCCAACCCCCGCTCTGTCGTTAGTTAAGTAACCTAACGGGTGATGACGGGGCCCCGTGGCGAATGCAAATGGCATAAGCGTACGTCATATTTTGGTTGTTTTCTGCAATGGTAGGATTAAATGATGGGACGTATTAAAAGAACTAATGTAAGAAAAATAAACCATGTAAAAGTCGTTGGAACACTTTGAAAACCACTCGGTTCTTTTCTAAAACCAGCATTTTAAACGCGGAGCTTGAACCACTCCTTTTAAAAGCTATCTCGTTCCATCGATTATATCAAGTTCACTACGTTCACGGTTTCGCCAAAACCATTCGTAGCCCTCCGTCATTTCGTATGGATATTCAATAGTATTCAAGCTATGTTTGTTGACCTTCATCAAGGCATAGTGATTGGTAGCTGTTGGGTGTTCATATGTAGCATAGATAGATGCGTTGGTTTGAGGGTATGTACGGGTAGGTTCAAATTAACCTGGATAATGACAGGTAGAACTTGACATGTGACTTATGATTTGTTGACTTTCGTCAAGGTCATAAGGGCATGGGGCAAAAATCCACATCGGGAGTTTCAAAAGTACTGAAACTTGCTAGCGCTGCATACCATTTGGAGTGTGATGATTCTGGTAGGATTCCTTCAGTTTTGTCATGCGATGATATTTGGATCCCGATCCTACTGTGAGTATATGCTATTCCTCGGGAACTTTCTCACTTAACGATCAATGCTATAAACCAAGTAGGTGTCTAGAAAGGTGTTAGCGGGGCTACGCCCACAGGGAAAAGAGGTTACTTAATTAAGGAACTTCGCGAAAGCGTTGGAAAACCTCCCTCGAAGTACCGACACTGGCCTGGCTGAACGGTTAAGCAAGTATTGTACGGTGAGATTGATCCTGATTAATTCTTCCTTTATAGTTTGAGGAGGGATTCGAGAGACAGTGGGAGCCATCCTGTTTAGATAAATTAAAAACCAATCTAAACTTGCAAGAGCATCATGCTGAGTGTTTTCTTCTCTCTCTCTTAATTGCAGCGACCAAGTGACCGCACCTAGGTTACATCTAGATAATAAAATGACTGAATCTGACTGTTTTGACTGGCAAAGGTCTGTCCAGATGTCCATTGCCCATGACAAGCTGGGACAGCCTTTAACTAATCCAACCCCTGCCGTCTCAGGTCCAGCTTCCCCTGTCACGGATATTCATATCCACAGGACATCGGAAAAAGACTGTGCGAAAGCCAAGTGCCTCGTGTTAGCCTCAGTTGATGGTGCATACCAGAGGCAGTATGAGAAGATGGACTTGCGGACCTGAAGACCACGTTGAAGAACGGGTCAGATGCTGACTTAGTTCAACAGTCCCTACCTACTACCCTGAAGGAAACCAGGGAAGTAGAAAGAAAGGGAAGGGCAGAAGTTTTGGGAATGGATGTAGTAAAAGAGGGATGTTCCTATTGTAACGGGAATGAACATGGGCAGAAGGATTGCAAGACTTGCAAAGCCAGTAGCCAGAATTCGAAGCATGTTGTGGCTTCTGTTTCGGGTGTGTTTGTAATAGAGAACTGTATGTCAGTTAACCCTACTTCCTGGGTATTGGATACCGGATCAGGATCTCATATCTGTAATTCGTTACAGGCTCTGAGAAACCGTAGGGTTATCAGGAAAGGTGATATGACTCTCAGGGTTGCTAACGGAATGAGCATGTATGCTGAATCCGTAGGGGAATATCACCTAGGACTGACAACTGGGCAGATATTGATTCTGCGTAACTGTTTTTATATACCAGGTGCGACTTGTAATATCATATCCGTATCCTTAATTTCTAAGGAAGAATATGATTTTACTTTTGTAAGCGATGTAGTAAACATCCACCTAAATCAAGTCCTGATTGGGTCAGGTACATTACAAAACGGAATATACGTATTGAATCAAGCTCAGATCTTCAGTGTCCAGAACACACTTAAAAGAAAGTCTCCGGAAACAAATCAGGCTTTCTTATGGCATTGTAGACTGGGTCACATTAATGAGACACGGTTAACAAAGTTACATAAAGAGGGATACTTGAATCCGTTTGAGTATCAGTCTTATACCACTTGTGAATCTTGTCTCAAAGGAAAGATGACAAAGACTCCGTTCACTGGACACGGAGAAAGAGCAAGCGAGCCCTTGGGACTCATACACAGTGATGTGTGTGGTCCAATGTCTACACATGCGCGAAGTGGTTATTCATACTTCATTACTTTCACAGATGATTTCTCTAGGTATGGGCATGTCTTCTTGATGAAGCACAAATCCGAGGCCTTTGAGAAATTTCAGGAATACAAGAATGAAGTTGAAAAACAAACAGGCAAAAGTATCAAGACACTAAGATCTGATCGAGGTGGTGAATACTTGAGTGCCGAGTTTCTGGGCTACTTAAAAGAGAATGGAATTCTCTCTCAGCTTACTCCTCCATACACACCACAACACAACGGTGTATCGGAAAGGCGGAATCGAACCCTTTTGGATATGGTTCGTTCCATGATGAGTAAGGCTGAGTTACCGCGATCCTTCTTGGGTTATGCGGTAGAAACAGCAGCATATCTCTTGAACAAGGCTCCCACCAAGACTGTGCCTACCACCCCATATCAAATGTGGAGTGGGAAGAAACCCTGTCTTAAGTACCTTAAGACATGGGGATGTCCAGCTTTTGTAAAAAAGCAGCATGCGGACAAGCTCGAGGCACGCTCAGTACTGTGTAAATTTGTGGGATACCCAAAGAACTCCAGAGGGTATCTTTTCTATTCCGCAGAGGAACAAAAGGTTTTTGTTTCTCAGCATGCCCACTTCTTGGAAACTGAATTTTTTAGAAAATCAGATAAGTGGGAGCGCAATAGAACTGGAAGAAATTCCAGAACCACAAGCTGTTACTGAAACCTTGGTAGAACCAGAAGATTCAGGAGAACCGGACATTCCAGCGCCACTCCGCAGGAGTAGTAGGCAGTCTCATCCGCCCGAGAGATACTACGGTTTTCTCATAGACGGGGATAGAGAGAATTGCACCATAGATTATGGTGAGCCTACCAGCTTCCAACAAGCCATTCAGAGCGGCGACTCGGTAAAATGGCTTGATGCAATGCGGGCCGAGATGGAGTCTATGTACACCAACAAAGTTTGGACTTTGGACTTTGCTCCAGAAGGGGTAAAACCCGTAGGATGCAAATGGATCTTTAGAAAGAAGATTGGTGTAGATGGGCAGGTTGAGACCTATAAAGCTAGACTTATTGCAAAGGGTTTTTGTCAAAGACCTGGTTTGGACTATGACGAGACCTTTTCTCCAGTAGCTATGCTGAAATCCATTCGGATCCTTCTTGCCATTGCTGCCTTCCACGATTATGAAATCTGGTAGATGGACGTAAAGACGGCTTTCCTAAATGGAAATTTAGAAGAGTGCGTCTATATGGATCAGCCGGAAGGATTCATTCAGAGTGGGAGCAGCGGTAAAGTGTGCCAGTTGCTAAAGTCCATCTATGGACTTAAGCAGGCATCGCGGAGTTGGAACATCTGCTTCGATGATACTGTCAAAGAATTCGATTTTATCAAAAACCCAGATGAACCATGTATTTACAGTAAGATTGTAAGGAGAACTGTGGTATTCCTCGTCTTGTACATGGATGACATTCTCCTAATAGGAAATGATATTCCTATGCTGCAGTCAGTCAAAGTATTCTTGTCGCAGAGGTTCTCCATGAAGGACCTGGGCGATGCGAATTACATTCTGGGGATTCAGATTTATCGTGATAGATCTAAGAGGATGTTGGGACTTTCACAGTCAAGGTACATCGACACCATACTAAAAAGATTTAGTATGGAAGATTCCAAGCGCGGTAATCTACCGGCTTGTCACGGGATCACCCTCTCCAAAGAGATGTCTCCCAAGACTGATTTGGAAAGGGATCGCATGTCTATTATACCCTACGCTTCTGCGGTAGGCTCTATAATGTATGCGATGTTATGTACCAGACCAGATGTAGCATACGCATTGAGCGTTGTAAGCCGGTATCAGTCGAACCCAGGGGAGAAACACTGGATAGCGGTAAAGAACATTCTCAAGTACCTGAGAAGGACTAAGGAGATGTTCTTGGTGTATGGCGGAAAAGACCTCCAGCTCGAGGCCTTTGCTGTCTCCAGCTTCCAGAGTGACAAGGATGACTCCAAGTCCATGTCGGGTTATGTCTTTACCCTCAATGGAGGGGCGGTTTGCTGGAAGAGTTCCAAGCAGGAGACCGTTGCAGACTCAACTATGGAAGCGGAGTACATAGCTGCTTGCGATGCCGCAAAGGAAGCTGTCTGGATGAAGAAGTTCCTCACGGAGCTTCAGGTGGTTCCTACCATTTTTGATCCAATACCACTGTATTGCGACAACAACGGCGCCATAGCTTTGGCGAAGGAACCCAGGTCCCATTAGAAGTCCAGGCACATTTTGAGGCGGTACCACCTGATCAGGGAGATCGTTGATCGCCGGGAGATCGAGGTGAAGAGAGTAAATACGGAGAATAACACTGCAGATCCACTCACGAAGGCCCTACCCCAGACTCAGTTCGAGCGGCTGATCGAGATGATAGGTCTTCGATACGCCAGTACATGGCCTTAGTGCAAGTGGGAGATTGTTAGTGTATATGCCCTAGAGGCCATTACTGTATCATACTAGCTTGTATATTACTTAATGGAAGCTTGGGATATTCACACTTGTATAGACAATCTTGCTCAAAATGGTACTATGCTACTTGGTTTGTCTCTACTTCAATATGTGCATGTGTTTCTTTAAGCATATCGCTTATATACATATTAGTAGAGCCCTTAGGATCTTTGCTTGATTACCAGTGTTGCGATGGCAGTCATACTCGTGGGAGCTGGGTAATCCATAAGCACATCCTTATACAGGTCCCTAGTCGTAGGACAATCGAGACAGGGCATCGATACTCCGGAGTAGACTAGCGTATGCGCTTCTCATCCCAGCGGGGGAGACGGTCTGTTCCACAGCCGTCAGTACGTCGTACTTGAGATAGTATGCGGGTGCTCGTTAGGTTACGAGTACACTGGACAGGACTCGTCGGGAACTGATGGATGGTATTATACCTATCATCAGTTATCAGTTCCCAGGTGACATGAGTACAGCTTAGTCCGCTGACTTGACACTGTCGCTTCGCCTCGAGTGTGTTCCCACTGTACTTAGATTTCTACCCTACCACGGCTCAAAGGAGTCGTGCAAACAGGTAGTAGTTGGGTGCAGTCCCGAAGCACTTAGAGGCAGTGACGGTTAGACAGGATTCGTCTCTCCCGGTATCGGGGGTTGACATCGCGCTGTGTCTAGGAGAGCCATTACACGAGTAGTCCCTGGCCAGGGCAAGCGAGATATACTGGTAGGTTTCCAGTGTTATCTCAGGGTGTTTTGGGGTACACTCCGACATGACTTGTACCGCTATTAGGGGAATGACGTTCACCGCCCCCCAAGGCCCGCCATGCGATGTATCAGACGAACAGACCGGATTGTACGGAGATTTTCACATACAGGCTCAGTAGGAGTTCGGATGGGTTTACCTCATCGGCCTTCTTATCGACATCTACGTGGGGACCGTTACGTACAGCTAGTGCCACTTGCGGTCTGTGGTTAAACCCACTGCCAGCGTAGTGTCGAGTCTTTAGAGTCCCACACAGAGAGTATCCCTGCACTGAGCGAAACGTGTAGAGGCCGTATGGTTTTACGGCAGGGCTGCGATCACTTGCATACACTTGTGTGCGTATGTTGTTCGGGCAGACAATACTAGTGGGCTTTGGTTTAAGCCGGATTCTAGTATTGCAGAGATGGATTTTTTTTGTCTTCTGTGCATTCGCATTCTACGGAATGCGGATGCGAGTGTGTATGCACAGATTTGCGGAGTGGGGAAGGAGGAGGTGCCTCATTAGGGTTTTGACAGTTGGTTCGGTCAAAACCATTATGAGCCGGGGACATTATTTACTAATCCATTTTTGATAATTTTGTTATGGCTAATTACATTGACCATTTGCCCATCTTGACTTTGTTGACCGTTTGACCAAAGTTGACCAGGATCTTCTTGAAAGGTCTAAAGTATTCTTTGGTTTTCTTTTTCCTTTTTGTTATGAAAATGGTCATGTCATTAGTGCCATCAACTTTATCATGATAAAATTAGTAATGATGAAAATGAATATTATTGCAACCATGGTTGTGTTTTCTCTTAGTTAAGCTTTTCATTTGTTCATTGTCATTCTCTCTCATAGAAAAGAAAATGAGAAACATTTCCATGGTTGCTCCTCCTTCTTCCTCCTCTTGATTCTTCCTTTGATCTCATGTGTTGAGGGAAAAAGGATTCCACTTGACAAACACATCCTTACATCTCCTCTACACATCCTAGGGCTTCTTGACTAGCAATCTCTTTGCCCTAGTTGCCTCGGCTCGAGGTGGAGCTCGGTGTACATCTCTCGGGTGGATCGTCTTCGACTCAAGAAGGCCGCAGAGGTGCCCAAGGTCCGTATCGACACTTGGAGCTTGGATGGACGAGCGAGACAGCGGAGTGAAGACCCGAAGGACCAGTTTCGTGAGGTATACTTTCTACTGCATAGTAGTTATAGCCTCTAGTAGTTTACTAGTTTCTAGTTTAGCAAAGATCCGTGCTTTAAGTCCATGTTGCCTTGCGCCAAATCATTGTTTTTCGTCGTTTCCGCCTCCCCGTAAGAACCGGGATGAGCAACGTAGACTTACACACTGTGGGCAATAGTTGCTCCTAGGAGAGTTTTACAGTTTACAATTAGCTAACTCATTAGGTGTCTAGAAAGGTGTTAACGAGGCTCCGCCTCTGGGAAAACGAGGTTTACTCTAATTAGGTCCGTGCGAAAGCACGGGGAACCTCCCTTAAGTACCGACACTGGCCTGGCTGAACGGTTAGTGAAGTTGTAGACTATAATTAATCCTGGCTAGTTTTTCTTTTTATGGTTTGTAAGAAAAACTCGATAAAAGCAGTGGGAAACATCGATTAGACAAGATAATAACCAATCTGATCTATGCAAGAGCTTTCGCTGAGTGTATTCTTTTCTCTCTCTTAATGGCAGATACCCATGACTGGACTCAAGCTTCTACTAGATAAAAACAAACTGAATGGGACCAATTATAAAGACTGGCTGAGGAATCTGAAAATCGCCTTACTTATGATAAAGTATCATATGTCCTCACGGCTTCAGCCCCGCCCGTCCCAGGTCTAAAATCCTCAGTTGCGGACATTGAAGTCCGTAAGACATGGGACGCTGACTGTGCCATGGCCAAATGCCTCGCGCTTGCATCGATGGACAACACACATCAAAAGCAGCACGAGGACATAGATATTCACGGTATATTTCTCCATACAAAGGAGTTGTATGGAGAGCAATCCCGCGTATTACGATACGAAGCATCAAAAAAATTGTTTCAGATGCGAATGGCCCCTGGCACACCAGTAGGAGACCATGTTCTGAAGATGATAGCTCTTATAGAAGAGCTTGAGGACCTTGGATGGACGATGGACAATGAAAAATATATAGATATTATTCTGCAGTCCCTCCCCTCCACCTTTGCTCAGTTCATAGTGAACTTCAACATGCATGGCATGGAGAAGGAACTCCCTGAACTCCTTAATATGTTAAGGAGTGCAGAGAGCACTATGAAGTTAGCAAAAACTCCCGTTATGACTATTAGACAGTCTTCCTCTTCTCGCCCGAAAGCTAAGGCCAAGGGAAAGAAAAAGAAGAAACCTACTAATCCTAAGGGTGGAGTTAAAAAGGTGAAGGGAAAGGAAAAGTCCAAGGCTGGAGACTCGGGGAAGGGCGAATGTTTTCATTGCCACAAGACAGGACATTGGAAGCGCAATTGCACGGAGTACTTAAGTCTCAAGAAGAAGTATGGTGATGCTTCTGCTTCAGGTGCGTTTGTGACAGAAAACTGTTTTTCAATAAACTCTGCTTCCTGGGTATTAGATACCGGTTCAGGTTCTCACATTTGCAATTCTATGCAGGGGCTGAGAAGTAGCAAAGTTTTGAAGACAGGTGACCATACTCTCCGCGTTGGAAATGGTTCCAATGTACATACAGTCGCAGTGGGAGAGTATCACTTGGGGTTGCTATCTGGATGTATTTTGGTTTTGAATCCATGTTATTTTGTACCAAGTATGCTATATAATATAATATCCGTTTCTTTGTTGGACAATGAAGGATATAATTTTGTATTGCAGAATAATGTTATGAACATTCACCTGAATCAAATGTTGGTTGGGTATGGTACGCTTAATAACGGAATATATGTTCTAAATTAACACACAGTTTTCAGTATACAACACACTAATAAAAGAAAACTTTCAGAATTAAATGAAGCTTTTCTTTGGCACTGTAGACTTGGTCATATTAACGAGACAAGACTAAACAAGTTACACAAAGATGGATATTTAAACTCTTTTGAATATAAATCTTATGCGACTTGCCAGTCTTGTATCAAGGGTAAAATGACCAAAACTCCGTTTACCGGACATGGAGAAAGAGCTACTCAGCTCGTAGGCCTCATACATAGTGATGTATGTGGGCCAATATCTATACAGGCTAGAGGCGGTTTTTCATACTTCATTACATTCGCTGACGATTTCTCAAGATTCGGTCATGTATTTTTATTAAAGCACAAGTCCGAAGCTTTCGAGAAATTCATTGAATATAAACAAGAAGTAGAAAAACAAACCGGCTTGAGTATCAAAATGCTTCGATCAGATCGAGGCGGTGAGTATCTCAGTACAGAATTTGCAAACTTCCTAAAAGAGAATGGGATTCTCTCTCAGCTCACTCCTCCTTACACACCACAGCACAACGGTGTATCAGAACGACGGAATAAGACCCTATTAGATATGGTCCGGTCCATGATGAGTGACGCAGAGTTCCCAGTCTCGTTTTGGGGGCATGTATTGGAGACTGCAGCGTTTCTGCTAAACAGGGTTCCAACCAAAACCGTGTCTACCACGCCATATGAGATATGGCATGGGAAGAGACCATCTCTTAAGAGAATTAAGATTTGGGGTTGCCCGGCCTATGTTAAAAAGCTGAATCCGGACAAACTCGAGACACGGTCAGTCATGTGTAACTTTGTGGGATATCCAAAGAATTCTTATGGATATCTATTCTACCACAAAGAGGAACAAAAAGTGTTTGTTGCTCAACATGCCACATTCTTGGAAAAAAGTTTTTCACAGATAAAGATGATGGCAAGGTAGTGGATCTAGAAGAGGTTCTAGAGACACAAACTACAAATGACGATTTGGTTGAACCGGCTGTTGCAACAGAAACTGAAGAATCTCGGCCACTCCGTAGGTCTGGTAGGACTTCTCGCCCACCGGAGAGGTACTACGGTTTCCTCATTGATGGTGACGGAGAAGACTGTATCATGGATGATGATGATCCTACCAGTTTTCAGCAAGCTATCACGAGTAGAGACTCTGTGAAGTGGCTGGATGCCATGAGATCCGAAATGGAGTCTATGTACACCAACAAAGTATGGACTTTGGACGTTGTACCCCCTGGGGTAAAACCTGTGGGCTGCAAATGGATCTTTAAAAGAAAGATTGGTGTAGATGGGCAGGTGGAGACCTATAAGGCAAGACTTTTGGCGAAGGGTTTTCGTCAAAGACCAGGTTTGGACTATGACGAGACTTTTTCTCCCGTAGCCATGCTTAAATCCATTCGGATCCTACTTACTATTGCTGCTCACTACGACTATGAAATCTGGCAGATGGACGTTAAAACCGCATTCCTAAATGGAAATTTAGAAGAATGCGTTTATATGGATCAACCAGAGGGCTTCATTGACAGTGGGAGCAGCGGGAAAGCATGTAAATTGCTTAAATCCATATATGGGTTAAAGAAGGCATCACGGAGTTGGAACATCTATTTCGATGATGTCATCAAAGAGTTCGATTTCATCAAAAATCCAGATGAACCTTGTGTTTATAAGAAGGCTGTAGGGAGAGCTGTCACATTCCTCGTATTGTACGTGGACGACATTCTTCTGATAGGAAATGATATTCCTATGCTACAGTCGGTCAAATCTTTCTTATCACTAAGGTTCTCCATGAAGGACCTGGGTGATGACACATACATTCTGGGCATAAGGATCTATAGGGATAGATCCAAAAGTATTGGGATTGTCCCAAACCAGGTACATTGACACCATCCTAAAAAGGTTTAGTATGGAAGACTCCAAGCGGGGTGCCTTACCCGCTTGCCATGGGGTCACTCTCTCCAAGGATTCTTGTCCAAAGACCGATGAAGAGAGAGCTCGCATGAGTGTTATACCCTATGCTTCGGCAGTAGGATCTATAATGTATGCGATGTTATGTACACGCCCAGATGTAGCTTACGCACTTAGTGTTGTAAGCAGGTATCAATCTAACCCAAGGGAGAATCACTGGACAGCTGTGAAGAATATTCTTAAGTACTTGCGAAGGACTAAAGAATTGTTCTTGGTGTATGGTAATGGAGATCTCCAAATGGAGGCCTTTACCGATTCGAGCTTCCAGAGCGATAAGGACGACAGCAAATCTATCTCTGGGTTTGTATTTACCCTCAATGGAGGGGCGGTAAGTTGGAAGAGTTCCAAACAAGATACCGTTGCAGACTCTACGATGGAAGCTGAGTACATTGCTGCAAATGATGCCGCCAAGGAAGCCGTCTGGATGAAGAAGTTCGTCTCGGAGCTAGGAGTAGCCAACCATTATTGATCCAATACCTTTGTATTGTGATAATAATGGGGCTATGGCGTTATCCAAGGAGCCCAGATCCCATCAGTGGTGCAGACACATCCTGAGGCGTTTTCATTTGATCCGGGAGATTGTAGATTGCCGCGAGATCGAGATTAGGAGAGTAGACACAAAGGATAACGCCGCAGATCCATTCACCAAGGCCCTCCCTCAGCCGCAGCATGAGCGACTTTTTGAGATGTTGGGTATGAGATACGCCAATAACTGGCCTTATTGCAAGTGGGAGATTGTTGGATATATGTATGCCCTAGAGGCCATTATATGATAGTGGATGTATCTATACATGTATATATATATATATTCAGTGTGCATTCTTGCTCGACATGATAGTATGCTATCTGGTTCTTCTTTATCTGACATGTTGATTTGATCATGCTTTTATTCATTCATACATGCTGATAAAGCCCTAAGGATATCGGCTTGACTACTCTGATTATGATGGAGATCATACTAGTGGGACATCTGAAGTCTATAAGCATATCCTGGAAAGTCCCTAGTCGTAGGTATATCGAGACAGGGCATTGATATACCAGAGTAGACTAGCGTATATGATACTAGACCCATACGATGGGCGATGGATGTTCCCACATTCATCAATGTTTGACATCAAGATCATATACGGGTGCTCAGTGGTGACTGGGTACACTGGACGGACTCACCGAGAACTCCTATATGGAATTATATCTATCGTCGGATAGCAGTTCTCAGGTGACACTGGTACAAGTTAGTCTGTAGACCCGAGATAGTCATAGAGTCTTGTGTGCTCTCCCATTGTACTTTGATTGCCACCCTACCACGGCTCTACTGAGTCGTGCAAACAGGTGGCCGTTGGGTACAGTCCCGAGACACACGAAGGCAATGAGCAATAGGAGGGGTTTTGTCTCTCCCGGTATTGGGAGTTGATGCTGTGCTGTGCTGTGCCCGACTGGTTATATCAGTAAGTCCCTGGCCAGGGCTGCTGAGATTTGCTGATAAGTGTTATCAGTAGTTTCTCGATCTGTTATAGACCATTCACCGGCACGACTTATTGAGTTATTAGGGTCGACGTGACCATCCCTAAGCTCGATATGTAGCATATCTGACGAAGAGACCGGACTGTACGGTAGTGTTTCCGGTTGACTCGACGGGAGTTGTAGCAGGTTCGCTTGTTTTCTTCTGATCGCTCAATACCCGGGTAGCCGTTACGTTTAGCTGACCGCTTGCGGCTTGGGGGTGCTTGATATGATCATCACCCACTGCCGGCGTATTGACGAGTCTTAGAGTCCCACAAAGGAGTTACCCAGTCCAGGCGAAACGTTGTGGTGCGCGTATGCGATATGCGCATGGACCCGATTAAAATGCGCGTATAGGATACCGAACATTGATCGCGCGGTTTGCTTTTGGTGGGGTCATATGTGATATGGCCGGATTGATAAATCAAGTGTTGATTTATCATTTAACCATTAGTTTTCTCACTTAAAACCTTTCTTGTATATGATGGATGTATGCATGCATGTATGTTTTTCTTTCTTTCTTTATAGTTTCATGCACATATGGATGTGCATACATACATACATACATAACACCATCTATCATGGTTGATTACACATGGAAATGGTGGCAATATAAGACTCACACCATGGATAAATATATGGATTATTATTTGATTTTATGTTTAAAACAAAATAGAAAAGGAAAGGATAATTCTTGAGTTGCTTCTACATTCTTCTTTAACCTAACCATTCTCACCTACCCTTAACCTTAGATTAAACTTTCCTTATATGTTTTAAACCCTAATTAAATAATAACTCATAGATTTAACCATGGTTTGAAGTGAGAAGAAATAAAATATATATAGATATATTTCATTGCTTTTCAAGGGTTATCATTTTCCACTCTTGTTAAAAACAAAAGCCATCTTCTTCCTCCTCCTTCTTCCTTTTGCTCTCTAGTTTTTTCTAGTGAGTAAAACACACATCAAGAAAGGTTTTTGAAGTGAGAATCATAACCGCAATATCATTCTACACAAGTTTAGCCAACTTGTTTAGAGTGTTCTCTTTGTTTCTCATCTTGATAATCGAAGTTGCGAGCTTGGACGAGGAACTCCGGGTGGATCGTCGTGGACGCGAGAAGACTTCAAGAGGACCTTCTTCCAACACCCAAAAGGCCAAAGAGTCTAGCGAAAGGGAGCTACAAAGGTTGTAGTCTCGAAATCCGAGTTTTTATTGGCTTTAACTTTCGAAACCCTAATTTTCTAGGATCGATTCCTTTGTATGCTTGCTTAGAACCATAAAAATTTAAACTTTGTGACATGTGATGCTTCAAAACTATACATAGGGTTCTAGGCAAACCTTTCAATATACACTTATTTTGGAGGGATAGGGAAATTGTTATAGATAGAGACATGATTCATGAAGTAACTTTGATCCCCCGCATTCCCGCTGATGACTAACCCCTCCGATTTGAGGATTACATACCGTTAATGGCCGCAAATTATGCTAGGGAGCTAAAGAAAAGGATTCTTGGAAGTACGTTGTATGCAAACATGTTGACTGTGTGCCGTTGGGCACAAAATAACAATTTTGGTAGTTCGCATAACACCACTTTCTTTACACCATCCCTACAAATTGTGCACACACTAATGATGAAAAATCCAAGTTATGACATGCGCATGTCATTGTTACAAATCGGTTAGTGCCAGAAAAGGGGCAGCCAATTATCCGTGCCCGATATTAGTGACACAATTGTGTCGCTATTTTCTTCCTATAGAAAAGTTCGATACTTATATGCCGATGGGGGTTCCCAGTCGACCCTTAGTTGAGAGTGTGTTCACGTCATACACTAGGCTTCATGAGTTATGTTCGCGTACCGAGCCGGCTGAGAATGTGATTGTGGAGACCCCTAGTTCGAGTTCCACAGCGAGTGATGAGGAGCTAACCCCCGCAGAGCAAGCACGCTTGCTGCGGCGCACTACTAGGGGTCGAGAGGGTGTCAAGAATGCCGACGACTTTTGATCAGCGTATTACGAGTCTAAAACAAGGGATGTCTACCCTGTTAGCACATGGTAATAGGACGAGCTTTAGTGGTCGTGGTGCTAACACCAGTGGGGCTGGCATGAGTGGTGCTGGCTCGAGTGGTACTGCGCCTCCTTTTAGGAGACGTAGTAGGCAGCAGTGAGTGCACTGCTGCGAGTAAATTTGGGGATGGGGTTTGTTGTAAATAGTTATCCATACTTTCTGCATTTGCAAGTTTACTTTTTTGCTTATAAATATTTTTTCTTTTGTTTGCATGTTTAAATTCCGCATCGCATCATGTTTATATTTCTTCATTGCATTGTTTTTTCAAAAACCCATAAAAATTTGAAACCTTAAAAAACAAAAAAAAAATCATAAAAATTTTATCGTCAAAGTTGGCTATTTAGACTCGAGTTCGACATGATGGTTGACTAGTTAAAAATAACTAAATTCTAGGCTTAGAAATTGAAAACTGATCGCATGCCAAAAGCGTGTCGGATGTTCAAAGTTCTAAAGTTATAACCGCGATCAGGACGGTGTCGCTATGCAGCTAGCCGGTTGAGCACAGGTCGATCCACAGGGAGATGGTTGTATGTCCGTTCGAGTTTTAGACGAGTCAATGAAGAATTTGTATATGTTTGTTCAGTTCTATCCTAAGTGTTATATGCAAGTATAAAGTTGTTAAGAAAAAGATACGAAAGTGTAAGCTAAGGAAATCCGTACTCAAAACCTTTAAGCCGAGTCTTGACCAATTGAAGCTAGAGCAATCGGAAACAACGTGGATTAGGGGATTTAAGCGCGGTATTCGTGGAATCCGGCTTATTTACCCTTGTCCTTCCGTTCTTGTCTCTTGCTTTCGCCTCCGGCCAAATCGAACGCAACCGGTCGCGGTTAAGAATCACCTTTACCTTGGTAGGGTAGGGGGCCTAACGGAGCGCTTGCGTAACGTTTGGGCGGAGTTCAAAGGAAAATAACGGGAAAAGGAAATGAGCAAAGAAATATTAACTTACAATATCGTATTTATTCTTAACAACAACATATTACAACCATTCACAAAACGAACCAAAAAGAGCAAAAGAAAAGATAAACAAAGAAAAGAAAAGATTACAAACAAGTAATTAAAAGTGCATGGAATTAAAGTGCATGAAAGTAAAGCAAGTATCAAAGTGCAAGAAAGAACTAAGCAAGATAAATAACACTAAGAACCATAGAACTCAAAACAAGCCATGGGATCAATAGCCAACCCTTAAACTTGCAAGCTCAATCAAGAGGTTGCAAGATCAAGAGAAGGGTAAAGAACTCATGTGAAATGAAGCACAAAAGAGAGAACAAAATGATACAACCTCTTGAGATCAATGACCAAAGCTTAAACTTGCAAGCTCACTTAAGAGGTTGCAAGATCAAGTTAAGGCAGAGAGCTCAAGGGGGAAGCTAAGCAAAAAAGAATGATACAAAAACCCTCATCTTCATTTAACATCCACTCAATGCTCTCACTACATTTTCATGGAGGAAAGAATGAAGAAGAAGAAGAAGAAGACTAAAAACTAACAAAAAAGAGGCATGAGCATGGACTCCTTGCTTGGCTCAGAACTGGGGTATTTATAGGCAGGGAAATGGAAACCTAGGGTAATAATCTGGCTCCATATGAAAGTACCAAACTGCCCCCAGAAAACGACAGAGAGAAGAGTCTACATGGCCGCGGTTCCGCGGCCTAGACCCCCATTGGCCGCGGATCCGCGGCCGTATAGGGGATTTGGGTCCTCGGGTTTTTGGTGCTTCCCTGGTTTCATTTTTCCTTGTGTTTGAAATCTTTAAACTGCAACAAGTCTTCCAGAATATCTTCAGATTTCTTAGTCCAAGATTGATTTATTTTCTTCACTTTTGACTTCTATCTCCCTCGAGCTCCGCGCACCCATTGATTCTTGTGCTGCCCCCCTCGTGCTCTGTGCTTGTCCGAGACACAAATGACCACTGTGATATGTCTTGTCTCTGGAACTGGTACTCGGCACTGGACGGATACGGATGACCGGAACCCGGCTTTTATCTGCTGTCAACAGATGTTCTTTATTTGGCGTAACTCTGGATATTTTGTCTTGATTTGCAATATTTGTACTGGAAACCTGTAATCTGTAAATATGTAACAAACATGGATTAAAAGCACCTACCTATAAACACACAAGCATAAGAATGGGCGGTATAAAATGCAATATTCTGTTATGAACAAATACCCCCAAACTTAACTTTTGCTCGTCCAGAGCAAAACCAATTATTCACAAAAAAAGTCCTAACCGCACTTCGCAGGGAACGCGATTGCACTGAGCACGTGCAACAAGCCGTTAAACCTCTAGGTGTCCCTAGTAGGAGGAGTGTTGTCTCCTGAGGGTTTTCAGCGGATTACACCCACAAAATCCCGTCAAGCTAGTGTCATAAGTTAACATCGATTCTACTTCTACAGTTTAGTATTTACGTTAGAAACTCTATCATCCTAAGTTAGAAATATCCAACCCTTATTTTTCACTCCTCCTATCTATTTAACCTTGATTCCTATGCGTTCCAAAAAGTTTAGAAAGATGTTGGTTCTCCTGAGTTTCCCTTCTAAAGTGCAGCCTCAAATCAGGGATTTTTATCAACTTTACAGAAAACACAAGTCTTATTCTTTATTTCTATCTTTTATCCAAACATCGATTGTATACCCCTACGTATGTGTATATTTGCACCCCTACACTCAAGAATTCAATTCAAGCTATAATACTCTTGCCCTAATACCTAATACTACTTCTTTTCATTAAGGATGGACGGATTTGCTCACACACCTTTCATGCGACTATTAATGCTTCTTGAGGCATTAGCGGCCGATTACCGAATGTGTGAGCTTTTAAAGCGTAAATAGCAGTTTCCAGGTCTTGACTTTATTCTACTTTTCTTTTTCTTTTTCTTTTTCAAGACCGGATATATTTTTCAATATGTTCTTTTGGTGTTTAGCTTTAAATACCGTTTTTTCTTTCATACTAGGCTTTCAGGCAAGAGTATTTCTAGGTATCCTCTACTATCCCAAGTTTCAAGGTGTGTGTAAGTGCAGTTTGTAGAGTATATACTTTCTAAATTTGAACTCGAGAAAAGAAACTACTTTTCAGACTTAACCTTCAGTAAAGCTTCAATACTTTCCCTTCATCTTGACTTAACTCAAGAACTGAACTCAAGATTACCTATTTCTCAAAAAACTGTAAGGACGTATACTTACCAAAGTTAGACAAAATGAGGGTTATTTTTAGGATTTTCAATTCCTAAACCTAGAATTTAGTTATTTCTAACATATCAACTAAACTATCAGAATAAAAATCTAAATTACCCTATTAGCTAACTTGACGACAAAGTTTTTATATTTTTGGAAAATTTTCAATTTTTGTGGGTTTTTAATAAGGTATGCAAATGAAAAATATACAAATGAATGCGAAGGAAGAAAGCTTACCGAGCACATCCCCAAACTTAAACTTGACAGTGCCCTCACTGTCAGGCTACACCAAGAGGGTCAAAATTGTCGGCGCTCTCCATAAAAACAAATTATATACAAAACAAAAAGGAAAACAAAAAATATATACAAAAAAAAAGCCCTCCCAAACTTAAGTAAAACAGTGTTTCCACTGTTAAGCGTTGAAGTGTAGGATTGGGGGGAAAGAGAACAGTTTCAAACTATACAAGGCCTTACACAGGCCAAAAGTGAGCACCAAACATTCAAAGATTTTATCGCTATAATGTACAGGTTGGTGGAAGAAGGCGTAGAGGTAAGAAATGGAGAATACGCGAGACCGTATAGAAGCGGGATACAGTCTCGGTATATGAGAAGAAGAATGGCGGAAGGGAGAAAGAAGTGGAATACGAACTTGAGGGTGGAAATGGATTGAATAAATTGGTACAATCTGTAATGATCGATGTGAAAAGATGGATTGTACTAATCTATCAATATGGCGAGAAATGGGGTCAAATCCCTCAAGATTCGTGAGAAACCATGGGTACGCCGAACTCGGTAAACCAGACATATGAAATGAAAGTGAGACGGTTTCTTGCAAGGTCGGAACGATGAAAAGGATGGAGGTAGGTGATTGAGGAAGGTTATCGGTTAAAGGTTCAGGAGGGTGTACACAGACAATGAAAGGAACAGGATGAATTGGAAAATCCGACTCATCAATTAAAACTGGTTCATCCTCAAAATTCTCCTCAAAGTTAAGCACATCCATGCATTTATCCTCAAAATCCAGACGCATATGGGGTTCGGGAAAAACATTTAATGACTCGGGATGATGAATTGAAGAGAAAAACTCAGCCAAATCTATGGGTTCATCATCCAAAATATTCCCAGCGTCAATATCCTCAATCAAGTGAAAATCTATATTCTCAGACACCTCAACAAAAGCATGGATATCAATCAATTCAGGTTCTAGAGTGGAGGTGTAGAGGTCAAAAGGATTGGGTGTGGTTTCACTCGAAAAGGACCCTTCACAAATGGGCAAATCAAACACTACAAAGTCACACAGCTCATTATATGTTCTATCTTTAATCAATGAATCGTTTGGAACACTAGATAGACATTCAAAACCGGAGTTGTGGGATTCAAGTTGAAACGGGTAGGCTTGATTCGGGAGGGGGTACATCTCACTCTCTCCACTCAAATTCTCAACCTGTCCTACCACCTCTTCATACATTGGAAAATTTGGGGCTAGTTGAAAACTAGCTGCCGGGTCACTAGGTTGTATGTGGGCAGCCATGGAAGCATTCAAATCCATCATCTGTTGGTACGACGCTACCCTAAAGTCTTCCAATGACTGTTCCAGACTAGACATGGGTTGTGAAGGGGTTTCAATAAAAGATTCAAAGTTGTTTTGGTACTGGAAACTCCCAAATGACGGTTCAGAAGCAATATCTAGGGAAGGTGTAAAAGTCGGGTAGGACTGGTAGGAATTGAATGGCTGGACAGGGGTAGGATCAACATTTGGATACGAAGGTGAATGGAATTGTTGATCCCAAGAATTTGAAGTGGTGAAAGGAGTGAAAGATCGTCTATGAGATTGTTCAATACGTTCAGCGATGGACAAAGGACGACTTGCAAAAGGGGTATCAACATAAGCGGGTGCGGGAGGTTGAAAAGGTTGATACAATGTGGAATGCAGAGGGCACGTGTTTGTCCTAGACGCGTCTATGCGATCTTTCAATGACACTTTGGGCATGGAGGGGTCGTTCGATATTCGGCCAAAGCAAGAACCGTAAGAAGTAATGTCTGGTTGTGGGTACCAAAGTTCGGCAAGAGTTTTCCGAGGTGGGGTACCCATGATATGAAGAGAGAAAGAAAGAAAGGCAGAGAAAAGGAGTGGGAAAAAAGAATGTGATTTTATTTTAATTTTTTTAATTATTTTTAGTTAGCTATTAACAAAAGATTGAAATATACACACAAAAAGAATCTGGACCAAAAACAATCACGACACAAAAATACCACACACCTAATCGTTCTAGGGTTCACCTAGGTCAACTAGACCTGCTCCAGAACTTGATTGTCGAAGTAAAACTGTGTTGAGAAACGGGCTCAAGATACACTGATCACGAGGCCAGGTAAGTGCAGAGATAAGGGGAGGTTTTCCGACGCTTTCGCGAAGGTCCTTAATTAAATAACCCTTTCTCTTTTGGCGGTTTCGCCGTTAATACTTTCCTAAACACCCCGTAAACAATATACCGTTAAGAGAGGTTCTAAACACAGTTAACTTCTCCTAGTGAGCGCGAAGTCCTTAAGACTTAAAGTCTAGTTTCTTTTAAAGTTTGTGCGGGTAAACGTTATGCTCAAGTTCGTGATTTGTGGGCCACGGAAAAGGTGATGAAATCCTTTACCGTATGTTGTGGGGTTCGCTTGCCCTTAAGTCCGTATTAATGTATGCAATGCGCAATTCAATAAAAATTCTATAAAGAATCAAACAATCGTTTTTTTTTAGTTTAAGCGTGGCACTGCAACAAATACGGTTAGTCAATTTTCAGCGTTTGCTAGCGAGCTTGCAAAGAATCCTGCAAAGAGTAGTATATTGGATGTGTCAGATTTGAGAAGAAGGTGTTTAAGAAATACGTACCGTTATGTTTTTGGGTTAGGAAACCCCCGTTGAATCAATTCCGGTAAGCTTGAAAAGTTCGCTTGTGCGGGTCAAACTTTCCGGATCTTTGGCACTGTACTTCGTAATCACCTTAACCTTGAACGTATACTTTGCTCCCCACAATCGCAGTTTGCAAATCTGCAATAATCTGCACACTTGCACACAAAAATGACCAAAAATAACAAAAAGATTATTTTTTATTTATAAATATAAACAAAAAGAATATTAACCCGAATAACAAGAAAGAAAATACGCTACCGTCTCCCCGGCAACGGCGCCATTTGATCGCACGCCAAAAGCGTGTCGGATGTTCAAAGTTCTAAAGTTATAACCGGGATCAGGACGGTGTCGCTATGCAGCTAGCCGGTTGAGCACGGGTCGATCCACAGGAAGATGGTTGTATATCCGTTCGAGTTTTAGACGAGTCAATGAAGAATTTGTATATGTTTGTTCAGTTCTATCCTAAGTGTTATATGCAAGTATAAAGTTGTTAAGAAAAAGATACGAAAGTGTAAGCTAAGGAAATCCATACTCAAAACCTTTGAGCCGAGTCTTGACCAATTGAAGCTAGAGCAATCGGAAACAACGTGGATTAGGGGATTTAAGCGCGGTATTCGTGGAATCCGGCTTATTTACCCTTGTCCTTCCGTTCTTGTCTCTTGCTTTCGCCTCCGGCCAAATCGAACGCAACCGGTCGCGGTTAGGAATCACCTTTACCTTGGTAGGGTAGGGTGCCTAACGAAGCGCTTGCGTAACGTTTGGGCGGAGTTCAAAGGAAAATAACGGGAAAAAGAAATGAGCAAAGAAACATTAACTTACAATATCGTATTTATTCTTAACAACAACATATTACAACCATTCACAAAACGAACCAAAAAGAGCAAAAGAAAAGATAAACAAAGAAAAGAAAAGATTACAAACAAGTAATTAAAAATGCATGGAATTAAAGTGCATGAAAGTAAAGCAAGTATTAAAGTGCAAGAAAGAACTAAGCAAGATAAATAACACTAATAACCATAGAACTCAAGACAAGCCATGGGATCAATAGCCAACCCTTAAACTTGCAAGCTCAATCAAGAGCTTACAAGATCAAGAGAAGGGTAAAGAACTCATATGAAATGAAGCAGAAAAAAGAGAAAAAAATGATACAACCCCTTGAGATCAATGACCAAAGCTTAAACTTACAAGCTCACTTAAGAGGTTGCAAGATCAAATTAAGGTAGAGAGCTCAAGGGGGAAGCTAAGCAAAAAAGAATGATACAAAAACCCTCATCTTCATTTAACATCCACTCAATGCTCTCACTACATTTTTATGGAGGAAAGAATGAAGAAGAAGACTAAAAACTAACAAAAAAGAGGCATGAGAATGGACTCCTTGCTTGGCTCAGAACTGGGGTATTTATAGGCAGGGAAATGGAAACCTAGGGCAATAATCTGGCTCCATATGAAAGTACCAAACTGCCCCCAGAAAACGACAGAGAGAAGAGTCTACATGGCCGCGGTTCCGCGGCCTAGACCCCCTATTGGCCGCGGATCCGCGGCCGTATAGGGGATTTAGGTCCTCGGGTTTTTGGTGCTTCCCTGGTTTCATTTTTCCTTGTGTTTGAAATCTTTAAACTGCAACAAGTCTTCCAGAATATCTTCAGATTTCTTAGTCCAAGATTGCTTTATTTTCTTCACTTTTGACTTCTATCTCCCTCGAGCTCCGCGCACCCATTGATTCTTGTGCTGCCCCCCTCGTGCTCTGTGCTTGTCCGAGACACGAATGACCACTGTCATATGTCTTGTCTCTGGAACTGGTACTCGGCACTGGACGGATACGGATGACCGAAACCCGGCTTTTATCTGCTGTCAACAAATGTTCTGTATTTGGCGTAACTGTGGAGATTTTGTCTTGATTTGCAATATTTGTACTGGAAACCTGTAATCTGTAAATATGTAACAAACATGGATTAAAAGCACCTACCTATAAACACACGAGAATAAGAATGGGCGGTATAAAATGCAATATTCTGTTATGAACAAAAACCCTAAAAATAACCCTCCTTGAAGTATAACCGTAGTAAATATACGTCCTTACAATTTGTTTAGAAGTAAGTAATCTTGAGTTCAGTTCTTGACTTAAGTTGAAATGAAGGGAAATTATTGAAATATTTATTGAAGGATAAGTCTGAAAAATAGTTCAAATCCTTTGAGTCCAAATTCAGAAAGTATATACCCTACAAACTGCACTTAAACACACCTTGAAACTTGGGATAGTAGAGCATACCTGGAAATACTCTTGCTTGAAAGCCTAGTATGAAAGAAAAAATGGGATTTGAAGCTAACCACCAAAAGAGCGTCGCTGAAAAATATATCCGGCCTTGAAAAGAAAAAAATTTGTCTATATTGCAAGACCTAGAAACTGCTATTTACGTCTTAATAAGCTCACACACTCGGTAATCGGCTGATTAGTGCCTCTGGAAGTAGTAGTGGTCACATGAAAGGTGTGTGAGCGAATCCATCCATTATTAATAAAAAGAAATAATACTAGGTATTAAGTCAAGGGTACTATAGCTTGAATTGAATTCCTGAGTGTAGGGGTGAATTTACACACACGTACGTGTATATGATGGATTTTTGGAGGAGAGATAGGAATAAAGAATAGGTCTTATATCTTCCTTGAAGATGATAAAAATTTCGGATTGGAGACTACACTTTAGAAGGAAAACTCAAGAGAAACAGATAACATTATAAACTGACAAAATGTATAGGCTCTTAAGTTAAATGAGTAGGATGTATGAAAAATGACGGGTGGATATTTCTAAGTTAGGATGATAGAGTTTCTAACTAGGATGCTAAACTGTAGGATTAGAGTCAACGGCTAACTTGATAGGATTTTGTTGATAGTATTCGCTGAAAATCCTCATGAGACAAAACTCCTCCTTTATGGCTACTTAGGGGTTTAACGACTTGTTGCACATGCTAAGTGCAACCGTGACGCCTAAAAAAGTAAGCTTAGAACTTTTTGAAAATAAAATTGTTTTCTCGGGGCGCGCAAAGAATAAGTTTGGGAGTATTTGTTCATATCTGAATTTTGCACTTTTATACCACCAATTCTTGATTGCATTGCATATAGGCAAGTGCTTTTGATCTGTATTTGACATAATTATAGGTTTCAGGTTTCCAGTCCAAAACAATGCAAATCACGCACAGTTATGGCAAATTCAGGACAACTACCGGCAAACGAAGAAAAATACGGGCTCCGCTCACCATCTGTCAGGTGCCGCTTACCAGTACAGGAGATAAGATCAAGCGAGGATCATTCGTGTCTCAGACAAGCACAAAACACGAGGGTAGCCACACAAGGATCAAGATGGCAACATGGAGCTCGAGAAAGATCAAGGCAAAAAGTCCATTCATTTTCATTTTTGGGACTGTTGTAAATCTGGGAGTAATTTGGAATGATTCTATAAATACAAGTTTACCAAGAAGAAGAATAAAGCAACATAAGAGAGCGCGAGAAAAATGATGATCCAATTCCCATTTTTGGAAGCGGAAGCGCAAAATTTAGCATGTTTAGGCGGCAGAACCGCGGCCATGTCGAGGCCATCTGTGACGAAATTTCAGAGGTGTTTTGGTCATTGTACATGAGTTCAGAAAAAGACCATAGAGCTTCACTTTACTACTTATAAATACTCCAGCTCAAGGGCAAGCAAAAGATGTATATTTTTCTTAGTTTTAGCTATAATTTAGTATAAACTTTTTCTTCTTTTTCATCTTTCCTCCATTAAAAATTGTATGAGAGTTTTTTGAGTGGATGATAAATGAAGTTGAGAGTGTTTATGTGCATGTCTTGCTCAATTTTTAACTAGTTTTACTGACTTGCTTTTATTTTTCTTAGTTGTATAAATTGTTATTTATTAGTTTTCTTTTCTTCTTTTTCTATTTTGTTTATCATTGCAACCCTGATACTCAAGTGTGATTCTTGCTTAGCTGAGATCCCAAGTAGTTAGTTGTCGTCTTCTACCTTTTTTCTTTCTATCTTTTCTTCTGTTTTATTTTCTTTTTTTATAATGAGTGAGTAGTTTTCTCACTTGTTAGGGTAGATAAAAGAAGTTTGAGAAAAAGGAAATCTCTCTCACTTTTTGCTTTGCCCAACAACTTGAATTGAACTCCCGTCAAGGCATCCACAATCTGTTCCCTACGGTACCCTATCCTCTATGATAGTGGTGACACCCTATATAATGAGACCGGTTGTGGTTGGATTGATCAGAGGTTATGGATAAAAGCCAAGAACGGACGGACAAGGACCAAAGGAAAGAAACTAAGCATTGGAAGCCTAACTTATACTCACAAGTATCTTTCCTAGTCGTGTTAATCCCCGTTTTTGTCGATTACCATAACATCAATATCAAGAGAGGCAAATGAAAGAAGTGAGAGAACTCCTAACTCAAACTAACCTAATCCTAACCCTAAAAAGTTTCTATTAACATACATATCAAAACACATAGTTAGAATCGAACAAATTTGGACAAACTTGACTTAACTCGTTAAGACATTAAGAAAAAGACTCCCATCTCTCAGTGGATCGACTCGTGCTTAATCGATTAATAATAAAGCGAACCCATCTAGATTGTGGAATAGGACTTTAAAAACTAGGTTGAGAAACCCTTTCAATTAGTAACCCCCACCAGCACGTCGCACAATTCAGAGCTCTGTGCAGAAATACCGGAGGCAACGACAAATTGTTGCTTCACCAATTCACTGGAAACTTGTCAGAGACAGCATTTGAATGGTACTCGGAGTTCCCGAAGGACTCCATGAAAAAATTCTCTGAAATGGAGTTATTATTCATGCAACGGTTCGCCAGGGCGAGTGAACGCACTCCGATCACGGCCCTGATCAATGCTAAGATAAAGCCGGGAGAAATTTGGATCCAATACACGATCCGGTGGCGGAACCTGTCGTATAAATGCGAACAGCGCATTGAAGAGCCTCCAACCGTGGGTATGTTCATCAGGACCCTCGAACCTTAGTCGACTGTGTCCCAGTTCATGACCTTCTTCAAACCCACAACCTTCCATGCGCTGATAGACATGTTGGCCCAAAAAGATCAGATGGGTCATGACCTTTCTTCCTCAAATAAGGACCCTCTAAATAATAAGGGAAAAGGAAAGGCGACCTTTGTTGCCAATACGCAACAACAACCGAGTGGTCCAAAACCAACTGCTTGCGAAAACAACCCTCATACGTGCCCATCCTTAGAACAAAGGCTGGGACGTGCATACTCGTTTCTTCATAATAAAACGAGGAGATTGTTCGAGCTAGAGATGCAAAATAATTTCATCACATTGCCAGACCCACGGCATGGTGCATATGCCAGTGACGTCAATAACCCTAACTAATGCTCCTATCACAGGGTAGTTAGCCATCCAATTGAGGATTGCTACATCTTCAAAAATTGAGTTGAAGACCAATACCAACAGGGGAATTTCGCAAATCTGATAGCTGGAGGGTAGATCAGCTCCAAAAGCACGCTCCGAAAAAGGTAGATGCGCAGGGGGCATCATGCTCACTAATGGAAGAGGCTCCATGGGAAGTAGTTCTTTCAGCGAAAACTAAAAGAATGCTAAAAGATCTACAGGTTTGTTTAGCGATCAAGTGGAAGAGCCCACTTGAAACCAAAATCATAAAAGGGATGCTGAAACTATGTCCCACACCAAAAGTCGCTGATAAGGGGAAAAGCCTCCAAGTTAAGCCTACAAAGTCTTCTAAGAAAAAGAAGAAGACTAAGAAACCTGTGCAGCCAGCCACGTATGACGAAAAGCACACAAACCTCCAAAAATACTTAAGACGCGCTTGAAGAATATAACCAACGGGCATGAACACCGGTCACGCTCAAAGAATTCCTTAAGTATATTCTTGAGGACGGAGATAATGACAATGATAAGGAAAATGACTCATTAGAAGAAATGGAAGACCGCGTATCAAGCTGCCACATGGTCTCTCATTCATCGTTATAATATGAAAAAGCCTTGCCAGAATTAGAATGTGACGCGGAAGAACTGGGGGAAGAATCGGCGCTAAAATCTCCGAAGCTGCCAGAAGAAGACCCGATTGAGAGGCTGCTAAACGAAGCCATTCAAAAGAGCAAAGATGACAAAGAATGCGAGACGGCCATATACGAAAAGGCCAAGAGACAATGTCTAAACAAAGAAGCTGCGATAAGGATGGGTCAAGAAGTTCTCCAGACAAATCAAAGCACGCCTGCGACAAATAAGAGCAGGACTAAAGCTGAGAAGCGGTTTGCCAAAGCCCTGTCTATGGAGATGAAACTGCCACCGCTCCTGATGTACACTCCCGAGATCCCATACTTCAATGAAGGAGAATGACATCCAAAATACTGACTATATCACCGAAGGATCGCCCACCCCATTGAGTAGTGCAATGCCTTCAAGAAGTCATGGCAAGAATATATTGCCCGTCGAAAACACTTCTCGCTTCTCACCTTCAGGAGCGATTCTGAGGACGAAACTGCCCTCAACCCTCTCTTTGAAGACTCTGCTCGGGAGAAGAAGAGGAGGAGAAGAATTGGAATCACAAAAATTGCCTTGAGGGCACTATATCTAACAATCTTCCACTTGCACTTAAGGCCAATTATTGTGGTATCACATACCTACATCCCGTGTGCTATCGAATACCCAATTTCTCTACTAATAAGTTTTGCAAACCGTGTTCGTAAATCATCTGTGTTCAAGAAATGGCCTCAGTGAGAGGATCTGCTAAAATGTTCCAACTTCATCTCTCTATGTCTTAACTTCGTGGAGATCAAAAATCTTCCGAACTAAGAATTTGTCTGGATATATGATGGGACCAAGTTCATAAATGAACAATTTTATCCAACAAAATTCTTAGGTCGTATCTTCTATTGAGTCATAACCAGTATCCTGCACTATGTCTATCTTGGTATCCTTATTGGAACCCTATCCATTATACTGCTCCTCAGAAGAGGGTAAAATCAAAACTCTAATAGTATCTTTGTCATCTAGATTGCCTTGAAAACCTGAACCGATAAGTGTCTCTTGGAGGAGGAGGGGGCTGCCGTTACCATATACCATGAACATCCTCTTATGTTCTTAATCGCTTTCCTTTGTTTCTCTACAATGGGATTAATATCTTCTTATTACAGCAAGTGCAGTAGCAACATCTGGTTTGGTACAATACATTGCATGATATGTCATGCGAGTCCCTCTCCTCATCAGTCTGAAAAGACATTTGTTTAGAGATAGTAGCTTCATCATCAGCAGGTACACTACCACACCAGGAGTTGCCTATTCTAAACTACTTTAGAATGGTGTCAAAGTACCCGAATTGGGAAACTTCCCAAATCTAGATGTATCAATAAAGATCTAATCACCAGAATCCCTGATATCTCAACAAGTGGAAAAGCAACTTCTGGTTTGGTACATGACATTACATGATTGACTCAATTGCCTAAGCAAGTGACATGTCATTCATGCAGTCCATCTCCTCATCAGTCTTAAAGACATCTGTTTAGAGATGGTGACTCCATCACCTGCGGGTACAGTACCTCGTCAGGAGTCGTCCATTATAAAACACTTTTAGAATGGTGTTTAAGTACCCGGATTGGGACACTTACCAAATCTAGATATAAAACCATAAATCTAGTCACCAGAATTCCAGATATCTTATCCATATATTATATGGAGAAACACCAGTGACTACCAAAGTTTGATCGATTGTAGTATAGGAACATCATTTCCTATCAGGAGTATGTCATCCAAATCTCAGGACATAACTACCTCATTTTTCTTACTAGGTTCATCTGTTGTTTTGATGAAGACAATCACCTTGACTGTCACATCAAAACAGATGAACTGGCTCCGCTATGTATGCCTTAGTCTATGAACAGACATAAGCAACTTGCACACCTTCCGCTGCTCCCACTGACTATGATAACCCACTAGCAGAGTCATATACACATGCACTTCTAAATTTCTATTCAGAAAGATATTATAATCATCCTCTTGCCAGATATCATAGTCTAAAGTAGCAGCAGTGCCAAGTCATATCTGTATGGATTTCAGCGTAGACACTGAAGTAAAAGTCTCATCACAATCCATAATGGGTATTTGTTGAGAATCATTACTACAAGTCTAACCTATTAGATTAATACCTTTCCACCTGCACTGATCTCGAAAGATCTATTTGCTCCGAATAGGTTTTACTCCTTCAGGAGCACCCAGTAAAGTCCAAAATCTATAATTTGCTGGAGTACGTAGAGTCCATCTTGGATATAAAGTATCTGGTCACCTGGAAGTTACCACTTCGTATGACCTACTGATAACAAGTAGGACCATCATCACCGTGATGCTGACCTCCCTGTCACCGTTTATGAGAAAACCGAAGTATCTCTTAGGTGGCTAAGGTCACCTACTAAAATCTGCGGAGTAGCTAATAGTTTGTCAAGTCCAATTGAATCCTTAGGTTTTACTAAATTTTCAGTAACCGTTTGTGGTTCTGGAATCACTTCCATTTCTACCATACTCCTACTAGTTTATTTTGCAAAAAAAATCCTTTTATAAAAAAGTGGCGAGTCTAGAACAAAGTAACTATTGATCTTGAAAATGGTAGAATTAAAACCCTATAAATTACTTGGGATAATCCACAAACTGCCATTACCGAAGCGTTTCTTGAGTTTGTCCCGATTCTGCATTTAAACAGAAACCAGATAACTCTATATCTTAAAAACCTCAAGATATGCAACCAATCTATGTCCATATAAAATCAAAGGCACTAATTTAGATGGAACCGGATTCAAATGTCATGCAGCTATTTCCAGTGCAAATCACATAAATGGAAAATGGCTAATAAAGTATTACTCATAATGGAGCGCACCCACTAATGGGTAACCTGTGAGAGAATCAAGTTCTCAACATTATTATGATGAAATACCTAGCATAAGTATTTATATCTTCGATAACTTCAGTGAATCCCAATACTTCCAACGCATGGTTATCTACTTTATTCTTATACCCATAAACTTCTCAAAATTTTTGGACCTTGCATTTCAATAAATGCGTGTCAAAAACCAGAGAAATCATAAGTAATACTGAATGAAGTAAGAGTACTAACCCCTTGTCCCTAAATAAACCGGACAATATACATTACCATGTATAAGTCCCAAGAGTATATTAATTCAAATTCCCTGTGTTGTAAGTTGATAACTGTATTTTTGTCAAGAATGTCTTGCATCGTTATTCAATGCACTTTAGCTTATCCTCAATTGATAAAGGTAAATGTTTGGAACACAATTTTCAAAATTTATATCTCAATTTATAAAATTAAGATACAGATATTCAAATTTAAAAATCAGTGTATAACAACGGTTATTCGAAATCAAATATTTATCGTTAGGTAAAACTAGGTGATTTAATCCAATATCACCAATTGCTACAACTTCCGAAATTGAGGATCAAATCATCCATTTCCAAATATTCCAGTCGTGCTCAGCATCAGTAACATCATACAGATGTGAGATCCAAATCCGGTACATATATATTCTGGAGTCAGAATTAATTGGGAAAACGGTTTTTATTTACAAGTACACAAAAATTCAGAAATATAAATGTTTCAAGGGGTGGCCGTGTATTCCTAGTAATACCTTCTCCAATATTCAGATTCATGACACTAATTGCAATTTCTTTTGCCCTCACTTCAATCCCTTTATATGTCTCTATATCTTACATTATGTACACCACACTTATACTAATTGGTTTTCTTCTTTTCCCTACCTTTCGGCACCAGCCTAAATATTGGAAAAAGACTATCCAATAAGCGTAATAGGTGTACTCTCCTAATATAAGGAGCTCTCACAACCTGAGGGAAAGTAAAGTGAAGAGACAATCGAATAATCCTATTCAATTTCTCTAGAACCAGTTGCTATCCTCAAGTGAAATAATTTCTTCGAGTTCGTATGTAACTATACGATGGACTTTCCAAGCAATATGGATCATCGTAGTGATACAGAGTGTTCTAGAGAAATTCAAAAGGAAAGTAGGAGTAGCAGGGATATATATGACTTTGTCATGAATCATGACAATCCAAAGCCAAAGTGTGTAAGAAAATTCGGTTAACTTGGTGAGTTTTAGATTAAAGTAAGTCATGGGTCGCTGTAACCAGAGAGAGAAAAGAAACACTCAGCGTACACTCTATCAAGATTAGATTGGTTATCACTTTATCTAATCAGGACGGCTCCCACTGTTTTCTCGAATTCTCCTTGAAACCCTAAAAGGAGAATCAGTCAGGATCATTTACACCTTATAAGTTCGCTAACTGTTCAGCTAGGCCTGTGTTGGTACTCCAAGAGAGGTCCCCCGTGCTTTCGCATGGACCCAGTTAAATAACCTCGTTTCTGCAGAGGTGTAATCTCGTTAACACATTCTAGACACCGAATAGGTTAGTTAGTTGTGAAGTGAAAATCTCTCGAGGATTAATACCTACTCATCAGTGGGAATCAAGACCCAACTATCATTGTGTGATAACTTTGACGGAAGCCGACCAAAATTACTACACTCCAAAAGGTATGCGCAAACTTGGCAAGTTTCCTTTATATTTGAAACCCCCGATATGATTTTTGTCCTCAATACTTATGGCATTGACGTAGGCCAACATATCATAAGTCGTTAGTCAAGTTCAACCTGTCATTGTCCTGGATTAATTTATACCCACCTGTATAAGTCTTTGACGTAGGCCAAAATAAATGTACGACTATCCTAGATAATCTCATCTTTATGCAACAGACAAGCAATACCCAGCTGCCATACACTATGCCTTGATGTAGGCCAACATACATAGCACGAATACTAGGTGCTACTCATCTAAAATGACGGAAGGCTACGGCTGGTTTATGGCGAAAAATCTTTAACGTAATGAACTTGATATCGTTGAAGTAATTCGAATGGCTTTGAAATGGAGTGATTTAGGCTCCGCATTTAAAACTAGTAACGTAAACTTCTACTTAAGAGCAAAATCCCCATGAAGGGATCAAGGCTCTTTCCTCATAGAATGAGGTGCAGGATATTCCTAACCGAATACCTCTATACTAACCAAAAGAATATGACTATAGTTTTGAAGAAAACCAAGTAGTTTTAAAAATTGGTTCCGACAACATCAAATATGTTTGTTTTCCTTGCATTAAACATATAACGCAATCCCATCAAACAAGTTTCTAATCCATACCAGAAACAACCAAAATAGCATGCTTTTATATGCCATCCACATTCGCCACGGGGTCCCGGGTCTTCATCATAAGCTTACTTAATTTATGGCAGGGCAGGGACAGGGCTAGCGTGGATGGAAAATATATAGAAATATCTACTATATATATATATATATATATATATATATATATATATATCACAGGCATGTAGCAAACAATATGGAATAGCGGATAAACTAGGAGCCCCGTGTTTCATTTAAGCCGTAAATAAAATGCGACGTTTCTCGGTCGTGTGGATAGCTCATACAACATCGATCCTAGACCCCCTTCAAATGCGGCAAGCCACTACAAATTATAGAAACTGGGTAACCCGTCCTTAGTAACATTAGTCGATCACCTGTCGCTTTCTAAAATCTAGTAACTTGGGCATTCTTCCGTGGGTCGATCCTATAACCTCTACAAGTAAGGCGAGTAACCTGCCAATTCTAGAGTGAGACGGCCCGATCTCAATCACCATGAGATAGCTACCTACCGCACACTAGAACCCGGCTTGTCGAGCACTTCTCTAGAGTTAATCCTAGTACAGAAAAAAATATACAACAATGACATCGACCGCATCCTGGTCGAGCCTCAATAAAAGAATATACATAATACAGAAACAGCGGCCACAAATTGGAGCTTGTACCAAAAAATGAATACAATAATATAAATCACAGCTGTATAAGCAATCACACGAGGAGCTATCCAACATGACAATCCGACTAAACCATCACAAGATATATATATCACAGAATAAGCAACACAAGCAAGTGTGCAATCCAATCTAATCGAACATATAGAAATTAGATGACGTTCAACAACATATATACAAACTACAAATCAGAAAACAATGATAAAATTTCGATCGAAAGCTTTTCCATGATTTCCCAAATGAAAAAAACAAAACATAACAAAATCTAGGCAAAAAAGAAATATTGTAAAAATCCTATTTTCCAAAACCCAAGACATAGAAAGAAAATGAGGTCTCTTGGTGCAAGTATGGCCGCAAATTGCGGCTTAAAGAAATTTTTAGGCGGCCTGGAAATGTTTAATCTGCCTCGTTTTCATTCTGTGTAATACTCATACCAATATCATCCTTTTGCAATACTCCAAAAAGTTTTTAAAGAACAAAAGATTTTTGAACAGAAACTTCATATTTTGCGTTTTGAAAAAAATGGAAATTTGTCGGTTTCAAAACTTAAGTATCATCTAAAATTAGTTCTAGTGTCTGGGTTGGCTCTGATACCATTGAAAGTTCCTAGTACCCTTACTGCTACTATCGCGACCAATGCGAAATCAAGAAACAAAAATTTTACGGGAAGCACCAGAAACTAATCCCCAGCAATCATTCCAAACATTAAACTAGAAAACAAGCATGCAAGGTTTGGGGACTACAACCTTTGATGAGTGTCCACCAAATCGTGGAAGACCCCTCCAAACTCCTCGTAGGCCGTTGGAAACAAACTTCAGAGGCGGCAGCCCTTGATGAAGATGATCCATCCGAGGTAACCGATCCAAGCTTTAGCTTCACCTTGTGAAGCAAATGACACTTCAAGCTTTCTATAAATAGAGTGTGGGGATGTAGAAATTTTCCACTATCATTTTTGCTCTAATACAAAGCTCAAAAGAGAAAATGAAGAAGGAGGAGGAGGTTGAAGAAGTAGCCATAACCAAATTTAGTCAAGTGTTGTGTGTGAAGGAGAAAATAAAAGAACGGCTTCATAATTTTTCAACCATGAAAAAATATCACAACAATTTTCCTTTAAATAAATGAAGCCCATCTCTCTCTACATGTCCACAACCATACCCAAAGCCACCTCACCCTCTATAGCATTTTCTTGAATATTCATAAATGTTATTCACAAATAAGATGTCATCCTTGTATAAGGTATTTCGTATAAATATAGGATACATATACACGTATTCGTATGAAAATACGAATAGCCAAGAGAAAGAAAATGAATAGTGAACAATAATCCTAGAATATTATATATATATATATATATATATATATAATCAAAACTTTATTTAATAATCCGGCTTAATTCTAAACCGGCTAGTATTATCAACCGTCCGATTAAAATCAGCACGTATTTAATCGGACCTGTGTATATATTAATATATGCCATGTACATCATATAACCTGAACCAGGAAATATCTTTTTATGGAACTCTAAAGACTCGACAATACGCTGGTAGTGAGTTACCGGATAAATCAATAACCACAAGTACGTCAGCGGTACGAGCAGTACGTAACGGCTACCTAGGTATATGTCGAAAGAGAGCTCAACAATCAAGTTTGTCCGTACCCTGCTGAGCCTAAATATGACAATCTCCGTATAGTCCGGTCTCTTCGTCTAAGAGTATCGCATACCGGGTCTAGGGGGCGGATAATGTCAGACCCCTAATAACCCGATAAGTTATGTCGGAGTCAAGCTCATCACCTACCGAGAAACTACTGAACTCATATCAGTAAATTTCATCGACCGTGGCAATGGATTTAGGGTGATGGCCATCTGAACACAGCGCAATATCGACTCCTAATACCAGGAGAGACGAATCCCTGACAGTCTCTCACTGCCTCAAGGTGGTTCGGAACTGTACACAACTAAAGCCTATTTGCACGACTCCTTTGAGCCGTGGTAGGGTAGTAATCCAAGTACAGTAAGAACTCACACGAGACAATTGAAGATCTCAATTAAAGGACTAACCTGTACTCATGCCACTAGAGAACTTCTATTTGAGGATAGATATAATACCATCAATAAGTTCTCGGTGAGTCCATCCGGGGTACTCGCCTCCAGTGAGCACCTGTATACTATCTTAGGTGACACAACACCAATGGCTTGTAAGTCTGGCCACCACCCCTCGTCGGGGTCTAGAAACGTATACACAAGTCTACTCCGGGATATCGATGCCCAGTCTCGATACTCTCTCGACTAGGGACATTTAAGGATATGCTTATAGACTACCCAGCTTCACGTATATGATCGTCATCATAATACTGGTACTCAAGCAAGAATTCTATGGACTTCATCATTACATATTAGTGATACGTAATAACAAGTAAAACATATTCACATTAATGATAAAGAAAAACCAGATAGCATAATATCATTTTAAGTAAGACCGTTCTACCTATATAGATCCTCCTTCAATTATCATAATCGTTTATCTGCAATCATGATTGATAGAAGTTTTTCGTACATGCGTTTTAAAATCAAAGTTAAGAATATACCGCAATCAATAACAGTGTCGCTTGGTGGCTAGCCGGTTGAGTACGGGTCGGTCCACAGGTAAAACGTGTTCTTTTCTTATTATTCTTATGAGTTGAGTCCTATTTTTGGTAGGTTTTGATTTTAGAAAAAACTAAGATTAAATTCAATTTGATTTAAAACCTTGCTAGGGTTAGGATTAGCTTAGTTTAGAAAAATACTCTACTCACTACTTTCTTTGGCCTAATTAAGAACGTAGGTGTTAGGGTAATAGTTAACAAAGGGGATTAGCACTACTAGAAAGAAACGTAGTTTCTTCCTTTTGGTCCTTATCCGTCCTTTCATAACTCTCAGCCCTAACCTCTATGTAAATCAACCACAACCAGTCTAACTAGAGAATCACCGCTATCTCATAGGATAGGGTGCCGTAGTGAGCAGTGTGTGTTTGATTCACATAAGGTCCTAATTTAAAATGTTATGAGGGCAAGAAAGGAGTGAGAGATTTCCATCTCTCAAACCTACCCAATCCTAACCCTAACAAGTGAGGAATTACTCACTCATTAGGGAAATTATGATGAGATTCATTTTTATAAATTTTCTTTTTAATTAACTAATTAACTTGCAGATAATAAAAAAACAGATACTAAAATTGCAGAATTTAAATTCGAATGAAAAATGCAAGATAAAAAATTACTTTTATAGATACCTCTTGACGATTACGATGAAAATAAAATTTAGATCTAGAAATTAAAAGAGGCATGCCCCAAAAGAGGCTGTAGGCTTTCCTATTTATAGACAGGAGAAATCCTAGGTTTTACATCTGATCCATACTTGAAATTACAAGACTACCCTAAGAAAGCCGGGTCAAAGCACCGACACCCACCGACACGTGCACCGACACGTGCACAGCACGGCCGCGGATCCGCGGCAGAATCCCATGTTTGACCGCGGATCCACGGCCATATGGTGAGATCTCTGGCTCATTTCTTCAAGGTTGCTTCATGTTGCCTTTTTCTTCTGTTTCTTCATTGGATCTTCAGAATCTTCTCTACTTTCTTCCAGATTTCCAACAGTGCAGAATTTGTGGACTTTTACCGTAAGTTTCGCGTTGAAGTCTTGAATCTTGTGCTGCCCTCGTACTTTCTGCATTGAACTGTTCATTGATCATTATTTGTTCTTTAAACTGGTAGGCGGCATCATACGGATTCACCTATTGTTGGTCGTAGTCTCACATTTGTAGCGACTTTTCATGAATTTCACTGTAACGATCTGAGAACCTGTAACCTGCAACTATTTAGCAGACATGGATCAAAAGAACCTATTTATATGTAATGTGATAAGAATGGACGATATAATAATGCAAAGTTCTGATATGAATAAATACCCCCAAACTTATTTTTTGCTCGTCCCGACCAAAGCCAATTTTATTCTCAAAAATTCCTAACCTCACTTTCGCAAGGAACGCGATTGCACTGAGCTCGTGCAACAAGACGTTAAAGCTCTAGGTGTCCCTAGTAGGATAAGTGTTGTCTCCTGAGGGTTTTCAGCGGACACTACCCACAAAATCTGATCAATTTGGCCGTTGACTCTAATTCTTCAATTCAGTATTCTAGCAAGAAATTCTATTATCTTCAACTTAGAAATCATCAACCCATATTTTTCACACTTACTTTTCATTTAACTTAAGATCGTATATGTTCTGCAAATTCATTAAGCTTTCAGCATCTTTTAAATTTTCCTTCTAAGGTTCCATCTCAGGTTAGGAATTTTTATCATCTCTACTGAAAGTGTAAGCCTTCTCTTTCATTCCTTTCTCTCATCCAAACCCCAATCATATACCCCTACATGTGTGTATGTATCACCCCTACACTTGAAAATTCAATTCTAGCTATCAGACTCTTGTCCATCTTCCAAAATACTTTTAGTTGGTGAATTTTAGATGAAATTGCTCACACATCCTTCATGCGACCGTTAATACTTCTTGAGCTACTGAACAACCGATTACAAAATGTGTTTGTGCATTTAGGCGTAAATCCTCGTCTTGCAATACCTAAGGCTTAGCAGTGACTCCCAAACCAGTTGGTCTAAAACACTAGGTGATAAAGCACCCTCGCTATATATATATATTTTTTATGCATCCTTAAGTAATTGCAAAACCAGTGTTCATTTTTTTATTTTTTATCTCTTTATTCACACTTATACTTTTATTTTATTTTTTTCTCATACTAAGGATTTTAGACAAGAGCATTTCAAGGTATTCTCTACTATCCCATATTTCAAGATGCGTGTATGTGCAAATTGTAGGGGATATATTTTCAGAATTTAGACTTAAGGTTTGGAATTATTTTTCAGACTTACACATCAATTAAAAATTTCAATACACTTCCCTTATTTTGACTTAGCCCAAGAACTGAACTCAAAATTTGCCTATTTCTAAATAATATATAAGGACATATACTTTTTACGGTTAAACTTTAAGAAAGGTTATTTTTAGGGTTTTTAATTTACTAAGTTTAGGATCTAGTTTTTCCTAACGAGTCAACCGTCATGTTAAACTTAAGTCAAATGTGACCAAAATTGAACTTTTCAATTTTTATAATTTTTGTAAAATTTTTCAATTTTTATGGGTTTTAAAATAAGTATGCAAATGCAAAAATATACATATGAATACGAAGGAAGAAACCCTACCGAGCACACCCCCAAACTTAAACTTGATAGTGCCCTCACTGTCAGGCTATACTAAGAGGGTCAAAATTGTCGGCACTCCCCCCCCCCAACTCTTTTTTTAAAATTTTTATTTTTATTATTAACAGAAAAAGAAAACAAAATATATATACACAAAAAGGTTCCTCCCAAACTTAAGTGAAACATTGTTTCTACTGTTGCCATTTTTAAAATCTCATAAATTTGTAAACTTGGGAGGAAAAATTTATTAACTGGGACATAAAATATGATTGTGAAAATCTCCCCAAAACTTATTTTTGGCTCACCACTTTAAGTTAAAAAAAAATTATTTTCAAGAGCCAAATTATAAACCCCCCCCCCCCAACTTAAGTTAAACAATGCTAAGCTTTTTAAAGAGGGGGGTCAAAGTTATCGGTCAATGCTAAGCTCTGCAAAGACCAAAAGTCAACACCAACCATTCGAAAAATTTATCAATGGAACGTATAGGTCGGTGGAAGAACATGTTATATAGAGCCAAGAAGAAGTGGGGAAGAGATAAGTGGTGGTATGGAAAGGGTTTGCGTGAACGTGAATGTGAGGAGATAAGAGGTGATGATAAATAAAAACGAGAATGTGAATGATCAGAAATGAGTGGAATATTGGCATTCTCGTATTTTATAAGAAGAAAGGGTGGTGGTTCAAATTCTATAGATGGAGGTTGATTAATCACGAAATCCATGTTGTTTAGGAATGCAAGTTCGTCAGCAAAAAGTTCTTCAAAACTCTCATCGATGTAATTGAACATTTTGCTGTCAGCAAGTTTTGTGCCAGAATTTATCATACTTGATTTGTCAAAAATTATGGAGGTAGGAGACTCGAAAAACTCATCTACCTCATTTTCAAAAGTATTCAAATCAAGTTGGCTTTCTGGAATGATCAAACTTGAATTATCGGATTGTGATTCATCAACACTCACTGAAATTATAGGAAGAATAGAAGAAGAACCCGAGAAAGTAGGAGAAAGAAGTTGAATACGAACTTGAGGGTGGAGATGGAGTGTATAAATTAGCACTATCGGTGATGATCGACGGGTAAAAGAGATTGTGCTAATCTATCAACCCGTCGAGAAATGGGGTCAAATCCCTCAAGATTCGTGAGAAAACATACGTACGTCGAACTTGGTAAACCAGACATTGAAAATGAAAGTGTAACGGTTTCTTGCAAGGTCGGAATGAGGATGGAGGGAAGTGATTGAGGAAGGGTATCGGATAAAGATTCAAAAGGGTATGCGCAGTCAATGAAAGGGATAGAATGAATTGGAAAATCCGACTCCTCAAATAAAACTGCTTCATCCTCAATAATTTTCTCAATATTCCTCTCAAAATTTAGCTTATCCATGCAATTCTCATCAAAATCAAGACGCATATGAAGTTTGGGAGAAACATTTAATGACTCAAGATGATGAATTGGAGAGAAAAATTCAGTCAAATCTGCGGGTTCATCATCCAAAATATTCCCAGCGTCAATATCCTCGATCAAGTGAAAATTAATTTTCTCAGACACCTCAACAAAAGCATGGGTATCAATCAATTTAGGTTCTAGAGTAGAGGTGTAGAGGTCGAAAGGATTGGTGATTATTTCACTCAAAAGGGACCTTTCACAATCAGGTAAATCAATCACTACAAAGTCGCACAACTCATTAATCGTTCTATCTTCAACTGGTGAATCACTTGATAGACATTCAAAACTGGAGTTGTGGGATTCAATAGGGGATGAGTAGGTTTGATTTGTAAGGGTATACAGCTCACTCTCACCACTTAAATTCTCAATCTGTCCAACCGACTCATCATACATTGGAAAATGTGGAGCTAGTTAGAAACTAGCTACTGGGTCACTAGGTTGTATGAGGGCGGCCATGGACGCATTCAAATCCATCATCTGTTGGCTTGACGCTACTATAAAATCTTTCAACGACTGTTCCAGACTAGACATAGGTTGTGATGGGGTTTCAGTAAAGATTCAAAGTTGTTTGGATACGTGAAACTCCCAAATGGCTGTGAAGAAGCAATGTCTAGGGAAGGTGCAAAAGTCGGGTAGGACTGGTAGGAATTGAATGGTCGGACAGGATTAGGATCAAAATTTGGATAAGAAGGTGAATGGAATTGTTGATCCAAAGAATTCGTAGTGGTGAAAGAAGTGAAAGATCGGTTACAAGATTGTTCAATATGTTCAGCAATAGACATGGGTTTCGGAGTTACAACAGGACTGGAAAAAGTAGTATCAACATAAGAAGGTGGTGAAGGTTGAAATGGTTGATAAAAGGTAGATTGCGGAGTCCAATTGGTTGTCCTAAACGTGTCTATCCGATTTTTCAAAGAAATTTTGGGCATGGAGGGGTCGTTCGAAATTCGACCAAAACAAGAAGCGTAGGAAGTAATGTCTGGTTAAGGGTACCAAAGTTCGGCAAGAGTTTTGCGAGGTGGGGTACCCATGATGTGACGAGAGAAAGGAAAAGAATATGAATTTTTTTTTATATATTTTTATATTTTTTTTTCAAAAAGATTGTTTGTTTTTGGAGTTTTGAAATTTTTGAAAGTGATTTTTTTTAGAAAGAGTTTTGCAAAAATTCGTACGGAACTACAGTACAATCACAATTTAAGCATGCACAATCAAGCCTAGAGCTAGGATCTCCTAAGTCAACTAGACTGCTTCTAACTGGTCCAAAGAGACAAGTTGTGAGATATCCCTCAAATCGCCTTTTCACCGCCAATTGTGGCCAGGTAAGCACAAGTGAAGAAAGGAGGGATCCAGTCACGAATCACCGTGAGACGGGCCTTTTAAAATTACCTTTCTCACTTGTCTAGCCTACGCACCACAAAGTCAGATTTAGATAAACGACCGATTGCCTACAACCTTCCTCTGTCCTAATGAGCGCGACAGTCCGTAATTGGCTGAGTCTAGATATTTTTTAATTAACTCGAGGGTTGATGCATATGCTTTTTGTGATTTTTTGGGCCTTAAGAAGGGTAATGAAATCCCCACCCAATCTGGATTGGTGTTATAGCCCCTTAATTTCCGTATTAATTATGAAAAGTAGTTAACAAACCAAAAATCTAAAATACTTCCAAAAAATTTTTTTATTTGCCAGCGCAAAGAATCCTGCACAAAAACAATTTATTAGAGAGGGAGAAGAATTTTGCGCAAACAACCCTGCAGGAAAATTTTTCAGTGGAGATCACGGGGTAGAAGAGAAGACAAGAAATAATCACAGAGAAATCTGAGTGCTGACGTCAGCAATTTGACCGCGGTTCCGCGGTCAAATCCCTGCATTAGCTGCGGTTCTACGGTGGATCAATTGGTTCAGAGCTTCAAAAATTTTCTCTGTTCTGTTGTGTTTCTCCTCTGTCTGTTCAGATCCTCTGTTTGTTGATTTGTTCACTGGATTTTCTCCAGATCTGAATCAGTCCGTCTTCTTTTCCTGCACAATTCACACAAAACCCCTCAAAAAGAACAAGGTGAATTTTTTATGTATTTTTTTTTCAGTTTTTTATAATTTTTTTCAATTTCAATTAACCCGAAATTATAAAAAGAAAATAACTACCGTTTCCCCGGCAACGGCGCTATTTGATTGATAGATGTTTTTCATACGTGCGTTTTAAAATCAAAGTTAAGAATATACCGCAATCAATAACGGTGTCACTTTGCAGCTAGCCGGTTGAGTACGGGTCGGTCCACAGGGAGAACGTGTTCTTTTCTTATTGTTCTTACGAGTTGAGTCATATTTTTGGTAGGTTTTGATTTTAGAAAAAAACTAAGATTAAATTCAATTTGATTTAAAACCTTGCTAGGGTTAGGATTAGGTTAGTTTGGAAAAATACTCTACTCACTGCTTTCTTTGCCCTAATTAAGAACGTATGTGTTAGAGTAATAGTTAACAAAGGGGATTAGCATGACTAGGAAGAAACGTAGTTTCTTCTTTTTGGTCCTTGTCCGTCCTTTCTTAACTCTCAGCCCTAACCTCTATGTAAATCAACCACAACCGGTCTAACTAGGGAATCACCGCTATCTCGTAGGATAGGGTGCCGTAGTGAGCGGTGTGTGTTTGATTCACATAGAGTCCTAATTTAAAATGTTATAAAGGCAAGAAATGAGTGAGAGATTTCCATCTCTCAAACCTACCCAATCCTAAACAAGTGAGGAATTACTCACTCATTAGGGAAATTACGATAAGATTCATTTTTATAAATTTTCTTTTTAATTAACTAATTAACTTGCAGATAATAAAAGACAGATACTAAAATTGCAGAATTTAAATTCGAATGAAAAATGCAAGATAAAAAACTTATTTTTATTGATACCTCTTAACGATTACAATGAAAATAAAATTTAGATCTAGAAATTAAGAGAGGCATGCCCCAAAAGAGGCTGTAGGCTTTTCTATTTATAAACAGGAGAAACCCTAGGTTTTACATCTGATCCATACTTGAAATTACAAGACTACCCTAAGAAAGCCGGGTCAAAGCACCGACACCCACCGACACGTGCAAAGCACGGCCGCGGATCCGCAGCAGAATCCCATGTTTGGCCGCGGATCCACGGCCATATGGTGAGATCTCTGGCTCATTTTTTCAGGGTTGCTTCATGTTGCCTTTTTCTTCAGTTTTCTTCACTTGGTTCTTCAGATTCTTCTTTACTTTCTTTCAGATTTCCAACAGTGCATAATTTGTGGACTTTTACCATAAGCTTCGCGTTGAAGTCTTGAATCTTATGTTGCCCTCGTACTTTGTGCATTGAACTGTTCATTGATTGTTGTTTGTTCCTTAAACTGGTAGGCGGCATCATACAGATTCATCTATTATTGGTCGTAGTCTCACATTTGTAGTGACTTTTCATGAATTTCACTGTAACGATTTGAGAACCTGTAACCTGCAACTATTTAACAGACATGGATCAAAAGCACCTATTTATATGTAATGTGATTAAGAATGGGCGATATAATAATGCAAAATTCTGACATGAACAAATTACAATAATTACCTTGAGGGCACTATATCCAACACAAGCCACCCTCCAATCCTAGAAATGGGGCAACCTGGTCTCAATGTCATGAATGGGCCATCCGGCGCTTTCTAGAATCCAGTAACTTGAGCGCTCCTCTTTGGGTCTATCCTAGAACCCTTACAAGTGCGGCGAGCAACCAGCCAATTCTAGAGCAAGGCGGCCCAGTCACAAACACCATGAGACAGCCACCTACTTCAATCTAGAACCCAGCCACTCGAGCACTTCTCCTAGGTTTATCCTAGTATAGAAATGAAATATATACAGTGGTGATATTGACCGCATCCTGGTCTTGCCCCAATAAAAGAATATACATCAAGCGGCAACAACGATCACAATTCGGCCGCTCGTACCGAATAAATGAATATAAAAATAAATCAAAACTATACAAACATATCACACGTAGGGCTATCCGTCACGACAATCTGACTAAACCATCACAGAAATATACACACCAACATCACAATAGCATGTACGAAAGCCATGACCATAGAATTCATCTCCTGCAAAGCCAACACTTAAATTTTCCAACCGATGAAAATTAAGAGCACTCCGCCATCATAAAACCAATCACTTTGCCAAAACCAAGGGTCCGAACAACTCGAAATCTGCCCGAGTGCCGGATGGGACGCTCGAGCACAACCCTATAAAACCCCGGGGGCCTAGGGAGGGTGCCCCTTCCCTGAGACCACCGCGATGTTGTCTCAGGAAAAGGGGCAGAACCCGAGAGCACCCTAAACTGTTCTCTTGGGTTCACTCACTTCTAAGGCCACCACGTGGTGGTCTTGGGTGGTGGGGCCCTTTATCGACACCTGGAGACTCCCTAGGGTACCTCCGATCCCACTCGTGCACTCTTGGTCCGAACCGAGAGCTCGCAGAGATCGTATCTTTGGCAATAAGCGCAGTTTTGGGACAGCCACTCCATAACAGTTTTGAGCTCCGAAAAACAGTGACTAAACACGATATAACTTTCAAAAAATGGCTCTCCGAGACTCCCCGGGTCACCATCAAACCCCAACAGAGTCCCCATTCCAAAACAAGAGCTCCAAGGTTCAATTACAAGCTCGAAAACACCAAAATAGCCGCTGAAATTTTCTGGACAGAATACCGTCGATGTCCGAAAAAAGTTTGCAATGAATTCTAATGTCATGCGAGCTAGTTTAAGCATATGGATCGGCTTTAATACCATTTTGATGCCTATTTCTCACTCCACATGACTTGTAGCAAGGCGGAATGAATAAAGATCAATTTTAAAGTAGGCACTAGACACAAAAACCCAAGATAACAACCATACACTTAAAATAGCGAAAAACTAGAAAGCTACACTACTCGATTTGGGATTACAACTTTTGTAGCGTGTCCTTGTAAAGATCCACTTCTTGAGCTTCTTGTTCACCGGAATCGGGCTTGCAAGCCGGTCGTCCTTCGCCGAAGATGATCCACCCAAGAGAAGCGGTTCAAGCTCTAACTTCACCTAGTGAACTAGTGAAGCAACTAAAGATCACAAGATGCTAGTTTGTGATGCTTAGAAATATAGAGAGTTTTTGTGGATTTTATCTATCTCTTTATCCTCTTAATTCTCAACTCATGAGAGAGGATAATGAAGGAGGAGCAAACTTGGAGAGAGAAAATGCAAATGAGAATGAGAGCTTGTATAGGAAATGAAGCATAACAAAATTGGTTTTGTCAAAAAGAATTTTTCAATTAAAAAACTATCATGGTTCAATAGTGTAAACTAATGAATAAAGAACTCATTTGCCCATACCCTCCACCATTCTCTATGTTACATAATGCTTCCAGCTCATTTCCATTTTATAGAAAATGGAAAATGCTAATATTAAGTGTCCTCATTCTTGAAGTAATCTTGTATAAATACAAGAATACAACTCCATATATACATACCCGTATTTGTATCAAAATAAGAATACAAAAGAATTAGAAAAATACAATAAACATAATACTAAAATATTAAATCAATACTTGATTTAATAAATCAGCTTAATCCTAAACCGAGTAGTATTACGAACCATCTGATTAAAGTCCGTATAGCTAGTATACATATTTAATTGGAACCATGCACTTATCAAAATACGGCCTGCATATCATTTCTCCTGAACCGGGAAAACGTTCTGTTTGGAACTCTAAAGACTCAACAGTACTATGGCAGTGAGTTACTGGATAAAATCCAAAACCACAAATATGTCAGCAACACTAGCTGTACGTAACGGCTACCCAGATATCTGTCGAAAGGAAGGCTGACAAGCAAGATCATCCGAACCCCTACCGAGCATATGTGTGACAATCTCCATACAATCTGGTCTATTCGTCTAAAAGTGTCACATGCCAGGTCTAGGGGTGGTAAACGCCGGTCCTCTAATAACCCGATAAGTTATGCCCGTGTCAAGCTCATCACGGACCGAAAAACTAATGATCTCCTATCAAAAAATCTTATCCATTCTGGCCAGAGATTTATGGTGATAGCCAACCGAACACAGTGCGATATCGACTCCCTATACCAGGAGAGAAGAATCCCTGATGATCGCTCACTGCCTCCATGTGGCTCAGGAATTTACCCAATTAAAACCTGTTTGCACGACTTTCTTGAGCCGTGGTAAGGTTGTAATCTAAGTACAGTGGAAATATACATAAGAAAAATGAAGATATCAGGTCTAAAGACTAACATGTACTCATGTCACTAGAGAACTGCTATCTGACGATAGGTATAATACCATCTAGAAGTTCTCAACGGGTCCATCCGGTGTACTCACATCTAGTGAGCATCTATATAAAATCTTAGGTTCCAAAACACCAATGGCTTGTGAGACAGGCCACCGCCCTTCGTCGGGGTCTAGAAATAAGGCAACGCAGAGCTTGAGGAAGATCAAGGCAATAAGTCCAATCATTTTTCATTTTGGGACTATTGAATATCTTGGAGTATTTTGGAATGAATCTACAAATATAAGTGTACCAAACAGAAGAATAAAGCAATATAAGAAAGCATAAGAAAAATGATGCACCAATCCCCAAATTCGACCGCGGAAGGGCGAAGTTTGGCATGTTTCATTTGATTGAGAAGGTTTTTCACTCTAATTTTTAAAGTCTTATTCCATAATCAAGACGGGTTCGTTTGGTAGCTAACTGGTTGAGTACGAGTTGATCCAAAGATGGGAGTCTTTTTCTTTATGTTTTAACGAGTTAAGTCAAGTTTGTCCAAGTTTGTTCGATACTAACTATGTGTTTTGAAATGTATGTTAATGGAAGCATGTTAGGGTTAGGATTAGATTAGTTTGAGTTAAGCGTTCCCTCACTTCTTTCATTTGCCTTTCTTGATATTGATGTTATGGTAATCAGCAACAACGGGGATTAGAACGACTAAGAAAGATACCTGCAGGTATAAGTTAGGCTCTCCAACGCTTACTTACTTCCCTTTGGTCCTTATCCGACCGTTATTAGCCCTTAGGCATAATCTCGGGTCAATCCAACCACAACCGGTCTCACTAGCGTGTCAACACTATCATGGAGAATAGGGTGCCGTAGGGAGCGGATTGTAGATGCCTTGACGGGAGTTCAATTCAAGCTGTTGGGCAAACAAAAGAGTGAGAGAGATTTACTTCTCTCAAACATTCCTTATCCTACTCTAACAAGTGAGAAAACTACTTACTCGTTATAAAAAAAAAGAAAAATAAAACAAGTAGAGAAAATCGAAAGAAACAAGATAGAAAACGGCAACTAACTACTTAGGATCTCACTTAAGCAAAAAATCACACTTGAGTTTCATGGTTGCAATGATAAACAAAATAGAAAAGAAGAAATGAAAACCAATAAATAACAACTTATACTACTAAGAAAGTAAACGCAAGTAAGTAAAAACTAGTTAACAATTAAAACAAGACATGAACATAAAACTCTCAACTTCATTTATCTTCCACTCAAAAACCCATCATACAATTTTTAATGGAGGAAAGATAGAGAAGAAGAAGAAGTTTACCTTAATTTAAAACTAAATGTAACGACTCTGAAATCTCTATACAGAAAATTTTCTGTTAATTTACAGAAGAGAGTATTACAGCCTGCGTATGAGTTATAAGTTACTTTTGTTAAATAAAAGCAAGAAGCCACTTGTAACTCACTGGTAAACCTTTTGCACTGCTGTGACGTAGCCTGTGTGTTCGATTCCCATCAGACACAATTATTTTTCTGATTTTTCTTTTTAACTTTTTGTAAGTCCAAAAGGTTGCAAGTGCAATACACGGGAAAATGAATAGTTCAGAAAAATCGAACATATGCAAAATGGTGCACACATAAAAATCCACATGGCACGATTCTCAAGGCCAGAGAGCCAAATCTGACCGGCCAAACTTGCCCTACAGCCGGCGCCGACGGCTCTAATGAGCCCGTTTGCCTCCGTACTTTGCACACTTGTCGCTTCAGCTCCTATTAACTTATGTGCACTGTTTGATTTCCTTGCAATCAAACATAGACCTTTTATTTCACCAATTAATACCATTTTAATGCTTTTTAATCCACATTTTTAATTTTCAAACCCTAATTCTCCACTATAAATACCACCATATACTTTAGCTCGGCACCATTCTGAAAATTCTTGCAAAAACTCTCTCAAAAAGATCCTAAGTGCAAGTGGAGTAAAGTGGAGTTAGCGAGCAACCTTCTTTCGTCGAAGATCGAAACTGATTTCGGAGCTCCCGCGATGCCACCAAGTTCATCCCCACTTCCTTAACCTCTTCTTTATATATTCAAGCCGTAAGTCCCTCCTAACTCTCCTTCTCTTCATTGAAATTTATCTTTAAATATTATATCGGTAAAGTGGAGTTATTACCGATAACTTACTTTTCTATAACCTAGAACTCCCTTTTCCTTTATAATTTGGTCAATCTAATTTTACCATATTATTTGTAATCTTAAATATCAATGTTTTGAATCAAGTTTAACCAAGAAACTCATGTGAAACAATCATAATTGAATTTTTTCATTAAAATACCTTGAACTTTAATATCTCCTCTTTCGATAATTGTAAAATACTTTTAGGAAAAACTTCACGGGGTAACGACCTACCCCACACGCACAATTTGGTTTTTATAGCATGAGGCCTATATATATGTTTGGTTCAAAGTATAATCATTTCAATAAAATACCACATACTTTAAAACAGGGTTTCTCTTAAAGCGGTATTTGTATTCCTTTACAATTATGCATCTACGACCCTTGTTAGGAGACCCGCTAATGAATGGTGCAGATTATCGCACATCCTGAAGATAGTAGAGCGAGATGCACCACTCCTCACGGAGTATTCGATCTCGAAAGGATATAAAATACGGTTTTTTTAAGAAATGTGAATTTTCTAAATAAAAATAATTTTTAAAATTATATAAAATTATGAATCCATATTTTTATTATATTATGAAACTATATTTTTTTCTAAAAATGAAAGAATAAAAAATGTCAATAAAATACAATTAAGTTACTAAAAAGGACTAGTTTTCAATAAAATATCATAAACTTTTAAAACCTAAGTATTTATCATGAAAATACCACTCTACATAAAATACATGTTCATGAAAACCCTAAGTAATACAAATCTCCCTCGAGGTTTTATTTTAATCTATAATAAAATATTTTTCATAAAACCCCCTCGAGATATACAAAACAAAATTTAAGGACTTTAGTAAATATAGGTTTAAGCGAGATCAATTCTCTTGAACCCCAGGGAGCCAGAGAAAGTGAGTGTTTGTCTATTCAGGTTAAACAAATAACAGAGTTATCAATAGCAATTGTCTTGGAAATAGACACAAATCCTGCCGTTCATATGCAGCAGTTGCCGATAACTCCCGAACCTAAGAATTCAAGAGTTAAATCAGTTTACAAGTGTATGACTCAGTCTGAGTCCAACCTCAAACCTGAATCCAAAATCAAACACGAATACTTGATCATGAATATAAATACTCGAATTCAAACATCAAATTCAAACATGTATACTTGACTTGACTTGACCGAACCATGGTTATAACTTGACATGAACATGAAATGACTACTTGAATACATGATTACATCCTGAATACGAACCTAAACATTTTGTATCCATGGTTTCGGCCAAGACTTGTAAACATAATCTATACAATACAATACGTGGGGATAAAGGGGTGGATTGGTACGGAACGTATATCGTGGCATTAGAGGTCACTTAAAAAACACTGTAGCGTTTTAAAAATGATTAAATAAATAATTAAATGAATAAAAGTGTTTAAGTGAATTTTAGGATTTTCGGTAAAGTAAAATGTATTTTTCGTAAAACCAAACCGTGATTGTTTTTCATTATAATTTTAAAAATATCTATTTTAATTATGAAATTACTAGTAAATGGTGTTTATTTAGCCACTTATAAATTTTTAGTTTAATAAAATATTTTCCCTAAATTAATTATTTTAAATATTAACATAAGCTTTATTTTTACACTAAATTAGTGTAAATTACAAATTTAAATGGTTTAATTTGTAAAAATGAACCATGGCATGTTAGAATTTAGTATGTACATGCAAAATTATTTGCAAATTTTTCCTATTTTCTAGAGCTTTCTTGAGTTGCTATAGTAAAGAAATAAATAAATAAATAAATAAAGCATGAAAAGACTTTTATTGATGTTTTTTCTCTTGAAACTTCTACACACTTTTCCCACTCTCTTCTTTCTCTCCCTCACCTCTCTAGGGCCGGCCACAAACCCCCCATGGCTGCCCCCCATTTTCCACCTCATTTTTATTCAAAATTCATCAAAAACACATCAAAAATTCAATTAAAATTCCACAAAATCCTATTTATTCCATACTCTTTATTCCTTGCTCATTTTTATATGAAATTTGGAGATGGAAAGCATACATTTTGGAGGCTCAATTCTTTTTTGGATTTCACATTTTGAAGGTATAATTTTCTTTCTTTTGATTTATTGTTATTAGATGTTCATATTAAGCTTAATTAGATTTAATGAATTAATTCTATGTTCTTTTTTTTAAAAATGCAAGCTAGGGTTCTAAATTCAAGTTATGATTTTTAATAATTAATTAGGGTTATAGTAGTTAGTTTAACACTTTTAGTATTAGGAAATCTTGCATGGTTATTGTTTAACAAATTGTTATTCAAAAATTGTTTTAAATTAGGAATTTAGTTAACTAGGTTTTTGCAAAATGTGGTTGTGGTTAATATAAAATTCTAATTTGGGTTGTTATCATTGGATTATAGTTTTAGTGGAAATATTAGCATGTTAATGGAAAGAAAAACTTAGTTTGATTGCTGGTTTCTATGGTTAATTGATAAATTATGATAAAAATTGCTAATTTTGTAAACTAGATTTTAGAAATTCCTATATAAATGAGATTAAAAATATAATTATGGTTTCATTATATCATTATCATCATGAATTGTGGTTTAAGTCATTAATTTATGCAAAATCATGTTTTGTGGTGGAATTGTGGTATTTTGCTTGAAAAATATTGAAAATTGTTAAAGGGTGCAAACTAGAAATTTCAAATTTATACAAAATTGTGTAATAAAAATATAGTAATGGTTTGTATAGTCTAGTGATGCTATTTAATGAGTTTTATGACCATTGGTTTCATTTAAATGTCAAGTTTTGATGAAAAACGATAAATTGGCATTTTCGGGTTTTTCGAAAACGGACGATTTGATTGATTTTAGGGTTTTGATGGATTAAATCATGTTTTATATTATAAGTAACGAGTTTTCTAAACTACAAGCTGTTTGTTGATGTTTATCTCGATCCATCGGAGTTTGTACGCCGATATCGAGCGATATTTGGTTCTTTTGCGTGGACGGGACATAGGTTTTAACCTATGCTTGTTCCTTGCGTCGTTTTGACTTTTGTATGTGATTCAGTTTACGATACTATTATTATGTTTGCGTTTAGGTACCCCTCACGTGGACTGTGGGCGATGAAGAGGAGGATGGCGACACCGTCTTCGGCAGACATGGACCAGGTGAGTAGTTGCATATCTACGGGGGGAAGTCGGGTGGATGGCGTTTAGCACCCCCGCAACGTAGAATAGGAATAGTATTTATTGACATTAGGAAACCCGATTTGACCCTAGATTCTTACTGAGCAGGACCCTAGTAATGACCCTAGACGGGACTAGACTGATTTAGGAAAACCATACCTGAGGATGAATACTTTGGGACAGGTTCGTAGGTTTCTGATAGAAACACACACGCACACACTAAAACTTGACATGGCGTATACATATATGTGTGTATATATATAAAACTAGGTATAGGTGCATATATATACATAACACGTATATGGGATTCGTTGATGTGATATGATATCTGAGGTATGATGAAACAGTATAACTGGGCTTGATGCCGTGATTCTTGACTATACGGTCGTATTAAAGTGTTAGCGGATCATTAGAGAAAGAGATAATGAACATGAATATATAAATTATGAAGGGTGGTGGTGATATTGAGGTACATGGTGTTGGAGATAGTGCCCTCAGAGTCGATTATTAGATCACAGGCACGTGATTGCAATGATTGAGGGAGGACCTATCCCGGTAGGACAGTCTTACTCAAGATGATAGTATGCTATCTGGTTTATCTTTATCATCGTGTACTGCTTTAGGTGACCTGACAGGTCACTATTGCACGTTGATAGAGCCCCTAGGATTCTTGCTTGACGGCCAGCAGTATGAGGGTGATCATATAAGTGAGAGCTGGAGTCTATAAGCATATCCTTAAAAAGTCCCTAGTCGTGGGAGTTTCGAGATAGGGCATCGATTCTCCAGAGTAGACTAGTGTATACAGTCGAGACCCCGACGAGGGGCGGTGGCCGGTCTCACAAGCCACTGGTGTCAGTTGGATCACCTAAGATGTATACAGGTGCTCATTGGGTTATGAGTACACCGGACAGGACTCGCCGGGAACATGCTAGTTGGTCTTATACCTGACGTCAGATAGCAGTTCCCAGGTGACATGTGTACAGGTTAGTTCATCGACCTGGGGATCGTCATTTGTCTCGTATGAGTTCCCACTGTGCTTTGATTACTACCCTACCACGGCTCAAAGGAATCGTGCAAACAGGTTTTAGTTGGGTACAGTCCCGAGCCACATGGAGGCAGTGAGCGGATCTTCAGGGGTTCGTCTCTCCCGGTATTGGGGGTGAGGTCGCGCTGTGTCTAGGAGAGCCATTACACGAAGTCCTTGGCCAAGGAAAGAGATTTACTGGTAGGTATTCCAGTAGTATCTCAGGGTGTTCTGGGCTACACTCCGACACGACTTGTACCGCTTTTGGGGGTCTGACTTTTACTAACCCCCTAGGCCCAACATGCGATGCTCATAGACGAACGGACCGGACTGTACGGATATTGTCACTGACAGGCTCAGTAGGGTGTCAGGATGAGTTCGCTCATCGACGTCCCTTTTGGTCAATAGCTGGTGGCCCGTCACGTATTGGCTTATACCTCTGTCGTGCTAGTGGTTAAATCCACAGCCATAGTATTGATGAGTCTTTAGAGTCCACCACACATTCAGTTACTCAGCTTTCGGGCGAAACGTTGTAGAGCCCGTATGGAGATATGGCAGGGTTCGATCAGATACGTGCGGTATTGCACGGATCGTGATCGGACGGTTTTTACTAGCCGGCTTTGGCTTAAGCCGGATCTTAGTATTTGATTGTGTAGTTTTGTCTCTTTGCATTTGTATCCGGACGGAATACAGATGCGGGTGTGTATGCACAGTATCGGGGTTTTCCTGTAATTTATTACGGGACCAGTTTTCTGGAGTTGCCAGTTTGCATTCCGTTCCGGCCGGTTTTCCTTTGTTCTTTCCCGACCGGACTTTTCCGTTGGAGGGGGTTATTTGCAAGTTTGCAAATAACATTTGTGGAGGGGTTTTCTTGCATATGGATTAATTATGATAGCATCTTTTTGATACCATTCTTTCTTCCATCACTTGCATTAATGAGGGTATAGGTTGATTAAGGTGTAAGCATGGTTGATGTTTTCTTGTCTTTGGATATAGTCACCTTCTCTTTCTCCTACACTCACCTCCCTCTTGATTTGGTTTCATATCCCTCCACCATTCCTCATTTTGACAAGGCCGGCCACTATGGTTGAGGAAGAGAGAAATTTGCATTTTTGGTGTGACACAATTTCTTCATCTCATTCTTCTAGTTTTGGAAAAATGAAAGCACCATTTTTCCTTAACCTTATTCCTCCATCAAGTCAACTACAAACCCCAAATAAGACAAGCATCATCTACACTACATTCTACAGCAAATCTTGGGCATGTCGACTTGCCGGCTTCATGCCCGAGTTGCCTCGGTATTGAGGCGGGAGCCCGTAAAAGATACAGACGATGTGGTGCCCTATCCGACGAGGAGGAGACGGACGGAGATCCCGTGAGGAGATCGGCGTGGAGATGAAGACCGAAGGACTCGTATCAGTCGGTATATCTCTTCCCATCTTGTTGTTAGCTAGAACTAGTTTAATGGCCCGATCCGGGGTTTAGTGCGCGGTGGTGCCGGTTTGCAAAGTTCGCAAAATTAAAGTTTATCACCGTTTCCGCATTTGGCCGTCGGATTGACGGCCGGGGCGCCGCCGTGCACTTACAGTGGTATCAGAGCCTCGCCATTAACTTCGTCTAGCTTCGTTTGATGTGTTTTGCATTTCCGATCGACCAAAATTCCAAAATCTACATTTTCACTTACATCAGTTTTCTGTCGAAATTTTTTGATGTCCAAAAATTTTTCAGGTTGTCTCAGAATGATGTGCAGGGAGTTCTAAGACTGCCGTAAAAATTCGACGCAGTGACTCGATCACTGAAGCGCGGAACCGCGGTCAAAACCCCCCTTGGGCCGCGGTTCCGCCGCACTTTGGTGTCGTCACTGTGTCATGTTTTTCCAGTGGGCTTCTGGGCTTATTTTATGGGTTTTGGAATATTAATATTGGGCCCAGATTTTCTGTGAGTGCTACAGTATTGCTTGGGGGCCCACTTGTTAATTTTTGATCGATCGGATATTTTAAACACATTTTTTCACAGTATTTACATTATATCTACGACCGTGAATGTCACTCAATCGGTAAATCCGGTCTAATTGCTATAGCCCGGTTAGACGGATTTGCGAACGTGACTTTCACGTTGATGTTCTGTGTTTTTGCTGTGATGTTGCGGATCGGTCGTGGGGGATAGCCTGGATGCAATGCTAGTACAGTGTTGTTGTATTATGTACATTTGTTGTTGCGGGGCGAGCGTCCGACATGTGGACTGCCGTCACTGCCTGTTTGTATTATTCTTTTGGGGCACGACCTGGTTGCAGTCGATGTACCCGTTGTATGTATATTTTACTTTCTGTACTAGGATTACCCTGCGGAGGGGTGCACGGATAGCCGGGTTCTGGAGGGCAACAAGCCCGCATCTCATGGCATTGGGACGGAGGGGGCTTCACTCTAGAATTGGCGGGCTATTCGCCGCACTCGTAGGGGGTACAGGTTGACCCAGGAGGGGTGCCCAAGTTACCGGATTCCGTGAAGTGCTGGGTGGTCCATTCACGGCGCTGAAGGGGGTGCCTCGCTTCAGGTTTTGGCAGGTGACTTGCCACGCCCGTAGGGGTATAGGATTTCATTGCACAGGCTATCCACACGACCAGGGGAACGTCGGGTTTCGGTAGTGGCTCTGTGAAACCCGGGGATCCCAGATATCTGTATTGTTCTGTGATGCTGTACATTTCTGTGATGTTGCATTTTATTCACGCCTTGAGCGAAATATAATATATTGGTATATATATTAGTAGATGTTGTATATGTTTTTCATCCGCGCTAGTCCAGTCCCCGCTCTGCCGTTAGTTAGCTAACCTAACGGGTGATGACGGGACCCAGTGGCGAATGCGGATGGCATATACGTACGTCAGTATATTTTCGTTCTTTGTGGTGTGATCAATTGATGGGACTGCATTGATTCGGATCAATGCAAGTTAAAACAAACCTAATCTGATGTTGTTGAAACACTTTTCAAAAAGCTGTTATTGCAAGGACGTTCACTTTTGTTTTGTATCGTGGTATTCATTTGGAATATCCTGCTCCTCAGTCGACGAGGCAAGGGCCGAGATCCCTTCACCGGGAGTGACCCCTTGGACATAAGTTTGCGTCAGGGCATTAGCTTCACTATAGCCGATTACTTTTGCTTTGCATCGTGGTATTCAGTTGGAATATCCTGCACCCCATTCTACGGGGAAAGAGCCGAGATCCCTTCACCGGGAGTGACCTCTTTAGTAAAGGTTTTCGTCACTATATTTTCTAAAAAGCTATCCGTTCCTTCAACGATATCAAGTTCATTACGTTAAAGGTTTTCGCCAGAAACCATTCGTAGCCCTCCGTCGTTTCATATGGGTAGTCAATAGTATTCAAGCTGTGTTTGTTGGCCAAAGTCAAGGCACAGTGTTTGGTAGCTGTTGGTTATTCATATGCAGCATAGATAGATGCGTTGGTTTGGGGCAGTCGTATAGCCTTGTTGGCCAAAGTCAAGGGCTTGTACGGGTGGGCTCAAATTAACCTGGAGAATGACGGGCAGAACTTGACATGTGACTTATGATTTGTTGGCCAAAGTCAAGGTCATAAGAGCATGGGGTAGAAAACACATCGGGAGTTTCAAAAGAACTGAAACTTGCCAGATATGCGCATACCTTCTGGAGTGTGATACCGTGAGCGGATTCCGTCACGTTATCATGCGATGATAGTTGGATCCCGATTCCCACTGATGAGTTAGTTTACTCCTCGGGTGACCCCGACTAATTCTTCTTTCAGGTTTGGAGGAGAATTTGAGGTACAGTGGGAGGTTTACAGATTAGATAAAGGGATAACCATTCTGATCTAGGTTAGAGTGCACGCTGAGTGTTTCTTTTCTCTCTCTCTCTGGCAGCGACCATTGACCCGACCCTAGACTATGACTCAGTGACCAAGTTGACCGAACCTTCTTAACACTGGCTTTTGGATTGTCAGAGTTGCAGACCTCATTGCCACTCCTACTTTTACCCTTTTCTCCAGGACACCCCGTATTACTACGAACGTCCACTTCCATTGGACAAAAACCATCGTATGGTTATATACGAACTCGAAGGAATTTATTCGAGGATGGTTTCCGGTTTTGGAGAAAACGGATAGGATTATTCAGTTGTCTTTTCCCTTTTACCTTCTCTCAAGTTGTGAGTACTCCTTGGTTTAGGAGATAGTACACCTATTATGCAAATTGGATAGTCTTCTTCCAAACTTTAGGCTGGTGCCGAACAGTGGGGAATGAAGAAAACCAATTAGCATAACGATGGTGTGCAGAAGGTATTAAGTTCAGACAAAGCAAGGGATTAGTAAGAGGGCAAAGTAAATTGCGACTGATATTCACGACCAAACCAAGTTTTTCTTCGCCAATCCTAAATCACCTTTGTATTTCTCCAGGACACTCCGTATCACTACGAAGATCCACAGTTTATTGGATACTCCATCGTATGGTTATATACGAACTCGAAAGGAACTTGTTCCAGTTCGGGGATGGATTCTGGTTCAGGAGAAATAGGAATAAGGTTTATTCGGTTGTCTTTTATCTTCACCCTCTCTCGCATTGCGAGTGCTCCTAGGACTAGGACAGTACACCCATTATGCTTATTGGATAGTCTTCTTCCAAACCATAGGCTGGTGCCGAACGGTAGGGAAGGAAGAAAACCAATTGGCCTAAAGGGGTATGCAGAAGGTAATGACTAAAGACATATAAAGGGATTTGGAGAGGTGGCAAAGAATTATACGGTTATAGTTGTGAATCTGGATAATGGTAGAGGCATTACTAGGAATACCAGGATACCCCATCGAAACATTTCAATGTTTCAGTTCAACTGTGTACTGTTAAAAGAAAACTGATTTCCCGATTAGATACTTACTCCAGGGTATGTATTTACCAGGTATGATTCTCACATCTGTATGGTTTTACAGATGATGAGTGGGAGTAGGTTATTGGGAATAGGGTGATCATCCTCATTATATCGGGATTCGTTGTAATCGCTGATATTTGAGGAGATCATCTAGGCTGTTTGCCGGTCGGCAAATATTTGGTTCTGAATATCCGCTGTTGTGCACCAATTTCAAATTGATATATCTGTACGTCTATTTTCATAGAGTGAGATATACCTTTTGATATTATGTCGATGACATTTACCTATATCAGTGGATGGTTAGGTAAGGAGCATTAAACAGCGGTGTAATTCTCCTTAACCATAAGTACAGTTTTCAACCTACGACACACAGTAAATGAGTTGTTAGACTCAGCCGACTTATACAGAGTATTGTATGTTGTCCAGTGTCCATTAGGACAGAGGGGTTGGTCTTCATACTATATTCTGTTTACTTTTAACTTCTCTAGTTCTTAGACATGTGTTTCGTAGAAACACAGGGTGTAAGTTTTGAGGAGTTATAGGTATTTGAATAGAGTAGAGAACCAGGTGTAGCAAGTATCGGGATTCTTCAAAGTGATCGAAGATGTAGATACTTGCGTATGGTATTCAGTAATGATAAAGAGAAATTGCTTCTCTTTCAGGTTACTCATAATTGGAAGCATTCCTAAGTTGAGTAACGCTGATCGGCCTCCTTCCATTTAGTTGACATGCACTGGAGATAGCTGCATGATTTGAATCTGGTTCAATTAAATCAGTGCCTCTGGTTCTATATTGGATATAGAACAGTTCATATCTTAACGATGTTAAGGTACGGGGAGTTGTCCGGCTTATGATTAAAACCAGACACTGGACAACTCAAGGCACGTTTCTGTAATGGCTGTTTGTGGGTTGACCCAGGCTATGACGAGGGTTGACTTTCTACCATCTGGCAGATCAATAGAAATATTGTTCTAGACTCGCCACAGTTTTATTAAAAATGGATTTTTCAAAAACAGTAGTGGGAGTATGGTAGAACTGGAAGTGATTCCAGAACCGCAAACGATTACTGAAGATTTGATAAGGAACCTAAAGATTCAATCTGGTTTGACATTCCATTGGCCACTCCGCAGATAAGGTGGGTAACTTCAGGCACCCGAGAGGTACTCCGGTAGCCTCAAGGACGGTGACAGGGAAGTTCTTGTTTACCCACACTTGCCATTGTTGTTGTTCCAGGCTGTGAGACCTGGCAGGAGGATGAGTATAGCGTCGTTCTAAACTAGCTTTAGAAGTGCACGTCTATATGACTCTGCCAGAGGGTTGTCGTAGTCAGTGGGAGCAGCGGAAGTATTGGTGGACATCAGGCTTATGTCTATTTATAGACTAAAGCAGATATAGCGGAGATAGATCATCCATTTCTGATGTGACAGTCATAGGTTTGACGTCATCAGGATAGAGGATGGATCTGTTGAGAAGGTAGTAGGGTGTGATATCCGGGTTTTGGATGACATACACAAAGTAGGAAGTGATATTCCTATACTACGATCGGTTATACTTTGGTCGTCACTCAGTGGTTTCTCCACAAGGGACTTGGACATTATATCAGACATACTGGTTACTAGATCTATGGTTTTAGATCTAGATTTGGGTGGTTTCCCAATCTGGGTACTTAGACAGCATTCTAAGAGTATTTAGAATGGACGACTCCTGGCACGGTGGTGTACCTGCAGGTAATGGAGTCACCCTCTCTAAAGGTGTCTTATAGACTAAAGCAGAGAGGGATGTGCATGATTGGCAGATCACTTGCTTAGGCAATTGAGTCAATCATGAGATGTCAAATACCACACCAGATGTTGTTCTTGCACTAGATGCAATAAGTTGATATTGATCCAATCCTGGAGGAACAGTCGGAAGCAGTTTTAGAACATAAGTGAATGTTCTAGGGATATGATAACGACAGCCTCATTTGGGAGACAGTTATCATTCCAGGCTTCCAAGGTGACATGGACGACAAGGAGGTTGTCAGAGTTATAGTTTTCCTTCTGACGAGGGGCAGTATTCTGGACAGGTGATCCAAGGCAATACTGAGGGAGGCATGGCGCAGGATACTGATTAAGTTCAGTCGACGATACAGTCTAAGAAGTTTGGATTTGGAGTTCATTTATGAGCTAGGTCCCATCAGACATCCAGACATTCTAAGACAGGTATTGCTCATTTCGGGAGATGGTTTTCTCCGCGAACTTGAGATATAGAGAGAGACATAGAAAGAAACTTCAGAGCGGATCCACTCGCTGAGGCTATTCCTCGAACGCAAGAGTTTCGCAAATAGGCTTTATGAGACTGACTAGTAGAGGAGTTGGGTGTTCGGTATCACACGGGCTGTGAGTATGCGACATCGCAATAATTAGCCTTGAGTGCAAGTGGGAGATTGTTGGAGATAGTGCCCTCAGAGTCGATTATTGGATCACAGGCACGTGATTGCAATGATTGAGGGAGAACCTATCCCGGTAGGACAGTCTTACTCAAGATGATAGTATGCTATCTGGTTTATCTTTATCATCGTGTACTGCTTTAGATGACCTGACAGGTCACTATTGCACGTTGATAGAGCCCCTAGGATTCTTGCTTGACGGCCAGCAGTATGAGGGCGATCATATAAGTGAGAGATGGAGTCTATAAGCATATCCTTAAAAAGTCCCTAGTCGTGGGAGTTTCGAGACAGGGCATCGATTCTCCAGAGTAGACTAGTGTATACAGTCGAGACCCCGACGAGGGGCGGTGGCCGGTCTCACAAGCCACTGGTGTCAGTTGGATCACCTAAGATGTATACAGGTGCTCATTGGGTTATGAGTACACCGGACAGGACTCGCCGGGAACATGCTAGTTGGTCTTATACCTGACGTCAGATAGCAGTTCCCAGGTGACATGTGTACAGGTTAGTTCATCGACCTGGGGATCGTCATTTGTCTCGTGTGAGTTCCCACTGTGCTTTGATTACTACCCTACCACGGCTCAAAAGAGTCGTGCAAACAGGTTTTAGTTGGGTACAGTCCCGAGCCACATGGAGGCAGTGAGCGGATCTTCAGGGGTTCGTCTCTCCCGGTATTGGGGGTGAGGTCGCGCTGTGTCTAGGAGAGCCATTACACGAAGTCCTTGGCCAAGGCAGGAGATTTACTGGTAGGTATTCCAGTAGTATCTCAGGGTGTTCTGGGCTACACTCCGACACGACTTGTACCGCTTTTGGGGGTCTGACTTTTACCAACCCCCTAGGCCCGACATGCGATGCTCATAGACGAACGGACCGGACTGTACGGATATTGTCACTGACAGGCTCAGTAGGGTGTCAGGATGAGTTCGCTCATCGACGTCCCTTTTGGTTAATAGCTGGTGGCCCGTCACGTATTGGCTTATACCTCTGTCGTGCTAGTGGTTAAATCCACAGCCATAGTATTGATGAGTCTTTAGAGTCCACCACACATTCAGTTACTCAGCTTTCGGGCGAAACGTTGTAGAGGCCGTATGGAGATATGGCAGGGTTCGATCAGATACGTGCGGTATTGCACGGATCGTGATCGGACGGTTTTTACTAGCCGGCTTTGGCTTAAGCCGGATCTTAGTATTTGATTGTGTAGTTTTGTCTCTTTGCATTTGTATCCGGACGGAATACAGATGCGGGTGTGTATGCACAGTATCGGGGTTTTCCTGTAATTTATTACGGGACCAGTTTTCTGGAGTTGCCAGTTTGCATTCCGTTCCGGCCGGTTTTCCTTTGTTCTTTCCCGGACGGACTTTTCCGTTGGAGGGGGTTATTTGCAAGTTTGCAAATAACTTTTGTGGAGGGGTTTTCTTGCATATGGATTAATTATGATAGAATCTTTTTGATACCATTCTTTCTTCCATCACTTGCATTAATGAGGGTATGGGATGATTAAGGTGTAAGCATGGTTGATGTTTTCTTGTCTTTGGATATGGTCACCTTCTCTTTCTCCTACACTCACCTCCCTCTTGATTTGGTTTCATATCCCTCCACCATTCCTCATTTTGACAAGGCCGGCCACTATGGTTGAGGATGAGAGAAATTTGCATTTTTGGTGTGACACAATTTCTTCATCTCATTCTTCTAGTTTTGGAAAAATGAAAGCACCATTTTTCCTTAACCTTATTCCTCCATCAAGTCAACTACAAACCCCAAATGAGACAAGCATCATCTACACTACATTCTACAGCAAATCTTGGGCATGTCGACTTGCCGGCTTCATGCCCGAGTTGCCTCGGTATTGAGGCGGGAGCCCGTAAAAGATACAGACGATGTGGTGCCCTATCCGACGAGGAGGAGACGGACGGAGATCCCGTGAGGAGATCGGCGTGGAGATGAAGACCGAAGGACTCGTATCAGTCGGTATATCTCTTCCCATCTTGTTGTTAGCTAGAACTAGTTTAATGGCCCGATCCGGGGTTTAGTGCGCTGTGGTGCCGGTTTGCAAAGTTCGCAAAATTAAAGTTTATCACCGTTTCCACATTTGGCCGTCGGATTGACTGCCGGGGCGCCGCCGTGCACTTACACATGGGACGCTAAAATAGTACCTGGGCTGTAGCTTATGACTTGATGACGATAAGATATCGGTATGACTTAATCACAATATGATACATATGATATGATATTTCTGAGGATAAACTAATGATGCTTATCATGATGGCAATGATATATGATTGAGGTATGCGATCACAGTTTAGCATCTTGATCATGCAATGTGTTGATGATGACATTATACGAATGAGGAGACACCTAGGAGATACTTGACCGTACCCCGATATTGGGATGCCGTACGATGGATTTTACCGTACGAGGCTTAGATTTGATAATTGATCCGCACTCTTGATTCGAGGAAGCCGTACTACGTACGTGACGCTATTGAGGCGGGATCGCCGACTATTAGAGATATTGATTCAGACCTTAGGTAGACTCTAGTTTCTTACTGACTAGTCTATTAGGTTTAGTTCCTTAGGATGTTAGATGGACACTAGTTTAGGTTCGACTCACATAGTGGTAGTTGTACTCGTATTTCGCAGAGGAGTGGATAATGCACATCTGTATTTACATTCATACTGTAATCATCATGGTGCATGTTCTTACATATGTTGCAATAATCAGTACAAACCATACCTATTAGGACACCAGCACCATTACCGATGATGCGCATATTCCACGCACACTTATTTGCCGGCTCACACACATCATCATCGGTAATTGCTATGTCACGCACACTTTAGATCATATTGTCTTTTATGGATAGAATCAGTTAACAACTAGACCGATATAATATTGTGATTATTCTCTGATGTTAGTATAGACATGATATTTATTACTTAGACATCCATGCATTCATATTTTCATGTTATCATGCAGTATTATGGGCATATGCCGACACTTATCATATAGTTACTCATGATTTTGAGATTTGGATTTCTATGAGATTTCTGGATTTTTGGGGAAAACCACAAAAATATATAAAAACTTCTCTCTCTCTCCTCTTCTCTTTTTAAAATAAGATGCGGTTTTCTCGTGATGTATGTGTCGTCCACCATGAGTATTTCATGTTTTCTGTTGGATTTTGAGACCCGATTCGAGGAGTGGATGAACCGTCTCGGGTACATGGTGGGCCCGGTATGGTACCCCGGGGCAAGAAGATCGAGTTGTAGACGATGAGCCTGGCAGGGGAAGGCTACCTACCGGTGATGTCTGGCGCGGCAGATATCCGGAGGATACCGACCGTTGTCGTGAGATTTGATGATATGGGCCGATCCGGACTGACGGAGCCCGAGATATTGAGACTTGAGATTACATATGTTGTGTCGATGCTTGACACGGATTTCCATGGATTTCATTATTGAGATTTCAGATTCTTATACACATTCTACTATGATAACAGCTAAAGATTTCTTATACATATATATCTGGATTTCAGGATTTGTTACTTTACATTCATGGTGCATGCATTTCATTCATATGACATATTATTATATGAGGCACTGACACGAACACGGAGTATCTGCACTTACACGTAGTATTACCCTGCTATTACTAGATGTTTGGGATATAGTAGTGTATTATTATGACCTAGGATAGCGTCGTGTATTCGATTTCTTTTCGTAGATGTCTTCTACTTACGAGTTGGCAACTCACCCCCGTTGTGCCAAATTTTATTACAGGTTCGATGTACAGGTTTCCCTGGCAGCTTGCTGGCACATCTATTCTTTCAGGGTGATTTGCACGGTAGGTTGGTTCACTTGTATCCGAACCACCATTGTACTTTTATTCATTCATTTGTATCTAGTAAGCTCCATCAACCATATTTGTATTACTTGATAAGTTTATTGGAACAGTCTTTTATTTCGACCTTAGAGTCGTGCATGTATTATTCTGATCTGGTGGTTTTGTTTTATTTTGAGTTTTGAGCCTCGCCCTTTGGCGTTGTATATTATTGTGCTCGTTGTGGTTGTTTCCGCCAGTTGGCGTTGAGCTAGCACCCGTTTGGGGATGCTTTTTATTGTTTATGTATATTATACTTGTTGTACCCATTTGGGGGCCAGTTTTTACAGAGGAGACTCTGCCGAAATTTTTGGGAAAATTTGCTGATACTTTTAAACTTGTTTTTCTTCATGTTTCTTTTACTTCTTCTTCTTTTATATGGTTTAGATTTCTGGGCTTCGGCTTACTTAGGTTACGTGGCGCCTCTAGACGCTTCATAATCTAAGTGCTGGTCACGTTCCGTACTCTCGGGTCGTGACAAAGTTGGTATCAGAGCGCTAGGTTTAACCTTGTATAAGTCTAGGTGACGCTTGGTTGATGGAGTAGGCGATTTAGGTAGAGTAACGTACCGTGGGTATGGTCCGCGGCATACTTACGATACGCTACTCTTCTTAAGGAGCCTTAGGATGTACATTTGTTTGCATCGTATTTCATTCGTTCCTTTGATCTATCTTCGTCGATGTCGGAGGGTGGTTCCTGTTACCACGGGGCGCACTGGCAGAGGGAGTTGCGGCTCGAATGCGATAACCATTAGAGTATTGGTTATTCTTGAGGATTGAAGCATTGCTTAGCGTGCGGACGAAGGGTATTCACATGCCGTCCGGATGAAGTTAAAGGGTTCGAACGATTATCAGAAAACCATTTTCCCAAGTTTAAAGTATTCGGAAGAACATGCAGGTATTTCGATGGACTCTCTAGAAGAATGAAACCCTAACTCAACATAATTACCACGAGAACGCCCTTGAACCTTAGGGTTTACGGCAGTTCCGCTGTGCCATTAGTGAGGCTTGGGTTTGCCCTTCTACGGCTGGATCATCGATGCTGGGGTATGTACCAGATATTTTTTAAACTGTACTTGAGTGTTGAGCTCTCGGGGAATTATGGGATTTTGATGGATCGATCGAAAAGTTTAATGTAGTCCGGATATCAAGTGAAGGGATCGACTACGTGGGAGACTCTAGATATGAGGATTTTCGTTGGTAGCGCAGTCAGCACAGCTACAAAGAGACGAGTTCGAAGCAATCGACATCAGAAGAAAGAGGCGCACATTGATGATTGTGTTTACGATTGGGATTTAATGATTTGAATTTCATATTTTCGTTGATTGGATTTTTGTATTTTGAGGACTTTGTTCTACGATTGGTATTTCATGTGTGTACCTTTATTCTATCTGTGTTTCATATATCAGTTGTATTGATGTTGTTTAGTACACACCCAGTACACTTGATTTGGTTTTATATATTTTGAGATTTTTGATTTGATTTCGTGCATAGGGGTTACACATGATTTTGACATATGTTTCAACCTAGTTTTCATGCATTTTTGTACTGTGATTTCGATTTTGATATTCAATGTATGTTTTCGTGCACCATATGCACCTGATTAGGATTTTTGCGCATACTTGGCCCACTTGATGCGATTTTGTGCACACCAGATGCACTAAATCGGGGTTTTGTGCAGATTAGATGCACCTGATATTGAGTCGTGCACGCCCGTTGCACTTGACAGATGTTTTTGGTGCACACCTGTTGCACTTAGTTTTGTTTTGGGGGTATTCATGGTATCTGTAATTGGTTTCGATTTCAGTGCGCACCGGACGCACATGATATTTTTATGATGTGATTGGGATTGATTTCAGTTTGAGCAGTATGTTTTCATAGTCATTATTATTTGATTTAGTAACCAGGCGGGACGTGTATGTTAAATAAAAGATATATATATATATATATAGCTATTTTTTTAAATTAAACATCCGTTACTTATGCCGTGACACGTGCATTGCACGGCGAATTTTCAAGAGGGGTTTTTGTATGCTTCTTTGTTATGAGGCTTAGGCGATTTTACTAGGATGCGAAATATATATAAGTTATAGATTGATGTATATTATGATGGTTTTAACATTGGGTTATGATATTTTATTCTCGCCATAACTCCGATGATTGCGTTATGCTTGACGGAGTTGATTTTAGTTATGTATTGATGATTTCGGAGCCCCGACGATTTGAATGTTTTGCTAAACGTTTTAGTATTTGGAGGGGGAGTTTTAATTTAAATTCGGGGACCGAATTTCTTAAAGGGGGGAAGATTGTAACGTTTTAAAAATGATTAAATAAATAATTAAATGAATAAAAGTGTTTAAGTGAATTTTAGGATTTTCGGTAAAGTAAAATGTATTTTTCGTAAAACCAAACCGTGATTGTTTTTCATTATAATTTTAAAAATATCTATTTTAATTATGAAATTACTAGTAAATGGTGTTTATTTAGCCACTTATAAATTTTCTGTTTAATAAAATATTTTTCCTAAATTAATTATTTTAAATATTAACATAAGCTTTATTTTTACACTAAATTAGTGTAAATTACAAATTTAAATGGTTTTAATTTGTAAAAATGAACCATGGCATGTTAGAATTTAGTATGTATCATGCAAAATTATTTGCAAATTTTTCCTATTTTCTAGAGCTTTCTTGAGTTGCTATAGTAAAGAAATAAATAAATAAAGCATGAAAAGACTTTTATTGATGTTTCTTCTCTTGAAACTTCTACACACTTTTCCCACTCTCTTCTTTCTCTCCCTCACCTCTCTAGGGCCGGCCACAAACCCCCCCATGGCTGCCCCCCCATTTTCCACCTCATTTTTATTCAAAATTCATCAAAAACACATCAAAAATTCAATTAAAATTCCACAAAATCCTATTTATTCCATACTCTTTATTCCTTGCTCATTTTTATATGAAATTTGGAGATGGGAAGCATACATTTTGGAGGCTCAATTCTTGTTTGGATTTCACATTTTGAAGGTATAATTTTCTTTCTTTTGATTTATTGTTATTAGATGTTCATATTAAGCTTAATTAGATTTAATGAATTAATTTTATGTTCTTTTTTTTAAAAATGCAAGCTAGGGTTCTAAATTCAAGTTATGATTTTTAATAATTAATTAGGGTTATAGTAGTTAGTTTAACACTTTTAGTATTAGGAAATCTTGCATGGTTATTGTTTAACAAATTGTTATTCAAAAATTGTTTTAAATTAGGAATTTAGTTAACTAGGATTTTGCAAAATGTGGTTGTGGTTAATATAAAATTCTAATTTGGGTTGTTATCATTGGATTATAGTTTTATTGGAAATATTAGCATGTTAATGGAAAGAAAAACTTAGTTTGATTGCTAGTTTCTATGGTTAATTGATAAATTGTGATAAAAATTGCTAATTTTGTAAACTAGATTTTAGAAATTCTTATATAAATGAGATTAAAAATATAATTATGGTTTCATTATATCATTATCATCATGAATTTTGGTTTAAGTCATTAATTTATGCAAAATCATGTTTTGTGGTGGAATTGTGGTATTTTGCTTGAAAAATGTTGAAAATTGTTAAAGGGTGCAAACTAGAAATTTCAAATTTATACAAAATTATGTAATAAAAATATAGTAATGGTTTGTATAGTCTAGTGATACTATTTAATGAGTTTTATGATCATTGGTTTCATTTAAATGTCAAGTTTTGATGAAAAACGGTAAATTGGCATTTTCGGGTTTTTCGAAAACGGACGATTTGATTGATTTTAGGATTTTGATGGATTAAATCATGTTTTATATTATAAGTAACGAGTTTTCTAAACTACAAGCTGTTTGTTGATGTTTTTCTCGATCCATCGGAGTTTGTACGCCGATATCGAGCGATATTTGGTTCTTTTGCGTGGACGGGACATAGGTTTTAACCTATGCTTGTTCCTTGCGTCGTTTTGACTTTTGTATGTGATTCAGTTTACGATACTATTATTATGTTTGTGTTTAGGTACCCCTCACGTGGACTGCGGGCGATGAAGAGGAGGATGGCGACACCGTCTTCGGCAGACATGGACCAGGTGAGTAGATGCATATCTACGGGGGGAAGTCGGGTGGATGGCGTTTAGCACCCCCGCAACGTAGAATAGGAATAGTACTTATTGATATTAGGAAACCAGATGTGACCCTAGATTCTTACTGAGCAGGACCCTAGTAATGACCCTAGGCGGGACTAGACTGATTTAGGAAAACCATACCTGAGGATGAATACTTTGGGAGAGGTTCGTAGGTTTCTGATAGAAACACACACGCACACACTAAAACTTGACATGGCGTATACGTATATGTGTGTATGTATATAAAACTAGGTATAGGTGTATATATATATACACAACACGTATATGGGATTCGTTGATGTGATATGATATCTGAGGTATGATGAAACAGTATAACTGGGCTTGATGCCGTGATTCTTGACTATACAGTCGTATTAAAGTGTTAGCGGATCATTAGAGAAAGAGATAATGAACATGAATATATAAATTATGAAGGGTGGTGGTGATATTGAGGTACATGGGACGCTAAAATAGTACCTGGGCTGTAGCTTGTGACTTGATGACGATAAGATATCTGTATGAGTTAATCACAATATGATACATATGACATGATATTTCTGAGGATAAACTAATGATGCTTATCATGATGGCCATGATATATGATTGAGGTATGCGATCACAGTTTAGCACCTTGATCATGAGATGTGTTGATGATGACATTACACGAATGAGGAGACACCTAGGAGATACTTGACCGTACCCCGATATTGGGATGCCGTACGATGGATTTTACCGTACGAGGCTTAGATTTGATGATTGATCCGCACTTTTGATTCGAGGAAGCCGTACTACGTACGTGTCGCTATTGAGGCGGGATCGCCGACTATTAGAGATATTGATTCAGACCTTAGGTAGACTCTAGTTTCTTACTGACTAGTCTATTAGGTTTAGTTCCTTAGGATGTTAGATGGACACTAGTTTAGGTTCGACTCACATAGTGGTAGTTGTACTCGTATTTCGCAGAGGAGTGGATAATGCACATCTGTATTTACATTCATACTGTAATCATCATGGTGCATGTTCTTACATATGTTGCAATAATCAGTACAAACCATACCTGTTAGGACACCAGCACCATTACCGATGATGCGCATATTCCACGCACACTTATTTGCCGGCTCACACACATCATCATCGGTAATTGCTATGTCACGCACACTTTAGATCATATTGTCTTTTATGGATAGAATCAGTTAACAACTAGACCGATATAATATTGTGATTATTCTCTGATGTTAGTATAGACATGATATTTATTACTTAGACATCCATGCATTCATATTTTCATGTTATCATGCAGTATTATGGGCATATGCCGACACTTATCATATAGTTACTCATGATTTTGAGATTTGGATTTCTATGAGATTTCTGGATTTTTGGGGAAAACCGCAGAAATATATAAAAACTTCTCTCTCTCTCCTCTTCTCTTTTTAAAATAAGGTGCGGTTTTCTCGTGATGTATGTGTCGTCCACCATGAGTATTTCATGTTTTCTGTTGGATTTCGAGACCTGATTCGAGGAGTGGATGAACCGTCTCGGGTACATGGTGGGCCCGGTATGGTATCCCGGGGCAAGAAGATCGAGTTGTAGACGATGAGCCTGGCAGGGGAAGGCTACCTACCGGTGATGTCTGGCGTGGCGGATATCCGGAGGATACCGACCGTTGTCGTGAGATTTGATGATATGGGCCGATCCGGACTGACGGAGCCCGAGATATTGAGACTTGAGATTACATGTGTTGTGTCGATGCTTGACACGGATTTCCATGGATTTCATTATTGAGATTTCAGATTCTTATACACATTCTACTATGATAACAGCTAAAGATTTCTTATACATATATATCTGGATTTCAGGATTTGTTACTTTACATTCATGGTGCATGCATTTCATTCATATGACATAGTATTATATGAGGCACTTACACGAACACGGAGTATCTGCACTTACACGTAGTATTACCCTGCTATTACTAGATGTTTGGGATATAGTAGTGTATTATTATGACCTAGGATAGCGTCGTGCATTCGATTTCTTTTCGTAGATGTCTTCTACTCACGAGTTGGCAACTCACCCCCGTTGTGCCAAATTTTATTACAGGTTCGATGTACAGGTTTCCCTGGCAGCTTGCTGGCACATCTATTCTTTCAGGGTGATTTGCACGGTAGGTTGGTTCACTTGTATCCGAACCACCATTGTACTTTTATTCATTCATTTGTATCTAGTAAGCTCCATCAACCATATTTGTATTACTTAATAAGTTTATTGGACCAGTCTTTTATTTCGACCTTAGAGTCGCGCATGTATTATTCTGATCTGGTGGTTTTGTTTTATTTTGAGTTTTGAGCCTCGCCCTTTGGCGTTGTATATTATTGTGCTCGTTGTGGTTGTTTCCGCCAGTTGGCGTTGAGCTAGCACCCGTTTGGGGATACTTTTTATTGTTTATGTATATTATACTTGTTGTACCCATTTGGGGGCCAGTTTTTACAGAGGAGACTCTGCCGAAATTTTTGGGAAAATTTGCTGATACTTTTAAACTTGTTTTTCTTCATGTTTCTTTTACTTCTTCTTCTTTTATATGGTTTAGATTTCTGGGCTTCGGCTTACTTAGGTTACGTGGCGCCTCTAGACGCTTCGTAATCTAAGTGCCGGTCACGTTCCGTACTCTCGGGTCGTGACAAACACCCACATAAATTCACGTGCCGTTGTCCCGTGGGTTATGACGGGGCCTTGTACTACATGTTATCATAGTCCACGGGGTAAGATGGACTCCTCTCATATACATAAATACCTTATTTATCAAACTATAAATAACCACGTTAGAATAACTATCCTATACCTGTGAACGATCATATACAATTTTACCTGTTCACTGCACATTATATATTATCTTCTACTTCTCCCTTTGGGACTTACCGAGCATTAATTCGCAAACGACATTCCTTTCAGTTTCTTTCTTTATAATGTTCGTCAGGTGGACCGAACTCTGAGGAGATAGAGCCGAGTCAGGAGGACTTGGACCTGCTTACAGCTCAGCCGGACCACTAGTTCTTCTTGCACTTATTTTCTGTATGCCAATCTTTAGGCATTTGCTTTATATCATTGTATCTTTTTATTTCAAACAGTTGTATGTAAAGTTGAATGGAAATAAAATGGTTGTTATATTTTATCACTCTTTTCATTCTTGCTCATTTATATATTGCTTAATTAAGCTTAACGTATTTATTTCATAGTAAATACGTTATGGCCTGCCACGTCATAGTTTCCGTCTATTGGGAAGCGAGACATGACAGGTTTTGTTGGTGGCCTATGTTGGTCCATTCTTCATAAAGTCTTAAGCAATATATCACAAGAATTATAAGAATCGGTAACTATACATTTCTTACATTTTAAATTTCTTGAATTTATCCTAACCATTCCTTTTTCTATCAAGGTAAGGGATTCTCCTAACAACATTAGCACGAACGTCAATGGCAATACCCACCGCCTACTCTAACACCACCACCTACCATTGCAGCTCCTATCAATGAGCAAACGGTACTACTTGAGGACATCAAGAGCGTATTGGAGGGTCAGCAGCAATAGGCTGCTATCCTCATGCACCGCCCCGAAGCCGAGGCACCCGGGGTCAGCAGTTTCAAGCACTGCACCCAAGACACTTCTCGGGAAAAGAGAGCCCACTTGAGGTAGAAGAATGGGCTCAAGCGATCGAAAATGATCTGGTAGCAGCTCAAGTTCCTGATATTGCCTTGGTAAAAGTTGCTAAGTTGCAACTAACTGACAATACAAGAATCTGGTGGAAGACTGAGGAAAGTCGTCTCACACAACCCATAGAGTGGAAGACGTTTCTTTAACTGTTCGATGCGAAGTTCTTCCCTGAGACTGCTCATTTCGAGATGGAACAACAGTTCATCCACCTACAACAAGGTTCTTTGTGGGTAAAATCGGTGGATGAATATGATGCTGAATTCATCATGCTTAGCAGATAAAGAGTTTGTATCAAATACTATTCAGTTAAAACACATCTCTATCCTGACATCATATCTTATCAAGTTCGCGGCGCATTTGATCCCGACCGATGAGATTCGTGCTAGACGATTCTAACAAGTTTTAGACCCGAAGATTCAGGCGGCATTATCCACAGGCGACTACCCAACTCATGAACTCGCCCTGAAGGCAGCACATCGTTACAAATACGTGGTCAAGAAGAAGGGTAAGCCCCAAACAGCTGGAATCAAATGCCCTACCGCACAGATGACAGGAGGAGCCTCTTCTAAGCCGACCTTTGCACCTAGGAGACCACGAGGATCATTTAACCGGTCCAGTCCAGATTTCTATTTCTACTGCAAGAGAACTGGACACCTGGTGAAGGACTGCAGGCATGCAAATGTCTTGTGTTTGGTTTGTGGCGCATCTACTCACTCTATAGGAGCATGCCCATATCATTTTAACATAGCACCAGCACCCAGACCCACAATCACAGTCCAGCAGCAGCCGACCATTCAAGCACCTGCACCCCGCCTAGCTCTCCCTGCACCAGCTCCACGTGGACCACCTGCACATCCTCAACGTCAATTCCATCAGGCATAGAGAAACATGCCTCAAGGGCAGAGAAACGTGCCTCAAGGACAGACGAATGTGCCTCCAGCAAAGAGGAATGTACCAAGACGTCGGGATTTTACAATGACGGTCGAGGAGGCCGAAGCAACAGGACAAGTTATCACTGGTAACTTCCCATCCTTTCAATTTTTGAATCCTTGTCTATCACCATAGTTTTCCTATATCTAAACCCAAGCTCGCACAACTTAGGTAATATACTAGTACCACCCTTCCCGCACTCGCACTTTTCAACACTGGAGCTTTACACTGCTACATGTCACAACGATTAGTGAGAACGCATCCGATTCCCGTGAAGCCACTCATTTCAAGCTGGAATGTCGGTTCCATGAATGGAGTCTTGAAAGCAACTATAGGGTTTGATCATTGTCTAGTTGTAGTTTGCAGACGAGAATTCTATGCAAATTTTAAAGTACCGGACATACCAAATTTCGATGTTGTGTTGGGAATGGATTGGCTGAGAGTATTCTATGCTATTATTAACTGCCGTCAAAGGAGGGTAATATTTGAGATACCAGATTACCCAGTCTTCTATTTCAAACCTGATGTGCAACCTGTAATCAAAGCTCCGTACCGGTTAAGTCCAGATGGATTGAAGGAGATCCGCATTCAGTTGGACGAACTCCTGAAGAAAGGTTGGATTCGATCCAGTACTTCCAGTTGGGGATCTCTGGTATTACTCGTAAAGAAGAAGGAAGGTTCATACAGGATGTGTGTGGATTATCGAGCTCTGAACGAAGTGACGATTACGAATAAGTATCCACTACCACGCATCAATGATCTTTTCGATCAGTTAAGTGGGTCTTATGTATTTTCAAAGCTAGATCTTCGTTCGGGTTATCATCAGGTGAAGGTCAATGAGTCCGACATTCCGAAGACGGTGTTTAGGACTCCCTATGGTCATTATGAATATCTCGTAATGCTATTTGGAGTAACCAATTCACTTGCAATCTTTATGAACTTGATGAACCAAGTTTTCCGAAATTACTTAGACAGATTCGTTGTCATCTTCATCGACAACGTTCTGGTGTATTCAAAGGATCGGAAAGAACATGCCGAGCACTTACGGATTGTCCTAGATACATTACGATAATATCAGCTCTACGCCAAGTACAACAAGTGTGAATTTTAGCTAGATCAAGTCGGATTTCTCGAACATGTCATTTCACGCGAAGGAATCTCAGTAGATCCAGCTAAGGTGTCAGCTGTCAGCAAGTGGCCGACACCAAAGACGGTGAAAGATATACGAAGTTTCTTGGGATTAGCAGGATACTACTGAAAATTCATTGAAGGCTTCTCAAAGATTGCAGCACCCCTGACCAAGCTCACACGTAAAGATGAAGCATTCGTGTAGTCAGAAGCATATGAAAAAGCTTTTGTAGAACTCAAGTCAAGATTAACCTCTGCTCCTATCCTTATAATACTGGATCAATCTAGAGAATTCGTTGTACATTGTAATGCCTCCGGTAAAGGATTACGATGTGTTCTACACCAGTATGGAAAATTTGTGGCTTTTGCATCAAGACAGCTGAAGGTTCATGAGCGTAACTATCCAACACATGATCTGGAGTTGGCAACCGTCATCTTCGCACTTAAGATTTGGCGCCACTATCCATTGGGAGAACGAGTAGATATATACACTGGCCATAAGAGTCTGAAATATGTATTTACTCAGAAGGAACTAAACATGCAGCAGAGAAGATGGCTAGAACTCATAGCGGACTTCGAACTGAGTTCATCATCCACGAAAACGGATCCTTGCGATATGGAAGTCGATTATGTGTACCAATCGGTCCAATTCAAGAAGAGTTGATGAAAGAAGCTCACAACTCTCCGTATTCGGTACACCCCAGTGGTATGAAGATGTACAAGGGTCTATGGCAATACTACTGGTGGTATGGAATGAAGCGCAAAGTAGATAGAAGCGTAGTAAAGTGTTTGGTGTGTCAGCAAGTTAAGGCTGAACATCACAGAACTGCTGGTCTACTTCAGCCATTACCAATCCCGGAATGGAAATGGCAGCACATTACCATGGACTTCGTGACAGCCCTTCCTCGCAGCACGAAAGGTAACGACGCAATATGGGTTATTATGGATCGACTCACCAATTCGGCTCACTTTATTCCATTTCTAATTGGCCATTCAACCGAGACGTTAGCAAAGAAGTACATGGAGGTAAGCATAAATCTAAAGTAAGATTTAAACCTTCAAGATGTACTATATTTAATACCCATGAACTTATGCAGAAGATCATGAGATTACATGGAGTACCTGTTTGCATTGTCTCCGATCATGATACAAGATTCCGATCATAATTTTGGTAGAGTCTACAAGCTAGCCAGGGAACGAGTCTTAATTTCAGCATGGCATATCATCTACAAACGGATGGACAGTCTAAGCGAACAATTCAGATTCTGGAAGACATGCTAAGAGCCTGCATGCTAGACTTCAGAGGTTCGTGGGAAGATCACCGACACCTTGTGGAGTTTTCATAGAACAAAAGCTATCAGGCAACCATTGGAATGGCACCATTCCCAGTACTCTACGGACGGAAGTGTCGGTCACCGCTAAGTTGGGACGACGTTGGAGATCATGAACTCCTTGGACCAGAGATGATCGTGGCAACTGTGAATGTAGTTCGCACGATCAGGGAAAGAATGTGCACAGCCCAGGAACAATAGAAATATTTGGCAAATGCAAAGCGTCGACATCTGGAATTCCAATCTGGAGACCATGCATTCCTGAAGATCTCTCTAAATAGATGAGTGGTCCGTTTTGGCAAGAGGGGTAAACTCAGTCTAAGATACATAAGACCGTTCGACATACTCGAACGAGTTGAATAAGTGGCATATCTTTTGGTATATCGTTTAGCACTATCACCCTCATTGGAAGGAGTGCACAATGTGTTCCACATATCTCAGCTACGACGATATGTGAGCGACGCCAGCCAAATACTCGATCACTCAGAGCTCACAGTACAGATTGATCTAACCTGTGAGCAACAACCAGTTGAGATCCTAGACAGAAAAGTGAAGACATTGCGGAACAAGGAAGTAAATTTGGTCCGAATTATGTGGAGAAAGAATTCGCCAAGAGAGTCAACATGGGAACGAGAAGAAGATATGCATGTGTTGGGAATTCACCCGCATGCGCAAACGCATATGTTTGGAAATGTGATTGTTTTAAGAAAAACGGATTGCGCACGCGAGATCGTTCTCGTTTTAAATATTTATAACCGCAATTGCACGGCGCGTTGTAGCGAGCCAGCAAGCACGGGTCGATCCGCAGGGAATTGTGTATTGGGTATTGTTAATTAAGGTTTAACAAATTAAGGAATTATTTGGTTTTGTCACAAAAATATAAAAAGAATACGAAAATACGGAAAACAAAGAATGAAGGAAAACAAGTAAGAAAGCATGGTTGCGGCTTTGGCTTGGAAAATTGAATCACGACGATTCCCTCGACGTTCTCTTGTTCATGAGTTGTTCGTTTTCACGTTGATCCCGGCATGAAGCACGACTTGTCGAAACGGTTGAGAGGCACAAGTCATCAAATTCCGATATTCTCCGCAATCACGAAACAAGTCCGTTTTGTTCACTTACCATTGTATATCCAAGTTTGGGGTATCAACACTAAACACAAGGGTTAGCAAGCATACCACAACATCAAAAACACAATTTGTGAGTGAGAGCAAATGATTTAGTGTTGAGTTTGCTAGGTGTTTGTGATGGTATATCGTATATGATGCCAAGAGATTGTCGAACACTTGATCACAAAATACGATATCCAAACCTAGCAATCTTAACACTAAATTGATTTTAACTTAAACATTGAAATGGGGAAAGGAAACGAATATAGTATATGAGGAGGTTACAAAGTAACCATATGTCAAAATACCATATCACATCTAAACATAAGCAATCTTTAAGTTAGAATCATATAGTTAAGCACATTTAAACATAAACAAGAAGTGGAGGAGGCAAAAGCCTTTCATCTCACTTCCTCACCAATACCACAACCAAAGAAAAGATTAGTTAAGCATGATGAATAAAAGAAAAACAAAGCAAGTAAATAAAAGAAAACACAATGCAATATATTAACACTTGAGAGAAGAGATACAAGATTTTTGGTAACTTATTCAACCTCCTTAATGAAGCTCTTCAAAGAAAACTTCAAGAGAGAAGAAGAAAACAAAGAAACTAAGAACAACTATGAGAATATATGAGAACGAGAGAGACCTTCCCCTGCCCACTGATATGCTATTTATAAGCTCAAAATAAAATTAAACAAACAATTAAAATAAGCCTACATGGAAGCAATGGAGGGACAGAAAAAAGATGAGGCCCATTGGAGCATGTACGGCCGAGCTCGCCGGTTTTCTTGAGAATGTGGCCGGGTCCAATCCGAGATATGGGGTTCGTTTTTGTAGTGTGGTTTTATGTGCTCTCTACAATAGCTCTGATGTTGTTTGCTTGGTCTAAAATAACCTGGTTTGTCTTTAGAGTTTTGGATGGAAACTTGGTGCTTTAACTCTCATCAACACATTATGCATTCAATGCTCATCTCCCCCCACTTGCTTAAGCCATCAAGTGTTTGTGCCATGGGCAGCCCCACCATGGTCCTTGTGCCAAAGAGTTTTTGTGCAACTTGCATTGTGTTGGACCAAAATAATGTGCACACATTTATTTATAAAAACTCTTTGGATATCGGTCGGTTTTCTGTTCTGTTTGCAGTGTCAGCTCCCAAAGGCTATATCCGTGATATTGAGTGTGTTTTCAGTGCTTAATCATGAATACCTGTAAACTGTAATTACTGAGCAGACACTGATTAATACCACCGATATATAACAAAATAGATAATGAATGAGCGGTATTAAAATGCATTTTTCTGTGATGAACAGCGTGAAAGATACCCTTATCTATTTGAAAATTAGTTCTTATGTAAATGTAAATTTTGAGGACAAAATTTTTATAACGAGGGTAGAATGTAACGACTCTGAAATCTCTGTACAGAAAACTTTCTGTTAATATACAGAAAAGAGAATTACAGCATGTGTATGAGTTATACGTTACTTTTGTTAAATAAAAGTAAGAAGCCACTTGTAGCTCACTGGTAAAACATTTATATTGCTGTGACGTAGCCTGTGTGTTCGATTCCAATCAGACACAATTAATTTTCTGATTATTCTTTTTAACTTTTTAGAAGTCCAAAAGGTTGCACGTGAAATGCATAGGGAAATTAAAAGTTCAAAAAAAATCAAACATGTGCAAAATGGTGTACACACTTAAAAACCAACATGGCACGAATCTCGAGGCTAGAGAGCCAAATCTGATCGACTAAACTTGCCCTACGGCCGGCGCCGACGGCTCTGATGAACTTGTTTGCCTCCGTGCTATGCACACTTGTCCCTTCAGCTCCTATTAACTCCTATGCACTGTTTGATTTCTCTGCAATCAAACAGAGACCTTTCATTTCACCAATTAACACCATTTTAATGTTGTTTAATCCACATTTTTAATTTCCAAACCCTAATTCTCCACTATAAATACCACCCCATACTTTAGCTCAGCACCATTCTGAAAATTCTAGGAAAAACTCTCTCAATAAGATTCTAAGTGCAAGTAGAGTAATGTGGAGTTAGCGAGCAAGTTTCTTCCGTCGAAGATCGAATACGATTCCGGAGCTCCAGCGACACCATGAAGTTCATCCCCTCTTCCTTAACCTCTTCTTGATATATTCAAACCGTAAGTCCCTCCCAACTGTTCTTTTCTTCATTGAAATTCATCTTTAAATATTATATCAGTAAAGTGGAATTATTATCGATACCTTTCTTTTTTAAAACCTAGAACTCCTTTTTCCTATATAATTTGGTCAATCTAATTTTACCACATTATTTGTAACTTTAAATATCAATATTTAGAATCAAGTTTAAGTAAGAATCTCATATGAAACAACCATAATTGAACATTTTCATTAAAATACCATGAACTTTAATATCACCTCTTTCGATAATTGATAAATACTTTTAGGAAAAACTTCATGGGGTAATGACCTACCCTACACGCACACTTTGGTTTTCATAGCACAGGGCCTATATATATATGTTTGGTTCAAAGTATAATCTTTTCAATAAAATACCACATACTTTAAGGCCGGGTTTCTTTTAAAGCAGTATTTGTATTCCTTTACAATTATACATCTACAACCCTTGTTAGGGGACCCGCTAATGAATGGTGTGGATTATTGTACATCCTAGGGATAGTAGAGCGAGATGCCGCACTCCTCACGGAGTATTCGATCTCGAAAGGATATAAAATACGGTTTTTTTAAGAAATATGAATTTTCTAAATAAAACTAATATTTAAAATTATATAAAATTATGAATCCATATTTTCATTATATTATGAAATTATATTTTTTTCTAAAAATGAAAAATTTAAAAATGTCAATAAAATACCATCAAATTACTAAAAAGTACTAGTTTTCAATAAAATACCATAAACTTTTAAAACCTAAGTATTTATCATGAAAATACCACCATACTTAAAATACATGTTCATGAAAACCCTATGTAATATAAATCACCCTCGAGATTTTATTCTAATCTATACTAAAATATTTTTCATAAAACCCCTCGAGATATACAAAACAATATTTAAGGACTTTAGTAAATACAGGTATAAGCGGGATCAATTCTCTTGAGCCCCAAGAAGCCGTAAAAAGTGAGTGCTTTCCAATTCAGGTTAGACAAATAACAGAGTTATCAATGACAATTGTTTTGGAAAAAGGCATAAATCCTGCCGTCTATATGCAGCAGTTGCCGATGACTCCCAAACCTATGAATTCAAGAGTTAAATTGGTTTACATGTGTCTGACTCAGTCTGATTCCAACCTCAAACCTGAATCCAAAATCAAACACGAATACTTGATCATGAAAATGAATACTTGAATTCAAATATCAAATTCAAACATGTATATTTGACTTGATTTGACCGAACCATGGCTATAACTTAACATGACTACTTGAATACATGATTACATCCTGAATATGAACCTGAATATTTTGTATCTATGGTTTCGGTAAAGACTTGTAAACATAATCTATACAATACATTACGCAGGGATAAAGGGGTAGATTGGTATGGAATGTATATCATGGCACGAGAGGTCACTTAAAAACACCTGCATGAATTCACGTGCCGTTGTCTCGTGGGTTATGTTGAGGCCTTGTACTACATGTTACCATAGTCCACAGGATAAGATGGACTCCTTTCGTATACATGAATACCTTCTTTATCAAACTACAAATAACCACATTAGAATAACTATCCTATACTTGTGAATGATCATATACAGCTTTACCTGTTCACTGCACATTATATATTATCTTCTACTTCTTCATTTGGGACATACCGAGCGTTAGTTCGCTGATGAAATTCCTTTCTGTTTTTTTCTTTGGAATGTTCGTCAAGAGAACCCGACTCTGAGGAGATAGAGCTGAGCCAGGAGGATTTGGACCAGCTTACAGCTCAGACGGACTACTAGTTCTTCTTGCACTTATTTTCTGTATGCCATTATTTAGGCATTTGCTTTATATCATTATATATTTTTATTTCAATCAGTTGTATGTAAAGTTGAATGTAAATAAAATTGATGTTTCATTTTATCACTCTTGTCATTCTTGCTCATTTATATATTGCTTAATTACGCTTAACGTATTATATCATAGTAAATACTTTACGACCTGCCACGTCACTGTTTTCATCTACTGGGAAGTGGGGCGTGACACTAAAACTAGGGAAAAATATGCATCCTTTATTTGCCTTTGATCTGGAGTATTTATAGGTAGTGAAGTGAAGCCTTATGGTCTTTTTCTAAACCCATGTACAATGACCAAAACACCTATAAAAATTTGACACAGTTGGCCACGACATGGCTGCGGATCCGCCACCAAAACACACCAAACTTCGCCCTTCTGCGATCGAATTTAGGAATTGGTTCATCATTTTTCTTATACTTTCTTGTGTTGCTTTATTCTTTTGTTTGGTACACTTATATTTGCAGAATCATTCTAAAATACTCCCAGATTTTCAACAGTCCTAAAATGAAAAATGATTGGACTTATTGCCTTGATCTTCCTCGAGCTCCGCGTTGCTTTCTTGATTCTTGTGCGGCTATTCTCGTATTTTGTGCTTATCTGAGACACGAATGACCATCACTTGATCTTGTCTCTTGTACTGATAAGCAGCGCCTGACGGATGTGGATGAGCGGAACCCGTATTTTTATCCGTTTGTCGGCAGTTGCCCTGAATTTGTCATAACTGTGCGTGTTTTGCATTGTTTTGGACTGAGAACCTGTAATATGTAATTATGTAGCAAACACGTATGTATATGCAATGCGATCAAGAATAGGTGGTATAAAAGTGCAAAAATCTGATATGAACAAGTACCCCCAAACTTATCTTTTGCTTGCCCCGAGCAAACAATTTTATTTTCATAAAGTCTTAAGCTCGCTTTCGTAAGTATCACGGTTGTACTTAGCATGCAATAAGCCGATAAACCCCTAGGTTGCCTAAAACAAGGAGTTTTGTCTCCTGGGGGTTTTCATCGGATGCTACTTATAAAATCCTGTTAAGTTAGCCGTCGACTCTAATCTTACAGTTTAGTCCTAGTTAGAAACTCTACCATCTTAAGTTAGAAATATCCACCCCTTATTCTTCACACCTCCTATTCATTTAACTTAAGATCCTATATATTTTGTCAGTTTATAAAGATCTCAGTTTCTCTTGAGTTTTCCTTCAAAAGCGTAGTCTCCAATCCGGAATTTTTATCATCTTTAAGGAAGGTATAAGACTTATTTTTCATTTCTATCTCTCCTCCAAATATCGATCATATACCCCTACATGTGTGTAAATTTACCCCTACACTCAGGAATTCAATTCAAGCTATAGTACTCTTGCCCTAATACCTAGTGCTACTTCTTTTTATTAAAGATGGGTGGATTCGCTTACACACCTTTCATGCGACTACTACTACTTCCTGAGGCACTAATCAGCTGATTACCTAAGCTTACTAAAGGGTAAATAGTAGTTTCCAGGTCTTGCAATATACATATTTTTTTTCTTTTTTTCAAGACCGGATATATTTTTCAGCGACTCTCTTTTGGTGGTTAGTTTCAAATACCATTTTTTCTTTCATACTAAGGTTTCAGACAAGAGTATTTCTAGGTATCCTCTACAATCCCAAGTTTCTGCTAATCAATCCTAAGCTAGGATCAAGCTAGAGTAACTAAACAATATAATATGTAATCAACCATTACAAGTAGTGAGCAAGGAATACAACCTTTGTAAACCGGTCCTTCAATTCTAAAGCTCCATGTTGATGTCCCTTCACTGCGATCATGGATCACCCGAACTCTAGTATGGGTTCTCTCGGAGAAATGAACAAGCTTGCTCGTAGTCTTCGAGGCCGAACATGATCTACGTCGAAGAGACTCAAACTCAAGCTAACCCTTCATTAGGTCATGAACTTTATGAAGAGAACACCCTATAATACCCAAGCAAGTGTATAGGATGATGAAATAGGAAGTGAGCTCACTTTAGATTTTATTTTCTCACAATATTTCATCACTAATCCAAAACCTAGAAAGCTTTTGGAGTTGAGATGAAGAAGAAGAAGAATGAACTCATGAGGTGAAAGAATGAACCATGGGTGAGTATGTATCATATACTAACTCATGTAGAGACATAACCATGGCTAAATTATAATGGTTAGGTTAATAAATATCTTAAGTAAAACAAAATTAGTGGACTAAGTCAATGCATCCAAAAGCTTCATGAAGCTTCATGCATGTGAGCTATTATCCACTAATTTGGAATTACTTTAAATACTAAAACCTAACATTATAATTAGTATGGTGTAAGTCTCATACACCCATGTAGTGTGTATCAACAACCATGATACAAAATAAAACACAATTAATATATATCACATATATATTAAGTGTGCACATGTGAGAATAATAAATGCTTAAGTGAGCTAATATTAATTAATGTAAATTAGTATATCAAATATACAATTATACACTAAATTATCAAATCAACACTTGGTTTAATAATCCGGCTATATCACATTTAATCGACTAATGTTAAATGTACCAACTTATCGAATCAACACTTGATTCGATAACCCGGCTATATCACATATAACCGTCCGATACAAATATCGCGAGAATAGAATACGGTATCACATACTCGCATTATTCTCGGTCCTGCACATATCACATATGTGCTCCTACTTCGTCTCGCTTGAGCCAAGAAACCTCTGTATAGGACTCTAAAGACTCGTCAATACGCCGGCAGTGGGTAATGATCATATCAAACACCCACAAGCCGCAATAGGCGTTCTAAACGTAACGGCCACCCGGGTATTGAGCGATCAGAAGATCAACAAGCAAGCCTGCTCATACTCCTGCGAGTCCAATTAGTAACACTTACCGTACAGTCCGGTCTCTTCATCTGATATGTCGCATATCTCGTCTAGGGTGGTAAACGTCAGACCCCAGTAACTCGATAAGTCATGCCGATGTGAGGCTCATAACAGGTCGAGAACCTACTGGTAACACTTACCAGTAAATCTCAGAAACAGCCCTGGCCAGGGACTTCATGTTATAGCCAATCGAGCACGGCGCAACATCAACTCCCAATACCGGGAGAGACGAATCCCCTCCCATCGCTCATTACCTCCATGTGACTCGGGACTGTACCCAAAAACCACCGTTTTGAACGTTCTTATGAACATGGTAAGGTGGAAATCAAAGCACAGTGGGAATCACACAAGACTTTATGATGATCTCGGGTCAACAGACTAACCTGTACCAGTGTCACCAGAGAACTGCCATCTGACGTGAGGTGTAATACCATCTAGGAGTTCTCGGCGAGTCCGTCCAGTGTACCCAGTCTCCACTGAGCACACGTATATCATCTCTGATGTCAAACACCAATGGATATGGGATCATCCATCGCCCATCTACATGGGTCGAGAAGCTATACGCTAGTCTACTCTTGTATATCGATGCCCCATCTCGATACACTCACGACTAGGGACATTGAAGGATGTACTCACAGACTACCTTTGTCCTACTAGTATGATCTCCATCATAATCGAGGTAGTCAAGTACGCATCCTAAGGGCTTTACCAACATGTAACAGAGAGACAATCAGTGTACATGTTAAGATAAAGAGTAACCAGATTGCATACTATCATGTCGAGCAAGAAAGTCCTCCCTATATATGTCCAAGCATCTACTACAATATACATCTCATGTACAGTAATGGCCTCTAGGGCATACATATAAGGTGTGTGTAAGTGCAGTTTGTAGGGTATATACTTTCTGAATTTAGACTCAAGAATAGGAACTCTTTTTCAGACTTATCCTTCAATAAATCTTTCAATACTTTTCCTTCATTTCAACTTAATTCAAGAACTGAACTCAAAATTACTTACTTATAAACAAACTGCAAGGACGGATATTTACTGTGGTTATACTTCAATGAGGTTTATTTTTAGGGTTTTCAATTCCTATGCTTAGGATTTAGTTATTTTTAACTAGTCAACTATCATGTCGAACTCAAGTCTAAATAGCTAACTTTGATGATAAAATTTTTATTTTTTTTATTATTTTGGAAAAGAAGGTTTCAATTTTTTTTGTTTTTAGGATTTTCAAATTTTTATGGGTTTTGAAAAAACAATGTAATGCAGAAATATAGATATGATGCGATGCGGAATTTAACCATGCAAACAAAAGAAAAATATTTACAAGCAAAAAATAAACGTGCAAATGCAAAATGCATGGATAACTATTTACAACAAACCCCACCCCCAAACTTACTCGCAGCAATGCCCTTACTGCTGCCTACTACGTCTCTTAGAACCAGACGCGGTACAACTCGTGCCAGCCCCCACTGGTGTCAGCACCACGATCCCTAGAGCTTTCCCTATCACCACCGTGCTGACAGGGTAGAAATGCCCTGCTCCAGACTTGTAATATGCTGATCAAAACCCATCAACATCCCTAACACCCTCTCGACCACCCTACTAGTGCGTGTGCTCGGCGGGGGTCTGCTCCTCATCACTTTCTGTGGAACTCGAGCTAGAGGTCTCCGCTATCACATCCTTGGTCGGCTCAGTGCGCGACCATAACTCATGAAGCTTAGTGTATGAAGTAGATGCATCCTCTACTATACGTAAACTGAAGAGACACAAGATAATCAAACACGTGCACTGTAGAATACCAAACGACCCCGACACCCACTGGAGAGGTAATTTTTAGGGTAACTCTTCGAGCTGATGAAACTAGTAATATTATCCAAGGTCGAATGGGAACCCCCATTGTATATAAGCATCGAATTCTTCCACAGGACGAAAATAGTGACACAATTGTGTCACTAATATCGGACACGGATAATCGGCTGCCCCTTTGCCGGTGCCAATTGAGTGTAAGAACACTGTGCACGTGTCATAACATGGATTTTTCATCTTTAGTGTCTGCACAATTTGTAGGGATGGAGTAAAAAAAAGTAAAGTTATGCGAACTAGGAAAGATGTTATGCCCAACGGCATACGGTCAATACGTTCGCATAATACGTACTTCCAAGAATTTTTTTCTCCATTAAAATGTAGTGCCCAAGTTTGGGGGGTATTTGTTCACTGTATTTGTTCCAGATTTTGGTATGGTTTTGCCTTGATTCGCCGCAGTATAGCCACGAGATGTGGGTCAAACTTCCCACTATTTTGGCACTGAACTTGATCTTCTCCCTATCCTGCACACTCGCAAAAAAAGAATCAAATAATAACTTGATGGATTTTTATGATTTTTTTGTTTTTTATATACAAATTAACCAGAATAACAAGAAAAGAAATACGCTACCGTCTGTAGGGTTCCTAGGCACATTAATGAAGTCTCACAAGTGATCAAACATGACTAATTCAAATTTTACAAGTGCCTACAAACCCTAATACGGATCGTTAACTAGAAAAACTAGGCGATGCAAGCAAGTAAACGGAAATATAGCTAAAGGGAAGGGGCTACAACCTTTGTAGATCCGGTCCTCCACCTCCTAGGCTCCGCGATGAAGTCCCCTCGCTGTCCAAATCGGATTCCGGACTCAAGCATCGGCTTCATCGAAGAAATGAACGGGCTTGGTCGTCGGCTTCGATGCCGAAGATGATCTACGTCGAGGCATCACTAGATCAAGCTCCACCTTCACAAAGCCATGAAAACTTGTGAAGGAAACACCCTATACTACTTGGCAAGAGGTAGAGGATGAAGAAATAGGAGGTGGGTTCACTTTAGAATTGGATTTCTCACTCATATGCTCAACTTGCCATTGATGAAGACAAGCTTCTTCATTTGTTGAAGATGAAGAAGAAGAAGAAGATAATATGATAGAAAATATGATAAGTTTTTTAATAAAAGGAAAATAAAAGGAATACTTATCATAACTTCAACCATGGTTTAGTGTAGAGATTTAACTAAGGTTAGATGAGTGGTTAGGGTTAGAGAAGAGACAAGAATGGTGGACTTGTTCAAAGCTTCAAGAAGCTTCAAGGAAAAAACAAAACTAGCAACCATTCTTTTCTCTTTATCTTTTCAAATGAAATAAATAAAATAAATAAATAGATAAATGAATAAGTGAATGAAAAGAAACCCTAATCACTAACTAACCATGGTTTAATTCTTTACACAAACCCGTGCTAGAATGTATCATCAAACATGATACAATCATGTGCACAAAAATATATCACATATACAATGTGCATTTCAAGTGAGTAAATCCATTTAAACTGAACCAATACTAGTTAATGCAAAGTAATATATCAAATATATAATTATACATTAAATCATTAAATCAACACTTGATTCAATGATCCGGTTATGTCGCATATAACCGGCTAGTATCCAATGTATCGGCTTATCGAATCGATCCTTGATTCGATAACTAGGTTATATCGCATATAACCAATCTATACATTCATCGTGAGAATAGAACACGGTATCACATACACGAATTATTCTCGGTCCCGCACATATCTCATATGCGCTCCTATTTCGTTTCGCTTGAGCCAGGAAACCTCTGTGTAGGACTTTAAAGACTCGTCAATACGCCGGCAGCAGATGATGATCATATCAAACACACTACTACAAATAAGGGTTGCCCCTACGGATTTATCGGTAGGGGCAACCCACTGCCCCTACGGATATATACGTAGGGGCGAAAAAAGACCCCGTAGGTGCAAAGGCCGCAGGTGCAAGTTGAGGCCCTGAACGTGCCCCTACGGACAAATTTAAGCCCCTACGGATATATCAGTAGGTGTTATAGTCCCTACGGAGTACCCCGTAGGGGTAATAAAATCATATATGTAATTTTTTTTTTTGAATATATTGTATATACCTACGGATATACCCGTAGGTCCCGTTTATATCCCTACGGCTACATCCGTAGGGGATATAAAGTAGCGCCTACGGATAAGTCCGTAGGGACAACCCCAACACCCTGGACTGATATCAGGTGGGAAAATATCAGGAAACCTGATAGTTGGCCCCTACGGATATATCCGTAGGGGCAACGTATGTACCTGCGGCTTAAGCCGTAGGTACATATTGTCTGTATTTTTTTTTAAAAAATGGGCTGCTAGATTTTTTCCCGCCCTGTGCACAATACTATATACATCAATCAAATCGTATATTGCAGTATTCATAATCACATCTCACGCATATATATAATATACAAAAGAAACCCAAAAACTGAATATGATATAAATACAAACCAATATCAATATCGTTTCAAAATGTAGTACAATGTCATATAAATACATGTTTCAAAAAATAAGAACCAAAAAGCTACCCTAGTTCGGTCCAGCTCCACCTCCGAATAACGTTAGAATAACGCGCGCCTGCTCATCGGTCAATACACTCTGCAATGCTGCATATAAGGGAGTCTGATCGGCATGTGGAGCTGGCGATGTGGTCTGCGCAGCCGCCGTTGAGGTAGTCGCTTGCGGAGCCGCGGCTGCGGGAGTCTGAGTAGGCGGTGGAGCTACAGGAGCTGTCTGCGGAACCGCAGCCGATGTAGTGGCTTGCGGAGCCGCAGCCGAAGGAGATGCATGTGGAAGCTCGGCCGATCTACCCTGTCGCGTCTGGACATAACGTGTGTAAGAAGCGTGTAAGAACTGTGTATTATTCGAATTCGTTTCATTATTAAGTTATTTCGAAACCCTGTTTGGATATCTAGTTTGGAAAAGCGTTGTTTATTTTAATTACATATGTATGTATGATTAATCAGACTTAAGTCTAAAACCAAATAAGCTCAAGCTACGTACTAATTATGGATATGTTGATATGTATATAATATGAAATGATATTTTACTATAAAGTAGTATACATACCAGCATCTCCTTCAACTCCTGAACGGTAGCCCTCAAGCTATCCAGTTCCTGATGGACATGCCGGCCACTGGAGACGGAGGAAGTAACCGCCGGGGTGGAGTCCAACCTCATATGGGCCCTGCTAGGGCCCAATCCCCGGCCTCTCTCCCAACCTCCGTGGTGCCCTCCGTGTGCGGCGTCCAGAACTGGGGTCAGCAGCCTCGGATCGTTCTGTCCGGTAAAATCGATCCCCGAGGCCTGGGCCTGCTCAACCACCCGCTCCTACACCCACATTAAGCAGTAAAGTATAAGTATAAAATTTAAACTTGAACCTTCCAAAACTAAAATTTCAAATTTGGGTAGAAAAAATATTAATACTTACGCAGTACTCCTGGGTAGCGACGTCGGGACATCGAAGCTCGCCCGTGGCGGGATCTGTCGAGGTGCCGTGGACGGCAAGATATGCGGACAGCACGCTCGGTGTACCACCTGACGCCACGGTCCGAGATGTCTGCAATATTAGAAAGTAACTCTTAATATTAGAAATATTAGAGAATAACTCTTAATATTGCAGAATATTAGAGAATAACTCTTAATTTACCGATAACTCCATGGCTCGAGTAATGTTCCTCGAGCCACCTGTGTAAGTGGGGCGACCCCTCTTCGCCGACTTCCTGTTCTCCGTATTCTGAGCGGCCTGTTTCTGCACAACGCATTAACATTTAGTTTTCTAATTAAGAAACACAAAGAAATAAATTATATCATAAATAATGAATTAAATTTAAAATACATACTTGTTTGCGTTCGGAGTCGAAATAAGCGCACAATAGAGGCCATGTCTCTACGTCGACTCTCGCAAACGCCGGAGTAGATAGGAGGGCCGCTCTCTCTGCCTCAGGGGTCGCTATCCACAGGGAGTAGCAGTCGGCCTTCAGCTCATTCCTGTTGTATCGGACCTTGGCCTGCATGTTCTTCATCAGGCCATTGTACAGAGCATGAAGGTCGAGCACCCTCCCCGAGTGATCAGGGTCGGCTACAGGCTGAAAATCGTAATCCAACTGAAAATACAAAAAAAAACATTGTTATTAGATTGCAAGTGTTAATAATAAATATATTGGATAGATCAAATGAAAATATATATTAATACATACCCGAGCCTGTTCAAAGAAGAGGGCGAATGAGCGCTGGTGCTGCTCGCCCCACTCAACGTGAAGTGGATAGTTCTTCACGATCCGGCTCTCGTCCCCCAAATACCGGCCGAACCTCTCGGCATGAGGACCGGTATAGCGATAGTCAAGGGTAAAAAATAGGGGGAATGCTGCCTCCCCCCTAGCTCTATTAGGCCTCAGCCTATGGGACTGATTCGGGCCTCGAGTCCCCCTCTGGGGATGGAGAGGCCCTGCGTCTGCACGAAATATCAAGACAATCAATAATAAGACAAAGTTGTATTAAGAAATCAAGGTTAAACAAAAATTCAAGTGTGATATATACCTCCGGTGAATAACGCACGAGCCTGGGCCCGAGCAGCAGCACGAGCGGGACGATAGTTCCTCCGGTGAGGAACAACCGGGGTCCCGGAACCGGACGCATCCCCTCCAACTATAAAATAAACATCGACGCTAAATCTCCATGAAGTTCATATTTATTCTATAGAGCATATGTAAAATAAATAAATATTTTAAATTTATTCATACTAACCTGCAGACGATGCGGAGGGTATGGAAGCGGCAGGAGTGGCCCCTGTGGAAGGTGTGGACGCACCACCTATAATTAGACAATTAAAAATAGATTTTATAAGTAATTGCAAAAAGAATGTGTAGATCAATAATATAACGTTCTAAATCAATATGCATGAACTATAGGACATATAAACATACCCGCAGGTGCGGTGGTGTCACCACCTACAGCTAGACAATAATAAAAATTGCTAAGTAAGAGCAAAAGGAATGTGTATATTTATGATATAGCATTCTAAATCAATATACATACACTATATGATATATAAACATACCTGGAGGAGCGGGGGTGGCCTCTGTCCCAGATGTGGACGCAGGACCAACAACAAGACAATTAAAAATAGATTTGATAAGTAATTGCAAAAAGAATGTGTAGATCAATAATATAACGTTCTAAATCAATATGCATGCACTATAGGACATATAAACATACCCGCAGGTGCGGTGGTGTCACCACCTACAGCTAGACAATAATAAAAATTGCTAAGTAAGAGCAAAAGGAATGTGTATATTTATGATATAGCATTCTAAATCAATATACATACACTATATGATATATAAACATACCTGGAGGAGCGGGGGTGGCCTCTGTCCCAGATGTGGACGCATCACCAACAACTAGACAATCAAACATTGACAATATAAGTAATTTTGACATAAACAGGCATGAATATCTGTAATATTAAATTGAAAATGGATATGCGTGCAGTATACCTGGATGTGTGGCAAAATCCACACGGAAGGAGGCATCCGAAGGGGTCTCCGATCTGGGTGCAAGACCGGCCCTCTGAAGCTCCCTACGGAGCTCTCCGGGCGGCAGAACCGCTCTGCCTCTGCCTCTGCCTCTGCCGCGGCTGGAGCTCCTGCCGCCCCTCGCTGCTCCCGACATCGTCATCAAATCTAGATAAACGGTTCGTGGACGCATTAGACAATCATTAAAAGTATTGACTATATATGATCTAGAGCGTAAAATGTGAAGTAATGATATAACATTACTGATAACCTTTTTCGTTTCGTGGGTGCATCATACATATCTACTTGGATTTCATCGTCGATGTCATTTCTAACCCACGTAACTTCATGATCGGTCTAAGACAACCCGTCCTTCAAAACAGACGGTCGGAGCAATTTAAGCCTTCTCTCTTCTTCGTCCTCATCGCTGTCCTCGTATTCTGGGACATCGTAGACATCTCTAGGTTTCCATCGGCATACAACACTCCACCCCGGATGCTTCAAACACTGTGAGTAGTATACTTGGAACGCTTGGTTCGGAAAGATAAACGGATCGTCTTGACTGTAAAATCGAAGTGTGTTCACACTGGTCAATCCATATTCATCTTTCCAAGTCCCAAGACTGCTTCTCCACCTGTCTGTATCGGTTCGCGGATCGTACCAAGTACAGTGGAATATATAAAAGGGTTCTGATCGTCCGGGATAGTGGATGCCGAGTATACAATTTAAATACCCATAGTAAATCATACCGTCCGATCCTACCGTCGCAATACCACTATTCTGAGTGATTCTAGATGTTTCTATGTCCTTAACTTCGAATTTGTATCCAAGGACACCAAATCCTTTGTAATGTGCAACCTCCATACTAGGAAATTGAGCTAAACATCTTGAATCACTCTCAAATGATGCAGACAAGTTCGGATCGTGGATCTAACAAAACAAATTTTACGATAAATACATAACGATACAAGTTTAGATTAAAACTGATAGCAATAAAATGTAATTCGAATAACTTACATGCTCTGTGACCCAATCACAAAAATTATCCTGATGGTATTTTTCCAAACGCTCTTCGTTCCAATCAGGATGCCCCTCACGTACCTCGTTAAAATGAGTTCTGTTTTCGACAAATAATTGTGACATTAATATTATGTCATTTCATACACACACAAACACAGATATAACAATTAATCCAAAAGAACTTACTCTCTAATTTGTTCAAGACATACGCAATTAAGCAAGATAAACCGGTATATCTTGTTGATAAACATAGTGTCTACCCTCTTATACTCGGCTTTACCATATGGCCCGTCTTGAATTCTTCGTGGTCGGTTAAGCCTTGTCTCAATGTTCTCGTCCAGATAGCGGGAAGAAAATATGGTTGCTTCATCAAGAAGATAACCTTGCATGATAGAACCCTCTGGTCGATTTTTATTGCGTATATACTTCTTAAGAGTGTAAAGGTACCTAATGAGAATATATTGAATAAATAAACACGGGCATACATGACAAAAATAAATTTATAAATTGCGCGAAACGAAAAATTACACGTACCTCTCGACGGGATACATCCATCGATATTGTACCGGTCCGGCTAACTTCGCCTCAGTTGCAAGATGAACCGTCAAGTGTATTATGATATCGAAGAATGACGGTGGGAAAATACGCTCAAACTTGCAAAGTATCAACGCAATAGAATTTTCTAGTTTATCCAGCGTCGCAACCTCCAGCGTTTTAGCACACAACTCCCTGAAAAAACAACATAGGTCGTTGATTACTAGACCAACCGAGTCGGGGAGAGAAGTCCTGAGGGCTAATGGAAGAAGGTGCTCCACGATAACATGGTGGTCATGACTTTTCAGCCCATCGATCTTGCCCTTCACAATTTTTATTTTCTTGCTGAATGATCCTGAGAAACCTGTGGGGACTTTCAAATCATGCAACACCTGCAGGAATCTTTTCTTCTCCGGTTGTGACATATGATAAGCGGCATTGGGAAGTACAAACTTGCCCGGTTTACCCGCTACCGGTTTAGGGTGCAGTTCACTTCTTATTCCCCACTCTTGCAGATCCATCCGGGCATTCATGTTGTCTTTCGATTTCCCGTCTTTACACAGAAGCAAGTTAAGTATGTGCTCTGATACTCCCTTCTCTATATGCATGACGTCCAGACAATGACGCACTGAATTTGTAGACCAGTACGGAAGCTCGAAGAAAATGCTTAACTTGTTCCAATATTGTGGTTTGACCTGTCTCGTCGGATCCATCCCGAAGGTCACGTTATTGTAACCATCCCATTTAGCAGTCACGTCCTCTCCGGACAATGGGGATGGAGGCCCAAGAAGCTCCTGATGACCATCAAAGTGAACCGTGTCTAACCTGTAGGGGTGGTCTGGAGGCAGAAAATGTCGATGGGCGCAATAACAAACCTTCCTGCTAAAATTCAAAAATTTTGATGTTGTGTGTTCATGGCAATGAGGACATGCTTTGTGACCATGTACGGACCAACCTGAAAGCATTCCATATGCAGGAAAGTCATTAATTGTTCACATTAAAGCCGCACGCAGTATGAAGGTTGTATTTGTGTTTGAATCATATGTCTCTACACCATCAATAAACAAAGTTTTCAGCTCCTCAATCAGAGGTCGGAGATAGACGTCGATATTGTTCCCCGGTGAGTTTGGTCCGTCGATAAGAAGAGGCATCATAAAGTATGATTGGTCCATAGCCAACCAAGGCGACAGATTATAAATTATCATTACAACGGGCCATGTACTGTGACTTCCAGCCATATAGTTGAATGGGCAGAAGCCATCGGCAGCCAGTCCGAGCCGGACATTGCGGGGATCGCTACTGAATATTGCGTGCCTCCTATCGAAATCCTTCCATGCCGGTGAATCTCTTGGATGGCTCATTTTTCCATTTTCGCTTGGAGGAGCACGATGATGCCAAATCATTGCCTCGGCTGTTTTCTTGCACCTGAATAGCCTCTGTAGCCTCTGTGTTATGGGAAAATATCGTGCTATCTTCACAGGTATATCAGGCTTCTTATCAGAATCTTTCGGCTTATACCTGGCCTCTCTGCATGTTGGACACTCTTTCAAATCTGAATTCTCTTTCCGGTACAACACGCAATTTTTAGGACATGCTTGAATCTTCTCGCACTTTAGACCCAAATCAGACATCATTTTCTGGGCTTCGTACCAGCTTTCGGGCACATTATTTCCCGGAGGCATAGAATCTTTCAAGAACGAAAGAAGCATTGTGAATGACTTGTTGGTCCATCCATTTAGACACTTAATTTGGAAAAGTTGGACGAACCATGAGAGGGTGGAATACTTCGCATTCTCATAAATTGGTTTCCTAGCATCATTCATGAAATTTTCATATTTATCCGCACGCGGTCCTTGACCGGAAGGAATGTCATCTTCGGTACGAATAGATTCACCTAGGGCAGCCTCTACCATATCCTCCATTTCTTCTGATGGAAATAAATTTCCGTATCCTGCCGTATTACCGAATTCTTCTTCTTCTCCTGCCGCATTATCGTGTTCTCCTTCTTCTACCGCAGTACTGCATTCTTCTCCTTCCCCGTGATATTTCCAAATTGAATAAAGTCTAGTAAACCAATGTTTTACAATATGAAGCTCTGCCAATTCTACCTTCTGCCAGTACTTATTGCCACATCTATCGCACGGACAGAGAATCTTCTCTATTATGATCTTATTATGTGCTCGTGCAAATTCAAGGAAAGCAGCAACCCCTGCGATAAACTTAGGTTGCATACGTTGTTTCCAATCCACATACATCCAGTCCTTAACTCTGACGTACTCATGGGCCATGTTAGACTGAATAACATATAAATTGTAGGTTATGCTGACTATATTGAGAAATATAAGAACGGGATAGTTACTGACAAAGGAGAAAATCCATGTATATGCTTTGTGTGTGCGTTTGTCGTTGAAAAGAATAAATTATCGCACGTTATGTTGACCGATAGACGGGGACTAAGTGGCGCTTTTAATTAGTTTCATATATGGGTATCGATGGGAATATGAAGGTTTCATATTATCATATATTGGTTTTAACCCGAACATCTCGAATCGCTCTCTGATTATGCGTTTGTATGTATGTGTTCCGGCTGTCGGGGGTAGGCTTCTATCCCATTAAGAATGTATAGAGCGAACGCCCATCACTTGTGCTTTCAACCGTTTCGAGTAAATTTCGGCAGCACCTCCCCGCTGTTCTCCGAGTACACTGTAATAGAATAGATAATCATTTCAAAGCTGTGAAACAACGTTGAAATGAACATCTAATCAATCTTTGTACACGGAGAACCAGCGGAAAGGTACCGACGAAATATCTCGAAACGGATGAAAACACAAGTGAATGAAGGCGTTTGCTTTATACATTCTTAACTTGTCCACACGGGACAAATCTATGGGTTACCATACGATTGAATTTTCTCGTCGCGTAGACTATACGACGGTTGTTAGTATCGAGCTATACTGTCCGATATTTAACAACCTTCGTATAGTTCTAGGTCACGACGAGCATCGCACGTATGTTAACCGATAGACGGGGACTAAGTGGCGCTTTTAGTTTCATATACGGGTATCGATGGGAATATGAAGGTTTCATATCATCATCGAGTATCATATATTGGTTTCAACCCGAACATCTCGAGTCGCTCTCTGATTATGCGTTTGTATGTATGTGTTCCGGCTGTCGGGGGTAGGCTTCTATCCCATTAAGAATGTATAGAGCGAACGCCCATCACTTGTGCTTTCAACCGTTTCGAGTAAATTTCGGCAGCACCTCCCCGCTGTTCTCCGAGTACACTGTAATAGAATAGATAATCATTTCAAAGCTGTGAAACAACGTTGAAATGAACATCTAATCTATCTTTGTACACGGAGAACCAGCGGAAAGGTACCGACGAAATATCTCGAAACGGATGAAAACACAAGTGAATGAAGGCGTTTGCTTTATACATTCTTAACTTGTCCACACGGGACAAATCTATGGGTTACCATACGATTGAATTTTCTCGTCGCGCAGACTATACGACGGTTGTTAGTATCGAGCTATACTGTCCGATATTTAACAACCTTCGTATAGTTCTAGGTCACGACGAGCATCGCACGTATGTTAACCGATAGACGGGGACTAAGTGGCGCTTTAGTTTCATATACGGGTATCGATGGGAATATGAAGGTTTCATATCATCATCGAGTATCATATATTGGTTTTAACCCGAACATCTCGAGTCGCTCTCTAATTATGCGTTTGTATGTATGTGTTCCGGCTGTCGGGGGTAGGATTCTATCCCATTAAGAAAAAATGGAGTGTATTTCGCTGTGAGAGACTCTTCAAAGAAATGGAGGAAGAAGCACTAAAGAAAAAAGAGAGAAAAATAAGAATATAAAGTTGAAACTAAACTTGAGCTATCCGCTGAAATCATAAAGCATAGGAATATATTTTTCTTCCCATGCAACTTGTGATTAGAGTTCACATATTAAGAATATTCCTTTGATTATATGACTTCAAATGTTTTAAATTTATTCCATTTATTCTTGACTTTTTCATAAACACTAGTTATATATTTGATTATCATCTTGATATCGGTCTAATCTATCCTTTAACTTTCATATGAATATATTTCTAAAAATAAATAGAATGAAGATATAGAGATATAAATGGTTGCAATTATCTATGGAGGAATAAACTAAGTAATTTCCCTTATTCGTTTACTAAAGTATATCTTATATATCCTTATATAGAAATCAAATTTCATTTTATTTCTATAAACTAATTTATCTATTTTTGGTTTTGAATCTCCTTAGTTACATTCTCATTTAGGTTTTGACGCTTGCAACTAAACGTGATGATATTTAAAAAGAACACCCAAATATTCAATTCTCTTGGCCGTTATTCCATAACATCTGTTTTACCTATATCATTTCTTGCATTAAGTACGATATATATATATATATATATATATATATATATCATTTCCTTATATCGATCTCATCTTTCAAATGATTAATTAAACGATTTATTCTTATTATGTTTACTTGATTACTTGCGATGTTCACATTGAAATTTTATCCATCCACCTACATATTCACATTGCGATCTGCTCTCCCTTATCTTTCCTTTATTTTTAATTTACTGTAATTCATTCCTTAATTTCCCATATGGTTATTTTCTATCTTGGGTTGCTAAAATCTTTGTTTCACTGTCTTAGCAAAAAATTTAGAAGGTTAATTATTGCCTTTTCTTTAATATTTCCGACTTTATTTATGGTTCAAAATGTTTTGATCATTATATTCCGGTTGGCTCTATTCCTGAAATTGTTTTAATATTTTTGAAACCAAAAAACCATATGATGTTTTCCAAAGTAACCCTACCCCAGCCCCACAGTAACCCTAACCCCAGCCCACCGTAACCCTACCCCAGCCCCACAGTAACCCTAACCCCAGCCCCACCGTAACCCTAACCCCAGCCCCACCGTAACCCTAACCCCAGCCCCACCCCAGCAGCAGCCGAACCCCAACCCTAACCCTACCCCGACCCCGACCCCGACCCCGACCGCCATCGCGCCCCTGCCCAAACCTAACTCTCGCGCGCGCAACCCAGACCCAGCTATGAATAATCCAAAAATGCTTTAATTTACCTCGAGATTTATACCTGAACGGGTGCGCTGGTGGGCTGGAGCGACGACGGTGGCGAATTGGCGAAGAAACCGGCGGTGGCGACGACGGTGGCGACGAAACCGGCGGTGGCGACGACGGTGGCGACGAAATCGGCGGTGGCGACGACGGTGGCGACTCTGCCCAACGACAGTGGCGACGCGAGGGTGGCGATTTAAGGTTTTTCGCGCACGTTTGAGGGAGAGAGAGAAAATGAGCCTAGGCTTTTCGATCTGGCTTTGTTTTAAAACGATATTTACTTGCCCCTACGGATATATCCGTAGGTCCTTTGTTTGCGCCACCGTAGGGGCAAACACCAAATTAAGAATTAATTTTTTTATTCTTGAACGTCAGTGCCCGTAGGGGCAACCCTTTAGCCCTATGGAGTAATCCGTAGGGCCAAGTAAAATCTGCCCCAACGGATAATTCCATCCGTAGGGGCAACCCCCTATTTTACTAGTGACACCCACAAGCCGCAAGCGGTATGCTAAACGTAACGGCCACCCGGGTATTGAGCGATCAGAAGATCGACGAGTAAGCCCGCTCACACTCCTGTGAATCCAACCAGTAACACTTACCGTACAGTCCGGTCTGTTCGTCTGATATGTTGCATATCTCGCCTAGGGGTGGTAAACGTCAGACCCCAGTAGCTCGATAAGTCATGCCGACTTGAGGTCCATAACATTCGTGAAACTACTGATAACTCTTACCAGTATATCACTGCAACCCTGGCCAGGGATTTCCTGTTATGGCCAGTCGAGCATAGCGCAACATCAACCCCCAATACCGGGAGAGACGAATCCCCTCCTATCGCTCATTGCCTCCATGTGAATCGGGACTATACCCAAAAACCACCTGTTTGCACGACTCAGTAGAGCCGTGGTAGAGTGGAAATCAAAGCACAGTGGGAGACACACAAGACTCTATGACGATCTCGGGTCAACAGACTAAGCTGTACCAGTGTCACCAGAGAACTGCCATCTGACGTGAGGTATAATACCATCTGAGAGTTCTCGGCGAGTCTGTTCAGTGTACCCAGTCTTCACTGAGCACCCGTATACCATCTCTGATGTCAAACACCAATGGATATGGGATCATCCATCGCCCATCATATGGGTCGAGAAGATACACGCTAGTCTACTCTGGAATATCGATGCCCCGTCTCGATATTCCCACGACTAGGAACAATGAAGGATGTACTCATTGACTACCCAGGACCCACTAGTATGATCTGCATCATAGTCCTGGAAGTCGAGTACTCATCCTAAGGGCTTTATCAACATGTAATCAGAGAGACAGAAAGTATACATGTTAAGATAAAGATCAACCAGATAGCGTACTATCATGTTGAGCAAGAAAGTCCTACCTATATATGTCCCAGCATCCACTACAATATACATCCAATGTACAGTAATGGCCTCTAGGGCATACATATAACTAACAACGTCTCCCCGGCAACGGCGTCATTTGATTGGTAGAAGTTTCACGATATGATATGCGTTCTACTTGTTCTACTTACCACAATCAAGTCGGTTTCGCTTAGTAGCTAACCGGTTGAGCACGAGTCGATCCACGGAGAGATGGTATGTATTTTTGTTCTTATTTTCCACGAGTGAAGTAAAAATGTACTAGTTTGTTCAATTTTATCAAAAGTGTTTACGTTCAAGAGAACATGTTAGGATTAGGGTTGGTTAGTAGGGTTACAGTTGATTAGGAATTAATCTTGTGCTTTTCTTGTAGCAACATTGAAACAATGTTGGAATAATCAGAAGTAACGGGAATTAGTAGAATGTAGGAATGGTATTTGCGATTTTAAGCAAGCTTTACAATGCTAAATCCATTCCTAATGCCCTTTGTCCGTCCGTTCCATTCTCTTATTTCCAACCTTAGGCCAAACACACACACAACAAGTCTCCAATTATGTCACGACTATATGTCACGTTGTAGTGTGCCTTAAAGAATTCTCGACTTAAGTCGCGGCTATATGTCACTTATAGCGCGCCTAAGAGAGAGGGTTGTGTTTGTTTGGTTTAGATTCGATTTCAAGCTGTATGGCGAAAAGAAGCACAAGAGATTTTTCCATCCCTCATACCACTATTTCTTAACCCTAACAAATGAGTAATCTACTCACACATGAAAAGAACATAAACAAGAAGAAGAGAAAAAAGAATGGAAGAATATGATGAGAACATACAATAACAAGCTAACTACTTAGGTTCTCCTCTAAGCAAGGGAGTCCATTGAGTATCATGGCTTAAAAATAGAGATTAGAAGAGAAGAGAAGAAGAACAATAAAACCAACAACTATTTTAACAAACAAGTAATAAAAGTTATACGAAGAATTAAAAGATAATACAAGAAAATAAAGATACATGGAAAAAAAACTCCCATATTCAGTATTTAACCACTCAAAAGCTCTCACTATATTTTAATGGAGAATATATGATGAAGAAGAAGAAAACTACACTAAACTGAACAAATCCTAAGAAAAGTAAAGCATCCATAGTTTGGCTCTGATCTGAAATTTATATAAGCAGAGAAGTGAAAACCTAGGGCAATATTCTAAGCCCATGTACAATTACAAAAACACCCCTGAAAATTTGTCGCAAGACATCATGATAAGGCCGTGGATCCGCGGCCAATATGGGATAAATTTCGCGGATCCGCGGTCATTTAGTGGAATTGGCACGCCATTTTTCATATGGATTCTCATGTTGCTTTCTTTTTCTGTTTGGTAGGTTCAAATTTGCAAAATAGTTCAAAATTATCCTCAGATTTCCAATAGTCCAAAATGACAACTCTTTTTGTCTTTTGTGCCTTGATCTCCCTCAAGCTTCATGTTGCCACCTTGATCCTTATGCTGCCACCCTCATGCTCTATGCTTGTCCTAGACATGAATGTTTATCGCTTGATCTTGCCCCTTTTACTGATAAGCAGCACATGACGGGTGTGGATGATCGAAACACGGATTTTATCTGTTTTCGGCAGTTGTTCTGAATTTTGTCATAACTGTAGATATTGTGCGTGATTTGCGTTGTTCTGGAATGAGAGCCTGTAACCTATAATCATGTAGCAAACATGAATCAAAAGCACCTACCGATATACAAATGTGCATAAGAATAGACGGTATTAAATGCAATATTCTGGTCTAAACAAATACCCCCAAACTTATCATTTGCTCGTCCCGAGTAAAACCATTTTATTTTCAAACAAAATTCTTAAGCCCACTTTCGTAAGCAGCACGGTTGCACTTAGCATGTGCAACAAACAATTAAATCTCTAGGTGTCTCTAGTAAGAGGATTGTTGTCTTCTGAGGGTTTTCAGCGGATACTGTAAGTACACGATAGCGCCCCGTCCGTCTAACAGACGCCAGATGCGGAACAAAAACTTTTTAGCTGGCGTTATCGCATACTATAACCCGGATCTGCCATTAAAGCTAAAACTAACAAACTACAAAGTGGGTAGAAATGTTATACCGAACGATCTGAGTCCTTCGGTCTTCAACCATCATCCCACCCTTTGTTGCGGCTGCTCCGATCTCCTCGATCTCAAGTCTTCTCGTCTAGGTGGCACCACGTCAATGGATCTTTAAACGGGCTCCCGCTTCTGAACCGAGGCAACTCGATCATCAAGTTTGCTAAAAGAGATGACCAAAATTGATGTAGAGAATGAGTAGAACACTTTGTCTCACTTCGTCCAAAGCCGTGGACGAACGGTTAATGAAGTTGCCTTTTGGATCGAGTGAAAATGAGAAATGAATATACTAATTTCCATGAACTAAATACTTGCATCTTTTTCAAATCAACAACCATAATCCCACTCCAAATGAATAGCCGGCCACTTTAGAGGGGGGAGGTGAGTGTAGGAGGAAAAAATGGTGAGCATAACATTAAATGAAGAGAGTGAGTCATAATCCACCTTGCATTACATTAATGCATATAAATGAATCATCAAAACCTAGTCATGCTATCATTAAATACATAATTAATGTACTAATGACTCACTAGCCACCTCATCATCCTAGTCACCATCTAGAATCTTCTAGAACCATAACTCACTCTAGTGACGAAAAGATAAATCCGCATTTAACCGAATGTTAAATACGGGTGATAGAAAACAGGAAACTGGCAACTTCAAAAAGTGATCCCGAAACGAATTTCAGGATAACCCCATAACAGTATAAACATACCCGTATTTGTATTACGACCGAATACAAATGCAACTGAGACAAAGATATTATATCTACACAGTATAATACTCGGATCCGGCTTAAACCAAAGCTCACCAGTATTATCTGCCCGAAATATGACACGTGCGTAAACACACGTGCATTTTCCGAATCCTGCTATAAAACCATACGGCCTCTACAACGTTTCGCCCGAACTTGGGAAACTGTCTGTGGGGGACTCTAATGACTCATTAACACACTGTCACTGGGTATAACCACTAGCACGAGGTACAAGCTGTACGTAACGGTTGCCTATACATTGATTGGAAGGGAAGCTGACGAGCGAACTCATCCTGAAACCCTACTAAGCCTGACAGTGACAATATCCGTACAGTCCGGTCCGTTCGTCTAAAGAGTATCGCATATCGAGTCTAGGGGGGTGGATAAAGTCAGACCCTTAATAACGCGATAATTCGTGTCGGTATGAAGCCCATCATCTCCTGAGAAACTACTGATCCAAATCAGTAATTCTCCATTACCCCGGCCGAGGATTTCAGGTGATGGCCATCCGTGCACTGTGCGACATCAACCCCCAATACCGGGAGAGACGAATCCCCGACGATCCGCTCACTGCCTCCATGTGGCTCGGGACTGTACCCAACTAAAACCTATTTGCACGACTCCTTTGAGCCATGGTAGGGTAGTAATCAAAGCACAATGGGAACTCACACGAGACAAATGACGATCTCAGGTCGACAAACTAACCTGTACACATGTCACAAGGGAACTGCTATCTGACTGTAGGTATAATACCAACTAGCATGTTCCCGGCGAGTCCGTCCAGCGTACTCATAACCCAATGAGCACATGTATACTATCTTAGGTGAACAACTACCACCAATGGCTTGTGAGACCGTCTACCGCCCCTCGTCAGGGTCTAGATAAGTGTACACCAGTCTACTCTGGAGTATCGATGCCCAATCTCGATACTCCCACGACTAGGGACATTTAAGGATGTGCTTATAGACCCCCAGCTCCCACGTATGTGATCGCCATCATAATGCTGGCAGTCAAGCAAGAATTCTATGGGCTTTTTCAATATATGATGATAAAGACAAATCAGATAGCATACTATCATCTCGAGTAAGACTGTTATATCGGTATAGGTCCTCCCTCAATCATTGCAATCACGTACCTGCGATCCAATAATTGACTTTGAGGGCACTATATCCAACAATCTCCCACTTGCACTTAAGGTTAATTATTGCGATGTCGCATACTCACAGCCCATGTGATACCGAATATCGAACTCCTCTACTAATCAGTTTCACAAAGCTCATTTGTAAAACTATTGTGTTCGAGAAATAGCCTCAGTGAGTGGATCCGCCCTGATGTTTCTTTCTATGTCTCTCTTAATCTCAAGTTCGCGGAGAAAGCCATCTCCCGAATCGAGTAATACCTGTCTTAGAATATGTCTGGATATCTGATGGGGCCTAGTTCATAAATGAACTCCAAATCCAAACTTCTTAGACTGTATCGATAACTGAACCTAATCAGTATCCAGCACCATGCCTCCCACAGTATCCTCTTGGACCACCTGTCCATAATATTGTCCCTCGTCAGAGGGAAAACTATAACTCTGACAATCACTCTGTCATCCATGTCACCTTTGAAGCCTGAAATAATAACCGTCTCCCGAAGGAGGCTGCCGTCATCAAATCCGTAGAATATGCACTTATGTTCTAAAACTGCTTCCTTATGTTTCTTCAAGATTGGATTAATATAAACTTATCGCATCTAGTGCATAAACAACATCTGGTGTGGTACTTGACATCTCATGATTGACTCAATTGCCTAAGCAAGTAATCTGCCAACCATGCACATCCTTCTCCTCTTTAGTCTTTAAGACACCTTTAGAGAGGGTGACTCCATCACCTGCAGGTACACCACCATGCCAGGAGACATCTATTCTAAAATACCATTAGAATACTGTCAAAGTACCCAAATTGGGAAACTACCTAATCTAGATCTAAAACCATAGATCTAGTAACCAGAATGTCTGATATTATATCCATATCCTTTGTGGAGAAACAACTGTATGACGACCAAAGTACAACCGATCGTAGTATAGGAATTTTACTTCCTACTCTGTGTATGTTATCCAAATACCAGGACATCACACCTTACTACCTTCTTAATAGATCCATCCCCTATTTTGATGAAGTCAAACCTATGACTGTCACATCAAAAATTAGATGATCTTATCTCCGCTATATCTGCTCAAGCCTATAAATAGACATAAGCTACTTTCCCACTATGCTTCCGCTGCTCCCACTGACTACGACAACCCTCTGGCAGAATAATATATATGTACACTTCTAAAGCTAGTTTAGAACGACACTATACTTAACCTCCTGCTGGGTCTCATAGCCTGGAACAACATTAGTGTTAAGTCTGAGTAAACAAGAACCTCCCTGTCACCGTCCTTGAGGCTACCGGAGTACCTCTCAGGTGTCTGAGGTTACCCACCATATCTGCGGAGTGGCTATTGAAATGTCAAACCTGATTGAATATATAGGTCCTATTAAATTTTCCGTAATCGTTTGCGGTTCTGGAATCACTTCCAGTTCTACCATACTCCCACTATTGTTTTCTGAAAAAATCCATTTTACTAAAACTGTGGCGAGTCAAGAACAATATCACTATTGATCTTTCAGATGGTAGAAAATCAACCCTCGTCATAGCCAGGGTCAACCCACAAACTGCCATTACAGAAACGTGCCTTGAGTTATCCAGATTCTGGTTTTAAGCATAAGCCGGACAACTCCCCATACCTTAACATCGTTAAGATATGAACCATTCTATATCCAATATAGAAACTTTGACACTTATTTAATTGGAACCAGATTCTAATCATGCAACTGTCTCCAGTGCATATCAACTCAATAGAGAAAGGCTAATCAGCATTACTCAACTTAGGAATCCATCCAATTATGAGTAACCTGAAAGAGAAACAAGTTTCTCAAAACCATTACTATTATCTGAATACCAATCACAAGAATCTACATCTTCAATCTCTTTGAAGAATCCCGATACTTGCGACATCTGGTTCTCTACTTTATTCTTATACCCACAACTTCTCAAAACTTAGACATTGTATTTCTACGAAACACTTGTCTAAAAAATAGAGAAGTCATAAGTAAACAGAACAGAGTACGAGGACCAACCCCTTTGTCCTGATGGATACTGGACAACATACAATACTCTGTATAAGTCTGCTGAGTTGAATAACTCAAAACTTGTGCGTCGTATGTTGAAAACTGTACCCAGGTTATTTCCTCAAATATCACCAATTACAACGAATTCCGATATAATGAGGATGATTACCTAATTCCCAAATGACTTACTCCAACTCATCATCTGTAAAACTATACAGATGTGAGAATCATACCTGGTAAATACATACCATAGAGTAAGTATCTAATCGGGAAATCAGTTTTCCATTAACAATGCACTGAAACATAAAAATATTTCGTAGGGGTATCCTGGTATTCCTAGTAATGCCTCTTCCATAATCCAATTCATGACTATAGCCGTATATTTCTTTGCCTCCTCTCCAAATCCCTTTATTTGTCTTTATTCATTACCTTCTGTACACCATCGTTAGGCTAAATGGTTTTCTTCCTTCCCTTCCATTCGGCACCAGCCTATGGTTTGGAAGAAGACTATACAGTAAGAGTAATAGGTGTACCCTCCTAAACCAAGGAGTACTCGGAACTTGAGAGAAGGTGATGATAAAAGACAATTGAATAATACCTTATTCTATTAAAGGTGAAATAGGAGTGGCGATGAAGTACGCGGTTTGGTTGTGAATGATAACAGTCGCAAATTACTCTGCCCTCTTTCTAATCCTTTTATTTTGTCTTTAGTTATTACCTTCTGTATACCCTACTTAGGCTAATTGGTTTTCTTCATTCCCTACCTTTTGGCACCTGCCTATGGTTTGGAATAAGACTATCCAATAAGCGTAATAGGTGTACTCTCATAAACTAAGGAGCCCTCGCAACCTGAGAGAAGGTGATAATAAAAGACAACTGAATAAACCAATTCTATTTCTCCTGAACCTGGATCCATCCTCGAAGAATTCCCTTCGAGTTCGTATATAACCATACGATGGATCTATCCAATGTAAGTGGATGTCCGTAATAATACGGGTGTTCTGAAAAATACAAAGGGTAAAAGAAGGAGCGGTAATGACTTATGCAACTCGGACAATCCAAAAGCCAATATATTAAGAATGTTCGGTCAACTTGGTCACAGAGTCATAGTCTAGGGTCGGTCAGAGGTTGCTGCCAAAGAGAGAGAGAAAAGAAACACTCTGCGTGCACTCTAACCTAGATCAGAATAGTTATCACTTTATCTAATCAAGAAACCTCCCACTGTACCATCAAATTCTCCTCTAAACCTGAAAGAAGAATCAATCGGGATCACTCGAAGAGTAAACCAACTCATCAGTGGGAATCGGGATCCAACTCTCATCGCATGATAACATGACGGAATCCACTCACGTTATCACACTCCAGAAGGTAAGCGCATAACTGGCAAGTTTCAGTTTCTTTAGAAACTCCCGATGTGATTTTTATCCTATGCTCTTATGACCTTGACGTAGGCCAACAAATCATAAGTCACATGTCAAGTTCTACCCGTCATTGTCCAGGTTAATTTGAAGCACCCGTACAAGCCCTTGACGTAGGCCAACAAGGCTATACGTCTGTCCCAAACCAACGCATCTATCTATGCAACAAATGAATACCCCAGCAGTTACCAAACACTATGCCTTGACGTAGTCCAACAAATATAGCTTGAATACTACTGATCATCCATAAGAAATGACGGAGGGCTACGGCTGGTTTTTAGCGAAAAACCTCTAACGTAATGAACTTGATCTCGTTGAAGGAACCTGATAGTTTTTTATAGAAATATAGTGGCGAAAACCTTTGCTTAAGAGGTCACTCCCGGTGAAGGGATCTCGGCTCTTTCCTCGTGGAATGAGGTGCAGGATATTCCAAACTGAATACCACGATGCAAAGCAACTTGTAATCGACTATAGTGAAGTTATTAACCTGACGCAAACTTCTGCCCAAGGGGTCACTCCCGGTGAAGGGATCTCGGCCCTTGCCTCGTCGAATGAGGTGCTGGATATTCATAACCGAATACTACTGTGCATAACAAAAGGAAACGTCTTTGTAATAACACTTTTAAAATTGGTCCAACAACATCAAATATAGGTTTGTTTTATCCTTACATTGATAAGAATCAATGCAGTCCCATCAATTAATCACACCAGAAAAGAACGAAAATATAATGTACGTATATGCCATCCGCATTCGCCACTGGGTCCCGTCATCACCCGTTAGGTTACTTAACTAACGACAGAGCGAGGATTGGACTAGTGCGGGTGTAAAACATATACAACATCTAATAGTATATATACCAATATACAATAATCGCTCCAGGCGTGATAATATGCAACATTACATAAAAGTAATAAGCATCACAGAACAATACAGATAATCTGGGATCCCCGGATTTCACAGAGCCGCTACTGAAACCCGACATTCCCCTGGTCGTGTGGATAGCCTGTGCAATGAAACATAGACCCCTACAGGTGCAGCAAGTTACCCACCAAAACCTGAAGCGAGGCAGCCCCCTACAGCTGAGTGAATAGACCACCCGGCACTTCACGGAATCTGGTAACTTGAGCACCCCTCTTGGGTCAACCTGTAACCCCTACGAGAGTGGCGAATAGTCTGCCAATTCTAGAGTGAGGCCCCTCTGCCTCTCAAAGCCATGAGATACGGACCCGTTGCCCTCCAGAACCCGACTATCCGTGCACTCCATCGCGGGGTAAACCTAGTACAGAAATATAAAAATATATATATAACGGGTACATCGACCTCAGCCCTGTCATGCCTCAAAAGAATATTATACAAACAGGCAGTGACGGCAGTCCACATGTTGGACGCTCGCCCCGCAATATCAAATGTACAAATAAATTCAAACAGCACTATCATTACACACTGCTATCCACCACGAGAAATCCGCAACATCACAGCACAACACAGAATATCAACGCGAATGTCACGTTCGCAAATCTGTCTAAAAGGACTATAGCAATTAGACGTAATTTACCGCTCGAATGACATTCACGATCAGAGATATAATATAAGTACTGTAAACTAACAAGTTTAAAATTTCGATCGACTAAACTTCCCTAAGTGGGCCCTACGTACATCTGGTGTACAGTAATAAAATTTGGGCCCAAAAGAAATATACGAAAAACCACAATTTCCCATGAAGAAGCCACTGTATAAATTTAGACCACTGTTCCCACAAATAGGCCGCGGATGAGCGGTCAAACCCTAGGTTTGACCGCAGATCCGCGGTGGTTCCATGGGATCACGTGACCAAATTTTTACAGTTTGCTTAAAAATGCCTGCTCTGTTTTCTGTGATATGCAAAATAATTTTTAGGCCTGATTTAAAATCGACAGAAACTTTGAACAGAAAATTATAGTTTTACGAAAATCCGTTCAATCGAGATTTTAAACATGTTAGCACAAGTTAGTAAAGCTTAATGAAGAGGCTCTGATACCACTGTAAATACACGGTAGCGCCCCGGCCGTCTAACAGACGCCAGATGCGGAACAAAAACTTTTTAGCTGGCGTTATCGCATACTATAACCCGGATCTGCCATTAAAGCTAAAACAAACAAACTACAAAGTAGGTAGAAAGGTTATACCGAACGATCCGAGTCCTTCGGTCTTCAACCATCATCCCACGCTTTGTTGCGGCTGCTCCGATCTCCTCGATCTCCAGTCTTTTCGTCCAGGTGGCACCACGTCAACGGATCTTTAAACGGGCTCCCTCCTCTGAACCGAGGCAACTCGATCATCAAGTTTACTAAAAGAGATGACCAAGATTGAAGTAGAGAATGAGTAGAACATTTTGTCTCACTTCGTCCAAAGCCGTGGACGAACGGTTAATGAAGTTTCCTTTTGGATCGGGTGAAAATGAGAAATGAATATACTAATTTCCATGAACCAAATACTTGCATCTTTTTCAAATCAACAACCATAATCCCACTCCAAATGAATGGCCGGCCACTTTAGAGGGGGGAGGTGAGTGTAGGAGGAAACATCGTGAGCATAACATTAAATGAAGAGAGTGAGTCATAATCCACCTTGCATTACATTAATGCATACAAATGAATCATCAAAACCTAGTCATGCTATCATTAAATGCATAATTAATGTACTAATGACTCACTAGCCACCTCATCATACTAGTCACCATCTAGAATCTTTTAGAACCACGACTCACCCTAGTGACGAAAAGATAAATCTGCATTTAACCGAATGTTAAATACGGGTGATAGAAAACAGGAAACTGGCAACTTCCAAAACTGATCCCGAAACGAATTTCAGGATAACCCTGTAACAGTATAAACATACCCGCATTTGTATTACGACCGAATACAAATACAACTGAGACAAAGATATTATATCTACACAGTATAATACTCGGATCCGGCTTAAACCAAAGCCCACCAGTATTATCTGCCCGAAATATGACACGTGCGTAAACGCACGTGCATTTTCCGAACCCTGCCATAAAACCATACGGCCTCTACAACGTTTCGCCCGAACTTAGGAAACTGTCTGTGGGGGACTCTAATGACTCATTAACACATTGGCACTGGGTATAACCACTAGCACGTCAGAGGTACAAGTTGTACGTAACGGTTGCCTATGCATTGATTGGAAGGGAAGCTGACGAGCGAACTCATCCTGAAACCCTACTGAGCCTGACAGTGACAATATCCATACAGTCCGGTCCGTTCGTCTAAAGAGTCTCGCATATCGAGTCTATGGATAAAGTCAGACCCCTAATAACGCGATAATTCGTGTCGTTATGAAACCCATCACCTCCTCAGAAACTACTGATCCAAATCAGTAATTCTCCATTACCCCAGCCGAGGATTTCAGGTGATGGTCATCCTTGCACTGTGCGACATCAACCCCCAATACCAGGAGAGATGAATCCCCGACAATCCGCTCACTGCCTCCATGTGGCTCAGGACTGTACCCAACTAAACCTGTTTGCACGACTCCTTTGAGCCGTGGTAGGATAGTAATCAAAGCACAGTGGGAACTCACACGAGACAAATGACGATCTCAGGTCGACAAACTAACCTGTACACATGTCACCAGGGAACTGCTATCTGACTGTAGGTATAATACCAACTAGCATGTTCCCGGTGAGTTCGTCCAGTGTACTCATAACCCAATGAGCACCTGTATATTATCTTAGGTGAACAACTACCACCAATGGATTTTGAGACCGGCCACCGCCCCTTGTCAGGGTCTAGATAAGTATACACCAATCTACTCTGGAGTATCGATGCCCAGTCTCGATACTCCTACGACTAGGGATATTTAAGGATGTGCTTATAGACCCCCAGCTCCCACATATGTGATCGCCATCACAATGCTGGCAGTCAAGCAAGAATCCTATGGGTTTTATCAATATATGATGATAAAGACAAACCAGATAGCATACTATCATCTCGAGTAAGACTGTTATATCGGTATAGGTCCCCCCTCAATCATTGCAATCACGTACCTGCGATCCAATAATTGACTTTGAGGGCACTATATCCAACAGATACTGCCCATAAAATCCAGTCAAGCTAGTTTCATAAGTTAACCTCGATTTTAGTATCTAAATTAGAAACTCTATCATTCTAATTTAGAAATATCCACCCCTTATTCTTCACACCTCCTATTCATTCAACCCAAGATCCTATACGTTTTGTTAGTTTATAAAGATCTCGGTATCCCTTGAGTTTTCTTTCTAAACTGCAATCTCCAATCCGGAATTTTTATCATCTTTACGGAAAATATAAGACTTATTCTTTATTCCTAACTCTTCTCAAAATATCGATCGTATACCCCGTGTGTAAATTTTTACCCCTACACTCACGAATTCAATTCAAGCTATTGTACCCTTACCCTAATACCTAGTACTACTTCTTTTTATTAATGATGGGTGGATTCGCTCACACACCTTTCATGTGACTACTACTGCTTCCTGAGTCACAAATCAGCCGATTACCGAATGTATAAGCTTATTAAGACATAAATGGCAGCTTCCAGGTCTTGAAATATATATTTTTTTCTCCTTTTTTCTCTTTTTTCTCTTTTTTAAGACCTGATATATTTTTTTAGTGACACTCTTATAATGGTTGGGTACAAACACCATTTTCTTCTTTCATACTAGGCATCAGGCAAGAGTAATTTTAGGAATCCTCTACTATCCCAAATTTCAAGGTGCATGTAAGTGCAATTTGCAGGGTATATACTTTCTGAATTTGGACTCAATAATGGAAACAATTTTTCAGACTTATCCTTCAATAAAACATTCAATAATTTTCCTTCATCTCAACTTAACTGAAGAACTGAACTCAAGATTACTTACTTCTGAAAAAACGGCAAGAACGATGGTTAAACTCAAGGAGGGTTATTTTTAGGGTTTTCAATCTCTAAGCCTAGGATATAGTTATTTCTAACCTATCAAGCTGAACTTTCAAAAAAAAATCTAAATTACCCAACTAGCTAACTTGACGACAAAGTTTTTATTTTTTGGAATTTTTTTCAGTTTTTATGGGTTTTCAAATAAGTATGCAAATGCAAAATATATATATGAGTGTAAAGATAGAAAGCTTACCGAGCACACCCCCAAACTTATACTTGACAGTGCCCTTACTGTCATGCCATACAAAGAGGGTCAAAATTTGTCAGTTTTTTTAATACAAAAAAGCAAACAAAATATATACACACAAAAATGTCCCTCCAAACTTAAGTGAAACAATTTTTGCAGTGTTTAAGCATTGAAATTCAAAGTTAGGGGGAGGGAACATCATCAATCTATACAAGGCCTTACACAAACCAAAAATAAACACCAACAATTCAAAAAATTTATCATGATGAAGCCATGGTTGGAGAAAGAACGTGTAGAGAAAAGAAATGAAGAATTCACGAGACCGTGTGTGGGCGGAATGGGATACGGTCTCGGTAGATGAGAAGATGAACGGAGGGGAGAAATAAATGGAGCACGAACTTAAGATAGAAAATTGATTGAATAAATTAGCATAGTTTGTAATGATGTGAAACTGGTATTTTCCAAGTGTGCTAATTTATCAATTCATTGAGAAATGGGATCAAACCTCTCAAGAATCGCAAAAAAACATAGGCCAACTGAACTTGGTAAACCGGATGTGAGAGAAGAAGTTGATACATCGTTTTGCAATTTGGAGATGATGGAAAAGATGGAGGGAAGTGAACGAGAAATTGTATCGGTTAAATATTCAGGAGGATGTTCACAGTCAATGGAAGGAACATAATGAATTAGTGAGAAAAATTCATCCAAAATTATGGGTTCATCCACTATGATATCCTCAAAATTCTCCTCAACATTCAGCCCATCCATGCATTCATCATTATCAATAATATCCAGACGCACATGGGGTTCAGCAAAAATAGTTAATGGTTCGGGATGATACCCACACAGATTTGGAGGGACATGATGAATTGGTAAGAAAAATTCATCCAAAGTTGTGGGTGTGTGTTCATCATCCAAATTATCCCCGACGTCGATATTCTCAATCAAGTGACAGTTAAATTTCTCAGACACCTCATCAAAAGCATAGTTTTCAATCGGCGGATCACAAATCGCACTCGGTTGGTTTTTTAGATTGGAGATGTAGAGATCAAACGGAGTAGTGGTGGTTTCACTTGACAGGATCCCTTCACAATCTGGTAAATCAAACACTATGTAGTCGCACAACTCATCAAATATGCTATCCTCAATTGGTGAATCATTTGGTGTACTCGATAGATTTTCAAAACTAGAGCTATGGAATTTAATTGGAAATGGATAGGTTTGATTCTGAAGGGTGGATTGCTCACTTTCACTACTCAAATCAACAAATTGTCTTATCGCCTCATCATAGTTTATAAAATTTTGAGCTAGTTGGGAACTAGCTGCTGGTTCATTAGGTTGGATGAGTGCGGCCATGGATTCATTCAATTCCTCAATTTTTCAGCACGAACCTACCCGAAATTCTTCCAATGTTTTTTCAAGACTATACATGGGTTGTGAAGAGGTTTCAATAAAAAATTCGAAGTATTTGGACACGTGAAACTCCAAAATTGATGTGCAAAAGCAATGTCTAGTGAGGGTATGATCGTTGAGTAGGATTGATGGGAATTCAATGGATGTGGAAAATAGACATGATTAGGATCAACATTTTGATAAAAAAAAGTTTGGAATTGTTGTTCTAAAGAATTCGGAGTGGTGAAAAGAATGAAAGATCGGTTACAGGATTGTTCAATGTGCTCAGCAATGGACATGAATTTCAGAGTCGTCACATGACTCTCAAAAGGGGTATCAACGTAAGAAGGTGTGGATGGTTGAAATGGTTGATATGAAATAGATTATGGTGTCCAATTGGTGTTTTTAGAAACGTTTATCCGATTTTTCAAAGAAATTTTGGGTATGGATGGATCGTTTGAAGTTCTACCAGAGTAAGAACCATATGATGAAATATCTGGTTGAGAGTACTAAAGTTCGGCAAGAGTAGGTCGGTTAAAGATACCCGTGATATGAAAAGAGTGAGAGAGGATGGAAAGCGGGCGAATTTTTTATAAAGTTTTGAATTTTTTTTGGATTTTTGTTTGGTTTTTGAAAATATGGAATTATGGGACTAAACTTCAAACAATCACAATCACAATCAAAATAGACACAAGTAACACCTAGAGAAGAGATAGAGTCTTCAAAATCCAACTAGACCGCTGATAGACTTCCAAGCGACAAGTTGGAGGATAACCCTCGAATCGTCTCTTCACTGCCAATTATGTCCAGGTAAGCATAAGTGAGATAAGAAGGGTTCTGCTCACGAATCAACGTGTAACACCCTAGTGCATTTATACTATTTTTATTAGGGGTATTTCAAATCTTGCAGTAAAATTATTTATTATTGTTGTTTTGGGTTGCGGATAGTGCAATTGGTAGTTGTGAGTAATATCTGACCCGAGCCGCATATTTGAAACCTATCATGGTTCAATATTACATCCAATATTTACTAGTACAGAGTATCCATGCAAATCTAGACTCTATATACATATATAATATATTCCACATATCTTTTAATAATATAAAATAAAATCCAAATAACATATTTAGTTATCTAGCCGTGCATATCATCGTATCTCATATCATGTGGTTACACCCATATATCATGTTCAAACCCTAATTGTTAAAACAGACTCATTTTTTATCGCTACGTATATTTACGTAGATCCGTACTTGGGGGTATATACATATTTATTGACAGGGTATCATATTATGATTTAAATTCTTACGTATATTCTCCATATTGAAAAACTAGAATTTTGAATGGATACAGGAAATATTTGGAGAGATCCGGTATTATCTATAGAATCTAACTATATATTATATATATATATATATATATATATAATATATACTGTTATATATATAATATATTAAATTATTTTAAATATAAAAATCTCCATTCTCTCTCCCTCTCTCTCTCTTTCTCTCTTTTTCTCCGTTTCTCTCTCCCCCTATATATATATTTAAACCCTCTCCCTCTCTCTCCTCCCTCGTTTTCTCTTCTTCTCGTCACCTCGCTGCCGACCGCCTCTTCCCTCTCTCTGCCCTCGCCAAATATAGGGAATCCCAGAACCTAGCAACCCTAACAGCCATCTTCTTTTCCTTTTCTTCTGTTCTTCTTCTTTTTCTTCTGTTCTTTTCCGATAGTCTCGCCAGAGTTGCGCACGTCACCGACGATCCAGACGACCCAGGCACCGTCGTCATCGAGCCCAGTCACCACGTCATGCAGCCAGGTAAAGTCCTATGTGCGTAAGTTTTGCATCGTGACTTTATTTCGGAATCGGAACGTGATATCCGTATCTCGACGTAAGATTCGATTAGGCAAGTTCTAAACTTGCAACATGCTATTTTACTATATCGATAGTAGTACATGTGTTTTAATAATTCAGCAAATATTACCGATTTGCCGTTTTTCAGTATCCGTCTATATCTTTACTAATAATAGCTTATCTAGTTGCATGCCGGAACATCACAATGTTATTATACTACTATAACAATTCAATATGTTATCTAGTTTGTATCATACATGGTAATGGACATATAACGGTTATTACAGATAGATATATATTCATCCGGGTATTCGTTGTGTTTCGATATTGATTACAATTTTACATTTGGCATCTATTTTGGTTAATATAAATTACATGATATGTTCATGACCCACTACCAGACTTATTACTTGGATATTATTGCTAATGCCAACAATCCTGATTGTTGTCCTGATGGACATGACTTGTTGTCTGCAGAGACAAGACAGGTACCTGATTGATCCTGTGTTGGCATTATATTTATATTTGCAATACCTTACTTGAACACAGAACCTTGGAGGGAAAGGGAAAATCAAGAATGTAACCAAAACGTTGTTGGGTTAGCCTAGCACCTCATGAAGGGATTGGAAGCATCACATGTACTAAAGATGGAATTTTTAGGGTGCTAAGTTAACGATCATTGAATCGTTCCTAGAAAATTAGGGTTTCAAATTTTTGCACATCAACATAAACAAGAAAAGCTAAGGTTTTGAGAGTACAACCTTTGTAGCTCCCTACGCTAGACTCCTCGGCTACTTGGGGTTTGGAAACGGGTCCGCTTGAACTCCTCTAGGTCAACGATGATCCACCCGGAGTCCGCTTTGTCTAAGCTAGCAACTTCGCAAGATCAAGAATGAAAATCGAAGCTAACACTCTAAACAAGTGGGCAAGACTTGTGTAGAATGATGTTCTGGATCTCTTTCTCACATCAAAATCCTTTCTTGTTGAGTATTTTGCTCACTTGAAAATTCTAGAGAGCAAAAGAAGAAGGAGGAGAAAGATGATGGCTTTTTGAGAAGAAGATAAGTTCAACTCATAAAAGAAAAATAGAAAATATATCAATATATATTTTCCACTTCTCATATCAAACCATGGTTAAGATATTATTGAATTTGAGTTAAAAACACAAAAGGAAAAGTAATCCATGGTCAAATGGTGGGTGAGAATGGTTAGGTCAAGAAGAGTGTAGAAAGCATCCATGAATTATCCTTTTCTTTTCCTTTGTTTTAAATCAAATGCAATAATAAATCATATATAAATCCAACCATGGTGTGAGTCTTATATTGCCATCATTTTCATGTATGTACAACCATGAAGGATGTATGTATGTATGTATGTGTGTATGCACATCCATATGTGCATGAATCTATAAAGAAAGCATACATGCATGCATGCATCCATCAAACACAAGAAAGGATTTCAAGTGAGAAGCTAATGGTTAAATGATAAATCAACACTTGATTTATCAATCCGGTCATATCACATACGACCCCACCAAAAGCAAGCCGCCCAATCAATATACGGTATCCTATACGCGCATTTTAACCGGGTCCATACGCATATCGCATACGCGCACCACAACGTTTCGCCTGGACTAGGTAACTCCTTTGTGGGACTCTAAGACTCGTCAATACGCCGGCAGTGAGTGATGATCATATCAAGCACCGCCAAGCCGTAAGCGGTCAGCTAAACGTAACAGCCACCCGGGTATTGAACGATCAGAAGAGAACAAGCGAACCTGCTTCAACTCCCATCGAGCCAATCGGCAACACTTCCCGTACAGTCCGGTCTCCTCGTCTGATATGTCGCATATCAAGTCTAGGGGTGGTAAACGTCAGACCCCAATAACTGATAATTCGTGCCGATGTGAGGCTCATAACGGGTCGAGAAACTACTGGTAACACTTACCAGCAAATCTCTGAATCAGCCCTGGCCAGGGACTTTCCTGTTACGGCCAATCGAGCACAGCGCAACATCAACCCCCAATATCGGGAGAGACGAAACCCCTCCTATCGCTCATCGTCTCCATATGACTCGGGACTGTACCCAAAAACCACCGTTTTGCACGCCCTCATGGACGTGGTAAGGTGGAAATCAAAGTACAGTGGGAATAACACAAGACTCTATGACGATCTCGGGTCTACAGACTAACCTGTACAAGTGTCACCAAAGAACTGCCATTTGACGTGAGGTATAATACCAACTGGGAGTTCTCGGTGAGTCCGTCCAGTGTACCCAGTCTCCACTGAGCACCCGTATACCATCTCTGATGTCAAACACCAATGGATATGGGATCATCCATCTCCCATCTCATGGGTCGAGAAGCGTATACGCTAGTCTACACTGGTATATCGATGCCCCGTCTCGATACACCCACGACTAGGGACCTTGAAGGATGTACTTATGGACTACCATGTCCCCACTAGTATGATCCGCATCATAGTCCAGGTAGTCAAGTATACATCCTAAGGGCTTTACCAACATGTAACCATAAGACAGTATAAAGAGACAAGTATACATGTTAAGATAAAGAGCAACCAGATAGCATACTATCATATCGAGCAAGAAAGTCATCTCTATATATGTCCAAGCATCCAATATAATATACATCATCTGTACAATACTGGCTTCTAGGGCATACATACAACTAACAATCTCCCACTTGCACTAGGGCCAGCTGCTGTAGTATCGCATATCGAGCATCCCGAAGAGTCTCTCAAACTGTATCTGGGGAATGGCCTTCGTGAGTGGATCCGCTGTGTTATTCTTCGTGTCAACCTTCCTGACCTCGATCTCCCGCCGATCAATTATCTCCCGGATCAGGTGATACCGCCTCAGAATATGCCTAGATCGTTGATGGGACCTGGATTCCTTGGCCAAAGCCACCGCTCCATTGTTATTGCAATACAAAGGTATTGGATTCTCAATGGATGGAACCACTCCAAGTTCAGTAATGAACTTCTTGATCCAGACAGCCTCTTTGGCAGCATCGTTGGCAGCGATATATTCAGCCTCCATTGTCGAGTCTGCCACGGTTTCCTGCTTGGAACTCTTCTAGCTAACCGCCCCTCCGTAAAGGGTAAAGACAAATCCCGACTGCGATTTAAAGTCGTCCTTATCACTCTGGAAGCTCGAATCGGTAAAGGACTCCACTTGGAGTTCTCCGTTACCATACACCAAGAGCATCTCTTTAGTCCTTCGTAAGTACTTGAGAATGCTCTTCACAGCTGTCCAGTGACTCTCTCCAGGATCAGCTTGATACCTACTCACTACACTTAGTGAGTATGCAACATCAGGTCTGGTACATAGCGTCGCATACATGATAGAGCCTACAGCCGAAGCATAGGGTATCCCTTGCATGCGAGCTCTCTCCAAATTAGTCTTGGGAGATATCTCTTTGGAGAGAGTGACTCCAGAGATCGTGGGTAAGTTCCCACGCTTGGAGTCTTCCATACTAAACCTCTTTAGTATGGTGTCAATGTACCTGGATTGGGACAATCCCAATATCCGATTGGATCTATCTCTATATATCCTAATCGCCAATATGCAGGAGGTATCACCAAGATCTTTCATTGAGAATCTTTGTGATAAGAAGAGCTTGACCGATTGCAGCATAGGAATGTCATTTCCTATCAAGAGTATGTCGTCCACGTACAATACGAGAAAAACAACCTTACTCTCTGCCACCTTCTTGTAAATACAAGATCCATCTACGTTTTTGACGAAATCAAACTCTTTGATAACGACGTCAAAGCAGATGTTCCAACTCCGTGATGCTTGCTTTAATCCATAAATGGATTTAAGCAGCTTGCACACCTTCCCGCTGCTCCCACTATCTACGAAGCCCTCTGGCAGAGTCATGTACACGCACTCTTCTAAATCACCGTTTAGAAAAGCGGTCTTAACATCCATTTGCCAGATTTCGTAGTCATGATATGCAGCGATGGCAAGCATGATCCGGATGGATTTAAGCATAGCCACTGGAGCAAAGGTCTCGTCATAGTCTACACCTGGTCTTTGACGAAAACCCTTTGCAACAAGTCTAGCTTTGAAAGTCTCCACTTTCCCATCTACACCATGTTTTTTCTTGAAGATCCACTTGCTCCCAATGGGTTTTACCCCTTCAGGAGCATCTTCCAAAGTCCATACTTTGTTGGTGTACATAGATTCCATCTCGGACCGCATTGCATCCAGCCATTTCACTGAGTCCCCACTCGTGATGGCCTGCTCGAAGCTAGTTGGGTCATCATCCTCCATGATGCAATCCTCGCTCCCACCATCCACGAGAAAACCGTAGTATCTCTCAGGTTAGCGAGGAACCCTACTAGATCGGCGGAGAGGCTGAGATTCGTTGAGAACTACCGAATCCTCTGGTTCAACCAAATCTTCTGTCGTAGTCTGTATTGCTGGAACCTCTTCCAGTTCTACCTCCTTGCCACTAATCTCTTTTTCAAGAAATTCCTTTTCTAAAAAGGTGGCATGTCGAGAAACAAAAACCTTTTGTCCCTCGGTGTGGTAGAAGATATACCCACGCGAATGTTTGGGATATCCAATAAACTTACACAGAATAGATCTTGCCGCGAGTTTGTCCGGATTCTGCGTTTTTATATATGCCGGACAACCCCATATCTTAACATAATTAAGACATGGTCTCTTTCCTTTCCATATCTCATATGGAGTGGTTGGCACGGATTTGAGGGGAACCATATTCAATAGGTCTGCAGTTGTTTCTAGTGCATATCCCCAGAAGGAAATAGGTAACTCAGCTGTGCTCATCATAAAACGCACCATATCTAATAGGGTGCGGTTCCTCCGTTCTGATACACCGTTGTGCTGTGGTGTATATGGAGGAGTCAACTGAGAGAGAATCCCATTCTCTTTTAGGAAGTCCAGGAATTCAATACTTAAGTATTCACCTCCTCGATCAGATCGAAGGATTTTAATACTTTTTCCGGTTTGGTTCTCGACTTCTTGTTTATATTCTCTAAATTTCTCAAAAGCTTCTGATTTATGTTTCATCTGGAACACATATCCGAATCTAAAGAGATCGTAAGTGAATGTAATGAAGTACGCAGAACCATTCCTGGCATGTGTAGACATTGGACCGCATACATCACTATGCACCAGTCCTAAGAGTTCCGTAACTCTTTCTCCGTGTCCCGTAAACGGAGTTTTGGTCATCTTGCCTTTGAGACATGACTAGCAAGTGTCATAAGATGAAAATTCAAACGGATTCAAATATCCATCCTTATGCAACTTAGCTAGTCGTGTCGCATTGATGTGACCCAGTTTACAATGCCATAAGAAGGATTCGTTCAGTTCTGAACTCTTCCTCGTGTGTGTGTTTGTTATACTTAGAACTGTTGATTGATTTAGAACATAAATGCTATTGCACAACGTGCCTGATCCAACCAACTTTTGGTTACGGAAAATATTCATAACATTATCCTGTAATACAAAATTATATCCCTCTTTACTCAACAAAGAAACCGATATAATGTTGCATATCAGGTTCGGCATGTAATAGCATTCGTTCAGAATCAATGTATTACCAGTTGGTAATGCAAGGTGATATTCTCCGACGGTCTTAGCTGCAACAATTGCACCATTTCCAACTCTTATGTCTTTATCACCTTCTCCAAGTTCTCTACCTTTCCTAAGCCCATGTAACTGATTACATATATGGGATCCTAGCCCGGTATCTAATACCCAGGACGTAGGGCAAATGGAGAAACAGTTCTCTGTAACGAACACACCCGAAGAAAATGCATCAACATGTACTTTCTTCATTCGGGTGGCATGGGAATCCTGGTATTCCCCTATGTTCTGTTCATTCCTATAACTCTTATAAGAAAGAATGGAACCAACGTTCCCCAGCACAGTATAACTTGCGGGTTCGGTCAATACATCCATATTATTATCTTGATTAAGGCATGACATGGTCGCTACCTGGAGAGAGAGAGAAGGAAACACTTTAGCGTATGCTCTTGCAAGATCAAATTGGTTATTATCTTATCTAATCAGGATGGCTCCCACTGTTTTTATCAAATCTTCCTTCAAACCCTAAAAGGAAAGACTAGCCGGGATTAATTACACCCTACAACTTCGCCAATCTTTCAGCCAGGCCAGTGTCGGTACTTTGAGGGAGGTTCCCCGTGCTTTCACACGGACCTAATTAAAGTAAATCTCTTTTTCCCAGAGGCGTAACCCCGTTGACACCTTTCTAGACACCTACTTGATCGGCTAATTGTCCTGTGTAAAACTCTCCCGGGAGTAACAATTACTCGCAGTGGGTATCGGGATCCAACTATCTCATAGAAGGTATGCAATCTCATTGCAAATTTCAACACTTGAAATTCCCAATAATATTTTGCCCCTAGCGTCCTATGACCTTGACGCAGGCCAACAAACCATAGTGCGCTAGTCAAGTTCAACCCGTCATTTTTTGATTGAATTAAACCCACCCGTACGACCCTTGACGCAGGCCAACAAAGTCGCACGACTACCCTAATCCAATCTGCATCACATGCATTAACAGATAAATACTAGTTAGCTACCGCACACTAAGCCTTGACGCAGGCCAACAAACGTAGCACGAATACTAAGTAGGATTTATCTGAAATGACGGAGGGCTACGACAGGTTTTTCTGAAAACGTATTGCGTAATGAACTTGATATCGTTGTAGAATCAAGTGAAATTTTGAAATGGAGTGATTTTGAGGCTTTTATTAGTTTTGCTAAAGAGGTCACTCCCGGTGAAGGGATCTCGGCTCTTTCCTCATCGAATAAGGTGCAGAACATATCATATATATCACTATGCAAAGCAAAACTCCAAAAGCAATAAAAAGTCAAACCGAGACTTGTAGCATCTGCCAGTTTTTCTAAAGAGGTCACTCCCGGTGAAGGGATCTCGGCTCTTTCCTCATCGAATAAGGTGCAGGGTATATCACATATACCGCTATGCAAAGAAAAACTGTAGCTACCCTTTTTGAAAATTTGATTCTACAACATCTTTTAGGTTTCTTTTCTTTCATTAATCACATTAATGAATTCCCATCATTTAAGTCACCTAAACATCACAGATAAATACGACGTACACTTATGCCATCCGCATTCGCCTCGATGTCCCCTCGTGCACCGTTAGGTTAGGTAACTAACGACAGAGCAGGGCAGGGCTAGTGCGGGTGCAAAACATAAGTAATGTCTATAAAATATATCATATATACTATATAAAGTATCTATCACAGCACATCACATGATCACATCACAGATATCGCAGCAGAAACATAGATATAATATGGGATATACTAGGACGTCCGTATTTAGTATTTAGCCAACAATAGAAAATACGGATTCCACAGTCGCGATGAATAGCCAAGCCCACACCCAGGACCCCTACGAGAGCGGCAAGCGAGCCAACCAATTCTGGAGTTTAGGAGACCCAGTCTCGACTCCTCGAGATGGCCTCCCACTGAACCCCAGAACCCGGTCACCCGTGCTCCCCTCCTTGGGTCCATCCTAATGCGGAAAAGTAAATAATATACAACACTGGTGGCAACAACCTCAACCCGGAAGTGCCCCAAATAAAAGAATATTACATTATATTTGAATTTACATGAATGAAAATATAAAACTCTCATCTCACATAAAACCCCCCGTCTATTCAATCGCGACAATCCTGCACATCATATCTCAGCAACACATAATATCTCATATCATCAACGTAAATAAGTATGCGTACCCCGATTGTCGTTGATGTATAGCAACGAAACCGGCGATATCGACATACTACACTTACGGTCACAGGAAAGAAAGTATAAAACTGCAATATCTGGAATCCACATTCTCTTTAGGCATCGTAAATGCGAAATATCACATACTTCGTATTTCATGTCTAGTAATATGAACTCCACACATTGCATCACATTCCAGATAATTAGACGGTATTAAAGTTTTCGAATGAATGATCAAATACCCAAGATTCCCTAAAGCCCAACACTTGAGCGGAGTTCAAAAGACCCGGAGTGTGACACAGTAGTGGCGGTCCAGCCGTAGAAGGGTCAAGCCAACGCCTCAAATGTGGCACGCCGTACTGCCCCAAACCCTAAGGTTAAAAGGGCAGTTCAAGACGGTCACATAATCGAGTTAAGGTTTGTTGTCTTCTAGAGGGTCCACCACAAAACTTGCACGTATCTCCAAAATATTTAAACCCCGTGAAAAGTGAGCAAATGATACTCGTTCAAACACTTCAATACTTTCTAATTTATCCGGAAAAGTCACGAAATGAAAATTCCGATCGAATTGACGAGTCCAAAACCATCTCCAGAATTTACAGAACTAAATTCAGATTAAAAATACCCAAAACCATTTAAAAGCAGACAAGAACACACTGTATCAAAAATGAAACCTTAAAGGCTCTGTACGGCCGCGGAGCCGCGGCCTAAGCAAGCTATGGCCGCGGTTCCGCGGTGCAATTTTCGAATTAGGGTTTCATTTTTCACAGTAGTTCTTAGAATTCCCTGCTCTATTTTTTACATATTTTTAATTCTGAAAATAACCAGATTCGGAAAAATGTCCAGAGAGGGTTCTATAACGTCGTATTTTGGTTCGATCGGATTTTTAACTCCGTAAAATTGTCGCCTAATGTTCTAGGTCGTCTCTGATACCAATGTTGGGTTACCCTAGCACCTCATGAAGGGATTGGAAGCATCACATATACCAAAGATGTTATTTTTAGGGTGCTAAGTTAACGATCATTGAATCGTTCCTACAAAATTAGGGTTTCAAATTTTTGCACATCAACATAAACAAGAAAAGCTAGGGTTTTGAGAGTACAACCTTTGTACTCCCTACGCTATACTCTTCGGCTACTTGGGGTTTGGAAACGGGTCCGCTTGAACTCCTCTAGGTCAACGATGATCCACCCGGAGTCCGCTTTGTCCAAGCTAGCAACTTCGCAAGATCAAGAATGAAAATCGAAGCTAACACTCTAAACAAGTGGGCAAGACTTGTGTAGAATGATGTTCTGGATCTCTTTCTCACTTCAAAATCCTTTCTTGTTGAGTATTTTGCTCACTTGAAAATTCTAGAGAGCAAGAGAAGGAGGAAGAAGATGATGGCTTTTTGAGAAGAAGATAAGTTCAACTCATAAAAGAAAAATAGAAAATAAATCAATATATATTTTCCACTTCTCATATCAAACCATGGTTAAGATATTATTGAATTTGAGTTAAAAACACAAAAGGAAAAGTAATCCATGGTCAAATGGTGGGTGAGAATGGTTAGGTCAAGAAGAGTGTAGAAAGCATCCATGAATTATCCTTTTCTTTTCTTTTGTTTTAAATCAAATGCAATAATAAATCATATATAAATCCAACCATGGTGTGAGTCTTATATTGCCATCATTTTCATGTATGTACAACCATGAAGGATGCATGTATGTATGTATGTGTGTATGCACATCCATATGTGCATGAATCTATAAAGAAAGCATACATGCATGCATGCATCCATAAAACACAAGAAAGGATTTCAAGTAAGAAGCTAATGGTTAAATGATAAATCAACACTTGATTTATCAATCCGGTCATATCACATACGACCCCACCAAAAGCAAGCCGCCCAATCAATATACGGTATCCTATACGCGCATTTTAACCGGGTCCATACGCATATCGCATACGCGCACCACAACATTTCGTCTGGACTAGGTAACTCCTTTGTGGGACTCTAAGACTCGTCAATACGCCGGCAGTGAGTGATGATCATATCAAGCACCGCCAAGCCGTAAGCGGTCAGCTAAACGTAACGGCCACCCGGGTATTGAACGATCAGAAGAGAACAAGCGAACCTGCTTCAACTCCCGTTGAGCCAATCGGCAACACTTCCCGTACAGTCCGGTCTCCTCGTCTGATATGTCGCATATCAAGTCTAGGAGTGGTAAACGTCAGACCCCAATAACTGATAAGTCGTGCCGATGTGAGGCTCATAACGGGTCGAGAAACTACTGGTAACACTTACCAGCAAATCTCTGAATCAGCCCTGGCCAGGGACTTCCCTGTTACGGCCAATCGATCACAGCGCAACATCAACCCCTAATACCGGGAGAGACGAAACCCCTCCTATCGCTCATCGTCTCCATGTGACTCGGGACTGTACCCAAAAACCACCGTTTTGCACGCCCTCATGGACGTGGTAAGGTGGAAATCAAAGTACAGTGGGAATAACACAAGACTCTATGACGATCTCGGGTCTACAGACTAACTTGTACAAGTGTCACCAGAGAACTTCCATCTGACATGAGGTATAATACCAACTGGGAGTTCTCGGCGAGTCCGTCCAGTGTACCCTGTCTCTACTGAGCACCCGTATACCATCTCTGATGTCAAACACCAATGGATATGGGATCATCCATCGCCCATCTCATGGGTCGAGAAGCGTATACGCTAGTCTACACTGGTATATCGATGCCCCATCTCGATACACCCACGACTAGGGACCTTGAAGGATGTACTTATGGACTATATGTCCCCACTAGTATGATCCGCATCATAGTCCAGGTAGTCAAGTATACATCCTAAGGGCTTTACCAACATGTACCCATACGACAGTATAAAGAGACAAGTATATATGTTAAGATAAAGAGCAACCAGATAGCATACTATCATATCAAGCAAGAAAGTCATATCTACATATGTCCAAGCATCCAATATAATATACATCATCTGTACAATACTGGCCTCTAGGGCATACATACAACTAACAAACGTAACTCGAGAGCATATTAATATTGTTTTCCTTGATTCCGAGCATTACGAAATAAATTATTATTTGTCGTGATTCCGGGCGTTATGGAATAAAAAATTGTTTGCCGTGATTCCGGGCGTTACGAAATAAACCATTGAATCGTGGTCCCGTAGGGAATGAACGGGAAATATACTATTGAGTTACGATGAGAATTACATTAATTGATTTCAAAGAATTGTAGAATAGATAATCTAGAAGCACCGACTCTAAGATATACATCACATACATATATCTCATTGTTTTACCCTTGTGTTAGTTATTTATGTTAGTGTTTATGCCCTAGAAGGCCATTACTGTATCATACTAGCTTGTATATTACTTAATGGAAGCTTGGGATATTCACATGTATATAACAGTCTTGCTAAACATGGTAGTATGCTACTTGATTTTTCTATCTTAATATGTGAGTGTACGTATTGATAGAGCTCTTAGGATCTTGCTTGTCTACCAGCGTTGTGATGGCAGTCACACTAGTGGGGGCTGGGTAGTCTACAAGCACATCCTTATTCAGGTCCCTGGTCGTTGGATTATCGAGACAGAGCATCGATACTCCGGAGTAGACTGGTGTGTACGCTTCTCATCCCAGTTGGGGAGATGGTCTGTCCCACAGCCGTCAGTACGTCGTACTGGAGATAGTATGCAGGTGCTCGTTAGGTTACGGGTACACCGGACAGGACTCACGGGGAACTGTTGGTTGGTTTGATACCAGTCGTCAGTGAGCAGTTCCCAGGTGACATGAGTACAGCGTAGTCCGCAGACTTGACACTGCTACTTCGCCTCGAGTGTGTCCCACTGTTCTTAGATTGCTACCCTACCACGGCTCAAAGGAGTCGTGCAAACAGGTAGCAGTTGGGTGCAGTCCCGAGCACTTGGAGGCAGTGGCGGTTAGACAGGATTCGTCCCTCCCGGTATTGGGAGTAGATATCGTGCTGTGTCAGAGAGCCATTACGCAAAGTCCCTGGCCAGGGCAAGCGAGATTTACTGGTAGGTTCCAGTAGTATCTCAGGGTGTAATGGGCTTCCCTCCGACACGACTTATACCGCTATTAGGGGACTGACGCTTGCCGCCCCCCTAGGCCCGATATGCGATAGTCTTGGACGAACGGACCGGACTGTATGGAGATTGTCACATCAGACTCAGTAGGAGTTCGGATGGGTTTCCTCATCGGCCTTCTTATCGACAACTACCTGGGGACCGTTACGTACAGCTAGTGCCGCTTGCGGTCTGTGGTTAAACCCGCTGCCAGCGTAGTAGTCGAGTCTCTAGAGTCCCACACAGAGAGTTTCCTACTCCAGGCGAAACGATATAGAGGTCGCATGGTTTTGCGACAAAGGGTTCGGACACATACGTGCGTTTACGCACGTACGACTTTCGGACAGTTTTTACCAGTAGGCTTTGGTTTAAGCCAGTTACTGGTATCCGGTTATTGGATTTTTACAGTCTAAAGTTTTTCCGTATTTTTGCGGATCGGAGGGGCGTTCTCGTAATTGTGCGAGAAGCTTCTAGAAGATGTGACTAAGGAGGTTACTTTGGATAAGATTGTGAGTCATGAGGGTGATTCATCATTATCATTATTGCACCATAAATGATAATGACAAATGCTTAATGAATCACCATTTTGCATTTATGAAGCATGCTTATTCATTTCTATTATTCATTATTCTAAAAATAAGAATGCTTCATAATATATTATGATACACTCTCTCTCATCTTATTATCTTATCTCACATTCTCTCTCCTCAAGCTCTCATCTTCAAGAGACTAATCCTTAATCCTCATGTGTTGAGATCAAAGGATTAGTTAGACTTAAACATCCATTACCTTCACTCTATATCATCCTTTCTTCTTTGATTAGCAATCAAAGTAGATTAGTTGCCTCAAGTTAGAGGTGTAGCTTGGAGTTTTGCTCTCGGGTGGATCGTCTACTACCTAGAGAAGGCCGAGGAGAACAAGGAGATCGTAAAGACGAAGGACTAGTTTCATTTGGTATAATCCCTAAACACAATAGTTAAGAAACACTTTGTGTACGGTTATTTATAGTTTAGCTTCGATTTAAGCGGTTAGTCGATGTTCGTTCTTTAAACATGATCGTTTTTGAAAATTCCGCCTCCCCACAAGTACTGGGGTGAAGTACATCGACTTACAGTGGTATCAGAGCCTCGCTAAACACTAAATAACTTAATTGCAAATTTGTACGAATTTCGAACGGAAAAACAAAGCCGGAAAACCCTAAATCTGTTCAGTTTCTGTCGAACTTAAAATGAAGTCCTAAAATTTTTCAGGTGATCTCAGAAAGCTAGTAAACAGTCCAGAAGAACACACAAGAAATTCGAGCCCATAAGTCGGCTAAAGAGCCGCGGAAGCGCGGCGGATCCCACCGATCCGCCGCGGTTCCGCGGCCGAGTTGCCGAGTCATGGACTCGTATTTCGTGTGTGGGTCCTCTCTGGTATTTGGGGTTTTCTGGAATATTTAATATTTGCCCAGGTTTCAGTTTAACAGAGCAGTTTTTGGAGCAATATTAATGTTGTTTAATCGATCGAAATTGTACAGTATTTGCATGTTGGATTATATCTGTGATTGATTAATGTGTTCGTAAACCTCCCCTAACTGCTAGTATGTCGGTTGGCAGGGGGTTGCATATTTCTGTAATGGTTATATCTGTTTGTGCATATAAACTGTATTGGACTGTTGTGGTGTATAGCCGGGGTTTACAATGGGTTATTGTTTAATTCATTTGTTGTAAATGTAATTTGTTGTAATATTATTTTTGCGGGGCACTTCCAGGTTGCGGTTGTAGCCACCGTTGTATTATTTCATTTTACTGTTTTTGCTCCTAGGACTGACCCAAGGTGGGGTACACAAACTGCCGGGAGGGTAGTTTGCCGTACCCGTAGGGGTCGAGGGTGGGGTAACGGCTATTCATCACAACTGTGTAATCTGTCTTTTCTTGCAGGCTCAAAAGAAATACAGATTGCTTGCAAATCCAATATTGTTTATCTGTGTTCTGGAATGAATATCATTGCGTCAGACGAATGTAAAATATCTATATATATTGTAGCTATTTAGACGTCACTTATGTTTTACACCCGCGCTAGCCCAGCCCCCGCTCTGTCGTTAGTTAAGTAACCTAACGGGTGATGACGGGACCCCGTGGCGAATGCGGATGGCATAAGAGGACGTTGTATTTTCGTAGTTTTCTGCAATGATAGGTTAATGATGGGACGCATTATCTATAATGCAAAGTAAAACAAACCAAAGTTTAAATCGTTGGAACAATTTAAAAGAAACCACTCGGTTATTTTTAAAACAGATATTTTTAAATGCGGAGCTTTAACCACTCCTTTTAAAAGCTATCAGGTTCCTTCGGTTATATCAAGTTCACTACGTTCACGGTTTCGCCAAAACCATTCGTAGCCCTCCATCATTTCATCTGGGTATTCAGTAGTATTCAAGCTATGTATTTTGACCTAACGCCAAGGCATAGTGTTTGGTAGCTACTGGGTATTCATTTGTTGCATAGGTAGATGTAGTTAGTTTGGGACAGTCGTATTATCATTTTGGCCGAACATCAAGGATATATACGGATGGGTTCAAATTGACAAGATAATGATGGGTAGAACTTGACATGTGACTTATGACATTTTGACCTAACGCCAAGGTCATAAGAGCATGGGGCAGAAATAAATATCGGGAATTTCTAAAGAAACTGAAATTTGCAAAGAGATGCATACCATTTGGAGTTTGATGAATGTTGGTAGGATTCCTTCAACATTATCATACGATGATATTTGGATCCCGATCCTACTGTGAGTATATGCTACTTATCAGGATATTCGTCACTTAACGATCAATGCTATAAACCTAGTAGGTGTCCAGAAAAGTGTCAGCGGGGTTACGCCCCCAGAGAAAAGAGGTTATTTAATTAAGGAACTTCGCGAAAGCGTTGGAAAACCTCCCTCGAAGTATCGACACTGGTCTGGCTGAACGGTTAAGCAAGTATTGTACGGTGAGAATAGTCCTGGCTAATTCTTCTTTTATGGTTTGAGGAAGGATTCGAAAAACAGTGGGAGCCATCCAGTTTAGATAAACTAAAAACCACTCTAAACTTGCAAGAGCATCATGCTAAAGTGTTTTCTTCTCTCTCTCCTAATTGCAGCGACCCTGAAAATGACTGGACTTAAGTTACTTTTAGAAAAGAATATACTGACGGGGCCAAACTATAAAGATTGGCTGCGGAATGTCAAAATGGCCTTGACCTATGACAAATTAGGGTACGTCCTCACCGCTACGGCACCTGCTGTCCCTGGTCCCAAATCCAGCAATGCGGATAAGGAAATCCGCAAAACCTGGGATTTAGATTGCGCGAGAGCCAAGTGCATCGTGCTTGCCTCGATGAACAATGAACATCAGAGGAGGCACGAGGATATGTCCCTAGATGGCATATTTCTCCATACAAAGGAACTTTATGGAGAGCAATCTCGTATAGCAAGATACGAGACCTCTAAGAAATTGTTTCGAGCGAGGTTGGCTGTCGGGTCATCGGTAGGTGAACATGTCCTACAGATGATCGGCTATATTGAGGAGCTCGCAGACCTTGGGACGACTTTGGATAATGAGCTCTATACAGACCTTATTCTCCAGTCCCTTCCTCCCACCTACGCCCAGTTTATCCTCAACTTCAATCTTCAAGGAAAAGAAGTTGAACTTGCGGAACTCCTGAACATGTTAAGGAGTGCAGAGGGCACCTTGCAGAAGGCAAGGGAAACACCCGCTATGTTTGTTGGCGGTGCATCTTCTTCCGGGTCCAAGGCTAGGGCCAAAGGAAGGAAGAAGAAGGCCGCACCCAAACCTAGAGGAGGTGTTAGTAAGGTGGGAAAGAAGGGAAAGAAAAAGCTTGCAGCACCGGTAGTTGGCCAGGATGAGTGCTTCCATTGTCACAGGAAAGGGCACTGGAAGAAGGATTGCAAGGCATGGAACGCCAAGAACCAGGAACCGAAGCAAGCTGTGGCTTCGACTTCAGGTGTGTTTGTAATTGAGAATTGTCTGTCGATCAACTCTACTTCCTGGGTATTGGATACCGGATCAGGATCTCATATTTGCAATTCATTGCAGGCACTGAGAAACCGTAGAGTGCTGAAGGAAGGTGATATGATCCTCAGGGTTGCTAACGGAGCTAGCGTGGGAGCTGCGTCCGTCGGGGATTATCACCTAGGATTGACGAGTGGACATATTTTGGTTTTGCATAACTGTTATTTTGTACCAAGCTTAACGTGTAATATCATATCAGTTTCCTTGTTATCAAATAAAGGTTATGATTTCACGTTTGTAAGAGATGTTGTTAACATCCACCTTAATCATTGTTTGATTGGGTCCGGTACTCTAAATAACGGCATATATGTTTTAAACCAACTCCAAATTTTCAATGTCCAGAACACACTAAAAAGAAAGTCTCCAGATTTAAATAAAGCTTTCTTATGGCATTGTAGACTGGGTCACATCAATGAGAGAAGGTTGACTAAGTTGCATAGAGAAGGATATTTGGACACGTTCGAATATCAATCTTATGACACTTGTCAATCTTGTCTCAAAGGAAAGATGACAAAGACTCCATTTACTGGACAAGGAGTAAGAGCGAGCGAGCTCTTAGGACTCATACACAGCGATGTATGCGGTCCAATGTCTACATATGCGAGAGGTGGTTTTTCCTATTTCATTACTTTCACGGATGATTACTCAAGATACGGATTCATTTATCTAATGAAACATAAATCCGAGGCTTTTGAGAAATTCCAAGAGTATAAGAATGAAGTAGAAAACCAAACCGGCAAAAGTATTAAGACACTAAGATCTGATCGAGGTGGTGAATACTTGAGTGCCGAGTTCCTTGGTTACCTAAAAGAGAAAGGAATTCTCTCTCAGCTTACTCCTCCATACACTCCACAGCATAACGGTGTATCGGAGAGACAGAATCGAACCCTATTGGATATGGTACGATCCATGATGAGTAATGCTGAGTTACCGCGATCTTTCTGGGGTTATGCGCTAGAATCAGCGGCATATCTTTTGAACATGGTTCCTACCAAGACTGTGCCTACCACTCCATATCAGATGTGGAGCGGGAAGAAACCCCATCTACAGTATATATAAATTTGGGGATGTCCAGCTTTTGTTAAAAAGCAGCATGTGGACAAGCTCGAGGCACGATCAGTAAAGTGTAAGTTTGTGGGATATCCAAAGCACTCCAGGGGATATCTATTCTATTACGCAGAGGAACAAAAGGTGTTTGTTTCTCGTAATGCCCATTTTCTAGAACATCAGTTTTTAGAAAAGGAATCAAGTAGGAGCGAAATAGAACTGGAAGAAATTCCAGAACCACAAACTAATACTGAAAGTTTGGTAGAACCGGTAGTTCAAGAAGAACAGAACATTCCCGCACCCCTCCGCAGGAGTAGTAGGCCGTCTCATCCGCCTGAGAGATACTACGGTTTTCTCATAGATGGGGATAGAGAGGATTGCATCATAGATGATGATGAACCTACTGACTTCCAGCAGGCCATCCAGAGCGGCGACTCGGTACGATGGCTAGATGCAATGCGGACCGAAATTGACTCCATGTACACCAACAAAGTATGGACTTTGGACTTTGCTCCAGATGGGGTAAAACCCATAGGATGCAAATGGATCTTCAAGAAAAAGATTGGTGTAGATGGACAGGTGGAAACCTATAAGGCTAGACTTGTTGCAAAGGGTTTTCGTCAAAGACCTGGTTTGGACTATGACGAAACTTTTTCTCCAGTGGCTATGCTCAAATCCATTCGGGTCCTTCTTGCTATTGCTGCCTTCCATGATTATGAAATCTGGCAGATGGACGTAAAGACGGCTTTTCTGAATGGAAATTTAGAAGAGAGCGTCTATATGGATCAGCCAGAGGGATTCAATCAGAGTGGGAGCAGCGGGAAAGTATGCAAGCTGCTTAAGTCCATTTATGGACTAAAGCAGGCATCGCGGAGTTGGAACATCTGTTTTGATGAGACAGTCAAAGAATATGACTTTGTCAAAAATCCAGATGAACCGTGCATATATAGTAAAGTTGTGGCCAGAAGTGTCGTATTCCTCGTCTTGTACGTGGATGACATTCTATTGATAGGAAATGACATTCCTATGCTACAATCTGTCAAAGGATTCTTGTCACACAGGTTCTCCATGAAAGACCTGGGTGATGCCTCGTACATTCTGGGGATCCGGATCTATCGTGATAGATCCAAGAGGATGTTGGGACTTTCGCAGTCCAGGTATATCGACACTGTACTGAAAAGATTCAGTATGGAAGATTCTAAGCGCGGTAATCTACCGGCTTGTCACGGAATCACCCTCTCCAAAGAGATGTCTCCCAAGACTGATTTGGAAAGGGAACGCATGTCTATTATACCCTACGCTTCTGCGGTAGGCTCTATAATGTATGCGATGTTGTGCACCAGACCAGATGTAGCTTACGCACTGAGCGTGGTAAGCCGGTATCAGTCAGACCCAGGGGAGAAACACTGGATAGCAGTAAAGAACATTCTCAAGTACCTGAGGAGGACTAAGGAGATGTTCTTGGTTTACGGCGGAAAAGACCTCAGGTTGGAGGCCTTTGCTGATTCCGGCTTCCAGAGTGATAAGGACGATTCCAAGTCCATGTCGGGTTATGTCTTTACCCTCAATGGAGGGGCGGTGTGCTGGAAGAGCTCCAAGCAGGACACCGTTGCTGACTCGACGATGGAAGCGGAGTATATAGCTGCTTGCGATGCCGCAAAAGAAGCTGTCTGGATGAAGAAGTTCCTAACAGAACTTCAGGTGGTTCCTACCATAGTTGATCCAATACCTCTGTATTGCGACAACAACGGAGCTATAGCTTTAGCGAAGGAACCAAGGTCCCATCAGAAGTCCAGACACATCTTGAGGCGGTATCACCTGATCAGGGAGATCATTGATCGTCGGGAGATCGAGGTTCGGAGAGTTGCTACTGAAGAGAACATTGCTGATCCATTCACGAAGGCCCTACCTCAGATTCAGTTAGAGAGGCTACTCGAGATCATCGGTCTGCGATATGCCAGTACATGGCCCTAGTGCAAGTGGGAGATTGTTAGTGTTTATGCCCTAGAAGGCCATTACTGTATCATACTAGCTTGTATATTACTTAATGGAAGCTTGGGATATTCACATGTATATAACAGTCTTGCTAAACATGGTAGTATGCTACTTGGTTTTTCTATCTTAATATGTGAGTGTACGTATTGATAGAGCTCTTAGGATCTTTCTTGTCTACCAGCGTTGTGATGGCAGTCACACTAGTGGGGGCTGGGTAGTCTACAAGCACATCCTTATTCAGGTCCCTGGTCGTTGGATTATCGAGACAGAGCATCGATACTCCGGAGTAGACTGGTGTGTACGCTTCTCATCCCAGTTGGGGAGATGGTCTGTCCCACAGCCGTCAGTACGTCGTACTGGAGATAGTATGCAGGTGCTCGTTAGGTTACGGGTACACCGGACAGGACTCATGGGGAACTGTTGGTTGGTTTGATACCAGTCATCAGTGAGCAGTTCCCAGGTGACATGAGTACAGCGTAGTCCGCAGACTTGACACTGCTACTTCGCCTCGAGTGTGTCCCACTGTTCTTAGATTGCTACCCTACCACGGCTCAAAGGAGTCGTGCAAACAGGTAGCAGTTGGGTGCAGTCCCGAGCACTTGGAGGCAGTGGCGGTTAGACAGGATTCGTCCCTCCCGGTATTGGGAGTAGATATCGTGCTGTGTCAGAGAGCCATTACGCAAAGTCCCTGGCCAGGGCAAGCGAGATTTACTGGTAGGTTCCAGTAGTATCTCAGGGTGTAATGGGCTTCCCTCCGACACGACTTATACCGCTATTAGGGGACTGACGCTTGCCGTCCTCCTAGGCCCGATATGCGATAGTCTTGGACGAACGGACCGGACTGTATGGAGATTGTCACATCAGACTCAGTAGGAGTTCGGATGGGTTTCCTCATCGGCCTTCTTATCGACAACTACCTGGGGACCGTTACGTACAGCTAGTGCCGCTTGCGGTCTGTGGTTAAACCCGCTGCCAGCGTAGTAGTCGAGTCTCTAGAGTCCCACACAGAGAGTTTCCTACTCCAGGCGAAACGATATAGAGGTCGCATGGTTTTGTGACAAAGGGTTCGGACGCATACGTGCGTTTACGCACGTACGACTTTCGGACAGTTTTTACCAGTAGGCTTTGGTTTAAGCCAGTTACTGGTATCCGGTTATTGGATTTTTACAGTCTAAAGTTTTTCCGTATTTTTGCGGATCGGAGGGGCGTTCTCGTAATTGTGCGAGAAGCTTCTAGAAGATGTGACTAAGGAGGTTACTTTGGATAAGATTGTGAGTCATGAGGGTGATTCATCATTATCATTATTGCACCATAAATGATAATGACACATGCTTAATGAATCACCATTTTGCATTTATGAAGCATGCTTATTCATTTCTATTATTCATTATTCTAAAAATAAGAATGCTTCATAATATATTATGATACACTTTCTCTCATCTTATTATCTTATCTCACATTCTCTCTCCTCAAGCTCTCATCTTCAAGAGACTAATCCTTAATCCTCATGTGTTGAGATCAAAGGATTAGTTAGACTTAAACATCCATTACCTTCACTCTATATCATCCTTTCTTCTTTGATTAGCAATCAAAGTAGATTAGTTGCCTCAAGTTAGAGGTGTAGCTTGGAGTTTTGCTCTCGGGTGGATCGTCTACTACCTAGAGAAGGCCGAGGAGAACAAGGAGATCGTAAAGACGAAGGACTAGTTTCATTTGGTATAATCCCTAAACACAATAGTTAAGAAACACTTTGTGTACGGTTATTTATAGTTTAGCTTCGATTTAAGCGGTTAGTCGATGTTCGTTCTTTAAACATGATCGTTTTTGAAAATTCCGCCTCCCCACAAGTACTGGGGTGAAGTACATCGACTTACAATTTATTCGCATGTTTAATCATATCTTCATATCCTGGTTATCGCTATTGTTTTGATATTTATGACGTACTGACGTCTTGGTTTTGCATGGCTCAGTTCCTCTACCTTTATCGCAGGCAGATCAAGAGTACTTTAGCAAACAAGCCGAGTAATGAAGAGCTAGCTGGTTAGTTTAAAGACTCTTAGTTTATTATTTCCGTAGTTTTAGTTTTATTGATGTGAGCCCATATTGGGACGTGATTCAGATACTATTGTTTATTGGATCTTGATTCATTTTCGCTTTATTCATTTTCTTGATTCTATTTGCTGTAGCAGATGGACATGTGTTAGCTAGATTATTTATTTTACTGTTCTTAATATCCGATAGACAGCCTTAATGTGACTGTGGAGGGATGATTCCTAGCCACAGGCAGTATAGTAGGCTTTGTCACGTGCCATGTTTGCGTATCTTAGGAAGTAGGGCATGACAGTGTTTGTTTGGTATCAGAGCCATAGGATTTAGGATTAGTCAGATTTGGTTCTTTTGTAGTTGGGTATTAAACCCAATACACTAACCAGAAAACCCAGAATTAGGAACATGTCCTGCCACATTACTATCTTGCTAGTCTTGAATCTATAGCTATCTTGTTTATTGAACCCTGTTTACCGTTGCTAAACCTCTTCAGTTTCTTGGCTTCAGAATCATGGCGGATAGAGACTTGCGATCATACTAGAGGCATGTTGATGACGTCGCATTGCTTGGTGTTGTACGTAGTATGCTTGAAAACTAGAAGCGGCAAACTGAGCTGAATCAACGGCAGGCCGAGGCTTTCTACGAGGGTCTACGGACAGTCCAGCAGTCCGTGGTCGCAATAGCATCTAGGTCAACACAGCGTGAGGGCACCGTGGTGGAATTTAGATACCTTTTTCCGTCCATATTTACTGGATTGGATGAGCCATTGCCAGTAGAGCAGTGGCTAGTTGACACAGAGAATCTGCTTGTCGCCGCACAGATTCCAGATGAAAAAAGAGTGGATATAGTATACATCCAGTTGGTAGATTACGCTCGTGAGTGGTGGCTCGTAGAGGAGACCCACCTGACCAAGCTAATCAGTTGGGCAACGTTTTCGCGGAGTTTCTTGGAGAAGTTCTTTCCGCAATCTGATCGAGAGGAATGGAAGAAAAGTTTATTAGCCTGAAACAGAATGGCAGATCAGTTGATGCGCATGCAGCTGAGTGGACTCGGCTCAGTCGATTTGCGGGGCCTTTAGTGCCAATGAGGCAGATAGGGCACAGAGGTTTATACGTAGCTTGGATGTGGAGATTCAAAGACACATCATATCTTTGGGATTGACCACCTTCTCCCAAGTTCTCAAGGCAGCCAGAGAGTGGCAGAGCTTATCGGTGAAAGCGAAAGGTACTCAACAGCAAGCCGTCGTAGTGCAGAAGCCGGCATTTATGCCAAACCGAGCTCCTATACGAAGAAGCATTCCAATGAACAAGCGAGGCATTGTACCCATGAAAAAGCCTGTTGTATCGGATCAAAAAAGAATTGTGTTTTGTGGCTACTGCCAACGACCGGGGCATTTCCGGAGGGAGTGCCGGATGAGGCTTGGGCAGTGTCTGATTTGCAGAGTTACTGATCATCGAATGCATACTTGTCCATCGAGAGTTCAGTTGAAGGGTGATGCTCCAAGAGCACAGCAGAAGCATATTTCTCAGGGGCCTAATCAAGCACGGGCCTTCACTTTGATGGCCGAGGAGGACAAAGCTTCAGAAGAAGTTGTTTTAGGTATCCTACTCGTTTATAATTTTCCCACATTGGCATTATTCGACTCTGGGGCATCCCATTGCTTCATGTCGTCCAAGTTTATTAGTGCACACTTGATTCCACACACGACCATGTCTAGTTGCTAGGACATACACACTGGGAATGGGAAAATTATATCTAGTAGTGTGTGCAAGGATTGTTCGATTGTTATATGCGGACGAGAGTTATTCGCGGATTTCTTGGTGATTGATACTGGAAGCTATGATGTTGTCTTGGGAATGGATTTTCTTGGCACTTTCTACGCTCACATCAATTGTAGGTCAAAGATGGTGATTTTCCAGATTCACAGACATCTTGAGTTTATATTTTCGGGAGTTAGCAGATCTGTCAGGCCAGTTGAATTTAGGGCTAGGCCGACTATGCCGTTCTTTCGTCAATGGAAGTAAACAAGGAGGAAGAACCAGCAGTAGTTAGAGAGTTTACGGATGTGGTTGAGGACATCTCCGATTTACCGCCAAAACGAGATATGGAATTTACGATTGATCTTGTTCCTGGAGCAGCACCGATTTCAAAGGCTTATTATCCAATGACACCGGTGGAACTAGAAGAGATAAAGAAATAGGTTGCCGAATTACCAGAAAAGGGTTGGATTCACAGCATCAATTCACCATGGGGAGCTCCAATTCTTCTAGTTAAGAAGAAGGATGGCACGCGGAGAATGTGCATTGGTTATTGAGAATTAAACCGAGTGACTATTAAGAACATGTACCCAATCCCTCGCATCGGCGAATTATTCGATCAACTCAGTGGCGCGAGGATATTCTCGAAGTTGGATTTGCGATCCGGATATATCATTAAGTTCGGGTGGAATCCGAAGATATTTGCAAGACAGCATTTCAAACTCGATATGGGCATTATGAGTATTTAGTGATACCGTTCGGAGTTACTAACGCACCGGCAATATTTATGAACTTGATGAACCGAATCTTTTCACCGTACCTGGACCAGTTCGTAGTGGTGTTTATTGATGATATTCTGGTCTATTCAAAGAGCAAAGAAGTGCATGCAGAACACTTGAGGATCGCACTGCAAATATTGAGACAAGAAAAGTTATATGATAAGATGAGTAAGTGTGAGTTTTGGCTCGAATAAGTGAAGTTCTTGGGTCATGTTGTGTCCGGAGATGGAATTGCCGTTGACCCTGAAAAGATTACAGCTGTTCATGATTGGCCAATTCCAAAGAATGTAGGGGAGATCAGAATTTTTTTTGGGCTTTCCAGATATTACAGAAGGTTTGTGGAGAACTTTGCTCGAATAGCAGAAATATTGACCAAGCTAACACAAAAGGAGGTACCGTTCGTATGGAGAGATAAATGTGCGTCAGCTTTTGAAGCGTTAAAGCAAAAATTGACCACCGCTCCTATCTTGACAGTGTTGGACGGTTCCGAAGGACTGGTTATTCACAGCGATGCATCTAGAAAGGGCTTTGGATGTTTTCTAATGCAGAATGGGAAGGTTATAACCTACGCGTCGAGACAATTGAAGAATCACGAGAAGAAATACCTAACTCATGATTTGGAGATAGCAGCAGTGATTTTCGCTTTGAATATTTGGAGACACTACTCATTGGGCGAAAGGGTAGAAGTATTTATCGATCACAAGAACCTAAAGTATGTGTTCACACAGAAAGGGCTCAACATGAGGCAACGTAGATGGTTAGAGCTGATAACTAACTCTGATCTTGATCTAAAATACCATCCGGGGAAAGTTAATATAGTGCCAGATGCTCTAAGTCGATTGCCAGCAATACGGATGTTGACTGCACAGAAGGAGATTATATCTGATTTTCAAAGGTTCGAGTTGGAGATTGTACTACCGAATTCTTCGGGACAGTTGATGCGGTTACAAGTACAGTCGTCCTTGATCGATAACATTAAAGCAGCGCAGTCCCACGATCCAAGGTTGCAGAAGTTTCGAGAACAAGTTGAAGCGGGACTTCAAATGGATATGTTAATTCATGAAAAAGGTTCGTTACGATATGGGAGTCATTTATGTGTGTCGAAAGGAGATGTTTGTAAAGAAGTCATGAAGGAGGCTCATAGTTCCGCATATTCCGTACATCCGGGAGGCACAAAAATGTACCGAGATCTACGATAACATTTCTGGTGGGAATGCATGAAAAGGGAGATTGCTCGCTACGTATCGAAGTACTTGGTGTGTCAGCAGGTCAAGGCTAAACATCAAAGTGTAGCTGGTTAGTTGCAACCAGTTCCGATTTCTCAATGGAAATGGGAACATATATCCATGGATTTCGTGACAGCTTTACCATAAAGTCCAAAGGGCAATAATACAGTTTGGGTGATTGTCGATCGATTAACCAAGGCAGCCTATTTTATACCGTTTCAAGTTGGTCAGTCGATGGAGGCTTTAGCAGAGCGGTACATTCAGAAGATTATAAGATTGTATGGAGTACCTATGAGCTTCGTTTCCGATCATGATACCCAATTTTTATCGCACTTTTGGAGGAGTCTACAAGAAAGTTTGGGGACTCGCTTGAAATTAAGCATAACCTATCATCCTCAGACAGATGGCCAGCCAGAAAGAACGATCCAAACTCATACATGTTAGACTTCAAGGGTTCATGAGAGGATCATTTGCACATGGTAGAGTTTTCTTATAATAACAGTTTTTAGGAGACTATAAAGATGGCTCTATTCGAAGCATTGTACGGTCGCAAGTGTCGCTCTCCCGTCTGTTGGGATGATGTTGGAGAAATAATATTATTGGGACCAAATATTATTGTGCAAACGGTAAAGAAAGTTAATGTGATCCGAAATCATATGAAGGCGGCACATGATCGACAGAAAAGTTGGGCTGATACAGGACGAAGACCTCTGGAGTTCACAGTTGGTGATCTTGTTTTCCTGAAGATATCACCGACCAGATGAGTGATTCGATTTGGTAGTCGAGGCAAGCTTAGTCTTCGATTCTTGGGGCTTTTCGGTATTATCGAGCGTGTTGAAGAGGTAGCTTATCGATTGGCTTTACCACCATCCTTGGCGGGTGTTCATGATGCGTTTTATGTATCTCAACTCTGCAAGTATGTTTGAGATGACACACATGTCCTAAATCACTCGGAACTGACAATAAGGGAAGATTTAACATATAAAGAAAGACCAATGGCGATTGTGAATCGACGAGACAAGGTTCTCAAGAACAATTTTATCCCTCTAGTACTTATTTCATGGAGGAATCGTTCGCACAGAGAATCTACTTGGGAACGTGAAGACGAGATCCGACAGAAGTTTCCACACCTTTTTTCTTAGATTCGTGTTTTCTAGTCTTTTCTTATTCTGGGAATTTCGAGGACGAAATTGTTTTGTAGTTGGGTATAATGTAACACCCTAGTGTATTTATACTATATTTATTTGGGGTATTTCAAATCTTGCGGTAAAATTCTTTATTATTGTTGCTTTGGATTGCGAATAATGCAATTGATAGTTGTGAGTATTATCCGACCTGACCCGCATGTTTGAAACCCATCATGATTCAAGATTAAATTAAATATTTGCTAGTATAGAGTATCAATGCAAATATGGATTCTATACACATATATAATATATTCCACAAATCTTTTAATAATATAAAATAAAAACCAAATAACATATTTGGTTATCTAGCTGTGCATATCATCGTACCCCATATCATATGGTTACACCCATATATCATGTCCATACCTTAATTGTTAAACAGACTTGTTTTTTATCGCTACGTATATTTACGTAAATCCGTACTTAGGGGTATACCTTTTTATTGACAGGATATCACATTATGGTTTAAATTTTTACGTATATTCTCCATATTGAAAATCTAGATTTTTGAATGGATACGGGTAATATTTGGGGAGATCTAGTATTATCCGTAGAATCTAACTATATATATATATAGATATATATATATATATTGTTATATATATATAATATTAAATTATTTTAAATATAAAAATCTCTTTTTCTCTGTTTCTCCCCAATTCTCTCTCTTTCTCTCTCTGTCTCTCTCTCTCTCTCCTTCTCTCTCTCTCTCCCTATATAAGATATATATATATATATATATATATATATATATATTATATATATATATATATATATATATAATTATATTTAAACCCTCTCCCTCTCTCCTCCCTCATTTTCTCTTCTTCTCATCACTTCACCGCCGACCGCCTCCTCCCTCTCCATGCCCTCACCAAATCCAGAGAATCCCAGAACCTAGCAACCCTAACAGCCATATTCTTTTCTTTTTCTTCTGTTCTTCTTCTTCTTTCTTCTGTTCTTTTCCGATTGTCTTGCTGGTGTTGCGCACGTCGCCGACGATCCAGGCACCGTCGTCGTCTAGCCCAGTCACCACGTCATGCAGCCAGGTCAAGTCCTGTATGCTTAAGTTTTGCGTCGTGACTTTATTTCGGCATCGGAACGTGACATCCGTATCTCGACGTGAGATTCGATCAGGCAAGTTCTAAAATTGCAACATGCTATTTTACTATATCAATAATAGTGCATGTGTTTTAATAATTCAGTAAATATTACTGATTTACCGTTTTTCAGTATCCGTCTATATCCGTACTAATAATAGCTTATCTAGTTGCATGCCAGAATATCACAATATTATTATACTACTATAACAATTTAATATGTTATCTAGTTTGCATCATATATGGTAATGAACGTATAACGGTTATTACAGATAGATACATATTCATCCGGGTATTCGTTGTGTTTCGATATTCATTACGGTTTTACATTTGGCATCTAATTTGGTTAATATACATTACATGACATGTTCACGACCCTTTACAGGACTTGTTAGTTGGATCTTATTGCTAATGCCAACAATCCTGATTGTTGTCCTGATGGACGTGACTTGTTGTCTGCATCGACAAGACCGGTACCTGATTGATCTTGTGTTGGCATTAGATTTATATCGGCAATACCTGACTTGAACACAGAACCTTGGGGGGAAAAGGAAAATCAAAAATGTAACCAAAACGTAACTTGAGAGGATATTATTATTGTTTGCCATGATTCCGGGTGTTACGGAATAAATTATTGTTTGTCGTGATTCCGGGCATTACAGAATAAATCATTATTTACCCTGATTCCGGACGTTACGGAATAAATCATTGTACCGTGGTCCCGTGGGGAATGAACGGGATATATATTGTCGAGTTACGATAAGGATTATATTAATTGATTTTAAAGACTTGTAGAATAGAAAACCTAGAAGTACAGACTCTAGGATACACATCACATACATATATCTCATTGTTTTACCGATGTGTTAGTTATTTACGCATGTTTAATCATATCATCATATCCTCGTTATCACTATTGTTTTGATATTTATGACGCACTGACGTCTGTGTTTTTCATGGTCCAGTTCCTCTACCTTTATCGCAGGCAGATCAAGAGTACTTTAGTAAACAAGCCGAGCAATGAAGAACTAGCTAGTTAGTTTAGAGACACTTATTTTATTATTTTTGTAGTTTTATTTTTATTGATGTAAGCCCTTATTAAGACATGATTCAGATACTATTGTTTATTGGATTTTGATTCATTTCCGCATTATACATTTTCTTGATTCTATTTACTGTGGCAGATGGATATGTGTTAGCTAGATTATTTATTTTACTGTTCTTGATATCCGATAGACAGCCATATTGTGACTGTGGAGGGATGATTCCTAACCATGGGTAGCATGGTTGGCTCTGTCACGTGCCTTGTTTACGTATCTTGGGAAGCAGGGCGTGGCACACCGTGAGACGGGTCTTTTAAAATTACCTCCTCACCTATCTAGTCTAGGCACCACAAAATCAAGTTAGATAAATGACCGATTCCCCGCAACCTTCACTTGTCCTATATGAGTGTGACAAGTCCTTATAAGTTCAGTCTAAATATTTTTTAATTAATTCAAGATAATGCGTATGTTTTTTGTGATTTTTAGGGTCTTAGGAAGGGTGATGAAATCCCCACCCAATCTGAATTGGTGTTATAGCCCCTTAATATCCGTATTATTGTATGCAAAGTGATAAAACAATCAAAATCTAAAACAACAAAAAAAATTATTTCGCGGCGGCACAAAGAATCCTGCACAAAAACAGTATATTGGAAAGGCAGAGAGAGTTCGCGCAAAGAATACTGCAAAAAGGCAAATTAGAGAAGCTCAGAGCGGGATTCTGGAGAAGAGGAATCACAAAAAAATTGGGGCTCTGAAGCCAATTTTTGACCATTGATTCGCAGCTAAATGAACAGGAAGCTTGCGGTTTCGCGGTGGAATCTTTGAATCTAGTTTCCAAATTTCTTCGGCGCACTTCTGTTGTTCTGGTTTTCAGTCTCTGGTTCACGATTTGTTCACTAGATTTGCACCAGATTTTGGTACGGTGTAGCTGTGAGATGTGGGTCAAACTTTCCACTACTTTGGCACTGAACTTCATCTTTTCACTATCCTGCACACTCGCACAAAAAGAATCAAGTAATAACAAGATGGATTTTTATTGTTTTTTTATTGTTTTTCTTTTTATAGACAAATTAACTCGAATAAAAAGAAAAAATACGCTACCGTCTCTTCGGCAATGGCGTCATTTAATTGGTAGAGTTTTCACTCTAGTTTTTAAAGTCCTATTCCGCAATCAAGACGGATTCGCTTGGTAGCTATGTTTTAACGAGTTAAGTCAAGTTTGTCCAAGTATGTTCTATATTAACTATGTGATTTGATATATATGTTAATGGAAGCTTGTTAAGGTTAGGATTAAGTTAGTTTAAGTTAAGAGTTAGCTCACTTCTTTTATTTTCCACTTTTGATATTGATGTTACGATAATCAGCAACAATAAAGATTAGCACGACTATGAAAGATACTTGCGAGTATAAGCTAGGTTTTCCAACTATTAGGTCATTCCCTTTGGGTGTCCGTCCATTCTTGGCTCTTAGTCATAACCTCTGGTCAATCTAACCACAACCGGTCTTACTAGGGTATCACTACTATCACAGAGGATAGGGTGCCGTAAGGAGTGGATTATAGATGCCTTGACAGGAGTTCAATTCAAGTTGTTCGGTAAACGAAAGAGTGAGAGAGATTTCCTTCTCTCAAACTTTTCTTATCCTACTCTAACAAATGAGAAAACTACTAATTATAAAAAATGAAAAATAAAACAAGTAGAGAAGATAGAAAGAAATGAGGAAGAAGACGGCAACTAACTACATAGGATCTCACCTAAGCAAGAATCTCATTTGAGTTTCATGGTTGCAATGATAAAAAAAATAGAAAAAAAGAAATTAAAACTAATAAATAACAACTTATACTAATAAGAAAGTAAACGCAAGCAAGTAAAAACTAGTTAACAATTGAAGCAAGACATGAACATAAAACTCTTAACTTCATTTATCATCCACTCAAAAACCTCTCATACAATTTTTAATGGAGAAAAGATGGAGAAGAAGAAGAAGTTTACACTAAATTAAAACTAAAACTAGGGAAAAATATACATCCATTCTTTGCCTTTGATCTGGAGTATTTATAGACAGTGAAGTGAAATCCCAGAGTTTTTTTCTAAACCCATGTACAATGTCCAAAACACTCATAAAAATTTGTCACAGTTGGCCACGACATGGCCGCGGATCCGCTGCCAAAACATGCCAGACTTCGCCCTTCCGTGATCGAATTTAGGAATTGGTGCATTATTTTTCTTATGCTTTCTTGTGTTGCTTTATTCTTCTGTTTGGTACACTTATATTTGCAAAATCATTCCAAAATACTCTCATATTTTAAATAGTCCAAAATGTAAATTGATTGGACTTATTGCCTTGATTTTCCTCGCGCTCCACGTTGCCTTCTTGATTCTTATGCGGCTACCCTCGTGGTTTGTGCTTGTCCGAGACATGAATGGCCATCGCTTGATCTCGTCTCCTGTAGCACCTAATGGATGTGGATGAGCGGAACCCGTATTTTTATCCATTGGTCGGCAGTTGTCCTAAATTTGTTATAATTATGCGTGATTTGCATTGTTTTAGACAGAGAACCTGTAACCTATAATTATATAGCAAATACAGATCAAAAGCACCTACCTATGTGCAATGCGATCAAGAATGGGTGGTATAAAAGTATAAAATTCTGATATGAACAAGGACCCCAAAGTGCCTTTTCCCTTGTGAGCTGTAAGGATCTAAAAGGAATGTTTTCTCCTTACGAGTCAAGAGGATCTCGTAAGTGTCGTTCTCCTCATGTGTCATGGGACACATGAGCGGGACTTCTCCACATTGGTAGCTTTGCTAGCCAATAGAGGACATTAGGATGCAACTTTGTTGCAAGTGGCCCATGAATTGTATACTGTTGTTAATTTGGAGACTGGCCGCAGGGCATCAAAGTCTTAAGAGACAAGTTTCAGTCCCTTCACCTAAGGTTTTTCAATTTTATGAGTCGTGAGAGTCTCATAAAATTATTTTCTCTCTACGAGTCGAGAGCATCTCGTAAGCGTATTTTCTTCTTAGAAGTCGTGAGGACCCCTAAGTGTCTTTTCTTTTGTGAGCCATAAGGATCTCACAAGACTATTTTCTTCTTATGAGTCGAGAGGATCTCGTAAGTGTCATTCTCCTCATGTGTTGTAAGGACGAATGAGTGGGACTTTTTCACAATGATAGCTTCGTTCGTCAATGTAGGTTGGGATGCAACTTTGTTGCAAGTAGCCCATGGATTGTATACGGTAGTCAATTTGGAGACTAACCATAAGGCAGCGATGGCTTATAAGAAAAGTTTAGTGTAGGGTTCCTAGGCACTCTCAAGAGGTCTCACAAGGCATCAACCATGCCAATTTCAAATTTTACGGTGCCGAGAAACCCTAGATACGGATCATTGGCTAGAAATTTAGGCGAAACAAGAAACTAGTTAACAACTTAACTACGAGTTAACGAAAATACAACCTTTGTAGATCCGGTTCTCCACCTCCAAAGCTCCGTGATGATGTCTCCTCGCTGTCTAAATCAAATCCATGACTCTTGCATCGGCTTCATGGAAGAAAAAGCGGGCTAGGTCATCGACGACATGCCGAAGATGATCTACGTCGAGGCATCACAAGATCAAGCTCCACCTTCACCAAGCCATGAAAACTTGTGAAGGAAACACCCTATACTACTTGGCAAGAGATAGAGGATGAAGAAATAGGAAGTGGGTAGACTTTAGAATTGGATTTCTCACTCATTTCATCAATCCACCATTGATGAAGTCAAGCTTCTTCATCTTAAAGAAGAAGAAGAAGAAGAAGATAATGTTATGATAAGAATAATCAAAAATAGAAAAGAAAATAAATTCTTATCATAATTTTAACCATGGTAAAGTGTAGAGAATTAACTTAGGTTAAATGAATGGTTAGGGTTTAGGAGATGAAGACAAAAGAGTCACTTTGGTCAAAGCTTCATGAAGCTTCAACAAGCTTCATGTTGAAAGCAACCCTTTTGTTTTTTCTTTTCTCATTTCTTTTAATCCAAATTAAAAGATAAATGAAAGAATAAATATATAAAAACCCTAACCATTTACTTAACTAAGGTTTAACTCTTTACACAATCATGTATCATCAAACATGATACAATCAAGTGCACAAATAAATATATCACATATACAATGTGCACAAGCGAGTGAGAAAATCCATTTAAAGTGAACCAATACTAGTTAATGCAAAGCAATATATCAAATATATAATTACGCATTAGATCATTAAATCAACACTTGATTCAATGATCCGGTCATATCGCATATAACCGACCAGTATCCAGTGTATCGGCTTATCGAATCAACCCTCGATTCGATAACTAGGTTATATCGCATATAACCATTCAATACATTCATCGCGAGAATAGAATACGGTATCACATACACGCATTATTCTCGGTCCCGCACATATCTCATATGCGCTCCTATTTCGTTTCGCTTGAGCCAGGAAAGCTCTGTGTAGGACTCTAAAGACTCGTCAATACGCCGGTAGCAGGTGATGATCATATCAAACACCCACAAGCCGCAAGCGGTCTGCTAAACGTAACGGCCACCCGAGTATTGAGCGATCAGAAGATCGACGAGCAAGCCCTCTCACACTCCAGTGAATCCAACCAGTAACACTACCGTACAGTCCGGCCTGTTCGTCTGATATGTCGCATATCTCGCCTAGGGGTGGTAAACGTCAGACCCGAATAGCTCGATAAGTCGTGTCGATATGAGGTCTATAACAATTCGAGAAACTACTGGTAACACTTACCAGTAAATCTCAGCAACCCTGGCTAGGGATTTCCGGTTATAGCCAATCGAACACAGCGCAACATCAACTCCCTATACCGGGAGAGACGAATCCCCTCCTATCGCTCATTGCCTCCATGTGACTCGGGACTGTACCCAAAAACCACCGTTTTGCACGCCCTCTTGGACGTGGTAAGGTGGAAATCAAAGCACAGTGGGAACCACACAAGACTCTATGACGATCTCGGGTCAACAGACTACTCTGTACCAGTGTCACCAGAGAACTGCCATCTGACGTAAGGTATAATACCATCTGGGAGTTCTCGGCGAGTCCGTCCAGTGTACCCAGTCTCCACTGAGCACTCGTATATCATCTCCGATGTCAAACACCAATGGATATGGGATCATCCATCGTCCATCTGTATGGGTCGAGAAGGTATACGCTAGTCTATTCTGGTATATCGATGCCCTGTCTCGATATACCCACGACTAGGGACCTTGAAGGATGTACTTATGGACTACCATGTCACCACTAGTATGATCCGCATCATAGTCCAGGTAGTCAAGTACACATCCTAAGGGCTTTACCAACATGTAATAGAGAGACAATCGGTGTACACGTTAAGGTAAAGATCAACCAGATAGCATACTATCATGTCGAGCAAGAAAGTCCTCCCTATATATGTCCAAGCATCCACTACAATATACATCCTATGTATAGCAATGGCCTCTAGGGCATACATATAACTAACAATCTCCCACTTGCACTAGGGCCATCTGATAGCAGTGGTTACAGTATCTCATACTCAACCAACCCATAAAAGTCTCTCTCTGGGAAAAGGCCTTTGTGAGTAGATCCGCCGTGTTGTCCTCTGAGTCTACTCTCCTAACCTCGATCACCCTGGAGATCAACCATCTCCACGATCAGGTGACACTGCCTTAGAATATGTCTAGATCACTGATGGGACGGACGTTCCTTGGCATAAGCCACAACTCCATTGTCACACAATGGGAGGAACTAAGTTCATCTCATGAACCAATATACACCCAAACAGCCTCTTTGGTAGCATCTTAAGTAGCGATGTATCCAGCCTTTATCGTCTAGTATGCCTCGGTATCTAGCTTGGAACTCTTCCAACATACCGTCCCTTTACTGAGGCTAAATACAATGCCTGTGACTGACATTCAGTCGTCATTATCACCCTGGAACACTTCCAGTGATTCTTCCCAGGATCAATTGACACCTTCTCACTGCAACTAGTGAGTATCCCAATATCCAACTAGATCTATCTCATAGATCCAAAGTCCAGGATTTAATAGGTATCACTTTGATCCTATGTGGAGAATCATTGTGATAAGCGGAGATTGATCGAGCGTAGCATAGGAAACTCCTTCCCTATCAAGAGTATGTCATCCACGTACTCTACGAGGAACGTCACCATACTCCCTACTACCCTTTTGTTTATACAAGGTTCATCTACCATTTTGATGATGTCAACTTCTTTGACTAACACATCAAAACAGATGTTCCATCTCCGCGATGCCTGCTTTATCCTATAAAGCATCTTGCACACGTTTCCGCTGCTCCCACTGTCTACGAAGCCCTCTGGCTGTGTACTTATAGACGCTCTTTTCCAAAACATCATTTAGAAAAGCAGTCATGACACCCAACCACCAGATATCGTAGTCATGGTATGTAGCCGTGGTAAGTAGGATCTGGATGGACTTAAGAATAGATACTTGAAAAGGTTTCATCATTATCCACGCCTGGTTGATGACGAAAACCTTTAACAAGTCTAGCTTTGAAAGTCTCAACTTTTCCATCTACACCATGTAATCTTCTCAAGATATACTTGCTCCTGATGGGGATATAACCCTTCAGATATAGCAACCAAAGTCCATACTTTGTTGGTGTATAAGGATTCCATCTCAGATCGCTAAGTATCCAGCCATTCTTACAGAGTCTTACTCCTGATGGCCAGCTCGAAGCTAGTTGGGTCATCAAGTTGGGTCATCATCTCATGATGCAATCCTCGCTCCCACTGTCATAGAGAAACCGAAGTATCTCTCAGGTGGGTGAGGAACCCTACTAGATCGGCGGAGAGGCTGAGGTTCGTTGGTAACTATTGAATCCTTTGGTTCTGTCAAATCTTCAGCTGCAGTTTTGTATAGCAGGAACATTTCCAGTTCAACATAACTGACCTTGCCTCGAGCTTGTCCGGATTTTGCTTTTCAGACATAGGCCGGACAACCCCAAATCTTAACTAACTTAAGAAATGGGCTCTTCCCTTTCCATATCTCATATGGAGTGGTAGGCTGTGATCTGATTCAAACCCTATTCAATAGGTATGCAGCTTCTCAAGTGCATAACTCCCAAAAGGAAATAGGTAACTCAGTAGTACTCATCATAGAGCACACCTTATCATATAGGGTGTTATTGCTCCGCCCCGATATACCATCGTGCTATGATGTATTCGGAGGAGTAATGCTGAGAGAGAATCTCATTCTCCTTTAGAAAGGTCCAGGAATTCCGTGCTCAAGTATTCTCCTCCTTGATCACATCATAGGACATAATACTTATACCCGTATTTTGGTTCTCTACTTCTCGCTTATATTCTGTGAATATCTCAAAAGGTTCGGACTCATGTTTCAACAGGAATATATGACTGAATCTTGAGAGATTATCAGAGAATATAATGAAGTATAAAGAACCAGTCCTGGCATGTGTAGACAGGGGACCTTACATACATCAACATGTATCATCCCAAGAGTTTACTAACTCTTTCTCTGTTTCCAATAAACAGGGCTATGGTCATTTTATCTCTGTGACATGACTGGCAAGTTTCACAAGATGTAAATTCAAACTCATTTAAATATGCATCTTTATGTAACTTAAGCTAGTCGGGTCGCATTGATATGACCTAGTCTACATTGCTTCAAGAAGGATTCGTTCATTTCTGAACTCTTCCTTTTTTGTGTGTTCCGTATACTAAGAACTGTAGTTTGATTTAGAATATTAATGCTTTTAGATAAAGTGCCTGAACCGATCAACTTTTGATATAGGAAATGTTCAAAACATTATCCAACAATACAAAATTTTATCATTTCTTTACTAATAAAGAGACTGATATGATTTTTTATATCAGGTTCGGTATCTAATAACATTCGTTCAGAATCAATGTATTGGTAATACAGGGTGACAGTGACCAACAGACTTGGCTGCAACACTTGCCCCGTTTTCTGCCTTATGAAACTTATCACCCGTTCTCAGTCCTCTACCTTTCTGTAGCCCTATGTAACAAATTACATATCTGGGATCCTGATCCGGTATCATATACCCAGGATGCAGAGGATACTGAGAAACAGTTCTTTGTAATGAACGCACCCGAAGGAGATGCATCATATGCACTTTCTTCGTTTAGGCGGCATGGGAATTCTGGTAATCCCTAATTTCCTGCTCTGTCTTACAACAATTATAAGTTGGAGCGGGACCAACGTTCCCCAGCTCAGTATAACAAGCGGGTTCGGTCAAAAATCCGTATTATTATCTTGATTAAGGCGTGATATGGTCGCTACCTGGAGAGAGAGAGAAGAAAACACTCAGCGTACGCTCTTGCAAGAATAGATTGGTTTTTATTTTATCTAATCAGGATGGCTCCCACTGCTTTTTATCAAATCTTCCTTCAAACCCTAAAAGGAAAGACTAGCCGGGATTAATTACACACTACAAGTTCGCCAATCTTTCAGCCAAGCCAGTGTCGGTACTTTGAGGGAGGTCCCCCGTGCTTTCGCTCGAACCTAATTAATGTAAACCTCGTTTTCCCAGAGGCGTAACCCCGTTGACACCTTTCTAGACACCTACTTGATCGGCTAATTGTAATGTATAAAACTCTCCCAGGAGTAACAATTACTCGCAGCGGGTATCGGGATCCAACTATCTCATAGAAGGTATGCAATCTCATTGCAAATTTCAACACTTGAAATTCCCGATAAAATTTTGCCCCTAACGTGCTATGACCTTGACGAAAGCCAACAAACCATAGCCCGCTAGTCAAGTTCAACCCGTACATTTCTTGATTGAATTAAACCCACCTGCACGACCCTTGACGAAAGCCAACAAAGCCGCACGACTACCCTAATCCAATCGCATCGTATGCAGCAGATAAGCAGCATATAGCTACCGCACACTGCACCTTGACGAAAGCCAACAAATGCAGCACGAATACTATATACAACTTATCTGAAATGACGGAGGGCTACGACAGGTTTTTCTGAAAACCTATTGCGTAAAGAACTTGATATCGTTGTAGAATCAAATGATTTTAAAATGGAGTGTTTTTGAGGCTTTTCTAGTTTTGCTAAAGGAGTCACTCCCGGTGAAAGGATCGTCGGTCCTTTCCTCGTCGAATGAGGTGCGGGATATATCACATATATCACTGTGCAAAGCAAAAACTCTTAAAAGCAATCAAAAGACAAACCGAGTGTGTAGCATCTGCCAGTTATTGCTAAAGGAGTCACTCCCGGTGAAGGGATCTCGGTCCTTTCCTCATCGAATAAGCTGCAGGATATATCACATATACCGCTGTGCAAAGCAAGAACTGTAGCTACCTGTTTTATTTTGAAATTCGATTCTACAACATCTTAGGTTTCTTTTATTTTCATTAATCACATTAATGAAATCCCATCATTTATATACCTAAACATCACAGATAAATACGACGTACACTTATGCCATCCGCATTCGCCTCGATGTCCCCTCGTGCACCGTAAGGTTAGGTAACTAACGGCAGAGCGGGGCAGGGCTAGCGCGGGTGTAAAATATAAGTAACGCCTATATAATATATCATATATACTATATACAGTATCTATCACAGAACATCACATGATCACATCACAGATATCGCAGCAGAAGAATCATATGAAATATTGGATATACTAAGACGTCCGTGTTTTCAATACGAGCCAGTATAAAACACGGATTCCACGGTCGCGATGAATAGCCAAACCCACACCCCTAGACCCCTACGAGAGCGGCAAGCAACCCTACCAATTCTGGAGTTAGGAGACCCGGACTCGACTCCTCGAGTTGGTCTCCCACTGGACTCCAGAACCTGGTTACTTGTGCTCCCCTCCTTGGGTCTATCCTAGTGCGGAAAAGTAAATAATATACAAACGGTGACATCTTCCGCAACCTGGAAGTGCCCCAATAAAAGAATATTACATACAAGTTTTTACATGAATGAAAATGAAAAACACTCATCTCACATAAAAAAAACCCCGGCTGTTCAAACACGACGATCCAATATAACATATCCAGCAACCCATAACATCACATATCATCAACGTAAGTAAATTTGCCCATCCCAATTGTCGTTGACATATAGCAACGAAACCGGCGATATCACATATTACACTTACGGTCACAGAAAAGAAAGTGTAAAACTACAACAGTTGGAATCTGCAATCACCTCAGACATCGCATGCCTGACCAAATGAATTCTTTAGACATCGCATGCCTAACAATTATAAACCCCGCATTTTAGTCTCATTATCGAAAACTCTTTTCAATATCAAGTCGGGCAATTCAACAAGATTCCCGACATCCTAATCGAATGCTCGTCGCAAACTTTAGTAGACGGCCGCACCCCGATACCGTCGACGAAGTGCACCAAGGCGGAACACCGCTGCCGCGAGCACCCGAACGGATGCTTTCGGCGATGGGGTTCTCCTACAGTCACTTGGTCGGGGCTATGGAGCGAGGCAGCCTATTAAGTTTACCGGGCGAGTATCCGCGTACGCTACGTGATTGCGACGGACTTTTGATCACATCAAAATTCCGTGGCAACCGATCAAGTGAGACTAAAGTGCTATGTTTATAACATTCATTCAGTTATCTCATAACTCTTTGTGAATTCCAATTATTGTATCCCATTCCAGATAAATAGAAAATGTTAAACTTTCCGATCGAACAATCGAACACCCAAGTTTTCCCAAAACAGATCAACACATGAAACAAGTCTAAAAACATTCAGTTCGTTCCTCAGTACCAACGGTCCAGCCGTAGAAGGGTCAAGCCAACGCCTCACATGTGGCACGCCGTACTGCCCCAAACCCGAAGGTTCAAAGGGCAGTTCAAGACGGTCACATAATCGAGTTAAGGTTTGTTGTCTTCTAGAGGGACCATCACGTTACTTGCACTACTTAGAACGTCTTTAACTACGGAAAAATCCAACACTTGGAAATTTTCCGGCAGGGGAAAAAGTGGGTATTTATATCCGGTCGAACTTTTTAACATATTCTAAAAATACCCGGAAAAACACACTGACAAAATTAGACAATCCGATCGATACACCGAGTCCCCGATACAACCCAAAAAATTCAACTCTTGAAAAAACATTAAAAATTCCCAGGAAAACCAGCACTGCAAACTAGGAATTACTGTGCAAAATTGATTGCAAGAAGAGACAAAAGGGCCGCGGAACCGCCGCATTAGCATGCTAATGCCGCGGTTCCGCCGCGCTTTTATGGATTCAGGGGCCCCGTTTTATACAGTAATTCTTAGAATCTTCTACTGAGTTTTCTGCATATTTTTAATTCTCAAAAATCCACGATTTTCAAAAATGTACAGAGAGCAATATTAGGGTTACAGTTTCGGTTCGATCGGATTTCTAACTCCGTTAACGCATCGCCTAAGGCTCTAGCTAGGCTCTGATACCACTGTAGGGTTCCTAGGCACTCTCAAGAGGTCTCACAAGGCATCAACCATGCCAATTTCAAATTTTACGGTGCCGAGAAACCCTAGATACGGATCGTTGGCTAGAAATTTAGGCGAAACAAGAAGCTAGTTAACAACTTAACTACGAGTTAACGAAAATACAACCTTTGTAGATCCGGTTCTCCACCTCCAAAGCTCCGTGATGATGTCTCCTCACTGTCCAAATCGAATCCATGACTCTTGCATCGGCTTCATCGAAGAAAAAGCGGGCTAGGTCATTGACGACATGCCGAAGATGATCTACGTCGAGACATCACAAGATCAAGCTCCACCTTCACCAAGCCATGAAAACTTGTGAAGGAAACACCCTATACTACTTGGCAAGAGGTAGAGGATGAAGAAATAGAAAGTGGGTAGACTTAATTTAGAATTGGATTTCTCACTCATTTCATCAATCCACCATTGATGAAGTCAAGCTTCTTCATCTTAAAGAAGAAGAAGAAGAAGAAGATAATGTTATGATAAGAATAATCAAAAATAGAAAAGAAAATGAATTCTTATCATAATTTTAACCATGGTAAAGTGTAGAGAATTAACTTAGGTTAAATGAATGGTTAGGATTTACGAGATGAAGACAAAAGAGTCACTTTGGTCAAACCTTCATGAAGCTTCAACAAGCTTCATGTTGAAAGCAACCCTTTTGTTTTTTCTTTTCTCATTTCTTTTAATCCAAATTAAAAGATAAATGAAAGAATAAATATATAAAAACCCTAACCATTTACTTAACTAAGGTTTAACTCTTTACACAATCATGTATCATCAAACATGATACAATCAAGTGCACAAAAAAATATATCACATATACAATGTGCACAAGCGAGTGAGAAAATCCATTTAAAGTGAACCAATACTAGTTAATGCAAAGCAATATATCAAATATATAATTACGCATTAGATCATTAAATCAACACTTGATTCAATGATCCGGTCATATCGCATATAACCGACCAGTATCCAGTGTATCGGCTTATCGAATCAACCCTCGATTCGATAACTAGGTTATATCGCATATAACCATTCGATACATTCATCGCGAGAATAGAATACGGTATCACATACACGCATTATTCTCGGTCCCGCACATATCTCATATGCGCTCCTATTTCGTTTCGCTTGAGCCAGGAAACCTCTGTGTAGGACTCTAAAGACTCGTCAATACGCCGGCAGCAGGTGATGATCATATCAAACACCCACAAGCCGCAAGCGGTCTGCTAAACGTAACGGCCACCCGGGTATTGAGCGATCAGAAGATCGATGAGCAAGCCCGCTCACACTCCAGTGAATCCAACCAGTAACACTACCGTACAGTCCGGTCTGTTCGTCTGATATGTCGCATATCTCGCCTAGGGGTGGTAAACGTCAGACCCCAATAGCTCGATAAGTCGTGTCGATATGAGGTCTATAACAATTCGAGAAACTACTGGTAACACTTACCAGTAAATCTCAGCAACCCTGGCCAGGGATTTCCGGTTATAGCCAATCGAACACAGCGCAACATCAACTCCCTATACCGGGAGAGACGAATCCCCTCCTATCGCTCATTGCCTCCATGTGACTCGGGACTGTACCCAAAAACCACCGTTTTGCACGCCCTCTTGGACGTGGTAAGGTGGAAATCAAAGCACAGTGGGAACCACACAAGACTTTATGACGATCTCGGGTCAACAGACTACTCTGTACCAGTGTCACCAGAGAACTGCCATCTGACGTAAGGTATAATGCCATCTGGGAGTTCTCGGCGAGTCCGTCCAGTGTACCCAGTCTCCACTGAGCACTTGTATATCATCTCCGATGTCAAACACCAATGGATATGGGATCATCCATCGCCCATCTGTATGGGTCGAGAAGGTATACGCTAGTCTATTCTGGTATATCGATGCCCTGTCTCGATATACCCACGACTAGGGACCTTGAAGGATGTACTTATGGACTACCATGTCCCCACTAGTATGATCTGCATCATAGTTCAGGTAGTCAAGTACACATCCTAAGGGCTTTACCAACATGTAACAGAGAGACAATCAGTGTACACGTTAAGGTAAAGATCAACCAGATAGCATACTATCATGTCGAGCAAGAAAGTCCTCCCTATATATGTCCAAGCATCCACTACAATATTCATCCTATGTATAGCAATGGCCTCTAGGGCATACATATAACTAACATTTAGGTCCCTTTTTTCTAAGACTTTTCAATTTTATAAGCCGTGAGGGTCTCATAAAATTATTTTATACTTGCAAGTTGAGAGGATCTCATAAGCGTATATTCTTCTCAGAAATCGTGAGGACCCCTAAGTGTCTTTTCCCTTGTGAGTCGTAAGGATCTCACAGGAGTGTTTTCTTCTTATGAGTCGAGAGGATCTTGTAATTGTCATTCTCTTCATATGTCGTGGGAATACATGGGTAGGTTTTCTCCTCATTGGTAGTTTAGTTTGCCAATGGAGGATGTTTTGGATGCAACTTTGTTGCAAATAGGCCATGGATTGTATACGGTAGTCAAATTGGAGACCGGCAGGAGGGCATCGATAGTTTAAGAGACAGGTTTAGGTCCTTGTCACCTAATACTTTTTCAATTTTATGAGCCGTGAGGATCTCATAAAAGTATTTTCTCCCTTACAGGCCGAGAAGATGCCGTAAGCGTGGTTTCCCTTGTGAGTCGTAACTCCTTACAAGTCGAAAAGATCTCGTAAGCGTCGTTCTCCCCATGTGTCGTAAAGATGCATGAGTTGGCATTTTCCATACTGGTAGCTTGGTTTGCCAACGTGGGTCATTCCGAGCGCAGTTTTACCGTAAGTAGCCCATGGATAGTATACGGTAGTCAATTTAAAGACCAGCCGCCGGGCAACTTGGGAGACTTTGTCTCCAATGTGACTTTGTCGCTAGGGGGTAACTTTTGATTCGATTTTATCACAAAGAGCCCATAAATGGATACGGTAGTCAATTTGGTGACACGCCAAAGAGCAACAGTGACTTAGGAAACATGTTTAAGTCTCTGTCACCTAAACTTTTCAATTTTTATGAGCCGTAAAGGTCTCATAAAAGTATTTTCTCCCTACAAATCAAGAGGATCTCATAGCTGTATTTTATTCTTGGGAGTCGTGAGGACCCCTGAGTGTCATTTCCCTTTATGATTCATAAGGATCTCACAAGAGTGTTTTCTCTTTACGAATCGAGAGGACCTCGTAAGTGGCTTTCTCCTTGTGGGCCAAAAGGACTTACAAGTGATGCTCACCACACAACAAAAATATTGTTCACCTTTAGTGGGATTCTTTTTAAGCATTTTTTTTTCAATGAGTTTGCGCCCTCACGGGTTTTCACAAGCACACGGGTAGTCTCGCTGTTTTTACTCACTGAGCTTTTTTAGGTTTTCATCCATACCCATTTTCCTTGTAGACTTACCCTTTTTTGACATACTCCTCATGTATCATAAAGATACTTGAGTGGATCCTCTTCTCATTGGTTGCTTGGTTGTCCAATGGAAGATTTATTAAATACAACTTGGCTGCAAGTAGCCCATAGATTGACAGTAGTCAATTTGGAGACCGGCCATAGGAAAAATCTTAGAAAACAGGTTTAGATCCTTGTCATATAAAACTTTTTAATTTTTATAAGCCGTAAGAGTCTCATCAAAGTATTCTTCTTTCTGCGAGTCAAAAGGATCTCGTAGGTGTATTTTCTTCTTAGGAGTCATGAGAACACCTAAGTGTTTTTCCCCCTGTGAGTCGTAAGGATCTCACAGGAGTGTTTTCTTCTTACGAGTTGACAGGATCTCATAAGTGTCATTCTTCTCATGTGTCGTGAGGACACATGAGTATGATTTCTCCTTGTTGGTAGCTTGGTTTGCCAACATACATGAATTTGGGAAGGAATGTTGTTGAAAACAATCAACTTGTTATTTTGGAAAGCATTTAGCTTAATCTGCTTGGAGAGATGCGAGACAAAGTTTTCGAATTCTTGATCCGAGAGGGTAGAGAGTGGAATAGTATTGTCGCATACCGTTGACCCGAGTCAAAAAACCTAGAGATCCAATCTTTATTTGGAAGAGTGATTTCTGACATTGTTGAAGAGGGAGTTTGTGAATATTAGCCGTTTAGGCGAAAATGAGGATTTGCCCTTAGGCGAAAATGCTGACTTAACTTTTAGACAAAAATGAAATTTGTGACATTTAGGCGATGATGGAGATTTTGCCTTTTGGGAAAATATGGAATTTTCTTTTTAGGCAAAAATGGGGATTTTGCCCATAGGTGAAAATGATGATTTGACCTTTAGACGAAAATGGAGAAATTGCCTTTTTGGCGAGAGTGAGAATTTTCCTATTAGGCGAAAATTGGAATTTGCCCTTTGGAAGAAAATGAAGCTTATGCCATTTAGGTGAGAATGGTGATTTTCCTTTTAGACGAGAATGGGAATTTGCCTTTCAGGCGAAAATGATGGTTCTGGCGTTTAGACAAAAAATTGAGATTTTGCACTTTAGACGAAAGTGAAGATTTTGCCTTTTAGGCGAAGATGAATTTTGTGCCATTTAGACATTGATTGATATTTTTCCCTTTGGACAAAAATGAATTTTTTTCCATTTACGTGAGAATGGAGGATTGAGTTCTATCATTAAAGTTCTTATTCGCCAGTTCTTCAACCAGCTCGGCAAGTGTGCCCGCTTTGTTGTTTTCTGCTTGCGGTATGCTTCCTATCATATATGATGGAATTTTCCATTTTTAGTAGGTGTTTGTCCTGGTGATGGCCAAAAACAGATACACCCTTGATGCATCGATGCTGCTTGCCTCATAAGCTTTACCCCCGGTGTTACAACAAGCTTATGTGCTAGTCTTATGAAGAGGAAGCCATTTGCTTCATCCTTTCCAGCTTACTGCTAGGTCAAGCAATTCTTGGCGACAACATATTCAGGCACTCTTTAATACCCGAAGTGGTCGAAGAAGATTTCTCACCAGTCTTCTATGTTGTCAATTAGGAGAACTTTTTCCTTCTGACGCTTCAGTCGTGTCACTTTCCGGTGATTTTGTTTCTCGGGTGATAATTTTTTATCAGATGCCCCCATTAGAGTCCATTGGGATGGTTCTTTGTCGAATGCGTCGATTAGAGGCTTTTCAAATGAATCTTCTTTAGATCTCCTCTGTCAGAGGCCACAAAGGCAGTTTTGCCGGAGCAAGGATCGTTTTGACCTTAGATGGCGATCTTTATGCCATCCAAGTTTTCATCTGCTAGTTCCTTAACCACTTTGGCCAATGCGTTCGCTTTGCTTTTTTCTGCTCACAACACTCTCTCCATCTTGTATAACGGAACTTGCCTCAAGCTTGCATGTGTTGTAACCGCCGTTGACTTGGCCGATGATCAACCGAGAATCCTCATAGATGTGAAGATACTTGATACCCATATCGGTCATGATTTTGAGACCGTCTGGTAGTTTATGGATCGTTTCGGAGCGATAGATAGTTTATGGCTCATTGCGGAGTAATAGATAGTTTATAGCACATTGCGGAGCATTGATCCTTAAGGATGAATGGAGAATTACTCCATGTTGGAATGCTGAGGGCTTTGTGGCTGAATGGAGAATCGGACAATGTTGGACACCGATCATTTTGTGGCGGAATGGAGAACTATTCCATGTCGAATGCCGATCATTTTGTGGGCGGACTATCAATGATTTGCACCAGATTCCTGGGAGTCATGCCACCGGGCCTTTTGGAGGACTCTCCTCCTAATTTTTTCATACGGGCATAGTCTGAATTCCTTTAAGTGAAGCTTTCATACTACCGTTCGGATTCATGTGTGAGCAGGCAAATGTACTGTCGTAGGTCTTTATTTTTTAAAAGTGGACCATCACTGCTTTGCACCCGACTCCTTGGAGTCTTGTCCCCGAACATTTGCATTTGGAGACGGGCCATTGATGCATTGCACCAAATTCCTTGGAATCTTGTCTCTAAACGTTTGCATTTAGAGAAGGATCATCGATGTATTTTCATTGGACTTCTTTGAGTCTTGTTCGTCGACTTGATTTTAGACAGGATGCATACGTCGCCCAACTTCTTCATCTGATTTTGATGCTAAGTAATTTTTCTTACTTTAATACCATTGCAAGACCCGATGTAAGTGGTCGTCGTCACATCGGTGCTTTTCACTTCGACTAATGGGGTATTTGTTGCTTGATGGAGAATAAGGCTCGACGGATTACTCTTCCGAAAGAAGTTTGAGTCTTGTTGAGCTTTTCATGCAGAGGAGTGGCTTTGAGGAGGGGTGAGTTTCCAATTTCCTTGCAGATTGAACTTAACCTTCTGATAATAATCTTTAAGCCAGTTCTTGAAGTCGCTGCATTCTTCTATAGGGTGACTGACCATCCAATGATAGAGGCGGTATTTTGGATCATCGTCAATGTTGGCATGCTTCGAACGGTTAAATTTAAGCAGAACGAGCATATTGTTTTCTTTGGCCAATCCGAACAATTTCCTTGTTTTGCTTTGGAGGAATAAATATTTGCATCCTATTTTCTCCTCCAAAGTAGGACCTGTTCTCATTGATGGCGGGAGATTGGATTTGGTTGCCTCCTAACTTTGTCACACATTAGCGATGAAAGAGAATTTTCCAACATTTTTGTCCTGCCGAAATTCTTTTTCTGAATGAGGGTTGGCCGTTGAGGAAAAATTTATCCCCTCCAGTTGAGCAACATGATTTATGAGATCTTGATACGTCTTGGGCTTTGCTATGGTGACGAATAGATACGCCCACTTCTTTTGTCGAGCGTGGCCATGAAGATCCCTATGGCTTGGGATTTATCAAGCGCATGCTCGCATTTTAAGGTGAGATTTCGCCATCGGACGACATATTGCGCCAGAGTTTCTGTGCTCCTCTTTTCTTCTTTTATCAAAGTAGAGAGTGTCGGTTTTTCCTGTTGCGCTGGCGAATCTTTGCAAATAGAAAGCTTCCGGTTGCGTAAAGGTCTGCAGATAGTCATTTGGTAACTCCACATACCACTCGAAGGCTGTGTCAGCGAGACTGCCGATGAATTACCTTAGCAGGAGGGTGTCATTGCCCCTTGTGTTCCCGTACATCACATTGAATTGCACAATGTGTTAGAGGGGACTCCCTATTCCTTTGAACACCTTAAATTTGGGAATCACGTATCCCTTAGGGTATTGCAATTGGTCATAGTCTACTGTATAGGGTCGACCTTTGCAAACCAGCATTTGGGATGCTTCACCAGCATATGCATCTTGGCTTGCTGTCCAATGAGATCATTGATCTGATTTCGCAGAGCCACATCATTATTTGATGACGAACCTGCAACGGCCTCCAAGTTTTGTGAGTTGGCGATGGTGCGGGATTTGTCGTCTTTTGGACCGGCACCTCAAGCATTGGCAGAGGTTTCTCATCATCATATGGCTCTTGCTGCGTGGACATTGCAGTGCCACCTGCTGGAATAAGGCTGCCATTCAAGCTAAGTTGGTGCTTATATCTGCAACCTCCTTATCCTTTTCGGCCAGACAAGCCTGCAGGGATTCTATCGGGTGCTCCTTATTGGGAATTTCCTCTTCACCTCTTACTTTTCTCTTTGAGGATGGAGAAGCCAGGGACGCGGCCTATGTTGCCGTGTTTCGGAGTAGCTCTTACTACTCTTTTTGCCTCTTGGCTTGATTGGTTACTTAGGACCAGGTTACTCTATTTTCATCGGAGAAACCATGCATCATATACACTGTATGTGTAAACATGGGGTTGCACTTTGAGTTTAATGTCTTTCTCCATTTAGGATTTTTCGGAGGCGAAGGGACCTTCTAGGGCCGTTCCCGGATCGGAATAGCCTCATTCTCACCAGTGATTTGGAAAGAGGTTTTAGGTGACTGCTTCCTCGTTGCAGGAAGGGGCGTTGAGTCTGTTTTGTTAGCAACCTTTAGCTGATGGGCCTTCTTCGCGTTGCGAGAAGTCAGCACATAGTTCTTCCTGATTCTAAGAAGAGGGTGGTCATGAATCTTTCTCCATACTTTGAAAACCTTGGAAGAGATGGTGGGAGGAGAGAGAAAGCGGTCCTTCTCCTATTTTTCTTTCCTCCATTGGCGGAGATCTTTTCCGTTGGGATGCTCACGATGAAAGTGGGCTCATTTATGACAAGAGCTTGTTTGGTTGGGCTACGGTTTCTCTTGGCGTTGGGATGCTCACGATGAAAGTGGGCTCATTTTAATGTCCTCATAGAAGGAATGTTTGACGTCATCATGGATGGAAGAAGTTTAATGTCCTCATAGACGGAATGTTTGACGTCATCATAGACATAAGAAGTTTAATGTCCTCATAGATAGAAGAAGTTTAACGCTGTCATAGACGGAAGAAGTTTAACATCCTCATAAACGGAATGTGTATCGTCATCATAGATGGAAGAGTTTTAACGTCATCATAGACGGAATAGGTTTAACATCATCATAGACGGAATGTTTAATGTCAGCATAGACGGAAGAAGTTTAACGTCATCATTGATGGAATGTTTAACATCATCATAAACGGAAGAGATTTAACGCCGTCATAGACGGAAGAGATTTAACACCGTCATAGACGGAAGAGATTTAACTTCATCATGGATAAAAGAAGTTTGACTTCATCATAGACGGAAGAAGTTTAACGTCCTAGGAGACGGAATGTTTAACGTCATTATAGACGGAAGAATTTTAACGTCCTCATAAACGAAAGAAGTTTAACATCATCATAGACAGAACAAAGTAGAAGCGAAGAACGGCGAGCGGACCATAGTCGTTATCTGTTACTTCAGACTACAACTGTATCTTATTGAACCTTTCTTCCCATAAGGACCATGTCGACCAAAGGAGCTCCACTGAGATGCCACTTGCCTGGGGTCTGGGATTATATAGCTTGCACCCTGTGTGGGGTCAAAGATTGAGCATTTTGCTCCCGGCAATGTTTAGTGACGACTAACTTCGACTGAATTTTGGTGGCGACTGTCAGGTTTTCAAAGACCGAACTACTTGGAGGTGAAGGGTCTTCTAGTGTATTTGCAACTTTAGGAGCCGGCCCTTTTTAACTGACCTTCTTGATGGTATAGAATCCTTTGGGAGATCCACCAGCTTGGAGGTCAATCCTTCGAAGATTGACTGATCAGTCATATTTATTGCATATTTATACGGTCATTTTCCCTATTACTATTAATTACTAAAATGTGTTAATTGTAAATTAAGAACATATGTGGGTTTATTTGTAAAAAGATTATTGGCATATGTTTCTTAATTTATAATTAATTTAATTGGGGAATATATGCATATCAAATTTAAATAAAATATTCATGAGATTATTAATTATAAAAATATGCATATCATGTCATATCAAATATTCTTAACCAATATTATTAAGATATCATATCATTTAATTGGTTGGAATTTAATCTCAAATAAACCAAATGCTACTAACAATTTGATGTGAGATATTGTGCATGTATTATAATAAATCGGTTCACGGCTGAAATACTGTAAGTCTATGGTAGCGCCCCGGCCGTCTGTCCGAGGCCAAAATGCGGAAACGAAAACTTTTTCTAAACTTGAAACCGGCGCTATCGCAGACTTTAATCCTGGATCGAACCATTAACCTATAACTAGCAACTAGAGAAAGGTTAGAAAAGCTATACCGATCGATCCGTGTCTTTCGGTCTTTAGCCACCATCCCTAGCTCCTCGCGGCATCTCCGATCTCCGGTCTCCTCGTCGAAAAGAGCACCACATCTTCGAGTCTTTTTACGGGCTCCCGCTTCGTCCGAAGCAACTCGGACACGAAGTTTGTTAGCCGACGTGTCCAAGGTGATGTAGAGAATGTGTGTGATCACTTTGTCTCTTGCATCCATTGATTCTCAACGCATGAGAGTGTATGGATGGAAGTTGAAGATGAAGCCATCAATGGAGATTTTGAGCTAGAGGAAGAAGAAGAAGAAGAAGAAGCCTTTCTTTTCTTACGTTGTATGATGATAAAATGAGAGAGTGAGTGAAAATAATACAAGAGCAAACCCTTACCATGGCTGCCCTTCTCTCTGTTCCTCTCATTTCAACTCACAAATCAGTCACATAATGTGACACATGCACAAAGAAAGAGACCATGAGTCACCACTTGTGCATGTGTTACAATTAATGCTCCTAATCATGATTTCTAGCTCATTATTTCCATTTGTAAACATTAACCCAAATGTTTACAACAACAAAAAGATACGGCAACATCTATAGTAAACTCGTAACGAATCACAAGGATACCCTTCACCTGTATATACATACCTGCATCCGCATTCCGACCGAATGCGAATGCGATAAGACTAAAGTAATCCAGCAAATCTAATACTAGGATCCGGCTTAAACCAAAGCCCACTAGTATGATCCGCCCGATCATGATCCGTGCACTACTGCACGTATATGATCAGACCCTGCCATATATCATACGGCCTCTACAACGTTTCGCCCGAAACTTGAGAAACTGTCTGTGGGGGACTCTAAAGACTCGTCAATATTTTGGCTGTGGATTTAACCACTAGCACGTCAGTGGTACTAGCCGTATGTAACGGGCTACCAGGTATTGACCAAAAGGGAGGTCGATGAGCGAACTCATCCTGACACCCTACTGAGCCTGTCAGTGACAATATCCGTACAGTCCGGTCCGTTCGTCTATGAGCATCGCATGTCGGGCCTAGGGTGTTGGTAAAAGTCAGACCCCCAAATGCGGTACAAGTCGTGTCGGAGTGTAGCCCAGAACACACTGAGATACTACTGGAATACCTACCAGTAAATCTCCTGCCTTGGCCAAGGATTTCGTGTAATGGCTCTCCTAAACACAGCGCGATCTCACCCCCAATACCGTGAGAGACGAAACCCCTGCCGATCCACTCACTGCCTCCATGTGGCTCGGGACTGTACCCAACTAAAACCTGTTTGCACGACTCCTTTGAGCCGTGGTAGGGTAGTAATCAAACTACAGTGGGAACTCACATGAGACAAATGACGATCTCAGATCGATGAACTAACCTATACACATGTCACCAGGGAACTGCTATCTGACATCAAGTATAATACCAACTAGCATGTTCCCGACGAGTCCTGTCCGGTGTACTCATAACCCAATGAGCACCTGTATACATCTTAGGTGATCCAACTGACACCAATGTCTTATGATACCAGCCACCGCCCCTCTTCGGGGTCTCGACTGTATACACTAGTCTACTAATGGAGTATCGGTGCCCGGTCTCGAAACTCCCACGACTAGTAACCACTTTAAGGATGTGCTTATAGACCCCAGCTCCTACGTATATGATCGCCATCATACTACTGGTCGTCAAGCAAGAATCCAATAGGCTCTATCAACGTGCAATAGTGACCTGTAATGTCACCTAAAGTATGTATACGATGATAAAGATAAACCCGATAGCATACTATCATCTTGAGTAAGACCTTCCTACCGGTATAGGTCATCCCTCAATCATTGCAATCACGTTCCTGTGATCCAATAATTGACTCTGAGGGCACTATATCCAACAACCTCCCACTGGCACTCAGGGCTAATTATTGCGATGTCGCATACTCACAACCCATGTGTTACCGAACACCTAACTCCTCTACTAATCAGTTTCGCAAAGCCCGTTTGCGAAACTATTGCATTCGAGGAATAGCCTCAGTGAGTGGATCCGCCCTAATGTTTTTTTCTATGTCTCTCTTTATCTCAAGTTCGCGGAGAAAACCATCTCCCGAAATGAGCAATACCTGTCTTAGAATCTGTCTAGATATCTGATGGGATCTAGTTCATAAATGAACTCCAAATCCAAACTTCTTAGACTGTACGTCAACTGAACTTAATCAGTATCCTGCGCCATGCCTCCCTCAGTATCCGCTTGGACCATCTGTCCAAACTACTGCCCCTCGTCAGAGGGAAAACTATAACTCTGACAGTCACTCTGTCATCCAGGTCATCTTGGAAGCCTGTAATGATAACCGTCTCCCGAAGGAGGCTGCCGTTATCATTTCCCTAGAACATCCACTTACATTCTAAAACTGCTTCCGAACGTTTCTCCAGGATAGGATTAATATCAACTTATTGCATCTAGCGCAAAAAACAACGTCTGGTGTGGTACATGACATCTCATGATTGACTCAATTGCCTAAGCAAGTGATCTGCCAATCACGCACATCCCTCTCCCCTTTAGTCTATAAGACACCTTTAGAGAGGGTGACTCCATCACCTGCAGGTAAACTACCGTGCCAGGAGTCGTCCATTCTAAAATACTTTTAGAATGTTGTCTAAGTACCCAGATTGGGAAGTTACCCAGATCTAGATCTAAAACCATAGATCTAGTAACTAGAATGTCTGATATTATATCCAAGTCCTTTATGGAGAAACCACTGTGTGACAACCAAAGTATAACCGATCGTAGTATAGGAATTTCACTTCCTACTCTGTGTATGTCATCCAAATACCAGGACATCACACCCTACTACATTCTTAACAGATCCATCCTCTATTCTGATGACGTCAATCCTATGACTGTCACATCAGAAATAGATGATCTTTCTCCGCTATATCATCTTTAGTCCATAAATAGACATAAGCTACTTGTCTATTATGCTTCTGCTGCTCCCACTGACTACGACAACCCTCTAGAAGAGTCATATACACGTACACTTCTAAAGCTAGTTTAGAACAACGCTATACTCATCCTCCTGCCGGGTCTCACAGTCTGGAAGAACAGCAATGGCAAGTCTGAGTAAACAAAAACCTCTCTGTCACCGTCCTTGAGCATACCGAAGTACCTCTCGAGTGCCTGAGGTTACCTACCATATCTGCGGAGTGGCCAATGGAATGTCAAACCAGATTGAATCTTTAGGCTCTTATCAAATTTTCAGAAATCGTTTGCGGTTCTGGGATCACTTCCAGTTCTACCATACTCCCACTACTGTTTTCTGAAAAAACCATTTTACTAAAACTGTGGCGGGTCAAGAACAATATCACTATTGATCTTCCAGATGGTAGAAAGTCAACTCTCGTCATAGCCCGGGTCAACCCACAAACAGCCATTACAGAAACGTGCCTTGAGTTATCCAGAGTTTGGTTTTAAGCATAAGCTGGACAACTCCTCGTACCTTAACATTGTTAAGATATAAACTATTCTATATCCAATATAGAAACAGAGGCACGGATTTAATTAGAACCAGATTCAAATCATGCAGCTGTCTCCGGTGCATGTCAACAAAATAGAGAGAGGCCGATCAGCATTACTCAACTTAGGAATCCATCCAGATATGAGTAACCTGAAAGAGAAGTAAGCTCTCATAATCATTAATATCAACTGAATACTATACACAAGTATCTACATCTTCGATCACCTTGAAGAATCCTGATACTTGCAATACCTGGTTCTCTACTTTATTCATATACCTATAACTTTTCAAAACTTAGACCTTGAATTTCTACGAAACACATGTCTAAGAACTAGAGAAGTCACAAGTAAATAGAATATAGTACGAGTACCAACCGCTCTGCCCAAATGGACACAGGACAACATACAATACTTTGTATGAGTCCCCTGAGTTGAATAACTCATTCCCCGTGTGTCGTAGGTTGAAAACCGTACTTATGGTTAAGAAGAATTACACCGCTATTTAATACTCCTTACCTAACCATCCACTGATATGGGTAAATGTCATGGACATAATTTCAAAAAGTTATATCTCACTTTATAAAATAAACGTACAGATATATCAATTTGAAATTGGTACATTACAACGGATATTCAAAACCAAATATTTGCTGTCCGGCAAATAACCCAGGCGATTTCCTCAAATATCACCAATTACAACGAATCCCGATATAATGAGGATGATCACCCAACCAATAACTTACTCCCACTCATCATCTGTAAAACCATACAGATGTGAGAATCAAACCTGGTAAATACATACCCTGGAGCAAGGACTAATTGGGAAATCAGTTTTCTTTTAACAATACACAGTGAAACTGAAACATGTAAATATTTCGAAGGGGTATCCGGGTATTCTTAGTAATGCCTCTTCCATTATCAGATTCACAACTGTAACCGTATATTTCTTTGTCATCTCTCCAAATCCCTTTATATTTCTTTAGTCATTACCTTCTGTAACCACCTTTAGGCCAAATGGTTTTCTTCCTTCCCTACCGTTCGGCACCAGCCTATGGTTTGGAAGAAGACTATCCAATAAGCATAATGGGTGTACTCCTCTAATCTTAGGAGCACTCACAACGCGAGAGAAGGTAAAGATAAAAGACAACTGAATAAACCTTATTCCTATTTCTCCTGAACCAGAATCCATCCCCGAACTGGAACAAGTCCCTTCGAGTTCGTATATAACCATACGATGGAGTATCCAATAAACTATGGATCTTCGTAGTGATACGGAGTGTTCTGGAGAAATACAAAGGTGATGTAGGATTGGCAAAGAAATACTTGGTTTGGTCGTAAATAGCAGTCGCAATTTACTTTGCCCTCTTACTAATCCCTTTATTTGTCTTTACTCAATACCTTCTGTATACCTTTTTAGGCTAAATGGTTTTCTTCATGCTCTATCTTTCGGCACCTGCCTATGGTTTGGATGAAGACTATCCAATTAGCGTAATAGGTGTACCGTCCTAATCCAAGGAGCACTCGCAACCTGAGAGAAAGTAAAAAGAAAAGACAACTGAATAGTCCTATTCATTTTCTCCAGAACCGGAAACCATCCTCGAATCTGGAATAAGTTCCTTCGAGTTCGTATATAACCATATGATGGCTTTATCCAATTGAAGTGGATGTTCGTAGTAATACGGGGTGTTCTGGAGAAAAGGGTAAAAGTAGGAGTGGCAATGAGGTATCCAACTCTGACAATCCAAAAGCCAATGTTTTAAGAAGGTTCGGTTAACTTGGTCACTGAGTCATAGTCGGGTCATGGTCGCTGCCAAAGAGAGAGAGAAAAGAAACACTCAGCGTGCACTCTAACGTAGATCAGAATGGTTATCAATTTATCTAATCAGGAAACCTCCCACTGTATCGTCAAATTCTCCTCCAAACCTGAAAGAAGAATTAGTTTCGGGATCACCCGAGGAGTAAACCAACTCATCAGTGGGAATCGGGATACAACTATCATCGCATGATAACGTGATGGAATCCACTCACGTTATCACACTCCAGAAGGTATGCGCATATCTGGCAAGTTTCAGTTTCTTTAGAAACTCCCGATGTTATTTTTACCCTATGCTCTTATGACCTTGACTAAGGCCAACAAATCATAAGTCACATGTCAAGTTCTACCCGTCATTGTCCAGGTTAATTTGAACCCACCCGTACAAGCCCTTGACTAGGGCCAACAAGGCTGTACGACTGTCCCAAACCAAGGCATCTATCTATGCAACAGAAAAGTAACAAATAGCTACTATATACTATGCCTTGACTAAGGCCAACAAACATAGCATGAATACTAAGTGCTACCCGTCTGAAATGACGGAGGGCTACGAATGGTTTTTGGCGAAAATCCTTTAACGTAATGAACTTGATATCGTTGAAGGAACCAGATAGCTTTTTATAAAAATATAGTGGTGAAAACCTTTGCTAAAGAGGTCACTCCTGGTGAAGGGATCTCGACTCTTTCCCCGTAGAATGAGGTGCAGGATATTCCAACTGAATACCACAATGCAAAGCAAAAAGTAATCGACTATAGTAAAGTTATTACCCTGACGCAAACTTCTGTCCAAGGGGTCTCTCCCGGTGAAGGGATCTCGGCCCTTGCCTCGTCAACTGAGGTACTGGATATTCATAACCGAATACCACTGTGCAAAACAAAAGAGAACGTCCTTGTAATAACAGCTTTTTGAAAAATGTTCTAACAACATCAGAATAGGTTTGTTTAGCTTGCATTGATCCGAATCAATGCAGTCCCATCAATTAATCACACAACAAAAGAACGAAGATATGATGTATGTATATGCCATCCGCATTCGCCACTGGGACCTGTCATCACCCGTTAGGTTACTTAACTAACGACAGAACGGGGACTGGACTAGCGCAGGTGTAAAACATATACAACATCTACTAGTATATATATCAATATATAATAATCGCTCATGGCGTGATAAAATGCAATATCGCAGAAATGTAATAAGCATCACAGAACAATACAGATAATCAGGGATCCCCGGGTTTCATAGAGCCACTACTGAAACCCGACGTTCCCCTGGTCATGTGAATAGCCTGTGCAATGAAATCCTAGACCCCTACGGGTGCGGCAAGTTACCCGCCAAAACCTGAAGCGAGGCAGCCCCCTTCAACAAAGTGAATGGACCACCCAGCACTTCACGGAATCCGGTAACTTGAGTACCCCTCCTTGGGTCAACCTATACCCCCTACGAGTGCGGCGAATAGCCCGCCAATTCTAGAGTAAAGCCCCCTCCATCTCAAAGCCATGAGATGCGGGCTCGTTGCTCTCTAGAACCCGGCTATCCGTGCACCCCACCATGGGGTAATCCTAGTACAGAAAGTAAAATATACAACGAGTACATCTACCTCAGCCCGGTCGTTCCCCAAAAGAATAATATACAAACAAGCAGTGACGGCAGTCCACATGTCGGACGCTCGCCCCGCAATATCAAATGTACAAATACAACCAAACTGTACTACCATTGCATCCAAGCTATCCACCACGACAAATCCGCAACATCACAGTACAACACAGAACATCAACGTGAATGTCACGTTTGCAAATCCGTCAAAAAGAACTATAGAAATTAGACAATATTTACCGATCAAATGACATTCATGGTCGCAGATATAATGTAAGTACCGTAAACTAACATATTTAAATTTCTCGATCGACAAAATTCCCGAAGTGAGCCCCAAGTACAAATCCAGCACTCAAAATAATCTGGGCCAAAACTAAAATTACCAGAAACCCCAATTCCAATTCGGAGACCACTGTAGAAAATTTGGTGGAGTTACGTTACAGTACTGCGGCGGAACCGCGGCCAAAACGTGGGTACGGCCGCGGTTCCAGGCGCTACAGTGATATCTCCTTACAAAATTTCTGCATTGTTCTTAAAAAAGCCTGCCTGATTTTCTGACATACTCAAAATAATTTTTTTGACCACAAAAAAAAAATAGACAAAAACTTTGTTTTTGAAATTGCGGTTTCGGAAATTTTGTTCGATCGATATTTTAAATACGTTAGAACAAGCTAGTAAAGGTTAATGGCATGGCTCTGATACCATGTAAGTCTACGGTAGCGCCCCGGCGGTCTGTTCGAGGCCAAAATGCGGAAACGAAAACTTTTTCTAAATTTGAAACAGGCGCTATCGCAGACTTTAATCCCGGATCGAACCATTAACGTATAACTAGCAACTAGAGAAAGGTTAGAAAAGCTATACCGATCGATCCGTGTCCTTCGGTCTTTAGCCACCATCCCTAGCTCATCGCGGCATCTCCGATCTCCGATCTCCTCGTCGGAAAGGGCACCACATCTTCGAGTCTTTTTACGGGCTCCCGCTTCGTCTGAAGCAACTCGGACACGAAGTTTGCTAGCCGACATGTCCAAGATGATGTAGAGAATGTGTGTGATCACTTTGTCTCTTGCATCTATTGATTCTCAACGTATGAGAGTGTATGGATGGAGGTTGAAGATGAAGCCATCAATAGAGGTTTTGAGCTAGAGGAAGAAGAAGAAGAAGCCTTTCTTTTCTTATGTTGTATGATGATAAAATGAGAGAGTGAGTGAAAATAATACAAGAGCAAACCCTTACCATGGCTGCCCTTCTCTCTCTTCCTCTCATTTCAACTCACAAATCAATCACATAATGTGACACATGCACAAAGAAAGAGACCATGAGTCACCACTTGTGCATGTGTCACAATTAATGCTCCTAATCATGATTTCTAGCTCATTATTTCCATTTGTAAACATTAACCCAAATGCTTACAACAACAAAAGATACGGTAATATCTAGAGTAAACTCGTGACGGATCACAAGGACACCCCACACCTGTATATACATACCTGCATCCGCATTCCGACCGAATGCGAATGCGATGAGACTAAAGTAATCCAACAAATCTAATACTAGGATCCAGCTTAAACCAAAGCCCCCTAGTATGATCCGTCCGATCATGATCCGTGCACTACTGCAGTATATGATCGGACCCTGCCATATATCATACGGCCTCTACAACGTTTCGCCCGAAACTTGAGAAACTGTCTGTGGGGGACTCTAAAGACTCGTCAATACTTTGGCTGTGGATTTAACCACTAGCACGTCAGTGGTACTAGCCATACGTAACGGGCTATCAGGTATTGACCAAAAGGGAGGTCGATGAGCGAACTCATCCTGACACCCTACTGAGCCTGTCAGTGACAATATCCGTACAGTCCGGTCCGTTCGTCTATGAGCATCGCATGTCAGGCCTAGGGGGTTGGTAAAAGTCAGACCCCCAAAAGCAGTACAAGTCGTGTCGGAGTGTAGCCCAGAACACCGTGAGATACTACTGGAATACCTACCAGTAAATCTCCTGCCTTGGCCAAGGACTTCGTGTAATGGCTCTCCTAGACACAGCGCAATCTCACCCCTAATACCGGGAGAGACGAAACCCCTGCCGATTTGCTCACTGCCTCCATATGGCTCGAGACTGTACCCAACTAAAACCTATTTGCACGACTCCTTTGAGCCATGGTAGGGTAGTAATCAAAGCACAGTGGGAACTCACACGAGACAAATGACGATCTCAGGTCGATGAACTAACCTGTACACATGTCACCAGGGAACTGCTATCTGATGTCAGGTATAATACCAACTAGCATGTTCCCGGCAAGTCCTGCCCGGTGTACTCATAACCCAATGAGCACCTGTATGCATCTTAGGTGATCCAACTAACACCAATGGCTTGTGAGACCAGCCACCGCCCCCCGTCGGGGTCTCGATTATATACACTAGTCTACTAATGGACTATCGATGTCCAGTCTCGAAACTCCCACGACTAGGGACCACTTTAAGGATGTGCTTATAGACCCCAGCTCCCACGTATATGATAGCCATTATACTGCTGGCCATCAAGCAAGAATCCAATGGGCTCTATCAACGTGTAATAGTGACCTGTAATGTCACCTAAAGTATGTACATGATGATAAAGATAAACCAGATAGCATACTATCATCTTGAGTAAGACTGTCCTACCGGTATAGGTCCTCCCTCAATCATTTCAATCACGTGCCTGTTATCCAATAATTGACTCTGAAGGCACTATATCCAACAAATACAAGTAGGAGATCCACATCAAATCGAATTACCAAATCAAATCTTCCGAATTTTAGAAGAATCTCGTAACTGCGAATAGAAAAATATATTTGCAAAATATATTCATTAGAAGGATCTCCAAATATCGAGAGAAGAATACACAAAAAATCAGGTGATGCAACTCCACCAAAGGGCTGCGAAACCGCGGCCATTAGGGGCATAGGGCGGCGGAAGCACAGTCATCTAGTGGCCATTAGATATCAAAATTTAGGGGTTTAATCATCTTTGCACACATTTCAAGATGACGTCTATGGTTTCATGTTCCAGATCCTATAAAATGGACCGAGAGCAATTAGGGTTAATCATCTATCTGTTGATCTACCGATCATGCAATCTAGATCTCTCGAGAAAACTAGAATTTGTAGTTTAGTTTTTCAGCAGTCAACGTCTGTAATGCAATTGTTTATTCAATAAAAGGTAGATTTTTTTTATCTTGTCTCATTACTTTCCGCATTTTAATTTTTGCATTTACTTTCCGCAATTTTAATTTTGTTATTTCTTATGGGTTCATTAATCTTTAATTTTTCATCGTTTACTTTGTTTATCCCAATGAGCAAGTAAATCCTTGCTTGTTAGGGTTTGTAGGATAGGGTAGTATAATGAATGAACAAAATCTCTTAATTTCTTTTTAAGTTTTAATTTTTATAAACTTTAGCAAAATGATTCTTAACCCTCTTATCGGGCGTGCTATCAATTCATGATAGTCACGACCATGATTTGAGATTCGTTAATATTTGCTTTGTTGAGGGCTTAGGATAAATAGGGATCAATGGAAGGACAAGGGTCAGTAGAGGAAAACTGTAATTCCTCCAAAAATCCTAAACCACATTCATCGCTATTTCTCTAGTATTAAATAATTAAAAGATAAAAAGAATTATTTTTAAAACTCCATCCTTTAACTACTAAATCCGAAAAACCCTGCAAGCCTTTCGCTTATAAAGTTTTCAAATCTCCTTAGTATAAAACGATAAAAATTCTACCTTTCATCTATTAACTCATCTAAAATAATATAAGTAATTCACCATTTCCCAGTGGCTGACCCGTACTCACTATCGGCTAGCTATTGCAACACCGTTATTGATCGCGATAATTAGGAAATATACAAGACTCGGTTTTTCGGACCAATCAAATGGCGCCATTACCGGGGATACGGTTGTAATATTTTTCTTATTATTCGGGTTGATTTCTAAAAAAATAAGAAAAAAATAAAAAGAGAAATAAAAAGCGCATTTTGTATTTTTAACGATTCTTGTGCGAGTTTTGCAAGAAATCTGGAGCATTTAGAGCGAACCAACAAAGATTTAGAGACTGTTAAACAGGAAAGGAAGAGCATTGGAGTACTGTGAAAATTTTTGGAGAAGTGATTCCGTCAACCGATAGCGGAACTACGGCCAAAAGACGTGTTTGGCGGCTGAACCACGGCCATCTTGGGGAGTTAGGTCCCCAAATCTTTCTGGTACTATTTTTGTAAGTCTATGGTAGAGCTCCGGCCGTCTTCCAGACGCCAAATGTGGAACAAAAACATTTATAACTGGCGCTATCGCATACTATAACCCGGATCTGCCATTAACGCTAAACTAACAAACTACAAAGTGGGTAGAAAGGTTATACCGAACGATCCGAGTCCTTCATTCTTTAACCATCATCCCACGCTCCGTTGCGACTGCTCCGATCTCCTGGCTCGTCGTCGAGGTGGCACCACATCTACGGATCTTTAAACGGGCTCCCGCCTCTGAACCGAGGCAACTCGGTCATCAAGTTTGCTAAAAGAGATGACCAAGAATGATGTAGAGAATGAGTAGAACACTTTGTCTCGCTTCATCCAAAGTCATGGATGAACGGTTAATGAAGTTGCCTTTTTAATCGGGTAAATGAGAAATGAGCATATATATTTTCATGAACCAAAACTATCATCTTTTTATTCAACAAGTGAGAGAGTGAGAAGAGGAGGGGAGGGGCCGGCCACATATAGAGGAGGGGGTGAGTGTAGGAGCAAGGGTTGGTGACCATAAAGGAAAAGATCAAGAGAAAAAATCCAAGGAAAAACAAAACCACATTAATGCAAATGGTGATTCAATAAACCTAGTGATCCATTCATTAATGCATACAATGAATCAAAAAACCCTAGTCATCAAAACATTAAATGAACATTTAATGCAACCATGAGTCACTAATCCTAGTCACCTTCTAGAACCTTCTAGAATCACGACTCACCTCATGATTCACCCAAAAGAAGAAAAGATAAATCCGCATTAAACCGAACGTTTAAGACGGGTGATAGAAAACTGGCAACTTCCAAAAGTGATCCCGAAACGAATTTCAGGATAACCCCGTAACTGTATAAATATACCCGCATTTGTATTACGACCGAATACAAATGCAACTAAGACAAAGATATTATATCTAAAAAGTATAATACATGGATCCGGCTTAAACCAAAGCCCACCAGTATTATCTGCCCGAAATATGACACGTGCGTAAACGCACGTGCATTTTCCGAACCCTGCCATAAAACCATACGGCCTCTACAACGTTTCGCCCGAACTTGGGAAACTATCTGTGGGGGACTCTAATGACTCGTCAGTACCCTGGCAGTGGGTTTAACTACTAGCCGTCAGCGGTACTAGTTGTGCGTAACGGCTGCCCTTGTACTGACCTCAAGGGTAGCCGATGAGCGAACTCATCCTGAAACCCTACTGAACCTAACAGTGACAATATACATACAGTCCGGTCCGGTCGTCTATGAGTATCGCATATCGGGCCTAGGGGGCTGGTAACGTCAGACCCCCAAAAGCGGTATAAGTCGTGTCAAAGACAAGCCCTGAACACCCTGAGAAACTACTGGAATACTTACCAGTAATTCTCACCTGTCTTGGCCAAGGACTTGGTGTAATGGCTTTCTTAGACACAGCACGATCTCACCCCCAATACCGGAAGAGACGAATCCCCTGCCGATCCGCTCACCTACCTCCATGTGACTCGGGACTGTACCCAAAAAAGACCTGTTTGCACGACTCCTTTGAGCCGTGGTAAGGTAGAAATCAAAGCACAGTGGGACTCACACGAAACAAATAACGACCTCAGGTCGATGAACTAACCTGTACACATGTCACCAGGGAACTGCTATCTGACGATAGGTATAATACCAACTAGCAGGTTCCCGGCGAGTCCTGTCCGGTATACTCATAACCCAATAAGCACCTGTATACATCTTAGATAATCCAACTGACACCAGTGGCTTGTGAGACCAGCCACCACCTCTCGTCGGGGTCTCGACAGTATACACTAGTCTACTCCGGAGTGTCGATGCTCTGTCTCGAAACTCCCACGACTAGAGACCACTTTTAAGGATGAGCTTATAGACCACCCAACTCTCACGTATATGATCGCCATCATACTGTTGGTAGTCAAGCAAGATCCTAAGGGCTCTATCAACGTGTAATCGTGATCAGTCACCTGAACCTATACACGACTGATAAAGGCAAACCAGATAGCATACTATCATCTCGAGTAAGACTGTGCTACCGGTATAGGTCCTCCTTAATCATTGCAATCACGTACCTGCGATCCAATAATTGACTTGTTAGATATGTATGCCCTAGAGGCCATTATTGTATAGTACTAGTTTGTATAATACATTTTGGAGGCTTGGGATATATATACGGGTTTACGACAGTCTTGCTCAATATAGTAGTATGCTACTTGGTTTGTTTCTATCTTAATATGTGTATATGTTTCTTTTAACATATCGCTAAAAACATATTGGTAGAGCCCTTAGGATTTTTGCTTGACCACCAGCGTTGTGATGGCGATCACATTAATGGGGGCTGGGTGGTCTATAAGCATATCCTTATTTTAGTCCCTGGTCGTAGGATTATCGAGACAGGGCATCGATACTCCAGAGTAGACTGGTGCATACGCTTCTCTTCCCAGCAGGGGAGATGGTCTGTCCCACAGCCATCAGTACGTCGTACTGGAGATAGTATGCAGGTGCTCGTTAGGTTACGAGTACACTGGACAGGACTCGTCGGGAACTGTTGGTTGGTATTATACCTATCGTCAGTTAACAGTTCCCAGGTGACATGAGTATAGCTTAGTCCGTTGACTTAACACTGTCACTTCGCCTCGAGTGTGTTTCCACTGTTCTTAGATTACTACCCTACCACTGCTCTACTGAGTCGTGCAAACAGGTAGAAGTTGGGTGCAGTCCCGAAGCACTTGGAGGGAGTGACGATTAGATAGGATTCGTCTCTCCCGGTATTGGGAGTTGATATCGCGCTGTGTCTAGGAGAGCCATTACACATTGTCGTCCCTAGCCAGGGCAAGCGAGAATTGCTGGTAGGTTTTTCAGTAGATTCTCAGGGTGTTTTGGGCTACACTCCGACATGACTTGTACCGCTATTAGGGTACTGATGTTTACCGCCCCCTAGGCCCGTCATGCGATATTCTCATACGAACAGACCGGACTGTACGGAGATTGTCACATTCAGGCACAGTAGGAGTTCGATGGGTTCACCTCATCAGTCTTCTTATCGGCATCTACCTGGGGACCGTTACGTACAGCTAATACCGCTTGCGGCCTGTAGTTAAACCCACTGCCAGCGTAGTGTCGAGCCTTTAGATTCCCACACAGAGGGTTACTCGCCTTTGGGCAAAACAGAGTAGAGGTTGCATGGTTTTGCGACGGGGTTCGTTCACATCCGCGCACTTGTGCACGTTTGGTGTCCGGACAGTAGTTACTAGCGGGCTTTGGTTTACGCCAGATCCTAGTAATTGTTTTGGGATTGGTTTTGTCTCAGTGTATTCGTGTTCCTTGGAGCACGGATACGGGTGTGTATGCACAGTTGACAGAGGCAGAGGTAGAGGATTCTCGTTAGGGTTGTTGACCATTTGACTTTGGTTGACTTGTTGACCGTTGACTTTTCTCTTAACCCTAATGAGAATATGATATATGATTAATAATATTAATTAAGTATTATTGTGTCATGGTTGAGTTGAAAGTTTGACTTTTGTTTACTTGTTGATTTTGTTGACCGGTTGACCATTTTGGACTTGTTGACCATCATCATTTCATGGCTATCATTCCATGGGTATGACTTTTGCTTGCTTGTTGTTTACATAATGCAATTATAGCATGAAATGATAATGGTCATTGAAACTAACCATCACCATATACTTAATTATTATTATTATTATCATTATTCTCACTTTTGTGAGAAGGGTTGGATTATGAGAGCTCATTCTATCATTCTCTTTCTCTCTCCAAGAAAGAAAGCTCTCCCTCTTCCTCTTCCTCTCTCAAGGTTCAAGTGTTCCATGAGTTGGAAATCATGAACCTTTGAGACAAAACCACCTTCACTCTTCTCTACTCAATCTAAGGTATTAGGTTTAGCAAACTAAACACCTTAGTCATCTCTAGGTTGAGATAGGAGCTCAATTTCGAGACCCTCGGGTGGATCCATCTATGGCAAAGAGGAGACGACAAGGAGGATCCGTTCAAGCAACTACAAGGAGCAAACAAGAGGAAGAACCACAACAAGAAGAGAAGGAGTTCAAGACCAAGGTATAACCATTCTACATAGTAGTTAGAACTTGTAGAATATTTGTTAGTTTTTGTTTAGCAACGATCCTTCTTGTACAGTCCATGTTACCTAGCTAGGGAAAATTTTCGTTTTACCTATTCCGCCTCCCCGAAAGGACCGGGGTGGGTAACGTGGACCTAACAGTGGTATCAGAGCCTAACTAAACAACAACTAACAGTTAGCAAGGTTTTTAGAACTTCGATCCGGCAAAAATCCCAAAACGATGTCCGAAACCCATGCTTTCTGCCGTTTTTAAAACCTGCTCTGAAAATTATTTAACATACCTGAAAAATACAAGCAGGGTTTTCTGGGAATAACCAAGAAATCTGAACCATGACTCGGCCAAATCGCCGCGGAAGCGCGGTGGAACAATGCGTTCCGCCGCGGATCCGCGGCCGAGTTGACTCGGCCATGGCTCCGATTTCTTGCAGAATTCTTAGTTTGGTGTTCTGGGATTTTTGAGATATTTTTGTTCTGACCAGGTTATCCAAAGAAAATGTTATTTGTTGGGGGTAGTTACAAATTCGTATTTTGATCGGAGTTCTACAAACTTTGGCTAAATGGTTATATCTGTGATATTATATATGTATTGAACGTCTGCAAATCGCTATACGTCGATTAGTAGGGGTTATACATATCCGTGTTCTGTAATGTTGATGGTTTGTGTATATGAATTCGTTGGATTGTCGCGGATGAATAGCCGGGGGGTTGTGAGATGAGAGTTTTATTTATCTTTCAATTCATGTAATATGTAAATTGATATAATATTATTTGTATGGCCGCACATCCGGGATGAGGTTGTAGCCGCCATTGTATAATTTCTTTTTACTGTTTTTGCTCCTAGGATAGACCCAAGGAGGGGTGCACAAACTACCGGGTATCTCGAAGTGCCGAGTGGCCTACTCACGTTGCTGAGGGAGGTTGCTTCGCTTCGGGTACTTGGCGGGTAGTTTGCCGCACCCGTAGGGGTCTAGGGTGGGGTTCTTAGCTATTCATCGCGACCGTGTAATCCGTCTATCGTTGCAGGCTCGAACGAAACACGGATTCCTAGTATATCCAATGTGTTCATCTGTGATCTGGAATGGCTATCATTGCATCTGACTAGTGTATATATATCTATATGATATCTATTTAGGCGTTGCTTATGTTTTGCATCCGCGCTAGTCCAGCCCCCGCTCTGTCGTTAGTTAAGTAACCTAACGGGTAATGACGGGGCCCGTGGCGAATGCGGATGGCATAAGCGTACGTCATATTTTCGTTGTTTTCTGCAATGGCAGGATTAATTGATGGGACGCATTAAATTAATGCAAGAAAACAAACCTAATAAAACGTTGTTGGAACAATTTTTCAAAAAGCTGTTATTGCAAGGATGCTCTCTTTTGTTTTGCATAGAGGTATTCGGTTATGAATGCCCAACACCTCAGTCGACGAGGCAAGGGCCAAGATCCCTTCATCGGGAGTGACCCCTTGGACAAAAATTTGCGTCAGGGTAATAACTTCACTATAGTCGATTATTCTTGCTTTGCATCGAGATATTCAGCTTAGAATATCCTGCACCTCATTCGACGAGGAAAGAGCCGAGATCCCTTCATAGGGAGTGACCTCTTTAGCAAAAGTTTTCGCCACTATAATTTCAAAAGGGTATCACGTTCCTTCAACGATATCAAGTTCATTACGTTAACGGGTTTTCGCCAAAACCCAGCCGTAGCCCTCCGTCGTTTCGGATTGGTATTGCTTAGTATTCGTGCTACGTATTTCGTGCTCAGCCGAGGCGTAGTGTACGGTAGCTATGTAATATTTTTTCCGTAGGATACAATGTGATTGGTTGGGACAGTCGTGCGGTCATTTTTGCTCAGTCAAGGACTCGTACGGGTGGGTCTAATGCAATCAAGATAATGACGGGTTGAACTTGACTAGGATCCTTTAATATGTTGGCTCAGTCAAGTTCACTTGGGTCCTAGGGGCAAAAACCACATCGGGAGTTTCTAAAGAAACTGAAACTTGCAGATTTAGCATACCTTCTGGAGTGTGGTGACTAGAGTGGATTCCATCTAGGTCATCACACAATGATAGTTGGATCCCGATCCCACTGATGAGTTGGATTACTCTCGGGAGATTATTTCACTTAACAATCAAAGCTATAAACCAAGTAAGTGTCTAGAACGGTGTTAGCGGAGCTACGCCTCCAGGGAAAAGAGGTTACTTAATTAAGGAACTTCGCGAAAGCGTTGGAAAACCTCCCTCGAAGTACCAACACTATCCTGGCTGAAAGATTAAGCAAGTATTGTGACGTGCAATTAATCCCGACTAGTTCTTCTTTTAAAGGTTTTAAGAAGAATTCGAGGAAACAGTGGGAGCCATCCTGGTTAGATAAACTAATAAACCAATCTAATCTTGCAAGAGCGCATACTGAGTGTTTCTTTTCTCTCTCTCCAGGTAGCAACCATTTCACGCCCTAATCAAGATAATAAAATGTATCGCTTGACCGATCCGAATTCTTATTCGGGGCTGGGGAACGTTGGTTCGGCTCTAACTTGTGACAACAGTCATAAGTATGAGCAAGGGAAAGAGGATTGTATGGATTCCAAGGATACCCAGTTGAAGAAGAAGCATGGTTTTGCATCTACTTCAGGTGTTCTTATAATTGAGAACTGCTTTACGGTCAGCCCTACCTCCTGGGTACTTGATACCGGATCAGGATCTCATATCTGTAATTTATTGCAGGGACTGAGAAAAAGTAGGAAAGTTGCACCTTGTGATATGTCGCTCAGAGCAGCGAACGGAGCACAAGTTAATGCCGCAGCCGTCGGTGAATATCACCTAGTGTTGCCAAATGGCAATACTATGATTTTGAACGATTGCTACTATGTACCTTCCATGGTTTGCAATATCATATCGGTTTCTTAACTCGATAAAGATGGATATAACTTTGTTCTTGATAGAAATATTATGAACATTTACCTTCATAAGGTACTGGTTGCAGAAGGTACACTGTGTAATGGTATCTACGTTCTAAATCAGAATACAGTTCTCAATGTACAAAACACACGCAAGAGGAAGAATTCAGATACGAATGAATCCTACTTGTGACATTGTAGACTTGGTCATATCGGAGAGAAAAGACTAGGTAAGTTGCATAAAGATGGACTCTTTAATGCGTTCGAGTTTTCATCTTATGAAACTTGTCAGTCTTGTCTCAAAAGGAAGATGACCAAATCTCCGTTCACCGGACATGGAGAAAGAGCAACAGAGCTCTTGGGACTCATACACAGTGATGTATGTGGTCCGATATCTATACATGCCAGGGGTGGGTTCTCGTACTTCATCACATTCACTGACGATCTCTCTAGATTCGGATATGTGTATCTTATGAAATACAAATCTGAAGCTATTGAGAAATTCAAGGAATTCAGAAACGAAGTAGAGAACCAGACTGGCAAAAGTATCAAGATCCTCCGGTCAGATAGAGGAGGGGAGTACTTAAGCACGGAATTCCTAGATTACTTAAAAAAGAATGGTATTCTCTCTCAGCTTACTCCCCCTTATACACCACAGCACAACGGTGTATCGGAGCGGAGGAATCGTACCCTACTGGATATGGTTCGCTCCATGATGAGTAATGTCGAGTTGCCTCTTTCATTTTGGGGACATGCGCTATTGACAGCGGCATATCTATTGAACAATGTTCCGTCTAAATCTGTGCCTAAGACACCGTTCGAGATATGGAATGGTAAAAGGCCGTATCTTAAACGTATTAAGATATGGGGTTGTTCGGCCTATGTAAAAGTACAAAATCCGAACAAACTTCAGGCACGTTCAGTTCTATGTAAATTTGTGGGATATCCTAAAAACTCTACAGGATATCTGTTCTACCACACCGAGGAATAGAAGGTGTTTGTATCTCGCCACGCCACCTTTTTAGAGTGGCAATTTCTTGCAAAAGAAACTAGTGGGAGTTCGGTAGAACTGGAAGAAATTCAGCGACCACAAAATGAAACTGAAGATTTGACAGAACCTCAGAATTCAATAACCCCAGACGAACCTCAGCCACTCCGCAGATCTGGTAGGATTTCTCATCCGCCCGAGAGATACTACGGTTTTCTCTTAGACGGGGATCGAGAGGATTGCATCTTGGAAGAAGATGACCCTACCAGTTTCAGGCAGACCATTATCAGTAGGGACTCTGATAAGTGGTGGGAAGCAATGCAATCCGAAATGGAGTCCATGTACACCAATAAAGTGTGGACCTTGGATATTGCTCCACCTGGGGTAAAACCCGTTGGATGCAAATGGATCTACAAAAGAAAACTCGGTGTAGATGGGCAGGTGGAAACCTATAAAGCTAGACTCGTTGCAAAAGGTTTTCATCAAAGACCTGGTGTGGACTATGACGAAACATTTTCTCCAGTGGCTATGCTTAAATCCATTCGGATCCTACTTGCCATTGCTGCCTTCCATGACTATGAAATCTGGCAGATGGACGTTAAAACGGCTTTTCTGAACGGGTGTTTGGAAGAGTGCGTTTACATGGATCAACCAGAAGGTTTCGTAGACAGTGGGAGCAGCGGGAAAGTGTGCAAGTTGCTTAAATCCATTTATGGATTAAAGCAGGCATCGCGGAGCTGGAACGTCTGTTTTGATGAGGCAATCAAGAAATTTAATTTCATCAAGAACGAAGATGAATCTTGTGTCTATAAGAAGATTGTAGGACGAACTGTCGTGTTCCTAGTCTTGTACGTGGAAGACATTTTTTTAATAGGAAATGACATTCCTATGCTACAATCGGTCAAGCTATTTTTGTCACAACAGTTCTCCATGAAGGACCTGGATGATGCCTCGTACATTCTGGGAATAAAGATCTACAGAGATAGATCCAAGAGACTACTGGGACTTTCGCAGTCCAGGTACATAGAGACCGTACTAAAGAGATTTAGTATGGAGGATTCCAAGCGCGGTAACATACCCGCATTGCACGGAATTACCCTTTCCAAGAAAATGTCTCCTAAGACTGACGAGGAGAGGGTTCGCATGAGCACTATACCCTACGCTTCGGCGGTTGGATCTATAATGTATGCGATACTATGTACAAGACCAGATGTAGCTTACGCACTGAGCGTGGTGAGCCGGTATCAGTCAGACCCAGGTGAGGACCACTGAACGGCAGTGAAGAATATTCTCAAGTACCTAAGAAAGACTAAGGAGATGTTCCTGGTTTACGGTAATGGAGACCTCAGGATCGAGTCCTTTACCGATTCAAGCTTCCAGAGTGACAAAGATGACAGCAAGTCTGTCTCGGGTTTTATGTTTACCCTCAACGGAGGGGCGGTATATTGGAGGAGTTCCAAACAGGATACCGTCGCAGACTCGACGATGGAGGCTGAATACATTGCTGCAAGCGATGCCGCAAAAGAGGCGGTCTGGATGAAGAAGTTCATTAGTGAACTTCAGGTGGTTCCGTCCATTGTTGACCCAATACCATTGTATTGCGATAACAATGGGGTTATAGCTTTAGCGAAGGAACCAAGGTCCCATCAGAAATCCAGACACATCTTGAGGCGGTATCACCTGATCAGGGAGATTATTGATCGCCAGGAGATCGAGGTACGGAGAGTGGACACAAAAGACAACACGGAGGATCCATTCACAAAGGCCCTCCCTCAAACAAAGTTCGAGCGACTTTTTGAGCTATTGGGTATGCGGTACGCCAGCAGCTGGCCTTAGTGCACACGTTGGGTATGCGGTACACCAATTACTGGCCTTTAGTGCAAGTGGGAGATTGTTAGATATGTATGCCCTAGAGGCCATTATTGTATAGTACTAGTTTGTATAATACATTTTGGAGGCTTGGGATATATATACGGATTTACGACAGTCTTGCTCAATATAGTAGTATGCTACTTGGTTTGTTTCTATCTTAATATGTGTATATGTTTCTTTTACCATATCGCTAAAAACATATTGGTAGAGCCCTTAGGATTTTTGCTTGACCACCAGCGTTGTGATGGCGATCACACTAGTGGGGGCTGGGTGGTCTATAAGCATATCCTTATTTTGGTCCCTGGTGGTAGGATTATCGAGACAGGGCATCGATACTCCAGAGTAGACTGGTGCATACGCTTCTCTTCCCAGCAGGGGAGATGGTCTGTCCCACAGCCATCAGTACGTCGTACTGGAGATAGTATGCAGGTGCTAGTTAGGTTACGAGTACACTGGACAGGACTCGTCGGGAACTGCTGGTTGGTATTATACCTATCGTCAGTTAACAGTTCCCAGGTGACATGAGTACAGCTTAGTCCGTTGACTTGACATTGTCACTTCGCCTCGAGTGTGTTCCCATTGTTCTTAGATTACTACCCTACCACGGCTCTACTGAGTCGTGCAAAAAGGTAGTAGTTGGGTGCAGTTCCGAAGCACTTGGAGGCAGTGACGGTTAGATAGGATTCGTCTCTCCCGGTATTGGGAGTTGATATCGCGTTGTGTCTAGGAGAGCCATTACACATTGTCATCCCTGGCCAAGACAAACGAGAATTGCTGGTAGGATTTCCAGTAGATTCTCAGGGTGTTTTGGGCTATACTCCGACACGACTTGTACCGCTATTAGGGGACTGACGTTTACCGCCCCCTTAGGCCCGCCATGCGATATTCTCAGACGAACAGACCGGACTGTACGGAGATTGTCACATTTAGGCTCAGTAGGAGTTCGATGGGTTCACCTCATCAGTCTTCTTATCGGCATCTACCTGGGGACCGTTACGTACAGGTAGTACCGCTTGCGGCCTGTGGTTAAACCCACTGCCAGCGTAGTGTCGAGCTTTTAGAGTCCCACACAGAAGGTTACTCGCCTTTGGGCAAAACAGAGTAGAGGTTGCATGGTTTTGCGACGGGGTTCGTTCACATCCGCGCACTTGTGCACGTTTGGTGTCCGGACAGTAGTTACTAGCGGGCATTGGTTTAAGCCAGATCCTAGTAATTGTTTTGGGATTGGTTTTGTCTCAGTGTATTCGTGTTCCTTGGAGCACGGATACGGGTGTGTATGCACAGTTGACAGAGGCAGAGGCAGAGGATTCTCGTTAGGGTTGTTGACCATTTAACTTTGGTTGACTTGTTGACCGTTGACTTTTCTCTTAACCCTAATGAGAATATGATATATGATTAATAATATTAATTAAGTATTATTGTGCCATGGTTGAGTTGAAAGTTTGACTTTTGTTGACTTGTTGATTTTGTTGACCGGTTGACCATTTTGGACTTGTTGACTATCATCATTTCATGGCTATCATTCCATGGGTATGACTTTTGCTTGCTTGTTGTTTACATAATGCAATTATAGCATGAAATGATAATGGTCATTGAAACTAACCATCACCATATACTTAATTATTATTATTATTATCATTATTCTCACTTTTGTGAGAAGGGTTGGATTATGAGAGCTCATTCTATCATTCTCTTTCTCTCTCCAAGAAAGAAAGCTCTCCCTCTTCCTCGTCCTCTCTCAAGGTTCAAGTGTTCCATGAGTTGGAAATCATGAACCTTTGAGACAAAACCACCTTCACTCTTCTCTACTCAATCTAAGGTATTAGGTTTAGCAAACCAAATACCTTAGTCATCTCTAGGTTGAGATAGGAGCTCAATTTCGAGACCCTCGGGTGGATCCATCTATGGAAAAGAGGAGACGACAAGGAGGATCCGTTCAAGCAACTACATGGAGCAAACAAGAGGAAGAACCACAACAAGAAGAGAAGGAGTTCAAGACCAAGGTATAACCATTCTACATAGTAGTTAGAACTTGTAGAATATTTGTTAGTTTTTGTTTAGCAACGATCCTTCTTGTACGGTCCATGTTACCTAGCTCGGGAAAATTTTCGTTTTACCTATTCCGCCTCCCCGAAAGGACCGGGGTGGGTAATGTGGACCTAACATGACTTTGAGGGCACTATATCCAACAATCTCCTACTTCCACTTAAAGCTAATTATTGCGATGTCGCATACTCACAGCCCGTGTGATACTGAACATCCAACTCCTCTACTAATCAGTTTCCCAAAGCCTGTTTGTAAAACTCTTGTGTTCGAGAAATAACCTCAGTGAGTGGATCCGCCCTGATGTTTCTTTTTATGTCTCTCTTAATCTCAAGTTCGCGGAGAAAACCATCTCCCGAATTCAGTAATACCTGTATTAGAATATGTCTGGATATCTGATGGGACCTAGTTCATAAATGAACTCCAAATCCAAACTTCTTAGACTGTATCGATAACTGAACCTAATCAGTATCCCGCACCATGCCTCCCGCAGTATCCTCTTAGACCACCTGTCCATAATACTGCCCCCTTCGTCAAAGGGAAAACTATAACTCTGACAATCACTCTGTCATCCATGTCACCTTTGAAGCCTCGAATGATAACCGTCTCCCGAAGGAGGCTGCCGTCATCAAATCCGTAGAACATGCACTTATGTTCTAAACTGCTTCCTTATGTTTCTTCATGATTGGATTAATATAAACTTATCGCATCTAGTGCAAAAACAACATCTAGTGTGGTACTTGACATCTCACGATTGACTCAATTGCCTAAGCAAGTGATCTGCCAATCATGCACATCCCTCTCCCCTTTAGTTTGTAAGACACCTTTAGAGAGAGTGACTCCATCACCTGCAGGTACACCACCATGCCAGGAGTCATCTATTCTAAAAACTATTAGAATACTGTTAAAGTACCCACATAGGGAAACTACCCAAATCTAGATCTAAAACAATAGATCTAGAAATCAGAATGTCTGATATTATATCCATATCTTTTGTGGAGAAACAACTGTGTGACGACCAAAGTACAACCGATCGTAGTATTAGGAATTTTACTTCCTACTCTGTGTATGTCATCCAAATACCAGGACATCACACCCTACTACCTTCTTAACAGATCCATCCCCTATTCTGATGAAGTCAAAGCCATGACTGTCACATCAAAATTAGATGATCTATCTCCGCTATAACTGCTCAAGTCTATAAATAGATATAAGCTACTTGCCCACTATGCTTCCGCTGCTCCCACTGACCACAACAACCCTCTGGCAGAATAATATATACGTGCACATCTAAAGCTAGTTTAGAACGACGCTATACTTAACCTCCTGCCGGGTCTCATAGTCTGGAACAACAGTAGTGTCAAGTCTGGGTAAGCAGGAACCTCCCTGTTACCGTCCTTGAGGCTACCGGAGTACCTCTCGGGTGTCTGAGGTTACCCACCATATCTGCGGAGTGGCTAATGGAATGTCAAACCTGATTGAATCTGTAGGTCCTATTAAATTTTCCGTAATCATTTGCGGTTCTGGAATCACTTCCAGTTCTACCATACTCCCACTACTGTTTTCTGAAAAAATCCATTTTACTAAAACTGTGGCGAGTCAAGAACAATATCACTATTGATCTTCCAGATGCTAGAAACTCAACCCTCGACATAGCCCAGGCCAACCCACAAACTGCCATTACAGAAACGTGCCCTGAATTATCCAGAGTCTGGTTTTAAGCATAAGCCGGACAACTCCCCGTACCTTAACATCGTTAAGGTATGAACCATTCTATATCCAATATGGAAACTTTGGCACTGATTTAATTGGAACCAGATTCTAATCATGCAGCTGTCTCCAGTGCATATCAACTTAATGGAGAGAGGCTAATCAGCATTACTCAACTTAGGAATCCATCCAATTATGAGTAACCTGAAAGAGAAACAAGTTTCTCGAAACCATTACTTGAATACCAATCACAAGTATTTACATCTTCGATCTCTTTGAAGAATCCCGATACCTGAGACATCTGGTTCTCTACTCTATTCTTATACCCACAACTTCTCAAAACTTAGGCCTTGTATTTCTACGAAACACTTGTCTAAAAACTAGAGAAGTAATAAGTAAACAGAACATGGTACGAGGACTAACCCCTTTGTCCTGATGGACACTGGACAACATACAATACTCTGTATAAGTCAGCTGAGTTGAATAACTCAAAACCTGTGCATTGTAGGTTGAAAACTGTACTTATGGTTAAGAACTACTCCGTTGTTCAATGCTCCTTACCCAATCGTCAACTGATGTAGGTAAATGTCATCGACATAATATCAAAAAGTTATATCTCGCTTTATAAAAATAATCGTACAGATATATCATTTTGAAATTGGTGCACAACAACGGATACTCAAAACCAAATACATGCCTGCCGGCAATAACCCAGGCGACTTCCTCAAATATCACCAATTATAACAAATTCTGATATAATGAGGATGATCACCTAATTCCCAATAACTTCCTCCCACTCATCATCTGTAAAACCATACAGATGTGAGAATCATACCTGGTAAATACATACCCTGGAGTAAGTATCTAATCGGGAAAATAGTTTTCCTTTAATAATGCACTGAAACATGAAAATGTTTTGTAGGGGTATCCTGGTATTCCTAGTAACGCCTCTTCCATAATCCAATTCATGACTATAAAACCGTATATTTCATTGTCATCTCTCCAAATCCCTTTATTTGTCTTTAGTCGTTAGCTTCTGTACACCATCGTTAGGCTAAGTGGTTTTCTTCCTTCCCTACCGTTCGGCACCAGCCTATGGGTTGGAAGAAGACTATCCAGTAAGCATAATAGGTGTACTCTCCTAAACTAAGGAGCCCTCGTAACCTGAGAGAAGGTGATGATAAAAGACAACTGAATAATACCTTATTCTATTTCTCCCGAACTTGGGAAAAAAAGCAAAGGTGAAATAGGAGTGGCGATGAAGTACGCGGTTTGGTCGTGAATGATAGCAGTCGCAATTTACTTTGCCCTCTTTCTAATCCCTTTATTTTGTCTTTAGTTATTACCTTCTGTACACCCTACTTAGGCTAATTGGTTTTCTTCATTCCCTACCGTTCGGCACCTGCCTATGGTTTGGAAGAAGACTATCCAATAAGCGTAATAGGTGTACTCTCCTAAACCAAGGAGCCCTCGCAACCTGAGAGAAGGTGATAATAAAAGACAACTGAATAAACTAATTCTATTTCTCCTGAACCTGGATCCATCCTCGAAGAAGTCCCTTCGAGTTTGTATATAACCATACGATGGATATATCCAATGGAAGTGGATACTCGTAGTGATACGAGGTGTTCTGAGAAATACAAAGGGTAAAAGAAGGAGTGGCAATGACTTATGCAACTCTGACAATCCAAAAGCCAGTATTTTAAGAAGGTTCGGTCAACTTGGTCACTGAGTCATAGTCTAGGGTCGGTGAAAGGTCGCTGCCAAAGAGAGAGAGAAAAGAAACACTCTGCATGCACTCTAACCTAGATCAGAATGGTTATCACTTTTTTTTTTTCTAATCCGGAAACCTCCCACTGTACTGTCAAATTCTCCTCCAAACCTGAAAGAAGAATCAATCGGGATAACCCGAAGAGTAAATCAACTCATCAGTGGGAATCGGGATCTAACTCTCATCGCATGATAACGTGACGGAATCCACTCATGTTATCACACTCCAGAAGGTATGCACATGCCTGGCAAGTTTCAGTTTCTTTAGAAACTCCCGATATGATTTTTGCCCCATGCTCTTATGATCGTGACTAAGGGCCAACCCATCATAAGTCACATGCCAAGTTCTACCCGTCATTATCTTGTCAATTTGAACCCACCCGTACTCGCCCATGACTAAGGGCCAACAAGACTGTACGACGGTCCCAAACCAACGCATCTATCTATGCAACATGTGAATACCCCAGCAGCTACCAATCACTATGTCCTGGCTAAGGGCCAGACCAACATAGCTTGAATACTACTGACCATTCATATGAAATGACGAAGGGCTACGGCTGGTTTTTGGCGAAAAACTTTTAACGTAACGAACTTGATATTGCTGAAGGAACCTGATAGCTTTTTATAAAAATATAGTGGTGAAAACCTTTGCTAAAGAGGTCACTCCCGGTGAAGGGATCTCGGCTCTTTCCTCGTGGAATGAGGTGCAGGATATTCCAACTGAATACCGCGATGCAAAGCAACTTGTAATCGACTATAGTGAAGTTATTACCCTAATGTAAACTTCTGCCCAAGGGGTCACTCCCGGTGAAGGGATCTCGGCCCTTGCCCCGTCGAATGAGGTGCAGGATATTCCAACCAAATACCTCAATGCGAAATAAAAGAAAATGTCTTTGTAATAACACTTTTTAAAACTGTTCCAACAACATCCAAACAGGTTTGTTTTCCTTTGCATTGATCAGAATCAACGCAGTCCCATCAGTTAATCACACCAGAAAAGAACGAAAAATAAAATATGTGTATATGCCATCCGCATTCGTCACTGGGTCCCGTCATCACCCGTTAGGTTACTTAACCAACGACATAGCGGGACTGAACTAGCGCGGGTGTAAAACATATACAACATCTACTAGTATATATACCAATATACAATAATCGCTCCAGGCATGATAATATGCAACATTACAGAAAAGTAATAAGCATCACAGAACAATACAGATAAACTGGGATCCCCGGGTTTCACAAAGCCGCTACTGAAACCCGACGTTCCCCTGGTCGTGTGGGTAGCCTGTGCAATGAAACCTAGACCCCTACGGGTGCGGCAAGTTACCCGCCAAAACCTGAAGCGAGGCAGCCCCTTACAGCATAGTGAATGGACCACTCTGCACTTCACGGAATCCGGTAGCTTGAGCACCCCTCCTTGGGTCAACCTGTACCCCCTACGAGTGCGACGAATAGTCTGCCAATTCTAGAGTGAGGCCCCTCTACCTCTCAAAGCCATGAGATGCGAACCCATTGCCCTCCAGAACCCGGCTATCCGTGCACTCCGTCGCGGGGTAAAACCTAGTACAAAAATGAAAAATATGTACAACGGGTACATCGACGTCAGCCCGGTCGTACCCCAAAAGAATATTATACAAACAAGCAGTGACGGCAGTCCACATATTGGACGCGCCCCGCAATATCAAATGTACAAATAAATCCAAACTGCACTACCATTGCACATTGCTATCCACCACGACAAATCCGCAACATCACAGCATAACACAGAACATCAACGCGAATGTCACGTTCGCAAATCCGTCTAAAAGGGCTATAGCAATTAGACGCAATTTACCGCTTGAATGACATTCACGGTCGGAGATATAATGTAAGTACTGTAAACTAGCATGTTTAAATTTCGATCGACAAAATTTCCCGAAGTAGGCCCCACGTACATCTGCAGTACAGTAACAAAAACTGGGCTCAAGTGAACTATTCCAGAAACCACAATTTTACATGAAGAACCAACTGTAGAAAAAAGGTTTACTGTTGCTCTAAAACGGCGGCGGAACCGCGGCCAAACTAGGGTTTGCGCGGCGGTTACACGGCGCTTTGGAAGCATCAGTTGACCAAATTTCACCAGAATTCTTAAAAAAGCCTGCACGATTTTCTGAGATGCTCAAAATGATTTTTAGGCCTGTTTTAAAAATCGACAGAAACTTTACACAGAAAAATTGCACTTTTCGAAATTCCGTTCGATCGATATTTTAAACGCGTTAGCACAAGTTAGTAAAGCTTAATGGCGTGTCTCTGATACCATGTAAGTCTACGGTAGCACCCCGGCCGTCTTTCTGACGCCAAATGCGGAACAAAAACTTTTATAACTGGCGCTATCGCATACTATAACCCGGATCTGCCATTAACGCTAAACTAAGAAACTACAAAGTGGGTAGAAAGGTTATACCGAACGATCCGAGTCCTTCGTTCTTTAACCATCATCCCACGCTCCGTTGCGGCTGCTCCGATCTCCTGGCTCGTCATCGAGGTGGCACCACATCTACGGATCTTTAAAAGGGCTCCCGTCTCTGAACCGAGGCAACTCGGTCATCAAGTTTGCTAAAAGAGATGACCAAGAATGAAGTAGAGAATGAGTAGAACACTTTGTCTCGCTTCATCCAAAGCCATGGATGAACGGTTAATGAAGTTGCCTTTTTAATCGGGTAAATGAGAAATGAGCATATATCTTTTCATGAACCAAAACTATCATCTTTTTAATCAACAAGTGAGAGACTGAGAAGAGGAGGGGAGGGGCCGGCCACATATAGAGGAGGGGGTGAGTGTAGGAGTAAGGGTTGGTGACCATAACAAAACAAAACCACATTAATGCAAATGGTGACTCAATAAACCTAGTGATCCATTCATTAATGCATACAATGAATCAAAAAACCCTAGTCATCAAAACATTAAATGAACATTTAATGCAACCATGAGTCACTAATCCTAGTCACCTTCTAGAACCTTCTAGAATCACGACTCACCTCATGATTCACCCAAAAGAAGAAAAGATAAATCCGCATTAAACCGAACGTTTAAGATGGGTGATAGAAAACTGGCAACCTCCAAAAGTGATCCCGAAACGAATTTCAGGATAACCCCGTAACTGTATAAATATACCCGCATTTGTATTACGACCGAATACAAATGCAACTGAGACAAAGATATTATATCTACAAAGTATAATACATGGATCCGGCTTAAACCAAAGCCCACCAGTATTATTTGCCCGAAATATGACACATGCGTAAACGCACGTGCATTTTCCGTACCCTGCCATAAAACCATACGGCCTCTACAACGTTTTGCCCGAACTTGGGAAACTATCTGTGGGGGACTCTAATGACTCGTCAGTACCCTGGCAGTGGGTTTAACCATAAGCCGTCAGCGGCACTAGCTGTGCGTAACGGCTGCCCATGTACTGACCTCAAGGGTAGCCAATGAGTGAACTCATCCTGAAACCCTACTGAGCCTAACAGTGACAATATACATACAGTCCGGTCCGTTCGTCTATGAGTATCGCATATCGGGCCTACGGGGCTGGTAACGTCAGACCCCCAAAAGCGGTATAAGTCGTATCGGAGACAAGCCCTGAACACCCTGAGAAACTACTGGAATACTTACCAGTAATTCTCACCTGCCTTGGCCAAGGACTTCGTGTAATGGCTTTCCTAGACACAGCACGATCTCACCCCCAATACCGGGAGAGACGAATCCCCTGCCAATCCGCTCACCTGCCTCCATGTGGCTCGGGACTGTACCCAAAAAAGACATGTTTGCACGACTCCTTTGAGCCATGGTAGGGTAGAAATCAAAGCACAGTGGGAACTCACACGAGACAAATGACGACCTCAGGTTGATGAACTAACCTGTACACATGTCACCAGGGAACTGCTATCTGACGATAGGTATAATACTAACTAGCAGGTTCCCGGCGAGTCCTGTCCGGTGTACTTATAACCCAATGAGCACCTGTATACATCTTAGGTGATCTAACTGACACCAGTGGCTTGTGAGACCGGCCACCGCCCCTCGTCGGGGTCTCGACTGTATACACCAATCTACTCCGGAGTGTCGATGCCCTGTCTCCAAACTCCCACGACTAGGGACCACTTTTAAGGATGAGCTTATAGACCACCCAACTCTCACGTATATGATCGCCATCATACTGTTGGTAGTCAAGGAAGTTCCTAAGGGCTCTATCAACGTGTAATCGTGATCAGTCACCTGAACCTATACACGACTGATAAAGGCAAACCAGATAGCATACTATCATCTCGAGTAAGACTGTGCTACCGGTATAGGTCCTCCTTAATTATTGCAATCACGTACCTGCGATCCAATAATTGACTTTGAGGGCACTATATCCAACAGTTTTATCGTCTTCCACTCTCCTCTGAAACTCCAATAAACTGTTTTTACCTACAAGATTCTTTGCAAACTGTGCCGCTAAAAAATCTTTTTGCGTGTTTTCGATTTTGGATTGTTTTGCATATTTAAAACAAACATTATAGGGGAAAGAAACCCAAATTCAGATTAGGTGGGGATTTAATCATCCTTCCTAAGCCCCACAAATCACAAACGAGTATACGCGTCACCTTATATTAATAAAAAAATATCTAGACCAAGCCTCTAAGGACAATCACGCTCAATTTGGATAAAAGAGAGTCGTGGGTAATCTATTGCTTATCCGCATTTCTCTTGTGGTGTCTAAAGGCAAGTGTGACTAAGAAAAGTGGTTTACTTAATTAGGCCCACTATTTCGGTGATTCGTATAGCAGATATCTCTCACTTACCTGGCACTTAACTGGCTATATGATTGATAAGGAGGTGATAGAGGATTTATCCTACATCTTTTCCTTTGGAAGTGTAGGAGCGGTCTAGTGGTTTGACCTAGGTGACCCTGGCTCTATAGTCTGATTGTGTATTTTGTGATTGGTTAAGTCAAGTCTTGCGTCCGTCACTCTTATCAAAGCAAAACCTTCTTAAAATCATTCTCACCACTTTATCACACGCTGCCATGTGCACTAAACTCGCTTAGTGCATGATCGGCTAGACACGAGATACTAGCGCCCGTTTAGTCCGTGTTTTCGCTGTCGACTCCGAGATCGATACTTCTTCACCTTCTTTTTCTCCTCCACCTACCACATCTTTCGAGATGGATGGACCTCCACTAGGTTTTAACAACACCACATTGCCACCACCCCTTGGTGCGCAATCTTAAAATCCACGACGCATCGCTCTCCAAGAGCGATGCTACCCCACATGAAGACCCCTTCTTACGTGTCTGTCTCTTCCACCAGCCAATGGGGATAACTTCGATATTAAACCCTACTTCATCAATTTGTTGCCCAAATTTGACGGGCTTGAATCTGAGGATGCCTATATTTTTATAACCAAATTCCAAAACGTACAATGATGAGCACCACCCAACTTTCAGGGGATGCTATGCGATTACGTATTCTTCCTTTTACCATGTGCGGTCTCGCAGAGAAGTGGATTTATAGCACCTCCTCACATTCCATTACCAATTGGGATGAATTTGTTAAAGCATTTCTTAAGAAATTTTATCCTAATTATAAGACTGGCCGCATTAGGAAAGAGGTCAACCAATTTGCCCAACTTCCCAACGAACCCTTTTGGAAATGCTTTGCAAGATTCAAAGATCTCATTTTCTAATGCCCTCATCACGGATTCGAAAAATGACAACTTTGCCACATTATCTATGAGGTTGTCAATCCAGCGACAAAACAAATGCTAGAAACCATTTGTCAATGTCATTTCATGTCAAAATCCGATGAGGAAGCGTGGCAATTTCTTGAGGATCTCACTGAAAAACACTACAGTGGGAGATCACAAGACTAACAACATCATCTTTGTCTTCATCTAGGGCAGGTATTATTCATCACGAAAAACTGCATTTCAATACCGCTCATTCATTATCATTTTTGTAATATATCAGTACTATTAACCCGTGCCTGCTGAATAAATACAGATTATAGGTATTCATGATAAAAAAAACTGGAATCACACTCGAATACATGGATACGACATTTATGAATCAACACTGCAACCGGAACAGAAAACTGATCAATATTCAAGGGTTTGCAAAAACAAATCAATGTGTACATTTCTTTATTCAAAAATGGTCCAACATGATGTAACATGATGCAACAAGATACAAGTGTGAACAAAAATCTTTTGATACATGAACCATGGTGGGATAGCCTAGCACAAGTCGGCACACAAGAACCGTGACTTATGCAAGTGGATGAGGCAAGTGGGTGTGTGATGAGTGAAGCAAAAGGATGTGATGTGATTTAAAGTCACATTTTCCTTCCAAATCTACAGATTGCAAACCAAGCTTATATAGAAGAATCATATAATATCAGAAAGATTATGGAAAGGACATGAGATCGCCGCACAAAATCGAGCCTCACCACACCCAAGAAAATCGGCAGAAATGAAGAAATGCCCGCCGCCGCCGGTCCCACATCAACATTTTGGATCCAACTTTATTTTGGTCATTCCATGTTGTCACGTCATCTCATTTTTATTGTTTGTTTTTGTTGATTTTGTGCCTATAAATACCAGAACAGAGAGCAAGCTCAAGGATATGCTTGGAGATACTTTGACACACTTCATTCTATTTTCATTTTGTAATTTTGTTGAAGCTTTGTAAATAGTAGTTAGTTTACCTTGAGTTCCTTATCTTCTCCAGATCTTGAAATCTCTTTATTGAGCTTGCAAATTTAGGTTTAGGTTATTGAACTCATGGTTTGTATCTTGGATATTGAACTTAATAAAGTTTTCATTTTGATGCACCTTAGTTCTAGTGTTTTCTTCTCTTTACTTACTTGCAATTTACTTTCTTGCTTTACTTACTTGCAATGTTGATTCTTTTATTTCTTCTCTTTTGCACTTCTTTTGATGTTGATCATGGTTTGTGAATAGTATATCTTGTTAGGGAAAAAGAATGGTTATTTAAGTTATATTTTTCTTTTACTCATTTCCTTTGCCCGAGAATTGCTAATTGAAGCCCAAATCTCATGTAAGTGCTCTGTTAGGCACCCTACCCTACCACAGTAGCGATAATCCTTAACCATTACCGTTTGCGTTTGGTTTGGCCGGAAGCGATGGATAAGAAACAAGAACGGAAGGACAAGGGTCAATAAGCTGGATTTCTCCATGTTTAAGCATCCTAATCCACGTTGTTGCCGATTACCACAGCTTCGATAAGTCAAGTAAGGCACAAAGGAATGAGTACGGATTTTCCTAACTTAAACAAACCTATCTCTATTCCTAACAAGTGTTTCGTTGCATATATACATAACACTTAGGTTAAAATTGAACTTATTCGGACCTTTAGGCTTAACTCATGAGCATAAGAACTTAGAACACACCATCTATTTGCGGACGACCCATACTCATCACGGCTAGCTACACATGACGCCGTCTTGATTGCGGTTAACTTTAAAACTTAAGATACGACACGCAAAATCTTTACCAATCAAATGTTGCCGTTGCTCGGTAATCATTTCTATCATTTGCATTCATTTGTATATTCTACATTTGCATACATATTAAAAAACCCATGAAAATGAGAAAATTTTCCAAAAACATACAAACTTTGCCGTCAAGTTAGCTAATGGGAGAACTTAGATTCGAAATCCCTACAATTTAGTTTGATAAGATAGGACCAACTACATCTTATTTTTTAGATTTTGAAAACCTGATAAATAACCCTCCTTTGAGTTTAACCGTCACTAATATACATTTTTGCATCACATTATACGTGTCGTGAGTTTTGAAAATGAATGGACAAATCTGATATGTATTAAAACTTTTCAATTGATAAACTGTTTTTTTAGGCTCAAACAGGTTTGTTCTGAAATAAGCAATATCAAGAATAATTTATAAAGTGAAGTGGATATGAAGGGATATTATTGAAACCTTTATAAAAAAAAAGTCTGAAAAATAACCCATTTGGAACTTGTTTGGAGCGATTACACACCTTATCTATACAAACGCATCTGTTATCTTGAAAAGAATTGAACAACTGGATATATCTCCGTTCACATTGAACTGTTATGATTTTCACGCTAAAATGAGTCTTTTTGTTTTAGGGCCCAGGTAACTTGGACAATTAAGTCCGCCGGGGTGTCTCTACACCTAATGCCCTAAAACCAACTGTTTTGGATACATTGGCCCAAAACTAGCTAAGAAGTCCAGAAATTCCAATTTAAAACAAAGTCAAGCATGTGTTCTCTCCGAGTTAAAATTCCTAACGGTTTTTTATGTGAGAATAATCTTGAATAAAGACAAGTTTTTACAAAGTTGATTTTAAACGGAGATATGAAGGGTTTACTTGATGATAAAGATTAATGCACGTCCACAAAAGAGTGTATGAAACAAAAAGAACTAAAAGGTGGAGTGAATAATAAGACCTAGTTTCCTGTTAAGTAAGATAGAAATTCTGAATTTGAAACCTAGCTGGAAAACGAAACTTGAGAAAAGCTTATTTCTTTATAAACTTATGTGATCCTTTTGAAGTTTTATCGGGTCTTTATTTTGTGACATGTTAACTCAAATCGAACCTTTTGAAATGTAACAATACTATTTGCACCGCACGTAAAGACGTATGGAATCTTAAGTTAAATAAGAAGTGTGGTGTGAAAAATAAGGGTCAATATTTCTAACTTAGGATAATAGAATTTCTAGCTTTCATACTAAACCCTAGGGTTGGAATCAACAGTTATTTCGCAAAACTAGTTTAACAGGATTTTGTGGGTGTAATCCGCTGAAAACCATCAGGAGACAATACTCCTCCTACTAGAGACACCTAGAGGTTTAATGGCTTGTTGCACGAGATCAGTGCAATAGCGTTCCCTGCGAAAGTGAGGTTAGGATTTTATTTTGCTCGGGACGAGCAAAATATAAGTTTAGGGGTATTTGTTTATCTCGAAAAACTGCATTTCAATACTGCTCATTCATTATCATTTTTGTGATATATCGGTAATATTAACCTGTGTCTGCTTAATAAATACAGATTATAGGTATTCATGACAAAATACTGGAAATACATTCAAATACACGGATACGACATTTGTGAGTCGACACTGCAACCGGAACAGAAAACCGATCAATATTCAAGAGTTTGCAAAAACAAATCAATGTGTGCACATCTTTATTCAAGAATGGTCCAACATGATGCAACAAAATACAAGTGTGAACACGCATCTTTTGATGCATGAACCATGGTAGGACAGCTTAGCACAAGTGGGCACACAAGAATCATGACTTGTGTAAGTGGATGAGGCAAATGGGTGTGTGATGAGTGAAGCAAAAAGGTGTGATGTGATTTAAAGTCACATTTTCCCTCCAAATCTACAGATTGCAAACCAAGGTTATATAGAAGAATCAAACAATATCAGAAAGATTATGGAGAGGACATGAGATCACCACACAAAAACGAGCCTCACCACACCCAAGAGAACCGACAGAAATGAAGAAATACCCGCCGCCGCCGGTCCAACACCAACATTTTGGCTCCAACTTTCTTCTGGTCATTCCATGTTGTCACATCATCTCATTTTTATTGTTTGTTTTTGTTGATTTTTTGCTTATAAATACCATAACAGAGATCAAGCTCAAGGATATACTTGGAGATACTTTGACACACTTTATTTTATTTTCATTTTGTAATTTTGGTGAAGCTTTGTAAATAGTAGTTAGTTTACCATGAATTCTTTACCTTCTCCTGATCTTGCAACCTCTTTATTGAGCTTGCAAATTTAGGTTTTGGTTATTGAACTCATGGTTTATATCTTGGATGTTGAACTTAATAAAGCTTTCATTTTGATGCACCTTGGTTCCTAGTGTTTTCTTCTTTTTACTTGCTTGCAATTTACTTTCTTGGTTTACTTACTTGCAATATTGTTTCTTTTATTTCTTCTCTTTTGTACTTTCTTTTGATGTTGATCATGGTTTGTGAATAGCATATCTTGTTAGGGAAAGAGAATGGTTATTTAAGTTGTGCTTTTCTTTTACTCATCTCCTTTGCTAGAGAATTGCTAATCGAATTTCGCCTAAACCTCACGCAAGTGCTCCGTTACTACCCTACCCTACCACGGTAACGATAATCCCTAACCGTGACAGGTTGGGTTTGGTTTGGCCGGAGGCGATGGATAATAGACAAGAACGGAAGGACAAGGGTCAATAAGCCGGATTTCTTGAAATACCATGTTTAAGCACCCTAATCCACATTGTTGCCGATTACCACAGCTTTGATAAGTCAAGTATGGCACAAAGGAACGAGTACGGCTTTTTCTAACTTAAACAAACATATCTCTATTCCTAACAAGCGTTCTGTTGCTTATATACATAACACTTAGGTTGACCTTCGGCTTAACTCGTGAGAACAAGAACTTAGAACGCACCATCTCCCTGCGGACGACACGTACACATCACGGCTAACTACAAGTGATGCCGTCTTGACTGCGTTTAACTTTAAAACTTATGATACGACACGCAAAATCTATATCAATCAAGTAGCGCCGTTGCCGGGGAGACGGTAACGTTTTTTTATTCTTTTTTATTTCCGGTTAATCTCCATATATCTTGTTTATAGCACTAACACTATTTTGAATAACAAAACTTAAAATCGAAAAAAAGATTTTCAAAAACTAAAACAAAAATTAATATTTCTAACATTTTTGTTCTCTGGAAATTTGACCTGCTAACACTCTGTGGTTAAATAGAAAAATCAAAGTATAACTGTAGCATACTAGGATAACACAGAGCTCTTGATTGGTCTGCTGAAGAGTGTGTATTCGTAAATACCGCAATCAAGACGGTGTCGCTAGTAGCCAGCCGCGTTGAGTACGGGTCGTCCGTGGGGAAACATGAACTCTTTTCTTGCTTTGGACGAGTTGATTATAGATGGGATAATTGTTTTGTCATTACGGATATAGAATTTATAAAGAAAAGGCTTGTAGGGTTCATAGGACTTAGTAATAATGGATGAACAATTAAAAATGACTTCTTTTATCTTTTAATAGTTTAAAACTAGATCGATAGAGATGAATGTAGATTAGGGTTCTTTGGAAGAAACTAGGATTTCCCCACTACTAACACTTGTCCTTGCATTGATCTCTATTCATGTCTAGCCCCTAACAAAACAAGTGTTAAACCAATCTCAAATCGTGGTCGTGACTAGCAATAAATTGGTAGCGCACCCGATAAGGATGTTAACATTTATTTTGCTAAAATTTATAGACTTTAAAATGTATAAAGAGATTAAAAGATTTTAGCATCCATTGTTCTACCCTATCCTACGAACCCTAGCAAGCATGGAATTACTCGCTCATGTTTAAAGTAGAAGAAAGAATGAAGAAAAGTGAAAACATGATTAAGATGCAGAAAGTAACTGCAGAAAGTAATTGCAAAAAGAACAATAAAAACACTACCTTTATTAATCAACTATTGCATTTATAAATTCTTTGAAAATAGATTACAAGAAGCCTAGTTGCTCTAGATCTCTTTCTTGTTGGAGGTAAATGAATAGATACTGATCACTCGGATACGTGGATCTTTTGATCTCTTTAGTGATGAACTTTAATATGCAGCTCTCGGTCTCTTATATAGTCACAGAAACAAGAAACCCTAGATGCCCTATATGAATATATGCTGTTGAGATCCACCACACAAAATTTCACATCGTACGTCTATCATCATGCCACGGTTCTGCCGCATATCCTACCCTTTAGCCGCGGATCTGCCGCGCTCTAGGGGCATTAGGACTTGGGATTTCTTCTGGTCTCTTGTTTTGCCATGTGGAGATCCTCTTGATGTCTATATTATGAGAATAATGCTCTGAATCTCTGTCGTTGCTAAATCTTACGACTTGCTTCAATATTTTGGCAGATTTGATTCCGACATCCCGATTTAATTCGGAACTCTTGGATTTCAGACCTGAGCTAATGTCTGCACAATATCTCAAATCAAAGTATTAGTAGTATTTGGTATTTTTGAGATATTATCATAACCATTTTATATGGTATTAAATGTTAAGAATATCGATTAGAAATATTTGATATGATATGCATATTTTAATTACTAATGTTTCATATAAATATTACATGCATGTATTTTCCCTCATTATGTTAATTAAAATATAGAAATATAAGGTAATAAACTTTTTACAAATAAACCACATATGTTCTATATATACAATAAATATATTTTAGTACTTAACAATAATAGGGAAAATGTTCATTCAAATGTGTAATATTTTAGACAAATCAGCACCCACACATAAAATGAACACCTAATTTTCAAAATCGCCCACCGGTTTCTCTTATTTTGCCACCACCGTCGGTTTTTCTGTGGGTGTTTACAAAAATTCTTTTTGGGTTTGCTCCAGTATTCTGTTAGTACTTTACTTTTATTATTTGATTTTTATAATTTTGTGTGTGTAGGAGTTTGGGCAGATATATCGCTTTTTCGCACTAAATATCCGTTTTTCCGACATTTTCAGATTTTAAGGAATTGCGAACTGCGATCGTACGGAGCAAAGTGTACATTCAACGCCAAGGTGATAGCGAAGTACAGTGCCAAAGATCCGGATAATTTGACCCGCGCAAGCGAACTTTTCAAGGTAATCGGATTCAATTCAACGGGGGTTTCTTAACCCAAAACACATACATATTTCCTAACATCTTCTTTCTCAAATCCGACGCGTCCACTATTCTATCTTTGCAGGATTCTTTTCAAATTCGCTGCCAAATGCTAAAGTGACTAACCCATATTTGTTGCAGTGCCGCGCTTAAGCATACAAAATGATTGTTTGATGTTTCGAACAACTTTTTCATTGAATTGCGCATTGCATTCTTTAATACGGACTTAAGGGCAAGCAAACCCCCACAACATACGGTACAGGATTTCATTACCTTTTCTTTGGCCCACAAATCACGTAATTGAATATAACGTTTATCTGCACAAATTATAAAAAGAAACTAAACTTTAAGCCTTTAAGGACTTCGCGCTCATTAGGAGAAGTTGACTGTGTTTGGAATACCGCTTAACGGTATATCGTTCACTGGCTGACTAGGCAAAGTGTTCACGGCGCAGCCACCAAAAGAGAAAGGGTTATTCTATTTAAGGAATTTCGCGAAAGCGTTGAAAACCCTCCCCTTATCTCTGCACTTACTTAGCCTCGTGATCAGTATATCTTGAGCCTGTTTTTCGATACAGTTTTACTTCGATAATCAAGTTCTTGAGTAGGTCTAGTTGACCTAGGTGAACCCTAGACCGATTAGGTGTGTGGTATTTATGTAGTGATTGTTTTTCTTTACCTTTTGTGTGTATATTTAATTCTTTTGTTGATAACTAACATAAAAATAAAAGAAAACCTTTTTCACCTCTTCTTCTTCTTTTCATATCATGGGTACCTCACATCGACCAATTCTTGGAGAACTTTGGTACCCTCAACCAGATATTACTTCATACGGCTCTTGTTTTGGTAAAACATCAAACGATCCATCTGTGCCAAAAATTTCTTTGAAAGATCGGATAGACGCTTCTAAGAATACCACTTGGACACCACAATCCACGTCATATCAACCTTTTCAAATTTTCACCCCTCCTCATGTTGATATCCCTTCTAAAGGTAACATGGCGACTCTTAAACTAATGTCCATTGCTAAAGGTATTGCATAATCCCGTAGCCGATCTTTCATGATTTTCACCACTCCAAACTCTTTAGAAAAACAATTTCAACCATCTTCCTATCCAGATGTTGATCCTAATCCTCCTATTCCACATAATTATTCGATTCCTATCAATCATGTCCGATTTTCACACCTTCACTAGACATTGCCTCTGAACATCTATTTGGGAGTTTCGCCTATCCGAATGAATTTGAATCTTTTACTGAAACCCCTTCACAGCCCATATTTAGTCTGGAACAATCATTAGAAGAATTTCAAGTAGTTTTGTGTCGACAAATGGAGGAATTGAATGCATCCATGGCAGCCCTCATACAACCTAACAAACTAGCAGCTAGTTTCCAACTAGCTTCGCATTTTACAATGTATGATGAGGCAATAGAGCAATTTGACGATTGGAGTTGTGAAAGTGAGCCGTACACCCTTCAAAATCAAACCTACATGTTCCCGATTGAAATCCATAACTCCGGTTCCGAAAGCCTATCAAGTACACCAAATGATTCACCACTTAAAGATAAAATATTTGATGAGTTGTGCAACTACGTAGTGTTTGATTACCCGATTGTGAAGGGTCCCTTTCAAGTGAAACCTATACCACTCCGTTTGATCTCTGCATCCCCACTCTAGAAATCCAACCGATTGAAAACCATGCTTTTGTTGAGATTTTTGAGAACTTTACGTTTGACTTGATTGAGGATATCGATATTAGGGATAATGTTGATGTTGAATCTACAGTTTTGGATGAGTTCCTCTCACCAATTTAACACTTTCCTTTATATCAGTGTGGACATCATCCCGAACTTTAACTGTTTCTCCTGAACCCCATTTACATCTTGAGTTTATTGATGAATATTTGGACGAATGCATGGATGATCTTGATTTTGAGATGAATTTAGAGGAAATCTTTAAGAATATACACATTTTGTTGGATGAGTCGGATTTTCCGATTCATCATATCCCTTCCATCGACTGTGAACATCCTCCTGAGTTTCTAACTGTTACCATTCCTTTGTTTCTTCCATCCCTCATTTCCACTTCGCAAGGTGCCATATCAACTTCATTTCTTTCATCTGGTTTACCAAATTCGGTCGGCCCATGTTTTCTTGCGAACCTTGAAAGGTTTGACCTTATTTCTCATAGTATTAATAAATTAGTACAGTTAAACAATTCCAGCTTCAAATCACTACAGAATGTACTAATTTATTCAATCAATTTTCAACCTCGAGTTTGCATTCCATTTCTTTCTCCCTTCCATTCATCCCCTCATATACCGAAACCATATACCAAATTCGTCCACGCATGGCCTCGTGTATTCTTTATTTTCTTTCTCTCCACGTTCTTTCACTAACCTTGGGCTATTCATGATAGAATTTTTAAATGGTTGGTGTTAATTTTTGGCCTGTGTAAGGCCTTGTATAGATTGAAACTGTTCCCTCCCCAACTTTGAACTTCAATACTTAACGGTGGAAACACTGTTTCACTTAAGTTTCTGGGGGCCTTTTGTGTATATACATTTTGTTTTCTTTTTCTTTTATAAAAAAACAAAACAAAAAGAGAGAGAGAGAAGCGGCGATTTTGACCATCTTGGTGTAGCATAACAGTGAGGGCACTATCAAGTTTAAGTTTGGGGGTGTGCTAGGTAAGCATTTCTATCATTTGCATTCATTTTTATATTATGCATTTGCATATATATTAAAAAACCCTATAAAAATCAGAAAATTTTCCAAAAACATAAAAACGTTGTCATCAAATTAGCTAGTGGGAGAACTTAGATTCAAAATCCCTTCTGTTTAGTTTAATAAGATAGGACCAACTACATCCATTTTTTAGATTTTGAAACCTAAAAAATAAGCTTCTTTTATGTTTAACCATAGCTAATATACATATTTGCATCACATTACACATGTCGTGAGTTTTGAAAATGAGATGACAAGTCTGATATGTCTTAAACCATTTAAATTGATAAACTATTCTTTTAGGATCAAACAGATTTGTTCTGAAATAAGTAATATCAAGAAAAGTTTATAAAGTGAAGTGGATATAAAAAGATATTATTGAAACCTTTATAGAAACCAAGTCAGAAAAATAACCCATCTGGAACTTGTTTGGAGCGATTACACACCTTATCTATACAAACACGTTTGTTATCTTGAAAAGAATTGAACAACTGGCTATATCTCCATTCACATTGAATTGTTATAATTTTCACGCTAAAATGATTCTTTTTGTTTTAGGGCCTAGGTAACTTAGGCAATTAAGGCCGCCGGGGTTTCTTTACACCTAATGCTCTAAAACCAACTGGTTTGGGTGTATTGGCCCAAAGTTCGCTAAGATGTCTAGAAAGTCCAATTTAAAACAAAGTCAAGCAAGTGTTCTCTCTAAGTTAAAATTCCTAACGGTTCTTTGTGTAAGAATAATCTTGACTAAAAACAAGTTTTTACAAAGTTAATTTTAAATGGAGATATGAAGGTTTTACTTGATGATAAAGACTAATGCACGTTCACAAAGGTGTATATGAAACGAAAATAAGTAAAAGGTGGAGTGAAGAATAAGACCTAGTTTCCTGTGAAGAAAGATAGAAATTCTGAATTTGAAACCTAGCTGGAAAACGAAACTTGAGAAAAGCTTATTTCTTTATAAACTTGTGTGATCTTTTTGAAGGTTTATCCGGTCTTTATTTTGTGACATGTTGACTCTAATTGACCTTTTTGAAACATAACGACACTATTTACACCGCATGTAAAGATATATAGAATCTTAAGTTAAATAAGAAGTGTGGTGTGAAAAATAAGGATTCAATATTTCTAACTTAGGATAATAAAATTTCTAGCTTTCATACTAAACCCTAGGGTTAGAATCATCGGTTATTTCGCAAAACTAGCTTGACGGGATTTTGTGGGTGTAATCTGTTGAAAACCCTCAAGAGACAACACTCCTCCAACTAAGGACACCTAGAGGCTTAACGGCTTTTTACACGAGCTCAGTACAATCGCGTTCTATTGGGATTCCTCAGCACCCTACTAGGTTTTCAATGCATCAAGCATGCCAATTTCAAAAATTCTAGAGTGGTAAAGAACCCTTAACTAGGATCTAACTAGAGTAAGTAGACAAAACTATCATATAATCAAACATTACAAGTAAGTGAACAAGAAATACAAGCTTTGTAGACCGGTCCTTCACTTCTAAAGCTCCGTGTAGTAGTCTCTTCACTGCGAGTAGTGATCTCCCAAACTTTAGTATGGGTTCCCTTAGAGAAATGAACAAACTTGCTCGAAGTCTTCAAGGCCGAAGATGATCTACGTCGAGGAGACTCAAGCTCATGCTACATCTTCACTAAGTAGTGAACTTTGTGAAGAAACAACCCAAACTAAACAGCTAATCTAGTAGAGGTTGATGAAGTAGGAAATGGGCTCACTTTAGATTTAATTTTCTCACTCATTTTCATCACCTCACTTGAAGCTAGAAAGCTTAAGGAAGGAGATGAAGAAAACTCTCATGGATAAAAATCAAGTCTAGAATTGCAACCATGGATGAGTTTGTATCATCTACTAACCTTTGTAGAGACTTAATCATGGCTAATTATAATGGTTGGGTTAATAAATATCTTAAGTAAAGCAAAACAAGTGGACTTGGTCAAAGATGCTTCAAGCTTCTCCAAGCTTCCAAGCATGACAAATTTCCACCAATTTTTAATCACTAAGATAAATAAAACCTTACAATATATATATATATATATATATATATATAGTATGGTGTAAATCACACACACTCCCATGAAGCATGTATCATCTAGCATGACACAAAACATGTACACAAATATATATCACATATATACTTAATGCACAATCAAGTGAGAAAAGAAATCTTAAGTGAGCTAATACTAGTTAATGTAAATTAATATATCAAATATATAATTATACATTAGATTATTAAATCAACACTTGATTTAATAATTGTTCATATCATAATATTGCATAATTATATTCCCCATGCCTAGTCATTTTACAAATAAATAGGTGCTTTTGACCCATGTCTGCTACTTAGTTGCAGGTTATAGGTTCTTAGAATAAAAACAGTGAAAACAATGAAAAAGATGATACAAAGTGAGACTACGAATGATAAATGGTGAAATCTTGATCGCGCCTACATTTTGAGGAACAATGAAGAATAATGAACAAACGGTTCACCGAGTATAAGGCAGCGACACAAAGAAACGGTAAAAGTCCACTACAATGTTCACTGGAAAGATCTGGAAGAAAACTAGAAGATATTTTGAAGAAAGAACTGAAGAAAACAAAGAAAAACTGCAAGAAGACCAAACCCAAGAAAGCGGAGCTCACAAGCCCTACACATGGCCGCGGAACCGCGACCAAACGTGGGGTTTGGCCGTGGAACCGCGGCCATCAAGTGCCCGTGTCGGTACAAAAAGAGGCGGTGCGCTGGCGGGAGTTGACTAGGTCTTTTCTTAGAGGGTATTTTTCTAATAGCAGATGTGAGAGTCAATTGTAACCCTAGGGTTTCTATGTCCTATAAATAGAGACCCTAATACCTCTTTTGAGGTATGCCTCCCTTCATTAATAAAATTCAGATTTCTTTTGGAGAGCATCGGTGCCTCTTTTCATATCATCTATTCAGATCTGACAATCCTGTGTAAATGTTTGGAGAGAGCCATCTGTAAGTAGTTTTATTTAATTGCTCTAGTTTAGATTTAATTTCTTGCCCTAGATAAATGTTCTTCAATTCCCTAATGAGCGAGTAGTCTCCTCGCTTGTTAGGGTTAGTTTTGGGGAAGGCTTTTTGAAAGATGAGATCTCTCATCCCTTTCTTGCCCGTCATACTTTTTCATAGGACTCCATGCATACATGCACACACCGATCCCTGCGGCACCCTATCCCACGAGGTAGCAGTGATACCGTAGTATAAAGGTCCGGTTGAGCATGTTTTCCATGGAGGTTAGGGTAAGGATCGATAAAGGAAGGACAAGAACCTAGAGGAAGAACAACTTCCCGAATGGATCTAATCCCCTTTATGATAATTACCATAACTCCTCTTAGATCCTAATTTGTGTATAGAAAGCGTTGAGATTTATTTACATTTCCAAACCTACCCTAAACCTAACCCTAGCAAGATTTAGATCTAGATCATCTTAGTATAGATAGATTTAGTTTTTAGATTTAATAAATCAATCCGAACACCCATCGGAATTAACTCGTTTGAACGATTAGGAAATTCACAACATCCCTGTGGACCGACCCGTACTCACCGGCTAGCTACCAAGCGATGCCGTTCTTGATTGCGGTTTAGAAATATTTTTGACATACGAATCAAATGGTGTCGTTGCCGGAGATGGCGTGTTATTTCCTTTTTGCAATTTCGGGTTAATCTAAAATTTAAAAAATCATAAAAACTGAAAAAATTTAAAAAAATATAAAAATTTATCATCTTTGTATTTTGTGAAGGGTATTTCTGTTTGAATTTTACAGGATCTATAATCGCGTTCGGATCTGGAAAAATCCAGAGATCAAAACAGAAAAAAGCAGATCTGAACAGCAGAGGATTTTACCAACAGAACAACAGAAGGAAGTTGAAGGGCCAAGTCGACGGGTATACCGCGGATCCGCCGCATTACCTTGCTCCCGCCGCGGAAGCGCGGTGCCTCGGTGACTTCAGAAAAATTTGGAGGGCTGACCTTTTGCTTCCACCTCGGAACCGCTGCCCCAGCTACCTTTAGGCCGCGCAACCGCGGCAACTTGGTCTAGTCGGTGCTTGAAAAAATTCTCTGTGAGCTTTTTCTCTCTCCTCTCCAAATCCCGATATATCTTTTGTAAATTTTCCTGTAGGATTCTCTGCGCTAAAAAAAATCTTTCCCCTTCAAATAATTGATCTTGTGCAGGATTCTTTGCGCCGCGCTTAAAATAAAAAATTTTGATTGCAAGTGGTTGTTACGGTTTTGCATATTTTTAATCGGACTTTAAGGGGCTTGAAACCAATCCAGATTGGGTGGGGATTTCATCACCCTTCCCAGAACCCCAGAAATCACATAAGGCATTTTGCATTGACCTTAATTTAATTAAAAAAATACTAGACTCAGCCCTAAGGACGTCGCGCTCAATAGGACAGATGACTAGTTGTAGGCATCGGCCGTTGATCCTAACCTGACTTTGCGGTGTCTAGGCAAGTGTGTTTAAGGCGAGTGGTTACTTAATTAGGACCACTACTTTTGTAGTGGGGAGCCTCCCACTCACCTGGCACTTACCTGGCCGTAATTAGCGGTGAAGAGGCAGTTTGAGGTCCTATTTCTAGCCCTTTGGAACAGTTAGGAGCTGTCTAGCTGACCTAGGTGACCCTAGATCTAGGCCTGATTATGCATTTGTGGTTGATTGAAAGTGTGTTTAAGCCCTTTATCAAAAATCTTTTTTGCAAACAGTTCCAAATAAAGAGAAAAAGAGAAAAAAAGGAAAAAAATTTATGAAAACTTGCAAAATTTTGTCGCTAAGAAATCCTTGCACCCCACTTACACCCATCTTCTTTCTCTTCTCCTTCTTATATCATGGGTACCCCACATCACAAATCTCTTGCCGAACTTTAGTACCCCGAACCTAACTTTGCCTCGTACGTCAATTGTTTCGGTCGATTTAAGGACGATCCCCCCATGCCCAAAATTTCTTTGAAAGATCAAATAGAAGCGTCTAGGAGAAACAGTTCGACATTGCAATCCACTTTGTGTCAACCATGTCAACCTTCACCACCTTCGTACGTTGATACCACTTTTTCGAGTCCTATTGTAACTCCTAAACCGATGTCTATTGCTGAGCATATTGCACAAACTCGTAGCCGATCTTTCACTCCTCTCCACACATCTAGTTATAGGGATCAACCAGTCCATTCACCTTTTTATACAAATGTTGATCCTACTCCTGTCCAACCATCCAATTCCTACCAGTCCTACCCGACTTTCTCACCTTCACTAGACATTGCTTCTACACAGCCATTTAGGAGTTTCACGTATCCAAACAATTTTGAATCTTTTACCGAAACCCCTTCACAATCCATGTCTAGTCTAGAACAGTCGTTGGAGGCGTACATGGTAGCAACAAAAAAAATTCTAAGGAATGTGGATGCGTCCATAGCCGCCCTTATACGACCTAATGAACCGGTAGCTAGTTTCCAATTAGCTCCAAATTTTCCAATGTATGAGGAGGTGGTTGGACAGAGTGAGAATTTGAGAAGAGAGAGTGAGTTCTACACCTTTCCAAATCAAACCTACCCATACCCAATTGAAGCCCACAACTACGATTTTCCATCGATTGTCCCAAATGATTCACAAGTTGAAAATAAAACATCTAACGAGTTGTGTGACTTTATAGTGCTTGATTTGCCAAATTGTGAAGAATCCCTTTCGAGTGAAACCACACCTAATCCTTTTGACCTTTACACCTGCACTCTAGAACCTGAATTAATAAATATCCATGCTTTTGATGAGGTGTCTAAGAAAATTGATTTTCACTTGATTGAGGATATTGACGCCGGGAATATTTTGGATGATGAACCCGTAAATTTGATTGAAATTTTATGTCCAATTCATCATCCCGAGTCATTAAATGTTTCTCCCGAACTTCATATGCATCTTGATTTTGATGATAATGGCATGGATAGGCTAAATTTTGAGGAGAATTATAAGGATAGTATTGAGGAGAGTATTGAGGATAGTATTGAGGATGAACAATTTTTGTTTGATGTGTCGGATTTTCCAATTCATCCTCTTGAACCTTTAACTAAATCACCTTCCCTCCTTTCCATCGTTCCGACCACGCAAAAGATCACGCTTGAAGACTGTGAGCTTGAAAATTTTCTCTTTGAATCTAACACAGTTCTCATAGATGATAACGATTATGAGTGTTTCACTTTTTGGGACGATATTGAAAACTCACCTCCCGAGTTTGAGTCCTTTACATTTTCAGATGAGTTAATTGAACCATCAGACTCGGTTGCTTACTGTCAATTCGAACCATTAATGGAATCCTTTGAGCTTGAGACAGATTACTCAGGTGAGATTAAGACTATCCCTAAATCACTTCCTTTCATCCTTCCTATCGCTTCGACCACGCAAGACTCCGTCGCGTTTCCATTTTCAATGGAGGGTTTACCAAGTTCGACGTACCCATGTTTTCTTGCGAATCTTGAGGGATTTGACCCCATTTCTCGACGGGTTGATAAATTAGCACAATCGCTTTTAACATATCGGTCATCATAAATTGCGCTAATTTATTCACTCAACATACACCCTCAAGTTCGTGCTACACTTTTTTCTCTTTTCTGCCCTTCTTCTCCTCCACCGAGACCATATTCTACCTTTCTTTCCCCACGGTCTCGTGTGCTTCTCATTTCTTTCCTTTACACTCCATTCTTTCACCAACCCCACCATTATCACGATAAAATTTTTGAATGGTTGGTGCTAACCTTTGGCCTATGTAAGGCCTTGTTTAGTTTGGGGAGGACCTTGTTGTGTGTGTGTGTGTGTGTGTGTGTATGTTTTGTTTTTCTTTTAACAATAAAAAAATATTTTGTAAGTAAATAAACAGGGGAGTGCCGACATTCTCAACCCTCTTGGTGTTGCATGACAGTGAGGACACTGTCAAGTTTAAGTTTGGGGTATGCTCGGTAAGCCTTCTTCCTTCGCATTCATGTGTATATTTTTGCATTGGCATACTTATTTTTAAAACCCATAAAAAATTTCAAAAATTATAAAAATTAAAGTATTCAATTTTGGCCATAATTGACTTGAGTTTGACAAAAAGATTAACTAGTTAGGAACAACTAGATCTTATACTTAGTAAATTAAAAACCCTAAAAATAACCTTTCTTAAAGTTTAACAGTAGAAAGTATATGTCTTTGTACTTTATTTAGAAATAGGAAAATTTTGAGTTCACTTCTTGGGCTAAGTTAAAACAAGGGAAGAGTATTGATGTTTTTATTAAATTATAAGTTTGAAAAATAATTCCTAACTTAAGTCTGAATTCTGAAAATGTATACTCTACAAATTGCACAAACACCGCACCTTAAAACTTGGAATAGTAGAAGAGACCTTGAAATGCTCTTGTCTAAAGTCCTTAGTACGAAGAAAATAAAATAAAATAAAATACAAGTGTGAATAAAGAGACAATAAAAAAATGAACACTGGTTTTTGTGATTACTTAAGGCTGCAAAAATAGAAAAATATTTAGCAAGGGTGCTTCATCACCCAGTGCCTTAGACCAACTGGTTTGGGAGTCACTGCTAAAGCCTTAGGTATTAGAAGACTAGGAATTACGCTTTAATGTGCAAATATATCTTGTAATCAGTTGTTGGTACCTCAAGAAGTATTAACGATCGCATGAAGGGTGTGTGAGCGAAATTCTTCTAAAAATTCATCAATTAAGAAGTGCTTTGGACAACAGACAAGAGTATGATTGCTTGATTTGAATTTCCAAGTGTAGGGGTTATCTATACACACACGTAGGGGTATGTGATTGGGATTTAGATAAGAGATAGGAATGAAGAATAAAACTTGTATCTTTAGTAGAGATGATAAAAATTCCTAAGTTGAGATGGAACCCTAGAAGGAAAACTTAAGAGATGCCAAAAGCTAAGTAAATTCACAAGAACATATATAATCTTAAGTTGAATGATAAGAAGCGTGAAAAATACGGGTGGATAATTTATGAGTCGAAGATAATAGAATTCCTTGATTAGAAAACCTAATTGGAAAATAAAAATCAATGGGCCTAATTGATAGGATTTTGTGGGTAGTATCCGCTGAAAACCCTCAGGAGACAACACTCCTCCTACTAGGGACACCTAGAGGTTTAACGGCTTGTTGCACGTGGTCAGTGCAATTGCGATTCCCTGCGAAAATGGAGGCTAGGTTTTTGTCGAGAATAAAACTAGGTTTTCTCGAGGACGAGCAAAAGATAAGTTTGGGGGTATTTGTTCATATCATAATATTGCATAATTATATTCCCCATGCCTAGTCATTTTACAAATAAATAGGTGCTTTTAACCCATGTCTGCTACTTAGTTGCAGGTTACAGATTCTTGGAATAAAAACAGTGAAAACAATGAAAAAGATGATACAAAGTGAGACTGCGAATGATAAATGGTGAAATCTTGATCGCGGCTATATTTTGAGGAACAATGAAGAACAATGAACAAACAGTTCACCGAGCATAAGGCAGCGACACAAAGAAACGGTAAAAGTCCACTACAATGTTCACTGGAAAGATCTGGAAGAAAACCAGAAGACAATTTGAAGAAAGAACTGAAGAAAACAGAGAAAAACTGCAAGAAGACCAAACCCAAGAAAGCGGAGCTCACAAGCCCCACACATGGCCGCGGAACCGCGGCCAAACGTGGGGTTTGGCCACGGAACCAAGTGCCCGTGTCGGTATAAAAAGAGGCGGTGCGCTGGCGGGAGTTGACTAGGTCTTTTCTTAAAGGGTATTTTTGTAATAGCAGATATAAGAGTCAATTGTAACCCTAGGGCTTCTATGTCCTATAAATAGAGACCCTAATACCTCTTTTGAAGTATGCCTCCCTTCATTAATAAAATTCAGATTTCTTTTGGAGAGCATCGGTGCCTCTTTTCATATCATCTATTCAGATCTGACAACCCTGTGTAAATGTTTGGAGAGAGCCATCTGTAAATAGTTTTATTTAATTGCTCTAGTTTAGATTTAATTCCTTGCCCTAGATAAATGTTCTTCAATTCCCTAATAAGCGAGTAGTCTCCTCGCTTGTTAGGGTTAGTTTTGGGGAAGGCTTTTTGAGAGATGAGATCTCTCATCCCTTCTTGCCCGTCATACTTTTTCATAGGACTCCATGCATACATGCACACACCGATCCCTACGGCACCCTATCCCACGAGGTAGCAGTGATACCGTAATATAAAGGCCCGGTTGAGCATGTTTTCCATGGAGGTTAGGGTAAGGATCGATAAAGGAAGGACAAGAACCTAGAGGAAGAACAACTTCCCGAATGGATCTAATCCCCTTTATGATAATTACCATAACTCCTCTTAGATCCTAATTTGTGTATAGAAAGCGTTGAGATTTATTTACATTTCCAAACCTACCCTAAACCTAACCCTAGCAAGATTTAGATCTAGATCATCTTAGTATAGATAGATTTAGTTTTTAGATTTAATAAATCAATCCGAACACCCATCGGAATTAACTCGTTTGAACGATTAGGAAATTCACAACATCCCTGTGGACCGACCCGTACTCACCGGCTAGCTACCAAGCGACGTCGTTCTTGATTGCTGTTTAGAAATATTTTTGATATACGAATCAATAATCCGGCTATATCTCATATAACCGACTAATATCATGTGTATCAATTTATCGAATCAACACTTAATTCGATAACCAGGCTATATAGTATATAACCGACCGATGTCACAAATTGCGAGAATAGAATACGGTATCATTTACGCGTATTCATCTCGGTCCCACACATATCACATATGTGCTCCTACTTCATTTCGCATGAACCAGGAAACCTCTATGTAGGACTCTAAAGACTCGTCAATACGCCAGCAGTGGGTGATGATCATATCAAACACCCACAAGCCGTAAGCGATCAGCTAAATGTAACGGCCACCCGGGTATTGAGCGATCAAAAGATCAACAAACAATCCGTCTCATACTCCGGCGAATCAATCAGTAGCACTACCGTACAGTCCGGTCTGTTCTTCTGATATGTCGCATATCTCGCCTAGGGGTGGTAACGTCAGACCCCAATAGATTGATAAGTCATGCCGATACAAGGTCCATAACGAGTCGAGAAACTACTGATAATACTTACCAGTAAATCTCATCTATCCTGGCCAGGGATTTCCACTTATGGACAATCGAACATAGCGCAATATCAACCCCCAATACCGAGAGAGATGAATCCCCTCCTATCGCTCATTGCCTCCATATGACTCGGGACTGTACCCAAAAACCACCTATTTACATGACTCAGTAGATCCGTGGTAGGGTAGAAATCAAAGCACAGTGAGAGACACATAAGACTCTATGACGATCTCGGGTCGACAGACTAACCTGTACAAGTGTCACCAGAGAACTGCTATCTGACGTGAGGTATAATACCATTTAGGAGTTCTCAGCGAGTCCGTTCAGTGTACCCAGTCTCCACTGAGCACCCGTATATGATCTCTGATGTCAAATACCAATGGATATGGGATCATCCATCGCCCATCATATGGGTCGAGAAGCGTATACGCTAGTCTACTCTGAAATATTGATGCCCCGTCTCGATATTCCCTCGACTAGGAACTATTGAAGGATGAACTCATGGACTGTCCAGGCCCCACTAGTATGATCTGCATCATAATCCTGGCAGTCAAGTACACATCCTAAGGGCTTTATCAACATGTAACAGAGAGACGGTAAGTGTACATGTTAAGATAAAGAGCAACCAGATAGCGTACTATCATGTCGAGCAAGACAGTCCTCCCTATATATGTCCCAGCATCTACTATAATATATATCTCATGTACAATAATGGCCTCTAGAGCATACATACAACTAGCACGTTCCCTACGAAAGTGAGGTTAGGATTTTGTTTTGCTCGGGACGAGCAAAAGATAAATTTGGGGGTATTTGTTCATCACGAAAAACTGCATTTCAATACCGCTCATTCATTGTCATTTTTGTGATATATAGGTACTATTAACTTGTGTCTGCTCAATAAATACAGATTACAAGTATTTGTGACGAAACACTGGAAACACACTCAAATACACGGATACGACATTTGTGAGTTGACACTGCAACCGGAACAGAAAACCAATCAATATTCAAGAGTTTGCAAAAACAAATCAATGTGTACACATCTTTATTCAAGAATGGTCCAACATGATGCAACAAGATATAAGTGTGAACACAAATCTTTTGCTGCATGAACCATAGTGGAACAACCTAGCATAAGTGGGCACACAAGAATCATGACTTGTGCATGTGGATGAGGCAAGTGGGTGTGTGATGAGTGAAGAAAAAAGGCGTGATGTGATTTAAAGTCACATTTTCCCTCCAAATCTACAGATTGCAAACCAAGCTTATATAGAAGAATCAAAGAATATCAGAAAGATTATGGAGAGGGCATGAGATCACCGCACAAAAACGAGCCTCACTACACCCAAGAAAACCGGCAGAAATGAAGAAATACCCGCCGCCGGTCCCACATCAACATTTTGGCTCCAACTTTCTTCTGGTCCTTCCATGTTGTCACATCATCTCATTTTTATTGTTTGTTTTTTTTTATTTTGTGCCGATAAATACCAGAACAGAGATCAAGCACAATGATATGCTTGGAGATACTTTGACACACTTCATTCTATTTTCATTTTGTAATTTTGTTGATGCTTTGTAAATAGTAGTTAGTTTACCTTAAGTTCCTTACCTTCTCCTGATCTTGTAACCTCTTTATTGAGCTTGCAAATTTAGGTTTTGGTTATTGAACTCATGGTTTGTATCTTAGATGTTGAATTTAATAAAGCTTTCATTTTGATGCATCTTAGTTCCTAGTGTTTTCTTCTCTTTACTTACTTGCAATTTACTTTCTTGCTTTACTTACTTGCAATGTTGTTTCTTTTATTTCTTCTCTTTTGCACTTTCTTTTGATGTTGATCATAGTTTGTGAATAGTATATCTTGTTAGGGAAAGAGAATGGTTACTTCTTTTACTCATTTCCTCTGCCCGAGAATTGATAATCGAACCCCGCCCAAACCTCATGCAAGTGCTCAGTTAGGTACCATACCCAAACACGGTAGTGATAATCCCTAACTATGATCGGTTGCGATTGGTCTGGCCGGAGACGATGGATAAGAGATAAGAACGGAAGGACAAGGGTCAATATGCTGGATTTCTCGAAATACCGTGTTTAGGCATCCTAATCCACGTTATTGCCGATTACCACAGCTTCGATAAGTCAAGTAAGGCACAAACGAACGAGTACGGATTTTCCTAACTTAAAAAACCTGTCTCTATTCCTAACAAGTGTTTCGTTGCATATATACATAACACTTGGGTTAAAATTGAACTTATTCGGACCTTCGGCTTAACTTATAAGAACAAGAACTTAGAAAGCACCATCTCCCTGCGGACGACCCGTACTCATCACGGCTAGCTATACACGACGCCGTCTTGATTGCGGTTAACTTTAAAACTTAAAATATGACACGCAAAATCTCTACCAATCAAGTATCTATCAGCTTGATGCTTCCATCGCAATGAAAGCCGAAATGGCTGCAACGCAAAAGAAGCTCGAAGCTATTGAGAGCAAATTCTCTTCAGCCTCCCTAAACCAAGTTACTCTCTCCAAAACCGTGTGTGGTTGCTATTTTGACTCGTCACATTTAACTGAAGAATATCATTTGAATTCTCCATCTCAAAGTCAAGAACAAACTAATGCTGCTTTTCAGCAACGACGTAGAAACGATCTTTATTCATCCACATATAACTAGGGATGGAGGAATCATCCTAATTTTGCTTGGAATCAAAATCAAAATCAAAACCAAAATCAAAATCAGTTCCAAAGTCAAAATAACTACCAAAGGCTTCCTCCACAGCAGTAACAACCACCACAACAAATTCAGCAGCCCTTTCAACCGCAATCATTCCAAAATCTGGTCAACAACTTTGCCCCTTATAACAATTCTTTCCAACCACAAAATAATATTCCTCCTGCCGGTACTGACAAAATCACTGCACTCGAAAGAAACTTAATAGCTTTTATTAAACAATCCGCGCAAACGTCGGCTAGTTTAACTTTTTCTATTCAAACGTTAGTACAACACACTGCTTCCCACAGTGAAAGTATCAAATCTATCGAAGCACAAATTGCATAGTTAAACGCCGCGATGAGTGAAAAAGAGAAAGGGAAACTTCCATCTCAATCTCTACCAAATCCCGGCCACCCACAAAATGCTAACACTGTCCTTAACCAACAAAATCATAGTGTGAGAGACGTAACTACATTAAGATCGGGAAGAATACGGAACAACCATGATGGAGAACAAGTTGATGACTTCAATGACACCCTGGCTACTACTTCTACTTCTACTTCTTCTAATCAAATATCTTCTTCCGAGCCCATTCTCCATTCTCCACTGGGCTCGAACTCTCAGTCCACTTCCTTAAATGGATTGCCCTCTCAAACCACCCTAACTCCTGTTTTGGGATCCATTCCATCTCCACAAACTTCTCCCCAAGTGTTGGACCCAACCGCCTGTTAATAAAGCTCCTTTTTCAAATCGGATGAGGCCCAACAAACCAAATCCACAGATGGAGAAGGTTGTGAAAATGTTTAAGTAAGTTAACATTAATATTCCTCTCTTAGATACTATCCCACAAGTCCCATCCTATGAAAAACTTAAGGACTTGTGTTCTAAGCAAAGGAAAACTCAAGTACCTAAAAAAGTTTTCTTAGTGAGCAATGTGAGTGATACTCTTACCCAAAATTTGCCCAAAAAACATGAGGACCTCGGTTGTCCTACAATTTCTATAACTATTGGGGGTAAAAATATCAATCGCGCTCTACTCGATCTTGGTGCCATTGTTAACTTCCTTATTTTCTTTATGCGTAATTAGGCAAGAGAGAGTTGAAATCCACGCACTGCACTCTTCAGATGGCCAATCGATCTATCACCCACCCTAGGGAAGAGGTAGAGGACATGTTGATCAAAGTCGGGGAATTTATATTCCCTGTGGATTTTATAGTTTTACATACACAGCTTATGGAAAACCCACAGAAAAAAATCCCAATGATTCCTGGTTCACTATTTCTCGCAACCTCAAATGCGGTAATCAATTATCGTAACGGTTCCATGAACTTATCCTTTAGAAAGATGACAATTGAATTTAACATTTTCAGGGTAGGAAGTCAACCCTCCAAACATTCTGCTCATATAATAGATATATATTCCGTAATTGAGATAGCTTCCGACAGTTGCGAATTTGAGGAGTTTTTGTTCTACGACAATGATCTCGCCGCCACTAGTGCGTGAATGTTTAATCCAGCTACTCCTTACACGAATAGGGAATACGAAGGGTTCACTTTTCTTGATGATCTTGATTTACAGGACCCTTCTGTTGACAAGTCAACCCCCGAGTTCGAACCCTTTGACTTTTTGAACAAGTTAGTTAAGCTATCCGAGTCAATCTCTTACGCTAGCTATGAACCTCTCATGGAGTTCGAGTGTTTCCTTACCCTACCTTCTATCATCTCTCCACCGAGACTTGATCTCAAACCGCTGCCATCTCATCTTAAGTAAGTATATTTAGGTGAGAATGAGTCTTTACCCGTTATCATATCGGCTTCTCTATCTTTAGAGCAAGAGAGCTCTTCTGTCTGTCATGAGATCGAATTGACAAGCCTTCGGTTAGATAATGGCAGACATCAAAGGGATTAGCCCCTTGATTGTTGAACATCATATACATATGATAGATGAGGCCAAACCAGCCCGTGACCCATAAAGACGGTTAAATCCCGTCATGAAAGAGGCGGTAAAGAAGGAAATCGTCAAATGTTTTGATAATGGTATAATTTACCCAATATCTGATAGCCAATGGATAAGTCTTATTCACGTTGTCCCTAAAAATTCTGGCATCATGATCATAACTAATGAGACAAATGAGTTGATTCAAACTCGCACCCAAACCGGGTGGCAGGTATGCATTGATTATAGAAAACTCAATGCCGCGACAAGGAAAGATCACTTCCCTCTACCCTTCATTGACCAGATATTGGAACGCTTAGTTAGGCATGAGTTCTACTGTTTCTTGGACGGTTACTTAGGCTACAACCAGATTCCCATCGCCGAAAAGGATCAAGATAAGAAAACTTTTACTTGTCCTTTTGGCACTTTCGCTTATAGACGCATGCCTTTTGGATTATGCAATGCTTCGGCTATATTTCAGCGGTGTATGATGGGGATATTCTCTAACATGGTCGAGAATTTTCTGGAGATATTCATGGACGATTTCTCCATATTTAGGGATTCCTATGAGGAATACTTATATCATCTTGACGCTGTTATTACCCGCTGTAAGGACAAAAATCTAATTTTGAATTGGGAAAAATGTCATTTCATGATTCAAGAAGGAATTGTCTTAGGGCATATTATCTTACGAAATGGCATTGAGGTAGACAATGCTAAAATAGATGTCATTTCAAACCTTCCTCCTCCCAAATGCGTCAAAAATATACGATCCTTTCTTGGCTATGTTGGTTTTTATAGACGGTTCATCAAGGACTTTAGCAAGATTGCTAGACCCTTAACACTTCTCTTGGCCAAGAATTCAACATTTCATTTCGACTCGGATTTCTTGGCTGCTTTTGAATCACTTAAATGTTCCCTCACTACTGCTCCCATTCTATCATCTCCAGACTGGAATTATCATTTTGAGCTTATGTGTAATGCATCTGACTTTGCTATTGGTCCAGTCTTAGGACAGCACATTGATAAGATGCCACATGTTATTTATTATGCAAGTAGGACCTTGAACGATGCCCAAATGAGCTATACAACCACCGAGAAATAACCCTTGGCAGTTGTCTTTGCAAAAGAAAAATTCAGGGCTTACCTAATTAGCTCTCCAGTCGTAGTTTTTACCGATCATTCCGCCTTAAGACATCTTTTATCAAAGAAATATGCTAAATTCAGGCTAATACGTTGGATCTTCTTGTTGCAAGAATTTGACTTTGTCATAAGAGGCAAAAGTGCATGTGAAAACGTCGTAGCCGACCATCATTCACGACTTTCTTCTTCACCAACGTTGACCTTTTCAATAAACGACTCTTTTCCGAACGAACATTTCTTAGCCCTATCTTGCGAACCTTGGTTTGCTAATATCATGAATTATTTAGCAACGGGACTCTACCCAGCGAATGGTCAAACCAAGAAAATCACAGATTTTTATCCCAGGTAAAACACTTTTACTATGACGAACCATATTTGTTCAAGTATTGTCCTGATCAGATCATTCACCGGTGTGTCCCTAATAATGAGTTCAGGAGTGTATTGTCCTTCTGCCATGATCAAGCATGTGGCGGTCACTTTGGTCCAAGAAAAACTGCGGAAAAAGTTTTGCAATATAGCTTTTATTGGCCAGCGTTATTCAAAGATGCACATGATTATTGCAAAACTTGTTCACGGCGTCAACACATGGGTCGGATTTCATAGAGAAATGAGATGCCGCTCTAACCAATCTTGGTTGTTAAGATATTTGATGTGTGGGTATTTGATTTCATAGGCCCGTTTCCAAACTCTTTTGGGAACTTATACATTCTCTTAGCGGTTGATTATGTCTCTAATTGGGTTAAAACAATACCGAGCCGTACTAATGACAACAAGGTTGTCGTTAAATTTCTTAAAGAAAATATCTTTTCTCGGTTCAGGCACCCTCGCGCTATCATTAGCGACAATGGGATGCATTTCTGTAATCGGTCTTTTGAGGCTTTGATGCGGAAATATTCAATCAACCACAAGCATTATACACCCTATCATCCCCATACGAGCGGGCAAGCTAAAGTCTCTAATAGACAAATCAAGCAAATATTGGAGAAAAAAGTTTCTAAGAACCGTAAAGATTGGTCCTCTAAACTGACTGATACTCTTTGGGCATTTCATACTGCATATAAGATCAATCTTGGCTTGTCTCCTTATCGGCTGGTGTTTGGGAAGGCTTGCCACCTCCCTGTCGAGATCGAACATAGGACAATGTGGGCAATTAAAGAGCTTAATTTCGATTTTGACCAAGCAGGAAGCTATCGGAAGCTGCAATTAAATGAGCTGAGCGAGTTTCATGATGAAGCCTATGATAATGCAGTTATAGTAAAGAACCGGACTAAGGTGTTCCACGACAAACACCTTTTGAGAAAAAACATTCACACCGGGACAACAAGTCCTTCTATACAATACCCGTCTCCATATTCATCCGGGTAAGCTGATATCTCGTTGGAAAGGACCTTTTGTGGTGCGGTATGTATACCCGCACGGTGCAATGGAAGTACAAAATGCTAAAAACGGTTCCATTTTCAAAGTAAATGGGTATATATTAAAACTGTACTTTTCCGTTGACCCATCGGAGGAGCTCATGTTCTTGCAGAAGCCGCTTTATCATGACAAACTTTCCTCTGCCTCACCTCCATACTTCAGTTTTCCAGCCATAAACAGTGGCAACATTGTTTCATCTAAGAGTGGAGGTGTGTATATTAGTAGATCCAATAATAATAAAAATATGTGTGTCCTAAAGAACAAGTTTGGGGGATGCTTTCCATTTGACTATCTTTTGACCCTATTACTCTCCACCCAAATCTATAGGTTTTTACGCTCGAACAACAGTATCAATGAAGACACAGCTGCAAATAGGTTTTGGGGGAGGTTTGTGTTTATTCACGTATCATTTTGCACTATTAAAAAAATTTGGAAATAAAAATTAGAAAGTGAAAAATACATATGAAAGAGAGGATGAGATTTAAGAAATGCAAGAAAATTAGATGTTTTAGAACAAAGATAGTAATACGTGGTCATGAGCTGTTGTCCCAAGGACTAGTAAGATGAAGGAATCACTAATCTACGGATAGAAATAAGTCTGAAAAATAGTCGCTATTCTTAAGTCTAAACTTCTGAACGTTGATGCCCTATTATATGCACTTACACACATCTTGAAACTTGAGATAGTAGAGCATACCTTGGAATACTCTTGCCTAAAAACCTTAGTATGAAAAAAAAATCAACAAAATATAAATGATACATAATAAAATTTAAAAGAAAAATGAACACTGGTTTTGTAATTACTTAAGGCGGCATAAAAAAAATAAAGCGAGGGTTCCTTATCACTTAATGCCTTAAACCAACTGTTTGGGGGTCACTGCTAAGCCTTAGGTGTTGCAAGACTAGAATATTGCTAAGTACGTTTTAATAAGTGAGCACATTTGATAATCGGTTGGTTAGTGCCTCAAGAACTATTAATAGCCGCATAAAAAATGTGTGAGCAAATCCATCTAAAATATCACCGACTAAAAAATACTAAGGAATATGGACAAAGGGTATAATAGCTTGAATTGAATTCTCCAAATGTAGGGATGATATTTATACACACGTAGGGGTATATGATTGATATTTGGGAGAAAGGTAGGGAGGAAAACTAAAAGCGACGTTTATTGAGGGTGGATGTGATTTCCGACATCTTGTCAAATCCATTAAGATAGGGCTCATGACAACTAAAAAGCTAGTGTAGTTTGAAACTCTTCTTTTCAAGATTTCCTTTTATATGTTCCTTATCTTTGCATGTAATGTTTGTTTTCTTTTTTTATTTTGAGATTTTGTGGGTGTAATCCACTAAAAACCCTCAGGAGAAAACACTCCTCCTACTATGGACACTTAGAGGTTTAACGGCTTGTTGCGCGAGCTAAGTGCAATTGTGTTGCTTACGAAAGTGTGCTAGGTTTTTCTTTTTCTTTTTCTTTTTAAAATAAATAGTTTCCTTGGGACGATCAAAAGATAAGTTTGGGGGTATTTGATCAGTCATATTTATTGCATATTTGTACGGCCATTTTCCCTATTATTATTAATTACTAAAAAGTGTTAATTGTAAATTAAGAACATATGTGAGTTTATTTGTAAAAACATTATTGGCATATGTTTCTTAATTTATAATTAATTTAATTGGGAAATACATGCATATCATATTTAAATTAAATATCCATGAAATTATTAATTATTAAAATATGCATATCTTATCATATCAAATATTCTTAACCAATATTATTAAGATATCATATCATTTAATTGGTTGTGTTATTATCTCAAATAAACTAAATTCTACTAACAGTTTGATTTGAGATATTGTGCAGGTATTATAATAAATCGGTTCAGGGATGAAATACAAGTAGGAGATCCACATCAAATCGAATTACCATACCAAATCTGCCGAATTTTAGAAAAATCTCGCAACTGCAGAGAGAAAAATATATTTACAAAATATATTCATAAGAAGGATCTCTAAATATCGAGAAAAGAAGGCATGAAAAATCTGGTGATGCAACTTCACCAAAGGGTCGCGGAACCGCGGCTGTTAGGGCATAGGGCGGCGGAAGCGTGGTCATCTAGTGGCCGTTGGATATGAAAATTTAGAGTCTTGATCATCTTTGCACACACTTCAAAATGACGTCTAGGGTTTCAAGTTCCAGAGCCTATAAAAATGATCGAGAGCAATTAGGGTTAATCATCTATCCATCGATCTACCGATCAAGCAATCTAGATATCTCGAGAAAATTAAGGTTTGTAGTTTAGTTTTTCAGTAGTCAAAATCTGTAATGCAATTGTTTATTCAATAAAAGGTGGATTTTTTTTATCTTGTCTCATTACTTTCCGCGTTTTAATTTCTGCATTTCCTTTCCGCAATTTTAATTTTGTTATTTCTTATCGGTTCATTAATCTTTCATCGTTTACTTCGTTTATCCCAATGAGCGAGTAAATTCTCGCTTGTTAGAGTTTGTAGGATAGAGTAGTATAATGGTTGAATAAAATCTCATAATTTCTTTTTAATTTTTAATTTTTATAAACTTTAGAAAAATGAGTCTTAACCCTCCTATCGAGCATGCTATCAATTCATAATAGTCACGACCACGATTTGAGATTCGTTAATACTTACTTTGTTGAGGGCTCGAGATAAAAAGGGATCAATGGAAGGAAAAGGGTCAGTAGAGGGAAACCCTAATTCCTCCAAGAACCCTAATCCACATTCATCGCTATTTCTCTAGTATTAAATAATTAAAAGATAAAAAGAATTATTTTTAAAACTCCATCCTTTAACTACTAAATCTGAAAAACCCTACAAGCCTTTCTCTTATAAAGTTTTCAAATCTCCTTAGTATAAAACGATAAAAATCCCACTTTTTCTATTAACTCGTCTAAAACAAGATAAGTAATTCACCATTTTTCTGTGGACGACCCGTACTCACTATCAGCTAGCTATTGCGATACCGTTATTGATTGCGGTAATTAGGAAATATAGAAAGTCTCGGTTTTTCTCATCAATCAATGACCTTTGAGGAGCTTCTCCATTTGGCAAAACGTCATCCTCCTTCGAGAGTAATCCAGAGAATTGTCCGTATTGTAGTCCGCTCAGTCCTTGCAACACCTGGGCCCCTTGGTCATCGATGAGCGGTTTTGGACATCGAAATCTTGTCCGATACAACAAGTCAAACACATGACACATGAAGTATGGAGTGGAAAGAGAAAAATAGACCCACCGAGATTGCTGGAAACTTTTTACTGCCAAAAAACAGAGACGGACTGGGTTAGAACGTCTAACCTGAATTTGGGGGCAGATGCATGGGTTGATCTATTCACCTCTTCGAAGACACTAAGGGATTATCGTGCCATATATCGGAGGTTTGAATTGATGCGACCGATATAACTTGACTTCAAATTCTCTCTCAGGGTGAGAGGTTTCTTGAACCTAGAGACGTATTCTTCCTACAGGCACAAGCCTCTGTAGTTAATTACGTTGTCGCAAATGATAACAACTTTCTACACTCCAGTTTATTTCTTCATGTGTTCATGTGTTTAACTGTTGATCTGACCGGCAACTTTGCATTTTTTGCACCCGTGGATTGTATACGATTGTATGATCCAGACCGTAGGGCACGGAAAGCATTACTTTCGCTTTTGTTGGTCTTTGGGAGAAGCGTTACTTTAGGATTTTGTTTTTTCGAGACATTGTTCCACGGGAATCGACTCATCGTGAAGCGTAGCTTGTTAATAAACGGGTGCTTGATCATGTTGACAAAGCATTGCTTGTCTTTTGGAGTTTTGATCTGGGAAGATAGCGAGAGGATATAGGCGTTGTCATCTACCATTGACCCAAATCATAACTCATGAGAGACTTGCAGATGTTTTGTTTATGGGAGCGTTGCTCCACTTGAGAAAGACAGCTTTGGTAGCTTGATTTGCCAATGTGGATGAAAGCTTTTCTTTCACAGGAGATGAGCTTGCACTCAATTAATAAAAGGGACCACGTTGGTAGCTTGGTTTGCCAACGTGGAATGGAGATTTTTGCTTTGCGCAGTGGACTAAGCATTGCTTAGTTTTAACTTGAAGAGATGGTTTCACGTTGGTCTCTTGGTTTACCAACATGAGATTTAGGATATGATGAGAACATTGCTCTCAGGGTCCATGTTGGTATCTTGGTTAGCCAACATGTATGCGTTTGTTTAGTAGATACCATTGGTCGGATGTCAGATCAATGTCGTAGAAAAGACGGATATTTTGGATGGTAGAGATCATTGATCAACTATCAAACGGAAGTGATCGTCGATCGACTGTCAAGTCAATGTTTTTGACAAGACGGATGTTTGAAATGTGAATGATAGAAGAGTATTACTCTTTGTCATGAAACATAATTCTTGAATCCTTTATTTGAGAAGCCGAGAGATGGATGGTTGAGCATTGCTCAGTATGAATGTTTGAGCTTTGCACACTTTGATTGGGATTGGAATAGAAGAGGATAAGGAATCATTGGTCAGAAGGGCCCATCCACCACTCCGAAGACGCTGAGGGATTACAGCTCCATTCATCAGAGGTATGGAGAGATGTACCCCAAACCACACTCCATTTATAAGGGGTGAGAACACCTTGAGTTCTAAGGGCTCTGTTGGAGCAGTAGCTCCGAGTTGCCGGAAAGGCATAATTGGCGCCGACGCATATGTGTTGCACGCAGCGCGATTGGTGTCGTCGCACATGTGTTCTTAGCACCATTGGTGCGTGTGCACTTACATAAGGTGCGCCCTATGGAGGGAAACTTATACTTCCAAGTAAAGCGGGTGCTTTTGTATGGTGAAGCCCTGGCTTTTGTGTATATCCTCCCCTCGCTCATGAGAGATGCACCCAACTATTTATAGGGAATTGGTAGAGTGTTGCTCAAACTTTTATCCAATGTGGGACTAAAATCACATCCAATTGACTTGTCTCCGACATATTTAGCTATCGTCTTTCTTCACTTCGCCATAATATTTTATCTCGAAAGAGTTTTGAAGCCTATAATATATCAAATCAAAGAAATTTTTGAGACGGTTTATACGCCATCAGAATTTGTTTGATTTTCATTTAGGATTTTTATAAAATATAGCTCAGAAAAGATCTTTTAGCACTTTCTTGAGCGTATTTAGGTCACTTGACGCATTAGACTCTTTTGAGTCTTTGTCTAAAGGACATCAGTTGAATCTTACTTCTTGATGTTGTTGGGTTGCTAGGCATCTCTAATAGGGTTTAAAGTGTGGCGAAAGCGGTAATTTTAAAAATCTAGAGAACAATAGCATGTAAGTCTACGGTAGCGCCCCGGCCGTCTACAGACGCCAAATGCGGAACAAAAACTTTTTAACTGGCGCTATCGTATACTTTAACCCGGATCTGCCATTATTGCTAAACTAACAAACTGTAAAGAGTTATACCGAACGATCCGAGTCCTTCGTTCTTTAACCATCATCCCACGCTCCGTTGCGGCTGCTCCGATCTCGTCGATCTCCGATCTGCTCGTCCAGGTGGCACCACGTCAAGGATTCTTTAAACGGGCTCCCGCCTCTGACTCGAGGCAACTCGGTCGTCAAGTTTGCTAAAAGAGACGACCAAGAATGGGTAGAATACTTTGTCTCGTTACGTCCAAGGCTATGGACGAACGGTTAATGAAGTTGCCACTCGAATCGGGTGATGGAATGAAATGAGCTATGAAATTTCCATACACCCCAAAACTATCATAATCTTTTTTAACCAAATCTTAAGTCAGAGTGAGTGAGAGAGGGGGAAGGGGCCGGCCATATATAAGGAGGTGGGGGGTGAGTGTAGGAGAGAGGAGAGTGACCACAAGGATAAATATCTAGTGTGAACACAAGAAAATATCTAGTGTGAACACAAAGTGTGAACACAATAAATGCACCATAAATGAACAAGTGAGTCACTAGCCTTGTCACCTCTTCTAGAACCTTCTAGAAGCATGACTCACCCTCATCCAAGAAAAGATAAATCCGTCTTTAACCAAATGTTAAAAGACGGCTGATAGAAAACTGGAAACTGGCAACTTCCAAAAGCGATCCCGAAACGAATTTCAGGATAACCCCGTAACTGTATAAACATACCCGCATTTGTATTACGACCGAATACAAATGCAACTGAGACAAAGATATTATATCTACTCAATATAATACTCGGACCCGGCTTAAACCAAAGCCGACCAGTATCATCTGCCAGAAATATGACACGTGTGTAAACGCACGTGCATTTTCCGAACCCTGCCATAAAACTATACGGCCTCTACAACGTTTCGCCCGAACTTGGGAAACTGTCTCTTTGGGACTCTAATGACTCGTCAGTACCCTGGCAGTGGGTTTAACCACAAACCGTCAGCGGCACTAGCTGTGCGTAACGGCTGCCCATTGATTGACCTCAAGGGATGCCAATGACCGAACTCATCCGGAAAACCCTACTGAGCCTAACAGTGACAATGTATATACAGTGCGGTCCGTTCGTCTATGAGTATCCCATATCTGCCTAGGGGGCTAGTAACGTCAGACCCCCAATAGCAGTATAAGTCGTGTCGGAGTGTAGCCCAAAAACACCCTGAGATACTACTGGAATACCTACCAGTAAATATCCTGCCATGGACGTGGGCTTTATGTAATGGCTCTCCTAGACACAGTACGATCTCATCCCCAATACCGGGAGAGACGAATCCCCTGCCGATCCGCTCACGTGCCTCCATGTGGCTCGGGACTGTACCCAAAAGCTACCTGTTTGCACGACTCCTTTGAGCCGTGGTAGGGTAGAAATCAAAGCACGGTGGGAACTCACACGAGACAAATGACGACCTCAGGTCGATGAACTAACCTGTACACATCACCAGGGAACTGCTATCTGACGATATGTCTAATACCAACTAGCAGATTCCCGGCGAGTCCTGTCCGGTGTACTCATAACCCAATGAGCACCTGTATACATCTTAGGTGATCTAACTGACACCAGTGGCTTGTGAGACCGGCCACCGCCCCTCATCGGGGTCTCGACTGTATACACTAGTCTACTCCGGAGTATCGATGCCCTGTCTCGAAACTCCCACGACTAGGGACCACAATTAAGGATATGCGTATAAACCACCCAACTCTCACGTATATGATCGCCATTATACTGTTGGTAGTAAAGCAATATCCTAAGGGCTCTATCAAAGTGTAACATGTAATCAGTCACCTGAACATGTACACGACTGATAAAGGCAAACCAGATAGCATACTATCATCTTGAGTAAGACTGTCCTACCGGTATAGGTCCTCCGCAATCATTGCAATCACGTACCTGCGATCCAATAATTGACTCTGAGGGCACTATATCCAACAATCTCCTACTTGCACTTAAGGCTAATTATTGCGATGTCGACTACTCACAGCCCGTGTGAAACCGAACATCCAACTTCTCTACTAATCAGTTTCACAAAGCCCGTTTGTAAAACTATTGTGTTCGAGAAATAGCCTCAGTGAGTGGATCCGCCCAGAAGTTTCTTTCTATATCTCTCTAAATCTCAAGTTCGCGGAGAAAGCCATCTCCCGAATTGAGTAATACCTGTCTTAGAATATGTATGGATATCTGATGGGACCCAATTCATAAATGAACTCCAAATCCAAACTTCTTAGACTGTATCGATCACTGAATCTAATCAGTATCCGGCACCATGCCACCCACAGTATCCTCTTGGACCACCTGTCCATAATACTGTCCCTCGTCAGAGGGAAAACTATAACTCTGACAATCACTCTGTCAACCATGTCACCTTTGAAGCCTGGAATGATAACCGTCTCCCGAAGGAGGCTGCCGTCATCAAATCTATAGAACATCCACTTATGTTCTAAAACTGCTTCCTCATGTTTCTCCAGGATTGGATTAATACAAACTTATTGCATCTAGTGCAAAAACAACATCTGGTGTGGTACTTGACATCTCACAATTGACTCAATTGCCTGAGCAAGTGATCTGCCAATCATGCACAGCCCTCTCCCCTTTAGTCTATACGACACCTTTAGAGAGGGTGACTCCATCACCTGCAGGTACACCACCATGCCAGGAGTCAACTATTCTAAAAACAATTAGAATACTGTCAAAGTACCCACATTGGGAAACTACCCAAATCCAGATCTAAAACCATAGATCTAGAAACCAGAATGTCAAATATTATATCCATATCCTGTCTGGGGAAACAACTGTGTGACGACCACAGTACAACCGATCGTAGTATAGGAATTTTACTTCCTACTCTGTGTATGTCATCCAGATACCATGACATCACACCCTACTTCCTTCTTAACAGATCCATCCCTTATTCTGATGAAGTCAAACCCATGACTGTCACATCAAAATTAGATGATCTATCTCCGCCATAACTGCTCTAGTCTATAAATAGACATAAGTTACTTGCCCACTATAATTCCGCTGCTCCCACTGACTACGACAACCCTCTGGCAAAATAATATACACGTGCACTTCTAAAGCTAGTTTAGAACGACGCTATACTTATCTTCCTGCCTGGTCTCATAGTCTGGAACAACAGTAGTGTCAAGTCTGGGTAAACAAGAACTTCCCTGTCACGGTCCTTGAGACTACCAAAGTACCTCTCGGGTGTCTGAGGTTACCCACCATATCTGCGGAGTGACTAATGGAATGTCAAACCTGATTGAATATATAGGCCCAATTAAATTTTCCATAATCATTTGCGGTTCTAGAATCACTTCCAGTTCTACCATACTCCCACTACTGTTTTCTGAAGAAAAAAAACATTTTACTAAAACTGTGGCGAGTCAAGAACAATATCACTATTGATCTTCCAGATAGTAGAAAATCAACCCTCGTCATAGTCAGGGTCAAGCCACAAACTGCCATTAAAGAAACGTGCCCTGAGTTATCCAGAGTCTGGTTTTAAGCATAAGCTGGACAACTCCCCGTACCTTAACATCTTTAAGATATGAAAAATTCTATATCCAATATAGAAATTTTGGCACTTATTTAATTGGAACCATATTCAATCATGCAGCTGTCTCCAGTGCATTTCAACTTAATGGAGAGAGGCTAATCAGCATTACTCAACTTAGGAATCCATCCAATTATGAGTAACCTGAAAGAGAAACAAGTTTCTCAAAACCATTACTATCATCCGAATACCAATCACAAAAATCTACATCTTCGATCTCTTTGAAGAATCCCGATACTTGTGACACCTGGTTCTCTATTTTATTCTTATACCCACAACTTCTCAAAACTTAGACCTTGTATTTCTACGAAACACTTGTCTAAAAACTAGAGAAGTCATAAGTAAACAGAACAAAGTACGAGGACCTACCCCTTTGTCCCGATGGATACTGGACAACATACAATACTCTGTATAAGTCTGCTGAGTTGAATAGCACAAAACCTGTGCTTCGTAGGTTGAAAACTGTACCCTGGCGATTTCCTCAAATATCACCAATTACAACGAATTCTGATATAATGAGGATAATTACCTAATTCCCAATAACTTACTCCCACTCATCATCTGTAAAACCATACAGATATGAGAATGAAACCTGGTAAATACATACCCTTGGAGTAAGTATCTAATCGGGAAAACAGTTTTCGTTTAACAATGCACTGAAACATGAAAATGTTTCGTAGGGGTATCCTGGTATTCCTAGTAATGCCTCTTCCATAATCCAATTCATGACTTTAACCGTATATTTCTTCGCCTACTCTCCAAATCTCTTTATTTGTCTTTAGTCGTTACCTTCTGTACACCTTCGTTAGGCTAAATGGTTTTCTTCCTTCCCTACCGTTCGGCACCAGCCTATGGTTTGGAAGAAGACTATCCGGTAAGCATAATAGGTGTACCCTCCTAAACCAAGGAGTACTCACAACTTGAGAGAAGGTGATGATAAAAGACAACTGAATAATACCTTATTCTATTAAAGGTGAAATAGGAGTGGCGATGAAGTACGCGGTTTGGTCATGAATGATAACAGTCGCAATTGACGTTGCCCTCTTTCTAATCCCTTTATTTTGTCTTTACATATTACCTTCTGTACACCCTTCTTAGGCTAATTGGTTTTCTTTATTCCCTACCTTTCGGCACCTGCCTATGGTTTGGAATAAGACTATCCAATAAGCGTAAAGGGTGTACTCTCCTAAACCAAGGAGCCCTCGCAACCTGAGAGAAGGTGATAATAAAAGACAACTGAATAAACCAATTCTATTTCTCCTGAACCTTGATCCATCCTCGAAGAAATCCCTTCGAGTTCGTATATAACCATACGATGGATCTATCCAATGGAAGTGGATGTCCGTAGTAATACGGGGTGTTCTGAGAAATCTAAAGGGTAAAAGAAGGAGTGGCAATGACTTATGCAACTCAGACAATCCAAAAGCCAGTATTTTAAGAAGGTTCGGTCAACTTGGTCACTGAGTCATAGTCTAGGGTCGGTCAAAGGTCGCTGCCAAAGAGAAAGAGAAATGAAAACACTCTGCGTGCACTCTAACCTAGATCAGAATGGTTATCACTTTATCTAATCTGGAAACCTCCCACTGTCTTGTCAAATTCTCCTCCAAACCTGAAAGAAGAATTAATCGGGATCACCCGAAGAGTAAACCAACTCATCAGTGGGAATCGGGATCCAACTCTCATCGCATGATAACGTGATGGAATGCATCCACGTTACTCATACTCCAGAAGGTATGCGCATACTTGGCAAGTTTCAGTTTCTTTAGAAACTCCCGATTTAATTTTTGCCCCATGCTCTTATGACCTTGGCGTTAGGTCAAAATGTCATAAGTCACATGCCAAGTTCAACCCATCATTATCTTGTTAATTTGAACCCACCCGCACATGCCCTTGGCGTTAGGTCAAAATGGCAGAACGGCTGTCCCGAACCAACTCATCTATCTATGCAACAAATGAATACCCAGCAGCTACCAAACACTATGCCTTGGCGTTAGGTCAAAATACATAGTTTGAATACTACTGAATACCCAAAAGAAATGACGGAGGGCTACGGCTGGTTTTTGGAAAAAAAACCTTTAATGTAACGAACTTGATATCGCTGAAGGAACCTGATAGCTTTTTAAAATATAGTGGCGAAAACCTTTTGCTAAAGAGGTCACTCCCGGTGAAAGGATCTCGGCTCTTTCCTCGTGGAATGAGGTGCAGGATATTCCACTGAATACCGTGATGCAAAGCAACTTGTAATCGACTATAGTGAAGTTATTACCCTGACGTAAACTTCTGTCCAAGGGGTCAGTCCCGGTGAAGGGATATCGGCCCTTGCCCCGTCGAATGAGGTGCAGGATATTCCACTGAATACCGCTATGCAAAACAAAAGGAAACGTCTTTGTAATAACACTTTTTAAATTTGTTCCAACAACTGCCAAATAGGTTTGCTTTCCTTTGCATTGATCAGAATCAACGCAGTCCCATCAATCAATCACACCAGAGAAGAACGAAAATAAAATGTACGTATATGCCATCCGCATTCGTCACTGGGTCCCGTCATCATCCGTTAGGTTACATAACTAACGACAGAGCGGGGACTGGACTAGCGCGGGTGCAAAACATATACAACATCTAATAGTATATATACCAATATACAATAATCGCTCCAGGCGTGATAATATGCAACATTACAGAAAAGTAATAAGCATCACAGAACAATACAGATAATCTGGGATCCTGGATTTCACAGAGCCGCTGCTGAAACCCGACGTTCCCCTGGTCGTGTGGATAGCCTGTGCAATGAAACCTAGACCCCTACGGGTGCGGCAAGTTACCCGCCAAAACCTGAAGTGAGGTAGTCCCCCACAGCATAGCGAATGGAACACCCGGCACTTCACGGAATCCGGTAAATTGAGCACCCCTCCTTGGGTCAACCTGAACCCCCTACGAGTGCGACGAATAGTCTACCAATTCTAGAGTGAGATCCCTCTGCCTCTCAAAGCCATGAGATGCGGACCCGTTGCCCTCCCGAACCCGGCTATCCGTGCACCCCGTCGCGGGGTAAACCTAGTACAGAAATAAATAATAGTACAACAGGTACATCGACCGCAACCTGGTCGTGCCCCAAAAGAATATTATACAACAGGCAGTGACGGCGGTCCACATGTTGGACGCTCGCCCCGCAATATCAAATGTACAAATAAATCCAAACTGCACTACCATTGCACACTGCTATCCACCACGACAAATCCGCAACATCACAGCACAACACAGAACATCAACGCGAATGTCACGTTCGCAAACCCGTCTAAAAGAACTATAGCAATCAGACGCGGTTTACCGATCAAATGACATTCCCGGTCGGAGATATAATGTAAGTATTATAAACTAACATGTTTAAATTTCGATCGACTAAATATCATGAAGTGGGCCCCACGAACATCTGTTGTACAGTAATAAAATCTGGGCCCAAAAGATATATACCAAAAACCCCAATTTCCAGAGAAAAAGACACTGTGCAAATTTAGGGGCATGATCACACAGAATGGCCGCGGATGCGCGGTCAAACCCTAGGTTTGACTACGATTCCGCGGCGGTTGATTGTATTAATTTCTTGATTGGATGTAAAAGTATCGAATCTAATCAAATAGTCCCCGGCAACGGCGCCATTTGATTGAGTTGAATTCTTGATGTGTAGTATGGAAATAGTAAAGAAATCACAACCAAAAATTATTTGACCGCAATCAACTACGGTGTCGGATTGTAGATTGTAAGTGAGTGCGGATCGTCCACAGGGACAGTGTAATCGTTCGTCTTTTGAATTAGATGAGTTGAAACTTTAATGAAAAGAAAACAAAACAATTCATGATTTAAAATTGAAGTTCAAGAATGAGAAAATATAGATCTAATAACAAGAAAAAGATAGAATCAAGAATTGATAGTTTGTTGATTTTTCCAAACCAAATCTCAAAAATCGAAATGAGGCTCGTAGGAATCGATCGGATCTATAGATGTGATGTAATCTTACAATTACGTATTCTTATCCTTCGATGAATTGACACTAGATCGATGATGATCGATGAGAATTAGAGACTTCTTGTGAAACTAGGGTTTCATCTTATCTCTTGTTCTTTCATTGATATCATTCATATTCTAGCCTCTAGTAAATTCAAGAAACGATCGTAGATCCCTAATTTCGAGCGATCACAATCAAGAAAGCATCGCTACGAAACTAGATCATCGATTCTTGAACTTGCTAGGGTTTACAAAACTCGTAGGACTTAAAAATCGTATTAAGATTTGTTACATCATCATTCTACAATCGTCTCGACTCCTTTACGAGTGGAGTTTTACTCAAACATCACAGCAAGAACAACAATTACAAATTGAGATCTAATCATGATGCAAGAATTAAAAGAAAGCAAGATTAAAGAATTTCACCTTTTATTTATATCAACAATTTCATTACATTCGCTCAAGAACTACAAGAGGAAGAATTCGATCGTCGACTTGGCTTCGCTCATCTCCGTGGATCGCGGATCGGCTTGGATCACTTGCCCGATTGAAGATCGGCTCGGCTCCTAAAAGGTTGAAGGCTTCTCGCTTGATTTGGTACTCAAGATCTTGGATTTGGAGTGGAATTAGGGTTAGGGTTTCGCACAAGCCTTGTCACTAGACTTGTGGAAGAAGATGATGAAAGAGGGAAAGATTAACTAAAATTGATTACCTAAAGATTGATTTTCCTTTAACCCTAGGTCTAGGTTCTTATTTATAGATAACTAACCCTAGATCTAGGATTTCAAATTCTAAGTTTCCCTCCTAAAGTTTGTTGAGGAAATTCAAATTTCCCTCCAAAAGTTAGTTAGAGGAGAAGCTTCTAGGTGTGATTAGTTAGGAGGGAGCTTCTAGAAGAGATTAGTTAGGAGCTTAATTAGGATTAGCCTTGCTTAATCTTCTTTGCTGATCTGGCAGTAGCTTCGAGAGAATTCTGGAATTTGACATATCAGAAATGAATGTGGGCCCAGAGCTTGAGATTCTGCACTAAAAATAAACTGTTGACGTGGCAAGAATGCGGCGGATCCGCGGCGTAAGCAAGATCCTGCCGCGGATCCGCGGCTCATTGGAGTCTTCATGGCCTGTGTTTTCTGCAGTGGTCTTGGGCTGTTGTATGGGCCTTGGTTTGATATATAGAATTGTATAATTCCTTCTGAATTGCTACCAGATCTGAAATGATTTAGTTGGCGTATTTTTGATCAGCTCTTTCGCTTTTCTTCCGTATTTCCTGCACAGACTCAAGACAAGTGTTGCGCAAATACAGAAATGATGCGATGCCATGAAATGCGGTCAATTTCCCTTAAAGTGTCGGTTTAAAAGTCTAATACATGCAATCTGGTATTTTACGATTGATTTGCTAATATGTGAAATATGAATACCGAACACTTCTAAATGTATGCAAAAGATGGGGAAATTGCCGGCTAAAATATACAATATTTTCGACTGATCAAATACCCCCAAACTTAATTTCGATCGTCTCGAGCGAATGTTTTATTAAAAAGAGAAGGAGAAAATAAAGAATGAGAAAAACTAACTAGCACACTTTCGTAGGCAACACAATTGCACTGAGCACGTGCAACAAGCCTTTAAACCTCTAGGTGTCCCTAGTAGGAGGAGTGTTGTCTCCTGAGGGTTTTCAGCGGATTGCACCCACAAAATCCAATAATAAAAGGAAGATCATGAATATTACATTTAAAGAAAAGAATTGTAAAAGAAAGACTCTGAAAATTAGGGTTTCCAACTAAGCTAGCTTTTCGGTTGTCATGAGCCCTATCTTAATGGTCATGAAAAGATGTCAGAAATCACGTCCTCCCTCAATAAAACATCGTCTTATTCTTCATTCCTATCTTTCTTCCAAACATCGATCATATAACCCTGCGTGTGTGTAAAGAACGTCCCTACACCCGGAGAATTCAATTCAAGCTATCATACTCTTGACCATCAGCCTCAGTACTTTTTAATCAATGAATATTTAGATGAGATTGCTCACACACTTTCATGCGACCGTTAATACTTCTTGAGGTACTAACCGACCGATTACTCATGTGCTTGCTTATTTGGTGTATTTTCCTCGTCTTGCCCCACCTTAGGCATAGCAGTGACTCCCAGACCAGTTGGCCTTAGGGCACTAGGTGAAGAAGCACCCTCGCTATATATTTTTTATTGCCCTTGGTGATAACAAAACCAGTGTCCATTTTTCTCACCACTTTATATATTTTTTATTCATTTTTTTCTTTTTATTTCCTTCATACTTTTGGCTTTAAGACAAGAGCATTTCAAGGTATCCTCTACTATCCCAGGCTTTAAGACGTGTGTAAGTGCGAATAGCAGGGTATCAACGTTCAAAATGTTTGGATTTCCAGAATAGAAACTATTTTTCAGACTTATTTTTATCCTCAGATTAGTGACGTCCTTCATCTTACTAACCCTTGGGACAACGGCTCATAACTACTTATTACTAGTTCGTATAAGAAAACTTCTAATTTTCTTAGTTTTCTAAAAATTTTCTAATCTCATGGATGTAATTGTTCATTATCTAATCTTTTATTATCTTATTTATATACAAAAAATATTTTTATCTTTTTGAAAATTTTTAAATTTTTATAGGTTTTAAAAAATGTTTTGTGCTTATGCAAATGATATGCAAATGATACAAAAATAAGCACAAACCTCCCCCAAACTTGTTTTCAACAGTGTCCTCACTGTTGCCATCCGCTAAATCTCGAAAAAACCTGTAAGCTTGGGAGGAATTTATTAGTGGGGGCAAAATATTTAAGTGAAGAACATCCCCCAAACTTATTTTTGGCTCATCATTTTGTAAAATTTTCTTTTCAAGAGCCAGAAAAAATATCCCCCCCAAACTTGAGTTATGCAATGTTAATCTTTTAAAATCACAAGTGGGGGTCAAAAATCATTGGTCGATGCCAAGCTTTGCAAAGACCGAAGGTTAACACCAACCATTCAAAAATTTTATCAATGCAGTGCTCTGGTTGGTGGAAGAAGAAGTGGGGAAAGGTTAAGTGGTGGAAGAGAATGTGTGTGCGTCTCATTTTGGAGAGACGATGCAGTGAATATGATGGATTACTCGCATTCTTTTTACAGTTCAGAGGAAGGGGTGGAGGTTCAATTTCAGTGATTGGGAGATGATTCATCTCAACACCCGTGTCATTCAAAATTGCGAGTTCATCAGCGAAGATTTCCTCAAAAGTTCCATCAATACCCCGGTGAATAATGTCATCACAAAGTGCGGGGTGATCTTCAGACTCTAAGAGCAGTTCATAATCGGTGTTAATTGTTGACCCGGACATTTCGGTGGAAGAGTCCGTATGTGTATGATACATAGTTGGGTCAAACAATAACGTATGAAAAGAGTCAAGATCGATATCAGGAGGATCATCAAATTCGCTGCTGTCGACATCCATTAAGTCGACAGAACAGACCTGAGCAGTAGGTTCGGAGGGTACACTTCCCAACTTGTAAATGTTCAGCTCTATTGACCTATTCCCGAAAGATAGGGTCATAGAACCGTTACGACAGTTGATAATAGCATTGGAAGTGGCCAAAAAGGGGCGACCTAAAATCACCGGAATTTGATTCCGTGGGTTCGCTACAGGCTGTGTATCAATTACAATAAAATCCACAGGGAATATAAATTCCCCGATTTTTATTAACACATCCTCCAGTTCACCCCTAGGTTTGGTGATTGATCGGTCAGCCATCTGGAGAGTGCAATTGGTTGGCTTCAACTCTCCGATCCCTAATTGCTCATAGACTGAGTAAGGAAGCAAGTTAACACTAGCGCCAAGGTCTAATAGAGCACGGTTAATGTGTTTTTCCCCAATAGAAACGGAAATAGTAGGATATCCTGGATCCTTACGTTTCCTCGGTAATTGTTGGGGGAAAGCCGTGTCTATTGTTTTTTCCATAAAAATCTTCTTGGGCACTGGATTCTTCCTCTTCCTAGTGCACAAGTTCTTAAGAGTTTTCGCATAGGAAGGAACTTGTTGGATGGCATCTAGGAGAGGGATGTTGGTGTTTACTTGCTTAAAAATGTTCATAATCTTCTCCATATGTGGACTCGGTGTGTTAGCCCTTAACCGATTAGGATAAGGTGCTTTAGCAATAAGCGCTGGGTCCATCATAGGAGAAGAAAGTGTGTGTAGAATCGATCCCAGAATAGAAGTGGGGATCGTCCGTGGAGGAGTAAAAGAGGTGGGCTGAAGTGGCGAGCCTTTTGGGAAACGAAGAATAGGCTCGGAAGAAGATGGTGGGGTAGAAGAACTGGGGTAAGAAGTGTGTGTGTGAGGAAAGGTCTCAGCCGGGGTGTTATTGATTGATTTATCAGTATCATCAAACTCTTCCCCAACGTGACTGTCAAGCACTCTTCCAGATCTCAACGTGATTGCATCCACAGGATGTGAATAGCCAAGATTGGGTAAAGGTTGAGATGGAAGTTTCCCTTTCTCTCTTGCACTCATTTCAGCTTTTAAACGTGCAATTTCTTCTTCCATCGATTTAATACTCTCGCTTTGGGACGCAGAGTTTTTCTTTATATAATCGACAGAAGTTTTTATTTCAGCTGATACTTGCATGAGATTTGTTAAGACCAAATTCATGCATTGTGCAAATGAATAGGATTCATCCGTTCCGGTCAACTGCAAAGGACTAGATGGTGCAAAAGTGTTGACCGGATTTTGAAAATTTTGTGCTTGAAAGGGGTGCTGACTCAATTGTGGTGGTTGCTGTTGTGGTGGAGGGACCCTTTGGAATTGATTCGGGTTTGGAACCGTGTTTTGAGATTGTGATTGGTTCCAAGAAAAATTAGGGTGATTCCTCCAACCCTGATCATATGTGGAGGAGAATGGATCGTTTCTAGGTCTTTGAAATGCAGCATTGGTATGCTCATGACCTTGAAACGGACATTCTTCCGTCAAGTGAGACGGATCAGAACAACAGCCACATACAGTTTTGGAGAGTGACATTTGATTTAGGGTGGCGGCTAAAAATTTGTTTTCCATAGTTTCAAGTTTCTTTTGCATAGCCGAAATGTCAGCTCTAACTCCTATGGAAATATCATTGCCCTCCCTAGACGATTGACTCACACCCTCCCACTGTAAAGATTTTTCAGTGAAATCTTCTAGAAAGTTCCAGGCTTCCCCATCATCTTTGGTCATAAAGTTGCCTTGACACATGGATTCAAGGGTCTGTCTCGTGTAAGGAGTAATGCCCTCATAAATGATTCGGCATAATTCCCATTTCGGGATGCCGTGATGTGGACATTGGACTAACAGATCCTTGAAACGTTCAAGACATTTTGAAAATGTTTCATTTGGAAGCTGGGTGAATTGATAGATTTCGCTACGGACTCGAGCTGTCTTATGATGTGGGTAGAATTTCTTAAGGAATGCTTTGACGAATTCGTCCCAATTTGAAATGGAATGTGCGGTAGTGTTATATAGCCACTTCTCGGCTAAATCGCACAAGGTGAATGGGAGAAGACGAAGACGTAAAGCATCCACAGACAACTGTGAGGTACCCATCATTGCGCATACATTTTCAAATTTCGTGATAAACACGTATGCGTCCTCAGACTCGAGACCGTGAAATTTTGGTAGAAGGTTGATGTATTGGGGTTTTATTTGAAAATTTTCCCCGTTGGCTGGTGGAATGGAAAGACAGGTGGAAAGTGGGCCTCGTGTAGGATAGCACCTCTCTTGGAGAGAGATGCGAGGTGGAATCTACGCACCAACGGACGGCGGCAGAGTAGTGGAAAAGAAGTTCGATGGAGGTGAATCCATCGATGTGGGTGTGGTGGTGGGTAAAAGAAAGGGTAAATATAGAAATATCGACTTTTGGGTCGATGAGGGAAACGCGGACTAACGGGCACTAGAAACCCGTGTCCAGCCTATCTTGCACTAAAAAGGGTTAGTACAAGTGGCAGCGTGAATTTATAATTAGGGGAGTGATGAATGAATGCGGTGTTTGTTTTGAAAATTGATACGGATTTTGAAAAATATGATGCAACACAACAAATGCAACACACAAAACCCTAGAATCTAGTGGTCACCTAGGTCCGGCTCTAGACCGCTCCTAACTGCCAAAAGACAAGTCGCAGGATCAATCCTCCACTGCCTCTTTGTTCCCCTGTGGCCGGATAAGTGCCAGGTAAGTGGGAAGGTACTCCACTACGTAAGTAGTGGGCCTAATTAAAAACCACTAGCCTTAGACACATTCGCCTTAGACACCACAAGAAAACGCGGATAAGCAATGAATTACCCACGGCCTTCTCTTGTCCTAATTGAGCGCGACAGTCCTTAGAGTCATCTCTAGATATTTTTTAATTAATGAGGGTCAATGCGGATGTAGGTTTGTGATTTTCGGGGCCTAGGAAGGGTAATGAACTCCCCACCTAATTTGGATTTGGTCGTGCCCCTTAATTTCCGTATTAATATGCAAACAACCAAAAATCAAAAACACGCACAAATTTTATTTTGCTTTGCGGCGCTGCGATTTATTTGCAAAGAAACCTGCAAGAAATTGTCAATTGGAGCAGACAGAGGAGGAGATAAGAAAGATAGAGACTTACAGAGCAAAATTGGTGCAGTGAAGAGCTAGGAATGCCGCGGATCCGCCGCCGAAGAGGGTGTTTTGCCGCGGAAACGCGCTTGGGTGGTGAGATCACTGCACAAGATTTTTACAGAGAGCTTCTGTTCAGCTTCTGAGTCCTCTGGAATTTTCAGAAAATTTTTTCCACAGCTCCAATGATTCCAGATTCCCTCGCAATCAAATCACAACACACGTATTAGTGTCTGCACGAGTTTAGATCTAAAAATTATGATGGAATAGAATTTTCAACTCAAATTTCAAAATACGAACTATTAGCGCACTATCCCCGGCAACGGCGCCATTTAATTGAATTAATACAATCATTTGATTGAATAAGAATTCTTGTTTGTGTGTATCGAATCAAATGATCCCCGGCAACGGCGCCATTTGATTGTATTAATTTCTTGATTGGATGTAAAAGTATCGAATCTAATCAAATAGTCCCCGGCAACGGCGCCATTTGATTGAGTTGAATTCTTGATGTGTAGTATGGAAATAGTAAAGAAATCACAACCAAAAATTATTTGACAGCAATCAACTACGGTGTCGGATTGTAGATTGTAAGTGAGTGCGGATCGTCCACAGGGACAGTGTAATCGTTCGTCTTTTGAATTAGATGAGTTGAAACTTTAATGAAAAGAAAACAAAACAATTCATGATTTAAAATTGAAGTTCAAGAATGAGAAAATATAGATCTAATAACAAGAAAAAGATAGAATCAAGAATTGATAGTTTGTTGATTTTTCCAAACCAAATCTCAAGAATCGAAATGAGGCTCGTAGGAATCGATCGGATCTATAGATGTGATGTAATCTTACAATTACGTATTCTTATCCTTCGATGAATTGACACTAGATCGATGATGATCGATGAGAATTAGAGACTTCTTGTGAAACTAGGGTTTCATCTTATCTCTTGTTCTTTCATTAATATCATTCATATTCTAGCCTCTAGTAAATTCAAGAAACGATCGTAGATCCCTAATTTCGAGCGATCACAATCAAGAAAGCATCGCTACGAAACTAGGTCATCGATTCTTGAACTTTCTAGGGTTTACAAAACTCGTAGGACTTAAAAATCGTATTAAGATTTGTTACATCATCATTCTACAATCGTCTCGACTCCTTTACGAGCGGAGTTTTACTCAAACATCACAACAAGAACAACAATTACAAATTGAGATCTAATCATGATGCAAGAATTAAAAGAAAGCAAGATTAAAGAATTTCACCTTTTATTTATATCAACAATTTCATTACATTCGCTCAAGAACTACAAGAGAAAGAATTCGATCGTCGACTTGGCTTCGCTCGTCTCCGTGGATCGCGGATCGGCTTGGATCACTTTCCCGATTGAAGATCGGCTCGGCTCCTAAAAGGTTGAAGGCTTCTCGCTTGATTTGGTACTCAAGATCTTGGATTTGGAGTGGAATTAGGGTTAGGGTTTCGCACAAGCCTTGTCACTAGACTTGTGGAAGAAGATGATGAAAGAGGGAAAGATTAACTAAAATTGATTACCTAAAGATTGATTTTCCTTTAACCCTAGGTCTAGGTTCCTATTTATAGATAACTAACCCTAGATCTAGGATTTCAAATTCTAAGTTTCCCTCCTAAAGTTTGTTGAGGAAATTCAAATTTCCCTCCAAAAGTTAGTTAGAGGAGAAGCTTCTAGGTGTGATTAGTTAGGAGGGAGCTTCTAGAAGAGATTAGTTAGGAGCTTAATTAGGATTAGCCTTGCTTAATTTTCTTTGCTGATCTGGCAGTAGCTTCGAGAGAATTCTGGAATTTGACATATCAGAAATGAATGTGGGCCCAGAGCTTGAGATTCTGCACTAAAAATAAACTGTTGACGTGGCAAGAATGCGGCGGATCCGCGGCGTAAGCAAGATCCTGCCGCGGATCCGCGGCTCATTGGAGTCTTCATGGCCTGTGTTTTCTGCAGTGGTCTTGGGCTGTTGTATGGGCCTTGGTTTGATATATAGAATTGTATAATTCCTTCTGAATTGCTACCAGATCTGAAATGATTTAGTTGGCGTATTTTTGATCAGCTCTTTTGCTTTTCTTCCGTATTTCCTGCACAGACTCAAGACAAGTGTTACGCAAATACAGAAATGATGCGATGCCATGAAATGCGGTCAATTTCCCTTAAAGTGTCGGTTTAAAAGTCTAATACATGCAATCTGGTATTTTACGATTGATTTGCTAATATGTGAAATATGAATACCGAACACTTCTAAATGTATGCAAAAGATGAGGAAATTGCCGGCTAAAATATACAATATTTTCGACTGATCAGCGGTCTTGTCGAATCACGTGCCCAAATTTCTACGGTGTTCTTAGAAAACCCTGCACAGATTTCTGTGATATGTAAAATAATTTTTTGACTTGATTTAAAATCGACAGAAACTGTGAATGGAAATTTTGCAGTTTTTGATATTCGGTTCGATCGATATTTTAAACGCGTTAGCATAAGTTAGAATAGCATAATGGTGAGGCTCTGATACCACTGTAAGTCTACGGTAGCGCCCCGGCCGTCTACAGACGCCAAATGCAGAACAAAAACTTTTTAACTGGCGCTATCGTATACTTTAACCCGGATCTGCCATTATTGCTAAACTAAAAAACTGTAAAGAGTGTAGAAAGGTTATACCGAACGATCCGAGTCCTTCGTTCTTTAACCATCATCCCACGCTCCGTTGCGGCTGCTCCGATCTCGTCGATCTCCGATCTGCTCGTCCAGGTGGCACCACGTCAAGGATTCTTTAAACGGGCTCCCGCCTCTGACTCGAGGCAACTCGGTCGTCAAGTTTGCTAAAAGAGACGACCAAGAATGGGTAGAATACTTTGTCTCGTTACGTCCAAGGCTATGGACGAACGGTTAATGAAGTTGCCACTCGAATCGGGTGATGGAATGAAATGAGCTATGAAATTTCCATACACCCCAAAACTATCATAATCTTTTTTAACCAAATCTCAAGTCAGAGTGAGTGAGAGAGGGGGAAGGGGCCGGCCATATATAAGGAGGTGGGGGTGAGTGTAGGAGAGAGGAGAGTGACCACAAGGATAAATATCTAGTGTGAACACAAGAAAACATCTAGTGTGAACACAAAGTGTGAACACAATAAATGCACCATAAATGAACAAGTGAGTCACAAGCCTTGCCACCTCTTCTAGAACCTTCTAGAAGCATGACTCACCCTCACCCAAGAAAAGATAAATCCTTCTTTAACCGAATATTAAAAGAAGGCTGATAGAAAACTGGAAACTGGCAACTTCCAAAAGCGATCCCGAAACGAATTTCAGGATAACCCCGTAACTGTATAAACATACCCGCATTTGTATTACGACCGAATACAAATGCAACTGAGACAAAGATATTATATCTACTCAATATAATACTCGGACCCGGCTTAAACCAAAGCCGACCAGTATCATCTTCCCGAAATATGACACGTGCGTAAACTCACGTGCATTTTCCGAACCCTGCCATAAAACCATACGGCCTCTACAACGTTTCGCCCGAACTTGGGAAACTTTCTGTAGGGGACTCTAATGACTCGTCAGTACCCTGGCAGTGGGTTTAACCACAAACCGTCAGCGGCACTAGCTGTGCGTAACGGCTGCCCATGGACTGACCTCAAGGGATGCCAATGAGCGAACTCATCCGGAAAACCCTACTGAGCCTAACAGTGACATTGTATATACAGTCCGGTCCGTTCGTCTATAAGTATCGCATATCTGCCTAGGGGGCTAGTAACGTCTGACTCCCAATAGCAGTATAAGTCGTGTCGAAGTGTAGCCCAAAAACACCCTGAGATACAGCTGGAGTACCTACCAGTAAATCTCCTGCCACGGCTGTGGGCTTTGTGTAATGGCTCTCCTAGACACAGTACGATCTCACCCCCAATACCGGGAGAGACGAATCCCCTGCCGATCCGCTCACGTGCCTCCATGTGCTCGGTACTGTACCCAAAAACTTCCTGTTTGCACGACTCCTTTGAGCCGTGGTAGGGTAGAAATCAAAGCACAGTGGGAACTCACACGAGACAAATGACGACCTCAGGTCGATGAACTAACCTGTACACATGTCACCAGGGAACTGCTATCTGACGATATGTATAATACCAACTAGCAGATTCCCGGCGAGTCCTGTCCAGTGTACTCATAACCCAATGAGCACCTGTATACATCTTAGGTGATCCAACTGACAGCAGTGGCTTGTGAGACCGGCCACCGCCCCTCGTCGGGGTCTCGACTGTATACACTAGTCTACTCCGGAGTATCGATGCCCTGTCTCGAAACTCCCACGACTAGGGACCACAATTAAGGATATGCGTATAAACCACCCAACTCTCACGTATATGATCGCCATCATACTGTTGGTAGTAAAGCAAGATCCTAAGGGCTCTATCAAAGTGTAACATGTAATCAGTCACCTGAACATGTACACGACTGATAAAGGCAAAGCAGATAGCATACTATCATCTCGAGTAAGACTGTCCTACCGGTATAGGTCCTCCGCAATCATTGCAATCACGCACCTGCGATCCAATAATTGACTCTGAGGGCACTATATCCAACATAGCAAACCCAAACCAAGAATCAAACCAAACTACTAAACTTGTCACTAAATTAGTGAGCTAAAAACAAGAGTTTAGCAGGATACAATCTTTATAGTGTGTTAGCCACCTCTCCTTAGACTCCGGTTAGACTCCACGAAGCTCGGAACAAGCTTACTCGATAATCTCCTCCCCGAAGATGATCCACCTTGAGATAACTCCAACACAAGCTCTAACTTCAAATTGATCTCATCAAAATGAAGCAACCCACTAATTAAACTTGCTAAGAATGATTAATAGGAGATGTAGAAAAATTAGCTCGCTTATTTTTTCTCTTTTCTTTTTCCATTCCATACTTGAAGAAAATCAAAAGAGCAAGCCATGGTCATCTCGTGATGAGAATGAGAAGATGGAGATTTTTCTAAGATAAGAACAAAATACAAGAATGAGGCATACAAAAATAAGTCATCAAGTCTACAAGCTTCTAAATCCATGACTCATTCTGGTATCATATCTTTCTTGTAAGTCTCAGACTCCCATCATTCATGTATCATCATACATATCACAATATTTATATCAAATATAAATATTTACAAAGAGAAGAAAATAATTGAGTATGATATTAGTTTATATATAAATATATCAATATATAAATATAAACTTAATTATTAAATCAACACTTGATTTAATAATTCGGCTATATCATATATATACCCGATTAAAATACGTGTATCAAATACACATGTTTAATCGAATTCCTGCACGTATCTTGATATGTGCCCTACATTGTTTCGCATGTACTGAGAAACCTCTGTGTGAGACTCTAAAGTCTCGACAATACGCTGGTAGTATGTTAGGAACATATCCATAGCCCACAAACACGTTAGCGATACTAGCTGAACGTAACGGTTATCCAGATATTGATCGAAAGAAGGTCAACGAGCAAGCTCATCAAAACCCTGCAAAGTCTATCAGTGATATTTTCGTACATTCCGGTCTTTTTGTCTAAGAGTATCGCATATCGGGTCTATGGTTTGGAATCTATCTAACCCAATAACTCGATAAATCATGTGACAGAGGACTCATAACCAATCGGAGATACAACTGATAACACTTATCAGTTTATCTCCACTGTGATGGCCATCGACTTATGGTTGTAGTCATGTTCTGCACAGCATGACATCAACTCCTTATACCAAGAGAGATGAATCCCATCGACCGCTCACTGCCTCCACGTGCTTCGGGACTATACCCAACAAAAACCCATGTCACAAGAGAACTGCTACCTGACATGGTATATTACCAACTAGGTGTTTTCAGAGTCCGTCCAGTGTAACTCATCCAATTAGCACATGTATACAATCTTTGATGTCAAACATCAATAACTGCAGGATCAGCTATTGCCCTTCAACCGAGTCAAGAAACGTACACACTAGTCTAAACTGGAGCACTGATGCCCTGTCTCGATACTCCTGCGCTCGAAACTTTTAAAGATGTTCTTATCGACTACTCTGGCCCTACTAGTATGATCTCTATCATCGTCCTGGTAGTTAAGCAAAATTTTAGGGTTTTATCTCATATCTAAACAATATATGATAGTAAATAAACGTATCACATGAAAGATAAAGGCAAACCAGATAGCATACTATCATCTTGAGTAAGATTGCTCTCTCGTATATGTCCGCCTTCAATTACAATAATTGACTTGAGGGTGCCAATATCTAATAGATGTATCAAGACCACACTTTTTTGTGGGTGAACAGTTCCCACGTAGACTCTTTATGAGAACGACCTCCCCACGAGACAAGCACTAACATGATAACTTTGTTCTTTAAAACTTTCTCTCTTTGATCCAATATAGCCATCGGTCACTCCTCATATGACAAATAATTTCCCAATGTCAACTCCGAATAATCTAAAATGTGAGTCTCATCTCGAACATACTTGCAAAGTTAAGATACGTAAAAAACATCATGGACACCCGCCAAGGACGGAGGTAACGCCAATCGATACGCCTCCTCCCCAATACGCTCAATAATGTCAAAAAGCCCGACAAATCGAGGATTAAGCTTGCCTCAACTATCAAATCTTATCACTCCTCTCGTCGGTGATATCTCCAAGAACACGTGATCACCAACTGTAAGCTCTAACGACCGCCTTCCAGTATCTGCCTAATTCTTTTGTCGATCTTATGCTACTTTCAAATGTTCATGAATCAAACGGGCTTTATCTACGGTTTGCACAATCAAGTCCGGTCCCAACAATATTCTTTCTCCAACTTCGTCCCAACATACTGGTGAACGACATTTACGTACGTACAACGCCTCGAATGGAACTATCTAAATTGTCACCTGGAAACTGTTATTATACGAGAATTCAACCAAGTGCAAATGATCCTTCTAAGAGCCCTTAAAGTCTAAAATGCACGCTCTCAACATATCTTCAAGAGTTTAGATTGTCCTTTCGAACTGACCATCTGTCTGTGGATGATATGATGTACTAAACTTCAATTGAGTTCCCAATCTCTCTTGCAAACTCCTCCAGAAATACGATAGGAAACGAGTATTATGATCCGATACAATACTAACCGGTACTTCATATAATCTCACAATCTCCTATATATACATTTCCGCTAGCGCCTCCGTCGACTGATCCACTCGAAACAGTATAAAGTGAGCTGCCTTGGTCAGACGATCAACGATCACCCATACTACATTATTGCCCTTTGAACTCCGCTGTAAAGATGTCATGAAGTCCGTAGTAATATTCTCCCACTTCCATTAAGGAATCAGAAGTAGTTGCAATAATCCAGCAACCGTTTGATGTTCAGCTTTCACTTGCTGACACACCAAGCATCTCGACACAAAACGAGCGATCTCTCGCTTCATACCCTCCCATCAAAAGTGTTATCGCATATCCCTATACATCTTAATACCTCCCGGATGTACCGAATATGCTGAGCTATGAGCTTCCTTCACTACTTCTTCATGAATCTCTCCTTTAGGTACACACCTTCGACTTCCGTATCTTAGCGATCCATCTTCATGAATTAGCAAATCTGTTCTAAGACCTGCCTCTACTTAGCCTCGAAACTTCTGCAATCTATCATCCTGCAACTGTGCGGCCTTGATGCAATCTATCAACGATGACTATTCTTGTAGCTGCACCAGCTGCCCGGAAGAATCCGGTAGCACTATCTCCAATTCGAATCTCCGAAAATCTGCTATCAGTTCCTTCTGCGAAGTTAACGTCATTATGGCTGGCAATCGACTCAAAGTATCTGACACTGCATTTACTTTTGCTGGATGGTATTTTAGATCTTGGTCGTAGTCATCCATCACCACTAGCCACCTTCTCTGTCTCATGTTGAGCTCTTTCTGTGTGAACACATATTTTAGGCTCTTATAATCGATGAATACTTTGACCTTCTCGCTTAACAAATAGTGTCTCCAAAGCTTGAGCATGAATATAATCGTTGCTAGCTCCAAGTCATGTGTCGAATAATTCTTCGCATGAGTTTTCAGTTGCCTTGACACATATGCTACTACCCGTCCATGCTGCATGAATAACTAAACCTTCAAAACCGTATAGCACAGTTAGAATAGGAGCGGTTGTCAACTTATGCTTCAGTGCCACAAAAGCTTGCATACATTTCTCGGACCAAATAAACGGGACTTCTTTTCAAGTCAACTTTATCAACAGTTCTGCTAACCGAGTGAAATCTTTCACAAACATTCAATAATATCCCGCAAGTCCAAGAAAACTTCGAATCTCTGCTACGGTCTTCAGAATCGGCCAATCGTGCACTGCCGTAATCTTTTCCGGATCTACTATGATTCCATCCCCCTGATATGACATAACCCAAGAACTTCACTTCTTCGAGCCAAAACTCGCACTTACTTAATTTAGCATACAGCTTCTCTTGCCTCGATATCTGCAATGCAATCCTCGAGTGTTCTTTATGCTCCTCTTTGCTCTTCAAGAATACTAGAATATCATTGATAAACAACACCGCGGAGCGATCTAGGTATGTTGAGAAAATTCGGTTGATTAAATCAAAAAATGCCACATGCACATTCGTAACTCCAAACCGCATAACTAAGTACTCGTATTTAAAATGCCTTCTAGCAAATATCCTCCGGTTTCACCCGAACTTGATGATAACCCAATCGCAAATCCAACTTCGAGAATACTATCGCGCCACTTAGTTGCTAAAAAAATCTCCAATGTGAGGAATTGGGTACTTTTTCTTGATGGTCACCCGCTTAAGCACTTGGTAGTCTATGCACATTCGCCGCGTGCCTTCCTTCTTCTTGACCAAAAGAACTGGAGCTCCCTAAGGTGAACCACTGGTGTGAATCCGACCTTTATCTAACGATTTCGGGATTTACTTCTTCACCTCTTCTAGTTGCACCGGTGTCATTGGATAATAAGACTGTGAAATAGATGCCGCTCCATGAATCAGATCTATCGCAAACTCCACATCTCGTTTTGGCGGAAAACCCGAGATACCTTTGAATACATCCATAAACTCTCAAACAACCATCGGTGCTTCCTTCTTGTTCACCTCCATCGCCGATAAGACAGCACTTGTTGGCTTAGCCTTAAATTCAACTGGTCTGACAGATCTACTACCTCCCAAGAATTCAAATACCGGATGACTAGGAATTTGGAAAGTCACTTTTTTTTATCTGCAATCTATATGATCATGAAAGGTTCCAAGAAAATCCATCCCCAAAACTACGTCATAGCTACCAGTGTCTATGACCAAGAAATCCTCAAACAACTCCCATCCACAAACAACTACCGTACACTCCTTACATTCCCTACTAGAAATAATCCTTCTATTCCCAGTTTGTATGTTCCAATTTCTAAATAAGGCTATGTGTGGGATAGAGTGTGTACCAATAAATTTAGACCACATAAAACAATGGGATGCACCAGAATGAAATAGAGCTAATGCGGGAAAGCTACAAACTAGTAAAATACATGTAACCATATCTCCCGAAACCTCTGCCTCCTCATCCGTCAGGGTGAAAGCTCATCCCTGAATAGGCCCTTGACTAATTTGCTTCTGTCCATAAGCCTGCTTCTGCAGTGCCTTCTGAGTATCGCCCATCAACTGCACTTTCGATAGACAAGTGTTGACCAAATGGTCAGTAGCTCCACAAATCAGACACAGCCCAAGCTTCCTCTGACACTCTTTCTGCATATGTCCTGGTCGCTGGCAATAATCACATACCACATTCTTCTTCTTAGTTGAAACAAACGGTCGCTTCATCAGAACTATTCCCTGTCTCCTGACCAGAATACTCCTGCGTCCTGAAGTCCGGGTTTGTGCATGAACTATCTTCCGTGCTGGAACATCTTGCTAAAGTGTACCCTTTTCTCTTTGCAAGATTTTGTTGTTCTCTAACCACCGTGAGAACTTGAGAAAAGGTAACCAATCCCAATGAGGTAATATATCGTTAGATCTCAACATCGAGACTGCGGAGGAAACGCCTTGCTCTGTCAGCCTCATTAGCAACCAAAGGCCCTGCAAATCGATTGATTCAGGTCCACTCAGCCGCATGAGCATCTACTGATCCACCATTTTGCTTTAATACAATGAACTTCTCTTCCATTTCCCTCTTTGCGGACTGCGAAAAGAACTTCCCTAAAAAACTCAAAGTAAAAGCCGCCCAGCTGGTCGGCTTTTACTAAACAATTCTCCTCCACAAGCCATCATTCTCTAGAATAGTCAACCATATGGATGCGTACCACATCCGCTCTCTTTTCATCAGGAATCTGAGCCGCAATCAATAGGTTCTCCGTATCCACCAGCCGCTGCTCTGCCTGAAGAGGTTCTTCCAATACCATAAAAGTTTTCAGACTGGGTCTCCTGAAATCCTCAACAGTACCGTCACGCTGAACATACCTAGGAATTGCCACCCTCTCAACTGCCGTGGTAGAAGTTTGTCGGGCCATCCTCAAGCCTTCCTGGAAAGCTTTGGTCTGTCGCTGGTTTAGTTCAGTTTGTCGCTGCAGAGTATAACACCAAGAAGTGGGGCATTATCAGCAGGTGGAGCGGGTTGATTCCTTCTTGCCATAATTCTGAAGTCAAGCATGAATGATGAGGATTAGCAACGGAAAAAAGATTCAATAACACAATGGATTCAAGAATTTGATTAACAAGGCGATAATGTGGAAAGACATATTCCACTAGTTTAGGGTTTTCAAGGTCAATGTATTGAGTACAATACCTGACTACAAATTGAACCAAACCCAGCTAACCTAAACCTATGCTCTGATACCAAAAAGATCATGTCACATCCCGCTTCCCAATATACACTAAATAGCGGAACGAGACTCGGCCAACCATACTACTTATGGTAAGGAAACATCTTTCCTATAATCACATTAAGGCTGTCATGTGATAATCAAGCACAATAATATAATAAATCTATTTAACCATGTCCAATTTGCTACAATAAACAATAACGATAATCAATAATCAAGTGTCAATAGCGGAAGCAATAATAACAGTTAGGTCTCAAGATCCAAGGAAAATAGAACAATAAATAGTTGTCCCTTAATGCTCAAAATAGGATTCCAAAGAAAATTCATTGCGAGTGTTCAACTTAAATCATGAAAGAACTAGATCAATACTAATCCTCACTGCTCAGCAGTCTTCTCGAAGTACTCACGATCATTCTGTGCTAAGGTCAAAATATCTGGGCCATGCAAAGCCCAGACGTTAGTGCATCATAAATAATATATTAAAGATAACCATGAGCAATGTATCATATGAGTATCAATATTAGGTGATGAATCAATCAGGATATAATCAAGGCAATCATGTCAAGTGATTCTTATGGGTTCGTGTCGCTAAGTAATCTATCTTACAGGTATTTGAAACCAATTAATGCAATCCTCATCATAACTTCAATAGTATCGCGTACGTACCCGGGACCACGGTGTCATGACTCTCAGGGCTGAATCCGAGATGTGCCGCTAGACAGTAAAACAATATCAATATGGAAGAATAATGTCAGCACCATCATTTTGGAGCCTGTAGATCGTATCGACTGATCATTCTCTAGCAATCAATAACTCTTGGGTTACAATTTGGTTCCATTATTAAATTCCCCTTTCCCCAGATTTTCAATTCATGTCAGTTATCAATATAATATCTATCAAATGCTAACCTAGAAACAATCAATTGCATGTACATGTCATGTCGATCAGGACGATCTGGTAAATCAATTCAATAAAAATGAATTGTTGGCATTTGGGTAAATTTCACAATAAAAGTGGTTCAATATGATAACAATATAAGGCAATATCAATGTCATGATCTAATAGCAATGTAATAACAATAACAAGATATCAGGTATACATATCAATAATTAGTTTAACAAACCAGGTAAATATGTAACATAAATGTGTCAATTAACGTGTCAGGTAAGGTATATAACATGTGTAAATCGATGTAGAATATTGGTTCAATGTCAAGTTTAATATATCGGTAAAATCATACATCAGACGTCTGTGGGAGACGTCTTGTCCATAATTCTCTACTCCAGAGTCTATAGAAGACATCTGGATCCTAAGGACGTCTGGGACAGACGTCCGCAGTTCAATTCATAGTTCTATAAATGTATTCAGAAACGTTTGGTACTAGTTGGGCAGACATTTGTAGTTCAAATCAGTTTACTGGAAAAAGGTTTCAGAGACGACTGGTGTTCAGACAGGAGACGTCTCCATGGGATTTTTTCTTAGATGATGTTCGACATGATAAATTACATTTTAATACCGCTCATTTTCTATCATTTTGTCAATAAACAGTCTTATTTAATCCGTGTCTGCTCATTAGTACAGATTACAGGTACATAGGAAAAATCGCTGAAAACATGCACAGTAACAACAGTTTTTAGCCGAAACTGCAAACAGGGTAGAAAAATGACCAAGTTCTAAAGAGTTTGCAACAAATGAAGTTATGTACAACAAATAAATCATTTTTTGTCCAACATGATGTGAATAAGATCAAGTGTGGTTCATACATATGGCTCATGCAACTAAGTAGGAAAACATCATGAAGCATGCAAGTGGCTTGGGCAAGTGGGAATGTCATAAGTATTTGAAAAAGAAGTGATTTAAAGTGTGAACACATACCCACTTGCCTCCCTTTCTCTGTTCTTTAGCTCCAGAATGCAAGTGAGAATGAATTAGAAGAAAAGAAGACACCAGAGAGATGATATTGAGCTTAGAAGACAACAGAACGAAGATGGCCCCATTTTCCTCAACTTGGCCGCTGATTTAATCATAATAGTCACAATCTACAGCCTGTCCTTCGCCATTTTGGCTCGTGCCCTTTCTGTAGGTCCTTTGTTATCTTGTCAGTCCATTTTTATACCTTTTTATGTTAAGTTGCCTATATATTGCAGATCACAGATTAAGTTCTGGGTTGGCTTTTAAAGTGAGAAATTGTGTGTAATACTTGATAGCTTGTTCTTCTTCCCTCTTTGAGCTCTTACTTGAGTACTCTATTAAGGTGCTTGAAATTGTTATCTATCTTGTAGCTCAAGCCCTTCATTTTGTGAATAAAGAATTGCACTCTTTTGTTTAATTTCTTACTATTTTCTTTATTTGCTCATTCATGTTCTTCTCTTGTGTTTTTCATTTTCTATTTTGTGATGATTAAGTAGTTTCTTTGGTTGTGATGATGGTAAGGATGAAGATGAATAGATTAGCTTTTCTCCTTCTCTTGTGAATATTTAATGTGCTTAAAAATATTGTAACTTTAAGATTGCTCACAAAATATCGTATTTTCCGACATTTTCAGATACCATATTCTCTCCAAGTTTGCACTAAATATCGTATTTTCCGACATTTTCAGATTTCAACGGAATTACGAGCAGCGATCATGCGGAGCAAAGTACAATTTCAAGAATAAGGTGTTAGTAAAATACAATGCCAAAGATCTGGGTAGTTTGACCCGCGCAAATGAACCTTTCAAGCTATCGAGATCGACACGACGGTGGTTTCTTATCCTAACACTTTCGGTACATATTTTCTAAACTCCTTCTCTCAAATCTGACGCATTTCAATATTTTATTTTCTACAAGATTCTTTGTAAGTTCGCCACCAATAGCCAAAAGAGAACTGATCCGTATTTTTTGCAGCGTCTAAGTCTAAAATGAAAAAGATGTGTTTGATAGCTTAAATTCTTTTATTGTTTGCATATGGCATGAATTTAAAACGGACTTAAGGGCAAAGAACCCAACAGACAAAGGATTTCGTCACCTTTTTTCGTGGCCCACAAATAAAAAAACCGAGCATTCTTGCATACCTACAGTAATTTTAAAATCAATTAGAACTTTGAATTTAAGGATTCAGACGCAATAGGGTAAGTTAATTGTATTTAGAACACTGCTTAATGTTATAGTGTTCATAAGATGTCTAGGAAAGTATTCACGGCGCAACCGCCAAAAGAGAAAAGGGTTATTCTAATTAAGAAATTTTGCGAAAGCGTTGGAAAACCTCGCCTTATCTCTGCACTTACCTGGCTTCGTGATCAGTATATCTTGAGTCCATTTCTCGATACAGTTTTACTTCGACAATCAGGTTCTTGAGTAGACCTAGTTTACTTAGCAAAACATAGATTGCTAGGGGTGTGATATTCTTTGTTTTCGTGATTTTGTGAATGCTTGCTGATATGGGGTGACACACAGTTTAATTCAATTCTTCACGATCCATATTTTTTTTATACACATACCCAATTCTTTTGTTCATACTGTCATGATTCTTCCCATATTTTCGACAATTGTCCTTTCTTAGGGGGTGACCAACCATTCCAGAATTTTGATATCAGTCACCCACCTAACTCTCTTAAACCCAATTCCACATCAAATATAGAGTAATTGATTGAAAATTTAGAGAAAGAGGTCGACAAGATGACTGCTTTAGCATTACTACCATTACAACCCTCCTTTCCTGAAACAATTAACACATCAATAGGGTATGATAATTAGATGAATGCTAGGTTGACCGCTTTAGAGAAAAATTTAGAATGGTGATTGTAGTCGATGTTGGATATAGTGTCCTCAAGACAAATATTGTAATTACGGGTTGGCGATTATGATGATTATAGGTGGATTGCCAAAAGAATCACCCATGCGTTCGCCTTGATGGTGTACGAGATTGGGGTTGTATCAAGAGCTGAGTTTACTTTCAAAGACATCGTCGTTGAATTTGGGATTGGAGTTGAAAGTTGCTAATCTGGATAGAAGAGCATGATTTCGGTACAACAACGATGTAAATGTTATATAGGTTCGCATGATCATTTAACCTGAAATTTGGGAGGAGAGATAAGGTCCCACCGGTAGTGTCAAAATCTGTAGAGTATTTTTCGCCACCCTATTGAGTTAGGCATGTGCTCTTATGAGGCATTATACAGATTTATCATGTCTAGGGTAGGCTAGGGTTTATTAATTATGGGGATCCTAATTTTCGACAGTCGCAGACAAAACCACCATTAATTATCTCTCGTTTTGAGGCGAGAGAATCTCCGATTAACGGGTCGTGGAAATCATGCGCACTCAACGTGGAATATATGTGCTTGAAAATAAATGTAAATATGTATTCGTTTCATTTTGTACTTTATTTCATTTTTTATTTTATTTGTTTGTTTATATTTTATTCTTATTTATATTTTGTTTAGATTTTTTTATTTTATTTTTGTATTATTTTATATTTATGATTTCTTATTTTATTATTATTATTTTTTGTGTGGGGACCTCCTCTTTGGGGGGTCCCACCGCAGGGGACCTCTTATGTGGGAGAAAGGTCCCCACAGCAGGGGACCTCTCCCGTTGAAGAAAGGTCCTCGCAACAAAGGAAGAAGGGGAGAGGGGTCCCCGCAGCAGGGGGCCTCTCCTATGAGAGAGAGAGCTCCCGCTGCAAGAGGGGGGTTTCTCCTATGGGAGAGGAATCCCCGCAACAAGGGGTCTATTTTGCTGGGTAGGTTGACGTGGCAAGCAGAGGCATAGGATGGCGAAGCCGGAGGCGGAGGATGAGTAGGAGGCGGCGGCGAGCAAGATGAGGATGTGGCGGCGGCATCCTCGTTGGTGTCCTTGAGGGTGACAATGTTAGGATGCGGCGGCATGGACCGCATGATCTGCACCGCATGCCGCACGTCGGAAACGTCCACGGCGGTGTGAATCTTGTTCTTAGAGATGGGCTTACACGTCAGATGCTCCGATGAGGCCTTCTCGATCCATAGGTACGTCAACCTCAACTCGCCGTGCCCAAGCTAGCCACCGAGGTTGTACCTGCTCAAGATGTTGGAGCCGATCGGAGATTTGAAGACTGTGAGCTTGGGGGCGGCGGTGCCGCCGCCCTTGTTGTAGTTGACGGCGAAGGGATTGGGCTTCTTGTTCTTGCGCTGCTTCGGGGGCGCTCCGATGGATCTACGAGTGATGCGCCCCAGTTTCCCATGGGAGATGGAGAAGAGATGTTGGGAATCTGAGAGAGGAGAGAAAGGGGCATTTTTTTAATGATAATTTTAGGGAAATTTGATATCTTTGAAGGGAAAAAAGTGTTTGTCATGGAATTAGGTTTGTTTCTTTTTCCTCCCAATGGGAGGAAAAAGAGAGAAAGGGTCCCCGACGGTCAGGGACCTCTCTGTTCACACATTTTTTAAATATTTTTTGGTTGCGGTTTGATATATATATTTTATTTTTAAAAATGCAATTTGTATTTTTATTTAATTTTTTAAACAAAACGAAACATACGGATTTCGACGGAATTTTGACGGCAAGACCGTTGGATTATCGATTTATCATGTGGAAAGGTAAATACGGAAAACTCCGCACCCACCAAAAAGAAAATACGGACCAAAATTCTCATTCCAAAGGAAAATACGGATCGAAATCCGCATTCCCAAGAATTTCCTTAAGAGAAAAGCCCGAAGGCTTTCCCTTTGATTCTACCATCACCGATTGATTCCCAAAAACAAGTTCACTCTGTTGGGTTACGACAGTGCCCCGGCCATCAAACCGTGATCAAATGCGGAACAAAACTTTTCTAAACTGGAGCTATCACAACCCGATGTCCGGATCTACCCTAAATCCTATACTAGCAAGCATATAAAGAGGAGTTAGATAGTTATAACGAATGAAACAAGTCCTTCGGGTCTTCAACCATCATCCCAAACTCCTAGTAGTCGTGGATCGAATTTGGTTGCCGGTCTTCCTCCATCCATCTGAGGGAAACGGCGCAAGCTTCAGTCTCGCCAAGCGAGGTAACCGACGCTCCAAGGTTGCTCGCAATGGAGAGTGGAGGTATAGAATTATCTCACTATTGTTTTTCTTTCATCAAAATGCTCCAAGAGCAACTCAAGAAGATCAAGAAGGAGGTGAGGAAAACTAACGGTATGAGCAACCATGGAAAAATGACTAAGTGTTTTTCCCCAAGTGAGAAATGAGTGATCCATAAAGCAAGTGAAGAAAAGAAATGAGCAAGACATGTAAAGAAAGATGGCAGCCCCCACCTTTGCAATCATGCAACAAAATATTTCTTTTTATTTTTCCAATAAACAAGTCCAATCCACACCTCTCAACATGCTAAACAATGTTCATGCTACCTCACCCTCTTCAGCTCATTTCCCAAATTGATTTTCTAAAAAGGAAAATCAAATAATGAGGTGGCTATCTTCTAGAAGCAATTCCGTATAAATACGGAATGCAACCCGGTACACATATTGAAATACATATACGCGTATTCGTACAAAAATACGAATAGCCAGGAGAGAAAATGAATAGTGAACAATAATACTAGAATACGTATATATAAATTATTAAATCAAAACCTGATTTAATAATCCGGCTCAGTCCTAAACCGCTAGTATTATCAACCGTCTGATTAAAATCTGTGCAGCCTGTACACATATTTAATCGGAAACATGTAGGTACCAATATACGTCATCTACACCATATCGCCTGAACCGTGAAAACCCTATGTATGGGAGTCTAAAGACTCGTCAATACGCTGGCAGTGGGTTTAAGCACAAGCACGTCAGCGGTACTCGCTGTACGTAACGGCTACCCAGATATCGAGCGAAAGGAAGGCCAACGAGCAAACTCATCCAAACCCCTACCGAGCCTGACAGTGACAATATCCGTACAGTCCAGTCTGTTCGTCTAAGAATATCGCATATCGAGTCTAAGGGGTGGATAAAGTCAGACCCCTAATAACACGATATTTAGTGTCGGCATGAAACCTATCACCACCAGAGAAACTATCGATTCTGGATTGGTAATTCTCGTCTACCTCGGCCGAGGATTTCTGGTGATGGCCACCCGTGCACAACGCGACATCAACCTCCAATACCGGAAGAGACGAATCCCCGACGATCCGCTCACTGCCTCCATGTGGCTTGGGACTGTACCCAACTAAAACCTGTTTGCACGACTCCTTTGAGCCGTGGTAGGGTAGTAATCAAAGCACAGTGGGAACTCACATGAGACAAATGATGATCTCAGGTCGACAGACTAACCTGTACACATGTCACCAGGGAACTGCTATCTGACAATAGGTATAATACCAACCAGCAGGTTCCCAGCGAGTCCGTTCAGTGTACTCATTACCCAATGAGCACATGTATACTATCTTAGGTGACTAACTGATACCAATGGCTTGTGAGACCGGTCACTGCCCCTCATCAGGGTCTAGATAAGTATACACTAATCTACTCCGGAGTATTGATGCCCAGTCTCGATACTCCTACGACTAGGGACATTTAAGAATGTGCTTATAAACCACCCAGCTCCTATGTATATAATCCCCATCATAATGCTGGTAGTCAAGAAAGAATCCTATGAGCTCTATCAATATGTAATAGTTATCTGTAATACCACCTGAAGTATGTAAATGATGATAAAGACAAACCAGATAGCATACTATTATCTCGAGTAAAACCGTTCTACCGGTATAGGTCCTCTCTCAATCATCATAATCACATGCCCGCGACTATAATAATTGTATTGAGGGCACTATAACCAACACTCTCAAATTTCCGATGCTCCAGACTTGAATCTAGAACAATAAAAAGAATCTTTTTTTTAATCTCGGGATCTCTAGATCTTGAGGAGGGATATAAAGAAAGACAAAAGAAATAGTCTCTCTTCTGCTTCTGGAGATTTAATGGAGGGTTGACTTTCCTCTCTTTTTTTCAACGGGGTTGGAGCTCAACCTTTTTGCTTAAAAAAAGGTTTTCTTCAAAGAAAATAAAAAGAAACACTTGAGAGAGGCAAAGAGAGAGAGAGAGGAAAAGGACGGCTCCAAAACCATAAATTTTTAGAGAATAATTGTTATTGATTCCATCATAGGGTTGGTTTGTTATAGCGTTCACATTTTAAACTTGGGCCCCTTGGACGTTATAATTTTGGGTTTTTTACCCTCACATGCCCATGTGCTTATTTATGTTTGCACATAAACCATGGATTTTACAATTATTTAGCATTTTGCCCATTTTTCTTACATTTTATTCATTAAAATTACATTAAATTCATTTATTGTGTAATTCTTTTATCTTCTTCTTCGGTTTCTCTTGGGTTCAAGATGGTTTGGGCGTGGACCCAGTTGTTATGAGCAGACCCGGGTTTGTCGGACATGTGTTGACTTGAGCGTTGACTTTGGCTTGTTGAGTTTTACTTTTGATCTTTACCTTTTGATTTTTAATTCTGGCAATGCGGTGTAATATTTGACCCCCAATATTGAAGACCCTACTTCTCGGTTTTAGATCGTCTAATTAAGTTTTGAACTCTTCAAACAACTACTACTTTTAAAAAAATGAAGATCTAAGACCCCTCCTTTGTCTTTTCTTCGCTTTCTATGAATTTTTAGCTTGTTTCCTTCTTTATACAAGTGGATAAGCACTTCTTTTTATGTTTCTCTTTTGACTTTCTTGCTATTCACTTGGGACGAGCATCTAAACGGTAATGAGAAGAGAATTTATCTTAGAACTCTCTCCTTAGACTGAAATCTCGTTAAAAACAAAAAAGGGAATTTCAAAAGATAAAAAATGGGTTAGTTCTTTGATCAATCCCACGTTTCGATCGCTTTTGCGAACTCCAGTCAAGAGAAATAAAGAGGGTAGGAGTATACCCGAGGACCCTCTGTTATAGACTTCTTTTCAATTGAGACCCGAGCAAAAATAATGAGGAAATCCTATTTTTAACCCTCGGGGTACCCAGGAGCCTTGTAAGAAGGCGCCCAGGTTCTGGGGGTACCCAAGCACCTTCTGAGACGGCACCCAGGTACCTTGCTCTGCAGATAGAGACAGCCTCTGTCTGCAAGCATTCTTCGTGTCGGCTTCGTCTCTTCTTGACTCCCTCCCCTGCTCTTGCACCTCCCATACCCTGCATACACGCGCACTTGCGTTGTATCAGTGTATTCCAACACTAAACTCTTTAACGCAAATCCGAATCATGGCCGATTGGGACTTCCTCATGGGTAGCCGATTCCATCAGGTTTCCAAACGAATTTCGTAATTCCTTACCCTCCATTATCTGGTTTTCACCCACTTACTCCATTGCTTTCCATCTCTTCACTCTCTTTTCCGCCGTTTTAGACATGGGTGGGGACTCCGGTTAGCTAACCCGGACTATGCCACATTTGTAACTTTCTCTGTGTTCCTTTGCAGGTTTGGGTGCTATAGATTTGGTGACCCCGCTGAGGAAAGCCTCAAATTGAACATAAAAAATTGGCTTGGTTTGTAATAAATTTGCGAGAACTTGTTGTGATAGAATAGTTTGCATTTTTTATATAGGATTGTGTTAGTGCATATTTTAGGAGCTTTGTATATATCACTTTGCCATTACTTTCTTGCTATAATTTCTAATAAAAAATCCAACATAATAAAAATTTAGATTAGTCTTGCATTGCATTTAATCCTTATTTGTTCATGGTAGTCTAGACTTGCATTATATATATATATATATATATATATATATATATTTATCTTCCTCGCCATATCACACTTTTGCTAACGTAAAAACCAAAAATAAAAAAAAATCAAAACAAAACAAAATTAGAAAGATTAGTTTCCCCATTCATCAAAAAAAAAAATAAATAAATAAAATATACTCAATTTACCCTAACTTTGCTTAAGACTTGGTTGTTATTAAGGACATCTATAAGGATTTTTTACTCACTCACTCACGGGAATATTCATAGACTCCTTCTATTTAGACTTGAGGCGATCCATTTTATCCAACCTTAGGTGTATGCTGGGGATCCGGGGCTGTAGGACATCCCTTCTCTTTTTCTCGTGCACCCACTAGTATATCGGTGATGTGCCTCGTATACCAAATGGTATATTGAGGAAGCCACTACATACGGGTGTATATCGAGTTAAGATTGACTCTCAAACCTCACTCTCTTTAGGGATAGGGTTGGACCCGTTTTCTTATAACCGAAACTCACGTAGAACCCAAGCCCTAAGAGTTATCAACATAGCGAACACTAGGACAAATAGCACTTATTTTAAAACGAATCTCATGTTTTTGTGTTGCTCTCTTGTTTGGGTTTGACAAAAGTCTTGTGTTTGTGCCAAAGTCCATCTGTATGAGTTCCAAAACCTTCATCCAAGTACGAAAACGTCTCCAAAGTTTCCAAAAATCGACCAAATTTGTTGTTCTAAACCTTCCCCTAACTCTCTTACATTCCTAACTAGACCACTTTGCATCCGGGTTGTCAATTCAACTTTGACCCAAAGTCATAGGTCTCCAAAATAGGACTATGGCTGTCGTTCCCAAAACAGTCATAGTCACTCTTATCTCTATGGTACACACTCGTCGTCGAACAAAAAGGTCGTATTTCCCTCGGTTCTCCATCCATCTTCAACACCTCAATCCTTCCCAGTGTGACGGAGGTCCATGATGTTCTTTCTACATCTCCTTTTCTACCCAATTCTGGTACTACAGCTTTCCCCCGTCCCTGTTTCCATCAAATCCAACCATCGATCCTTTTCTTCATATCCACATGGGTTTCAATCCGCCCCTAATATCGCCTCTTTTTCATCATTCCCTTTTTCATATATTCCAAATAACTAGAGTGCTGCTTCATTCTCTTCATACCCTCTGGGTCTTTCATCCACTTCAATTTCACCTAACATAAATTTCAACAGCTTTCCACCACCTCCCTTAGTTCAATCAACTCCCCCAGACGAAGAATTCCGTCGTTTCGCGTTAATGATGGATCGCTACATGACCATGTGGTCAGTTACCCCCATTCCTACACCACCTTTGCCAGATCCTGTCTCATTTCCTCCTCCTACACAAAAAAACAAATTCTAACTTCATCTTCACATCAATTCCAACCTATTATACTCATGCAACTGTGCAGGCTCCTTCATCGGTAGCCCAAATTCCGTCATCTGCCATTCAAGCTCCGTCAAACGACCCTATCGATATACTAGAAAGAGCACAACTCTTTCGCCTTAACTTATCTACACCAGCTCCTCCACAGGTAGCAGAACTCTTCTCGATTCAACCTTCAATTCCAACAACATATCCTTCATATCCATAACAATCTCCTACTCGACCTTCAATTCCAACGACATATCCTTTGTTTCCACAGCAACATTCAATTCCACCTCCAACTTTAGTAGCATCTCCTTCAATTACCTCGCATCCAACAGATACACTAGAAGCAAGAATTCAGAAGATGGAACACCAAGGAAAGTGTTGGATATAAGTGCACTCAAGGTAATTATTGTAATTAAAGGAGGACCTATATGAGAAAACAATTTACTCGAGATGATAGTATGCTATCTGGTTTTCCTTATCCTTCATGCAATACGTTTTATTTACTATAACATATCGTTTAGATATGAGATAAAGCCGTAGTATTTTTCTTGACTACTAGGACAACGATAGAGATCATACTAGTAGGGCCTGAGTAGTTGATAGGCATATCCTTAAATGTCCATAGTCATAGGAGTATCGAGACTAGGCATCAGTACTCTAGTTAGACTAGTGTGTATGTTTTCTGATCCGGTTGGAGGACAATAGCTGATCCTACAATTATTGGTGTTTAATATCGAGGATTGTATACAGGTGCTCATTGGATGGGTTACACTGGATGGACTCATCGAGAACTCCTAATTGGTAATATACTAATGTCAGGTAGCTTTTCTCTTGTGACATAGGTACAGGGTAGTCCGTAGGACCTGAGATCGCCATGGTGTCTCATGTGTGTTCCCACTATACTTTGACTTCTACCCTACCATGGCTCAAAAGAGTCATGCAAACAGGTTTTTGTTGGGTGTAGTCCCGAAGTATGTGGAGGCAGTGAGCGGTCGAAGGGATTCTTCTCTTTCGGCATAAGGAGTTGATGTCGCGCTATGCAGAACATGACTTCAACTACAAGTCGATGGCTATCGCAGTGTACATAAACTGATAAGTATTATCAGTTGTATTTTCGGTTGGTTATGAATCCTCTGTCCCATGAATTATCGAGTTATTAGGGTCTGACAGATTCCAACACCTAGACCTGATATGCGATACTCTTAGACGAAGAGACCGGACAATACGGTAATGTCATTGATAGACTTTGCAGGGTTCATATAAGCTTGATCGTTGACCTTCTTTCGTTCAATACCTGGGTAGCCGTTACGTGCAGTTAGTACCGCTGACGTGCTTGTGGGTTATGGATATGATCCTAACCTACTGCTAGCATATTGTCGAGTCTTTAGAATCCCACACAGAGGTTTCCCAGTACATGCGAAATGATGTTGGGCACGTAGAGGGATACGTGCAGGAGTTCGATTAAACACGTGTATTTGATACACGTATTTTAATCAGGTGTTTATTGATATTAGCCGGTATATATATGTTATGGCCAGATTATCAAATCAAGTGTTTATTTAATAATTAAATGTATATTTATATATTGATATATTTATATATTAACTAATATCATGCTCACTTAATTATTTTCTTCTCTTTAATTAACATTTATATTTGATATAAATAATGAGACATGTATGTTGAGACATGTATGATGGGAGTATAAGAATTATATGAAAGAAATGAGAATGAGTCATGGTTGTAGAAGTCATGAGATTATTCTTTTAATGACTCAATTTTGTTTCTAGTTCATATGCTTTTCATGATTATCTTCTTCATTATTCTTATCTCTTCCATGCTTCATCTTCCATCTCTTGATTTTTTTTCAAGTGAGGAATGGAAAAGGAAGGAAAAAAATTAAGTGAGCTAATTATTCTACATCTCTTACTAATCATTCTCAGCAAGTTTAATTTGTAGGTTGCTTCATCTTGATGAGATCAATTTGAAACTAAAACTTGTGTTGGATTTATCTCAAGATGGATTATCTTCGGCGAGGAGATCATCTAGCAAACTTGTTTCGGGCTTCGTGGAGACTAGCCGGAGTCCATGGAGATGTGGCTAACATGCTACAAAGGTTGTAGTCCACCAACTCTTATATTTAGCTTACTAGATTAGTAATAAGTTTAGTAGTTTGGTTTGATTTTTGGCTTGGCTTTGCTATAGCACTCTAGATTTTTATAATTACCATTTCCGCCGCGCTTTAAACCATACTAGAGATGCCTAGTAACCCAATAGTGATATCAGAGCCATACCAAAAGACTACAACTTGTTTTTGGTGATATGAGAATTCATGAAACCGAAAATTTACAAAACTAGTTTTAAATATTTGCATGAAAAGCTCTCATTTTTTCTTGTGCCGAAGCTACCGGATTCTTGGTTCGGACCATGAGTTTAGAGTAGGCTCACGATAACCTGAACCCATCCAATTTGAGCTCGATTTGGCCACGATTCGAGGCCGAACCGAGGCCGATTTAGCCTCGCATCGGGGGCTGAATCAGTCACTAGATCAGCACCGATTCGGGCTGTTCCAGGGCTGATACAGCCCTGATGCGAGGTTGATCCCGTCCCTGATTCGGCCCCGTTTCAGGGCCGTATCAAGGCTTATATAGTGTGGGGTTTTATAGGGTTATCGAGGTTCGATTTTGCGCAAAAATGAGGGGATTTTCATTGCCAGGATGAACTTGAAATTCAGTTTTTGGAATTTCAAGTTAGCGATCTCGCGGTTTATGAATTCTAATGTCATGGTTCGAATTGACTAAATCAAAGTGTTTGATTTAATCAATTCGAATATGGATACATTAAGGATATGTGTTGTTAAACTCGCCTAATTTCTATGTGATCAATTAGACGAGATTGGGCATTTGTTATTGTGATTGTTGTTGATATATGTTGACATATAGTATTGTTGGAATGTATTGGATTGTCGCGAAATGAATAGCCCTCGTGCGGAAGTGTGATATTGCGATAAGTGCTATTTCCATTCATGCTTGTAGCCATTTTATATATTCATTTGTTTAGGACGAGCTCCAACTTGTGGCCGCCATTTCCGCTATATGTATATTCTTTGTTTCCGGGCTTAGCGGTTCACATGTGGCCGTAGTCACCGTTTGATGTATTATTATTTTTCAGGACACGATCAGGCTGCGATCGTTGTCGCCGTTGTATTAATACAGGTTTAGGATTACCCGCAGAGAAGCGTACGAGCAACCGAATTCTAGATTGTAGCGGGTAGCCATATTAAGGAGTTGATATCAGATCACTCGAGTCTAGGATTGGCGGATTTCTTGCCGCGTTTGTTGGAGGTATAGGATTGACCCGTGGAGGAGTGCTCAAATCACCAGATTCGAGAAAGTGTGAGGTGAGCCCCTCATGATGATGATGTTGGGTTGCTTCGTTTTTTGGGTTTCCTGGTAGCTTGCCGCACTCGTAGGGGTCTGCTTTTGGCTTTGCACAGGCTGTTCACGCGACCGGGGAATCTCGCATTTCGTTTGTGGCTCGAATGAAAAGCGGGATTTCTAGGTGATCCGACCATTCCTATTCTATGATATTCATTACTTCCTTGTGATGTGATTACCTGCCTGTGATGATATTTATCGCTTGCCTATAAAGTTAATTATCTGCCTGCGATGATATATATAGTGATATATATGATATGTGTGTGTGTGATATATAAATAAATGCTATATACTTTTTTCACCCGTGCTAGCCCTACCTCAACCCTGTCGTAAGTAAAGTAACCTTACGGTGAAGTCCCGGGGCCCCGTGGCGAATGTGGATGGCGTATATGTGCATTCTATTTTCTTTTCATGCCTTTCTATGATTGTATGAGAAGATACTAGGTAATGTGATTATCTTCTTGATAGGATTGCATTAATTCATATTAATGCATAGATAATAAACCTAAAACACGTTGTAGAAATCAAATATCATATATTGTGGTGTTATAGTCGAATCTTTTGCTTTGAACAGACGTATTCAGTTAGGAATATCCTGCATCTCATTCGATGAGGGAAGAGTCTTGATCTCTTCACCTGGAGTTCGCTCTTAAGCAAAAGTTTATGTTACTATAAATTTGTAAGTTAAATAGCCATAGTCTTTTGCTTTGCATTGAGATATTCGGTTAGGAATATCCTGCACCACATTCAATGGGGTAAGAGCCTTGATCCTTTTACGGGGAATCCGCACTTATGCAACAGTCTGCATAACTATAAATTTACAAAACCACAAGGTTCCTATGATGAGATAAAATTTATTACGTTAAAAGTTTTCTTCAAAACCAGCCGTAACTCTCTATCATTTCAGGAAGTAAAGTACTTAGTATTCGTGTTGTGTTTGTTGACCTCCGTCAAGACGTAGTGTACGGTAGCTAAGTGATGTCTTCCTGTTAACATAGTGATGCGATTAGCTGGGACAGTCACATAGCCTTGTTGACCTCCGTCAAGGGCTTATGCGGGTGGATTCGAGTTAATCATGAAATGGCGGGTAAAACTTGACTAGTGGCTTATGGTTTGTTGACCTTTGTCAAGGTCATAGGTCGTTAGGGGTAGAAACCAATATCGGGAGTTCAAAGTGTTGAAACTTGCAATGAGATTGCATACCTTCTATGAAGTGGGGAGACTTGTTGACCTCCGTCAAGGTTACCACGTTATGATAGTTTGGATCCCGATATCTACTGTGGGTAATAGTTACTCTCGGTATATGATCCCGGCTAATTCTCTTTTTAAGATTTGAAGGAGGATTTGACGGAACAGTAGGAGCCATCCAGATTAGATAAATCTACCAATCTAATATAGGTTAGAGTGCACGACGAGTGTTTCTTTTCTTTCTCTCTGGCAGCGACCTAAAACTGACCATAAACTAAAACTCGTAAACCAAGTCAACCGAACCTTTTACAATCAATGGATTTAGAATGTTATAATTGTTAGTTATATGTATGCCCCAGAGGCCATTACTGTACATAGGATGTATATTGTAGTGGATGCTGGGACATATATAGGTAGGACTTTCTTGCTCGACATGATAGTACAATATCTGGTTACTCTTTATCTTAACATGTATACTTGCTGTTTCTCTATTACATGTTGATAAAGCCCTTACGATATGTGCTCGACTTCCAGGACTATGATGCAGATCATACTAGTGGGGCCTGGGTAGTCCATGAGTACATCCTTCAATGTTCCTAGTCGTATGAATATCGAGACGGGGCATCGATATTCCAGAGTAGACTAGCGTATATCTTCTCGACCCATATGATGGGCGATGGATGATCCCATATCCATTGGTGTTTGACATCAGAGATGGTATGCGGGTGCTCAGTGGTGACTGGGTACACTGAACGGACTCGCCGAGAACTCCCAGATGGTATTATACCTCACGTCAGATGGCAGTTCTCTGGTGACACTGGTACAGCTTAGTCTGTTGACCCGAGATCGTCATAGAGTCTTGTGTGTCTCCCACTGTGCTTTGATTTCCATCCTACCACGGCTCTACTGAGTCGTGCAAACAGGTGGTTTTTGGGTACAGTCTCGATTCACATGGAGGCAATGAGCGATATGAAGGGATTCGTCTCTCTCGGTATTGGGGGTTGATGTTGCGCTATGCTCGACTGGCCATAACTGGAAATCCCTGGCCAAGGTTGCAGTGATATACTGGTAAGAGTTATCAGTAGTTTCACGCTTGTTATGGACCTTACATCGGCATGACTTATCAAGCTATTGGGGTCTAACGTTTACTACCCCTAGGCGAGATATGCGACATATCAGACGAACAAACCGGACTGTACGGTAAGTGTTACTGGTTGGATTCACAGGAGTGTGAGCAGGCTTGCTCGTTGATCTTCTGATCGCTCAATACCCGGGTGGCCGTTATGTTTATCAGACCGCTTGGGGCTTGTGGGTGATTGATATGATCACCATCTACTGCTGGCGTATTGACGAGTCTTTAGAGTCCTACACAGAGCCTTCCTGGCTCAAGAGAAACGAAATAGGAGCGCATATGAGATATGTGCGGGACCGAGAATAATACCAGTATGTGATACTGAATTCTATTCTCACGATTTGTATCATCGGACGGTTATATAAGATATAGCCGGATTACCGAATCAAATGTTGATTCGATATATTGATACACTTGATATTAGTCGGTTATATGCAGTATGACCGGATCATTAAATCAAGTGTTGATTTAATGATTTAATGATTTAATGTATAATTATATATTAGATATATTACTTTACATTGACTAGTATTGTTCACTTAAGATTATTTTTCTCACTAGATTGTGCACATTGTATATATGATATATGTTTGTGCACTAGTTTGTATCATGTTTGATGATACATACAAACTTGGGTGTGTGTATGCTTTAAACCATGTTTAGGTTAATGGTTAGGGTTTTAACTTATTTATTTATTTATTTTGGTTAAAAACTAAATGGTGGCTTTTCTTACTTTGCTAGAAGTTTCATGATACTTCAAGCAACTTTGACAAAGTCTTAACCATTTTGTTTTTATCCTTTGACCTAACCATTTACCTAAACTATGGTTTGCTCTCTACATGAGTTAACTTCACCCATGGTTGCAATATGAGAAGACTTCACTTGATTTATTTTTTTGACATATAATTCATTTTTCCTTCTTCTTCTTCTTCATCTTCTTCAAGTGAAGAAAACCTTTCTTGAAAATTTTCAAGTGATGAAATCAGGTGAGAAATCCAAATCCAAAGTGAACTCACTTCCTATTTCTTCATCCTCTACCACTTGCCATGTTGTATAGGGTGCTATCTTCACAAGTTTCATTACCTAGTGAAGATGGAGCTTGAGTTTGAGTCGCCTCGACGTAGATCATCTTCGGCATCGAAGTCAACGACCTAGCCCGATCATTTCTCCGATGAAACCAACGCTAGAGTCCGGGATCCCGATGATCGCAGCGGAGGGACGTCATCACGGAGCTAAAGAAGTGGAGGACCGGATCTACAAAGGTTGTAATCCCTTTCACTTGTAGTTAAATTGTTGACTTGCTTGTATTTCGCCTTACATCTAGTAACGATCTTGCTTAGGGTTTCTCGGCACATGTAAAAATTTGATTTTGACATGGTTGATCAGTTGTAGAACCATATGGGTGTGCCTAGGAACCCTAAAATAATTGCCCTATTTCACGACATAATCGCAAATGTCTTTACCCCGCCCACTTCCCTTTTTGCTTCCTCCAGAACACTCTGCATCCGATACAGAGATCCATATTTCCAGGAAGGCCATCGTCTAGTTAGATATGAACTTGAATAAATTATTTCAGTCGAGAATGGCCGCAGGTTCTGGAGAAAGTAAATTGTATATGATATAATTCATTTGTCTCTCCTCTCCACCTTATCTTAAGTTTGAGGCTCATTAAATAAGGAGAATATACCCGTTATGCTTGTTTGATAGTCTTCTTCCAATCTCGATGCTAGAGCTGAAAGGAAGGGAAAGAAAAAAACCGACTAGCATAAGTTAGGTATAAATAAGGTAAGAAAGAGAGACACCAATAGGGGACGAAGTGAGCAGAAAGGAAAATGCAACTATTGTTATGACCCGGGGCAATGAAGGAGGCATTACTTGGAATACCCAGCCGCCCCTTGAAACATTTTGATGTTTCATGTATTCTATGTGATTTTAATCGAAAACTAATTTCCAATTAATTTTGAATTCGGGTATATAGATACCGGATTAACATCCCACCTCTGTAAGTTGTTACAGATGCTGAGAAGGATTAAATTATTAGAAAATGTGATTTGATCCACAATATCGGATATCAGAGCAATTATTGCTATTGGGGAAATCACCTGGTTTTGCCTTTCAGTAAACTTTTGGTTTTGAATATTTTTATTATGCACCGACTTTTAAAAATTGATATATCCATCTCTTTATTTGATAAAGTGGGATATAAATTTTTAAAAATTATGTTATGAACATTCGCCTTTATCATTTGATAATTGAGTAAGGTACATTGAAAAACATGATGTACATTCTTAACCAAAATACAGTTTTCATATTATATAACACAGAGTATGAGTTAGTGAACTCATATGACTTATACATAATGATGTATGTTGTCTAATGTCCACATGGATAAGGGGTTGGTACTCATACTTCGTTCCATTTTACTTTGAGTTCTCTTGTTTTATACATGCATTCTTGTTGAAATAAAAAGTCCAAAGATTTTGAGAAGTTCATAAGATAAAGGAATAAAATAGAGAACCAATTGCTAGAAGTATCATGATTCTTCGATGTGTTCAAAGATGTGGATACTTATGCTAGGTATTCCATAATAATCTAGAATATGATTCTCTCTCTGATTGCTCATCCGTGGGTGCGTTCCATGATGAGTAATGTTGAATCGCTTATTCCAATTAAGAGATGCACTAGAAATTTGATGCATATCGATTGATACGGGTTCCACCTAAATCAGTATCTCAAATTCTGTATGTGATATAGAATAGGTTATCATCTTAAGATTGTTAAGAAGTTGAGTTGTCTGGATTATGCTTAAAACTAGAATCCGGATAAACTCAAGACACATTTCAGTAATGGCAGTTTGTAGATCATCACGGGCATTGTCGAGGGATTAACTTTCTACTATTTTCATGATCAAAAGTTGTTTTGTTCTCGACACGCCACCTTTTTAGAAAAGGAATTTCTTGTAAAAGATATTAGTGGGAGTATGGTAGAGCTGAAAGTGATTTCAGAACCAAAAACGGTTACTGAAAATTTAGTAGAACCTGGAGATTCAATTGACCCTAACAAACCTTAGCCTACTCTGCAAATTTAGTAGGTGACCCCTGCCACCTGAGATGTACTAAGGTTTCCCCATTAAAGGTGACAAGGAGGCTTGCAACATGTGATGAAGACCCTACTAGTTATCAGCAGGCCATAGGAAGTGGTGACTTCTGATTGATAGCTGGACACCGAGTTATTCTAGTTGGACTCCATACACTACAACAAAGTGTTGACTTTGTTGGGTGCTTCTGTAGGAGTAAAACCCATAAGGAGCAAGTAGATCTTTCGAGATCAGTGCAAATGAAAAGGTACTGACCTAATAAGGCTAGATTTGTAGTAAAAAGTTTTCATCAAATTCTCATTGTGGATTGTGATGAAACTATTACTTCAGTGTCTGTACTGAAGTCCATACGGATAAAACTTGCCAATGTTGTCTTTCATGACTATGATGTCTGACATGTGGATGACTATAACATCTTTCTAAATTGGATTTAGAAGTGTGTGTGTGTGTATGACTTTGCCAAAGGATTATCTTAGTTAGTGAGAGCAGCGGTAAGTGTGCAAGTTGCTTAAGTCTATCTTTAGACTAAAGCAGGGATAGCGGAGAAGGATCATATGTTTTGATTATATGGTCAAAGTGTTTGACTCCATCAAAATAAGAGATGAACCTGATATTTGTAAGAGGGTAGTAGGGAGTATTGTTAAATTCCTCATATGGTATGTAGATGACATACTCATGATAGAAAGTGATGTTCGTATGCTGCAAATCGGTAAAACAATGATGATCACAAGTGTTTCTCCATACAAGATATTGATGTCAGTCCAATCCTAGAGAAACATAGGGTAGCAATGAAGAGCATTTGATGTTCTTGGTGTATGGTTATGGCAACCTCCTGAAGGAGGTGGTTACCGATTCTAGCTTTTCATAGAAGACAGAGTGTCTGTCGCGAGTTATAAGTTTGCCCACTTTTGAGGAGCAGTATATTGAAAAGAGTTACAAGTGGGATACTGAGGTAGTCGTGGTGCTGGATGCCGATTGTGAATCAGTAAAAGGATACCGTCTGAGAATTCCCTGGATATAATTGTTCATTTATGAACATAATCCCATCGTCAGTCTATGAAAATACTAAGGCAGGTATCGCTCAGATCGGGAGATATTTGATCTCTGCGAAGTTGAGATTCAGGGAGAAACATAGAGGCACTATGTCGCGTCCACTCATTGAGGCTATTTCTCGAACACAGTTTGCAAAATTGTTAGTATAGAAGTTGGGTATGAGATACCACAATAATTGGACTTAAGTGCAAGGGGGAGATTGTGGAATATAGGTGCTCTTAAGGCAATTATTGTAATTGAAGGAGGACCTATATGAGAGAACAATTTTACTCGAGATGATAATATGCTATCTTGTTTGTCTTTATCTTTCATGTGATGTGTTTTATTTACTATCACGTATCGTTTAGAAATGAGATAAAACTCTAGGATTTTTCTTGACTACCAAGATGATGATGAAGATCATACTAGTAGGGCCTGAGCAGTCGATACACACATCCTTAAATGTTCCGAGTCATAGGAGTATCGAGACTGGGCATCGGTACTCCAGTTTAGACTAGTGTGTACGTTTCCTAACCCAGTTGGAGGGCGTTAGCTGATCCTACAGCTATTGGTGTTTGACATCGAGGAATGTATAAAGGTGCTCATTGGATGAGTTACAATGGACAGACTTACCGAGAACTCCTACTTGGTAATATACTGTAACGACTCTGAATTTTCTGTACAAAATTTTTCTTTTTAATGTACAGAAAGGAGTTTGCAATCCTGAGTATAATTTATAAGTATATATTGTTTAAGAATAACAAGAAACTACTTTTAGCTCATTGGTAAAGCCTTACACTGCTGTGACGTAGCCCTTATGTTCGAATCCCCTCAGACACATTATATTTTTTCTGAATTTTCTTTTAAACTTTTTGAATGCCCAAAAGTTTATACGTGCAATGCACATAAAAATGAAAAGACAAAGAAAGTAAACATGTGCACAATGTTGTAAACACAGAAGAGTACACGTGGCTCAAATCCATCAGCCCCAACCCACCAAACGACCGGCGAGATGCTTGGTTTGGCCAGCGCTGACGGGCCGCCTGTAGCAAATAATGCCCGGGCTTTGCACACAAGTCGTTTCCCCTACCCCCTAACTCCCCTGCACTGTTTGATTACTCTCCTCATTTCCCTAATTTATCACATTTTAATGCATTTTAATTCATTCTTTTAATTCGAAAACCCTAATTCCACACTATAAATACCATCCTATGCCCTAGCACTTCTCCATTCTGAAAATTCTAGTCAAAACTCTCACATTATCTTAAGTACAAGTGGGGTAGAAGTGGAGTTAGCAAGCTATCAACTTCCAGCGAAGATTGAAGCGAATTCCCGCGATCCCGCGACGCCACGACGACCTCAACCTCTTCCTCTCTCTCTTCTTAACAAAATCCAACTGTAAGTCCCTCCAAATCTTTCTTCCTATCTCTTGAATTTCTTTTGAATCAAAATCGGTAAAAAGTGGAGTTATTATCGATGTTTCTTTTTCTAAAGCATATAACTCTTTCTTCCTTTAATTTTTTATCAAACAAGTTGTAACACTTCACTTATAAGTTTAATACACATGTCTAGAATAAATTTTATCCAAGAATCTTTTGAAAAACAATCACAATATAACTTTTTCGTTAAAATACCATGAACGTTACATATCACCTTTTAGTATGTTGTTAATACCTTACCTTTAGAAAACTTCACGGGGTAATGACCATCCCTCACATACACACATGTTTCCATAGCACGATATCCCTTGAACATATTTTTGTTACCATATTACATTAAAATACCATCAACTATAAAAAACGGTTTTCTTTGAATTGTATTTCAAAACCCTTTTCAAATAAGTCTCTACAACCCTTTTTAGGGGACCCGCTAATAGATGGTACAGATTATCGCACATTTTTGGGATAGTAAAGCGAGATGCAGACCTCCTCACGGAGCATTCGATCTCGAAAGGTTTTAAATACGGTTTTTATAAAAAACACATTAACTAAATTAATAAAATTTAATTTTTTTAATTATATAAAATATTGCAAATCCATATATTTTCAAAGTATAATAAACTTACAATTTTTAAGATAGAAGAATTTCAAGTTTCACCAAAATACCATCAAAATATCAATACAAGAGAAGTTTTACAATAAAATACCATGAACTATTCACGCTAAGTATTTGTCACTAAAATACCTCAAATCTCTAAAATTCACATTCATGAAAACCCTAAATAATATAAATAACTTCTCGAGATTATTTTGAAACTATATTAAGAATATTTTTCATAAAACCCATTTGAGTTATATATATCAATATTTAAGAACTTTAGTAAATATAGGTTTAAGCGGGATCAATTCTCTTGAGCCTCAGGGAGACGGAGAAAGTGAGTGCTTGCCAATTGAAGGTAGAAAATATAACGGTGTTATCAATGGTAATTGTCTTAGAAAAAGACATAAATCCTGCCATCCATGTGTAGCAGTTACCGATAACTCCTGAACCTAATTCAAGATCTAAATCTGTTTAAAGTGTCTGACTCAAGTCTGAGTCTAACTCATGTCTAAATCCAAACTCAAACCTGAATCTAAAAACAAACATGAATACTTGATCATGAACTTGAATCCAAACTCAAGTCAGAACCCAATTCAAACAAGAATCCAAAGTGTAGCATGCATACTTGAACATGAACCTGAATACCTGAATTCAAACACATATATCAAACTTGAATACATGACTCGACTCGACTCGAACCATGAATACAACTTGACATTAATACAAGAATACTTGACATGAATACTTGATATATACATGAACTCTATCTTGCAAACTGATGTATTCATGGATTCGAGCAAGGATGGAAATTTTTAATTGTAACATAGAATACACGGGGTGCTGGGGTAGTTCATATGTGAATCCAACGAAATCTCAGAACTCCCCCTAGATCATGAATCCATGTCTACTAACACAAGCAAGCTATCATGAGGGCCCGTGTTTTCTTGCTCCTGGATTACAACCTGTTTAGTTTGGAATACTTCAAAGACGGTCGAAGTCCCGTTACTAATACTTGATTCGGGCTCGTGGTTCCTTACCTCTGGATTACAGCCTGTTGGGTTCGATAACACTCTTAAGATTGGTTGACATTCACCCTTAAAGTTACGTAAATTAGCATATCCAAGTAGAGACCTGTTAATACACTTACCTTCACTGCATGTTCACCATACCTACACTACAAGACCATGTTATATTTGTTTCCATGCTCATGCTATGCTGTCATGTTTATCTACTTGTCATATATTACCATACTTGTTCACATATTATGATAAAACTGCATTCTAAATGAACTTGCCATGTTTATATTAAACGACAAACTGACACAATATAATTCATACTCACTTATTCATAATATACTTTTACCTTATCATTTCACTTTAAACTTCACTTCTTTTCTTGGGGACTTACCGAGCGAAAGATTGTTGATGGGCATTCTACCTTTCTTTGATTTTTTTGGAATGTTCGTCAGATATTGTGGAGACTAAGGAGGTAGACATCTAAGAGAAGGATCACAATCATATCGCGATCTAGGTATAAACCCGTTATCTCTTTTTCAGTTTATGTATGCCACCTGTTTAGGCATTGCCATTCTTGTATATTCATTTCAGTTGATACCATGTGTTGTAAATGAATCAAGTTGAATGTAAATAAAGTTGCTGAATTTTTATACCTTATGTTAATTCTCTTATCATTTTATATTTCTTATTTTATGCTTAGCGTATTTACTCCGGAAAATGACCTTCTCGAAATAAATACAACGCGGACTTGCCACGTCACCGTTTCCGTACACTGGGAAGCGGGGCATGACATATACCAATGTAAGGTACCAGTTCTCTTGTGACATGAGTACAGGGTAGTCTATAGGACCTGAGACCGCCATAGTGTATCATGTGTGTTCCTACTATACTTTGGCTTTTACCTTACCACGGCTCAAAGGAGTATGCAAACAGGTTTTCATTGAGTATAGTCCCGAAGCACATGGAGGTAGTGAGCGGTCGAAGGAATTCGTCTCTCCCGGTATAGGGAGTTGATGTCTCACTGTGCAGGACATGACTACAACCACAAGTCGATAGCCATCGCAGTGGAGATAAACTGATAAGTGTTACCAGTTGTATCTTCGGTTGGTTATGAGTCCTCTGTCACACGACATGTCGAGTTATTAAGGTCTGACAGATTCCAAGCTCTAGACCCAATATGCGATACTCTTAGACGAAGAGACCGGGCTGTATGATAATTTCAATGATAGATTTTGCAGGGTTCATATGAGCATGCTCGTTGACCTTTTTTTGTTCAATACCTAGGTAGCCATTACGTGCAGATAGTACCGTTGACATACTTGTGGGCTATGGATATGAACCTAACCTACTGCCAGCATATTGTCGACTCATTAGAGTCCCACACAGAGATTTCCCAGCACATGCAAAAATGATGTAAGGCATGTATAGGGATACGTGCAGGAATTCGATTAAACACGTGTATTTGATAAACGTATTTTAATCGGGTATTTATTGATATTAGCCGGTACATATATGATATAGCCGGATTATTAAATCAAATGTTGATTTAATAATTAAATGTATATTTATATATTGATATATTTGTATATTGATATATTTATATATTAACTAATATCATGCTCACTTAATTATTTTCTTCTCTTTAATTAATATTTATATTTGTTATAAATAATGAGACATGTATGTTGATACATGTATGATGGGAGTATAAGAATTATATGAAAGAAATAAGAATGAGTCATGTTTGTACAAGTCATGAGATGATTCTTTTAATGCTCATTTTTGTTTCTAGTTCATGTGCTTTTCATGCTTATCTTCTTCATTATTCTCATCTCTTTCATGCTTCATTTTCCACCTCTTGATTTTTCTTCAAGTAAGAAATGGAAAAGAAATGAGAAAAATTAAGTGAGCTAATTATTCTACATCTCTTACTAATCATTCTTAGCAAGTTTAATTAGCGGGTTGCTTCATTTTGATGAGATCAATTTGAAACTAAAACTTGTGTTGGTGTTATCTCAAGGTGGATCATTTTCGGTTAAGAGATCATCGAGCAAACTTGTTTTGGGCTTCATGGGGACTAGCTGGAGTTCAAGGAGAGGTGGCTAACGTGCTACAAAGGTTGTAGTCCGCTAACCCTTATTTTTAGCTTACTAGATTAGTGACAAATTTAGTAGTTTTGTTTGATTCTTGGTTTGGGTTTTCTATAGCACTTTAGATTTTTAAAATTACCGCTTCCACCGCTCTTTAAACCATAATAGAGATGCCTAGCTACCCAACAGAAAGGTCATGCTAAATCTCGAGGTCAAGAATTTGTGTCTTTTTCTGAAAACTCAACTCCCATCCAAGTTTAAGCATCTAGATATTCCCAAGTATAATGGAAGTGGTTGTCCGCTAACCTACCTCAGAATTTATACGAATACTACGGCTATCATTTCCAATGATGAAAGGTTGCCGGTCATGCTTTTTCCTAACTATCTGGTAGGACCCGCACAAGTTTTGTTTGCGAGTTTAGATCCGATTAAGCTTAGATCATGGATGGAACTGGCTGAAGCTTTCGTCAACAATATGATTACGAGATCGATACCATTCTTACACGACAAGACCTTGAAGCTTTATGTCAAGAAAAGAACGGGTCGTTCCCACAATACTTCGGGAAGTGGCAAGCTTTGGCTGCACGGATGAGGAAAAAACTGGATATTGAGGATGCAATTCCAATGATTATCTGAAATTCCCATCCCTACTTTTCTGCATTCCTCTCGATCCAAAATCATATCACTTTCCTCGATCTCTGCCAAAACGTCGCCACCATCAAAGCATCCAAGAAATACGAGAAGCTTAATCTCATATTGAATGAACCGATAGAAAGGAATATCCGAGTAAAGAGTGATAATTAGAGGCGATTAATATGACAGATTAAGCTCTCCATCCGACGGTAACCACATCTTCTCCAACTCTGACGATTTAACCAACTCGGAATCATGACAAGAAAGACGACTGGAAGAAAAGAAAGTTCACACAACTCCAAGATCCTTTGCCTATTGTCTATAAAAAACTACTCGATGCTCAACTCATCAAGCCATTAAACCCGAAACACCTACCCAATCCAGTTCCACCGCGATGGAACATAAACCGGTACTGGGAATATCACCAAGGTCCATGTCATTTGATCGATAAATGCTTTACACTAAGACACAATATTAAGGACTTGATAAAAGCAGGAAAAATAGAAGTGGCTCATAACCAGAATATCCTTCAAAATCTGTTACCACATCATCAGGTCAGCCACATCGAATTCAAAGAAATCATGACTCTCGACTCTATAAAGCCAAAGTTGGTTCTCAGAGCAGCTCCTCGAATGACTTTAATTGCATCAGAGTCACAGAATACCAACCCCGCCATACTTCGCCCCGGAAGAGGACCAAGTGGACAAATTTCTTTAGCACCAGCAGCTCCCAGTGATCTCGCCAGAATGCCCTTTGATTACAACAAGCTTAATCACGAATGTCATAACATAAGGAACATGACTCGAACAAGAAGGGTGCACAAGCCATTAATATTGTAGGGATCATCATTGGCTCAAAGGAATAGACAATCTGTCACGGCACAAAATCCGTCATCTTCCTCTGCAAACCCGGCAAACCACTACTCTTCTCGGTGAGCCAACCAACAAAACCTCATTCTTGAACTTCGGCGAGCACAACAACTGCTGAGACACCGCTACCAATGCCACCTGAAACACCCTCAACAACCCGTCTTCCTCCCACAAATTCCCCCGTTCAAACGTTTTCTCCCTCGAAAGCTGCACCTGAGCCTCAAAATGAAGCCGTATATGTCATAGTGAATCAGCTAAAAGAAGTGCAATCTAACATTTCCTTGCGGGATCTGATCAATAGCTCGCCAAAACACAAGAAAGCGTTCTTCAATGCCGTCCAAAAGATCTCAGCTGATAAAAACACCGCTCCGGAAGATATAGAGAAAGGAATAAACCTAGTATTTTCTTTTAGAGTGATCACCTTTACAGATGTGGATCTTCCATATGATAGGGTAAACCATAACCGCGCCCTTCTTATAGACGTGGAATGTTAAGATCTAAACATCCCTAGAATACTCATTGATAGGGGATCCGGTTTGAACTTATTCCCTCTGCGTACACTGCAGAAGCTTGGAGCTAATAAAAACCCCATACAGAAAGCATGCAGAGGAGTTAGAGGATATGATAATGTACGAAGAGATATTCTCGGCGAACAGGATTTGGAGGTATCAGTCGGTCCTGCTAAATATCTCACGACCTTTCAAATCCTTGAGATCCCATCTTCCTACAATCTGCTCTTAGGTCGTCCATGGATCCATAGAGCCAAGTCGTCCTTCCACTCTGCATCAATGTGTAAAATTCAAATTCGATGATGATGGCTGTATCGTACATGCTGGAGAGGAATCCATATATCCTAATACATATTTTCAGGGTCTGTCTCTTGAAAACCAATCTGTTCTGCTCATTGAGGGCAGTGATAACCTGAGTGATTTAGATGAAGAAGATTACAACATCCTCTTAGAAATTCAATATGATTCTGACCCTTCTGATAGTGGGAGCGTTTTTCTTGAACAAACCGAATATGAGTGCAACACTATTTTTCTGAATGATCAAGAACTCTATTGACTTCCCTCGAGAGGCACATCCAGATCAGATGATTTCCGCCTTATGCGATCGGTGGGAATACCAAGACGGACAAAGACTTGGTGTCCAAAGCCAGGATATAACTTGTTGGTTCCTAATGCCCTTACCGCTAACCCACGGCTAATGCAGAATTCAAAAACAAAATTTTTTATGGCACTAGAAACCTACACCCAGGAATCTAAACCAAATACCTAAACTAGCAAGCACAAAAGGATAGAAATCACAACCTTTGTAGCGTTTTCATTTGCTCTAATTGGGTTGGACTCTAGTATGCTCTCAAGAACTCCGGATCATGCTTGCAAGCCGGTCTTCTTTCGCCAAAGATGATCCACCCGAGGGAACCAAGTCCAATATATAACTTCATCAATGAAGCAACTAAAGATCCTAGATTGCCAATCTAGGATACTTAGTGATATGTATGAGTAATCTAGTATTTTTCTTTTTCTTTATCTTCATGATTCCCAACTCATGAGAGGGTTGAAGATGAAGAAGAAGAAGAAAAAGAAGCCATGGAAGAGAGAGAAGCTAAATGGTAGAATGAAAATTCTTATCCACAAATTCAAGCATGCTTACATTGTTTTGTTAAAAGAATTTTTACCGTTTCAAAACTACAACCATGCTTGAATAGTATTTGCAAATGAATTAATAACTTATTTGTCCATGCCCTCCACCATTTCTCTTTTCTACCCCATTTCACAATTTCTTTAAAGAAAGAACTAGAAATGAGGTGTCCTCCTTGTAAAAGTATTCTTGTATGAATACAAGAATATGTCCCAGCAAATACATGCCCGTATTCATATCAAAGTACGAATACCCAAGGGATAAAAAAAATGAACATAATACTATAGTATACATATCGAAATATATATATATATATATATGTATATGTATGTATGTATATATGTAAATTATTAAATCAAAACTTGATTTAACAATCCGGCTTAATCCAAAGCCGACTAGTATTATCATACACCCGATTAAAGTCCGTGTGGCTAGCACATATACCTAATCGGAACTCTGAACTTATCAATATATGGCCAATATATCATTTTGCCTGAACCGGAAAAAACCCTCTGTGTGGAATTCTAAAGACTCGTCAATATGCTGGTAGTGGGTTTAACCACAAGCACGTCAACGGCACTAGTTGTACGTAACGGATACCCAGGTATTGAGCGAAAGGAAAGCTGACGAGCGAACTCATCTATATCCCTACCGAGCTTGTCTGTGATAATCTCCATATATTCCGTTCTGTTCATCTAAGAGTATAGCATATCGGGTCTAGGGGGTGGATAAAGTCAGACCCCTAATAACGTTATAAGTCGTGTCCGTGTGAAACTCATCACCCACTGAGAAACTACCGATCCAAATCAGTAAATCTCTTCCACCTTGGCCAAGGATTTCTGGAGATGGCCACCCATGTCTAGCGCAACATCTATCCCTAATACCGGGAGAGACGAGTCCCCAACGATCCGCTCACTTCTTCCATGTGGCTCGGGACTGTACCCAACTAAAACATGTTTGCATGACTCCTTTAGCCGTGGTAGGGTAGTAATCAAAGCACAGTGGGAACTCACACGAGAGAAATGATGATCTCAGGTTGACAGACTGGCCTGCACTCATGTCACTTGAGAACTCCTATATGACAATAGGTATAATACCATCTAGCATGTTCCCGATGAGTCTGTCCAGCGTAACTCATAACCCAATGAGCACCTGTATACTATCTTTGGTGACTAACTGACACCAATGGCTGTGAGATCGGCCATCGCCCCTTGTCGGGGTTAAGAAACAAATAGACTAGTCTACTCTGGAATATCGATGCCCAGTCTTGATATTCCCACGACTAGGTACATTTAAGGATTTGCTTATAGATTACCCAGTTCTCACAAGTGCGATTTTCACAATAACCCTGATAGTCAAGCAAGAATCATATGGGCTTTATCAACATGTAATAGTGATCTGTAATACCACATAATATATGTACATGAAGATTGTTTCCCCAATATTTAAACATAGTAAAAGAGCAAAGCACTATTGGAATTTAATGAAGCAGAGCCTCACGTGCTCTCCACGAGGGCGCCAGTGCAAAAACCAATCTTATAGGATTAAATCCTATGGTGGCACCTCACATGCTCCTCACGCCGGCATCAGTGTGCAAAGCACAAGGGAATCTATTACATAAGAGTAAGATTCTTATATGGCGCCGCACGTGCTCATCACGCGAACGCCAATGTGCAAAGCACAGGAATACCCATCCTAAGAATTAAATTCTTAAGTGGGGCCCACGTGCACAACACGTGAGCGCCGGCGCACAAGTAGAATTAAAATTTTACAATACTCTATTAAACAGAGCCGTTGGATCAAAGATCCAACGGGGATGATAAATCATAAAAATATAGAATCAAATTCTATTAGGAGACAATATCTTCCATATCTTTCTAAATAAGAAAGATACACTTGGTTGGATCAATAATCCAATTTTTGGAATATATTCCCTCAATCATTCTAAACAAAAAAGATTGCTCTCTGTAAAACAGAGAACTCTTAGATTAAAAATCCAATGGTGATTTAAAATCACTATTTTACAGAATAAATTCTGTATATAGGAGAATATTTCACCGATCTTGTTAAAAACAATAACAACATATTCTGTAAAACAGAAGTCCTTAGATCAAAAATCCAACGGTGGGTAAAATTCCCCAAATCAATTTTGAGTCCAATTAAATCAATTGGAATCTCTTAATGAGATATTTTCTCAAAACCAATTAACAATTTGCCTCTACTATATAAAGAACCCCAGACTTCAAGTCGAAAAAAAGAATGAGTACCAAGGAGAGACCACAGATAGAAAGAACAGAGAATTCATTTCTCAAAGAAGAAGAGCTTCCTTTTCAAAACCCTAAATAAAGAAAAGGGATCAAAATATCTCTATTACCTATAATATCATATATAAGGGTTTAACCCTTGTAAAAAGAACTTAGTTCTTTCTCTGGATCCGAGATCCACAAGACAAGTCTCCCACAACTTCAGAATTTAATTCTCATCGGGAAGATCTTGTTCTTCAGAACCAAAGATTCAGGCAAGAACAAATTTAAAGAGAAAGAAGAGGGAGTTCAGAATACTCCAGGAACTCAGTTCCTTCAAATCGAGAACTTAGTTTTTTAAAAACTCAACCTAAAATCCTCAAATATAATGATTTTAGCGAGCGTTAATGGTTAAAGCACCATTGATAGAGGTTTAATCTCTGTGAAAATATAAACAGAGACTAAATCTATATATAAAAGAAACTAGCGCCTCATAGGCTTCCCACGTGGGCTCCCCTCTTTAACAGCGCCTCACGTGAAACACACGTGGGCACCATATAAAAAGTGCTTAGCACTTTACATACAGACAAAACGGCTGAGTGTTTAGCACTGATTTAGCAGCACCTAGCGCCGCACATGCTCCTCAAGTTGGCGCCAAAAAAGTAATAAGAGTGCTTAGCGCTCCATAAATAGCCAATATGGCTAAGTGCTTAGCACTGATTGGGCAGCGCCCAGCGCCTCACGTGCTCCTCACGTAGGCGCCACAAAAATAATAAGAATGCTTAGCACTTCATAAATCGCCAAAACGGCTGAGTGCTTAGCACTGATTGGGCAGCGCCCAGCGCCTCACGTGTTCCTCACGTGGGCACCACAAAAAAAGAGAGAAAAGTTCTTAACACTCCATAAATAGCCAAAATGGATGAGTGCTCAACGTTCATTGGGCGACGCCCATAATTAAATGTTTCACATAACACCCATGTGAGTGTCAGAGTGTCAAACAAGTGCTTAGCACTTTTGCATAAAAAAAGGGGACCGAACCAACAGAGTCTAAATAAGTGCTTAGCACTTCTGAACAAAAAAACTGAGCATACTAAGCCCAAATTGGCTAAGTCTATAAAACTTTCTTATAGTTGAGCCCAAAATGCTCTGTTGTTTGGATCTTAAATAAAAATGATCCTTGAAATTTTACTAAGTTGATCTTAGTTTCAAAATAGACTAACGTATCCTTAGTTAAAAATAAATTAAGCCCAAATGCTCACACATTCAAGTTGATCTTAATCTCAAACTAGATTAACGGTCCTTAAATAAATGAAACGCAAATAAAAAATATACGGTTTTGTACTGATTCGCGCCCTACGGGAGACGACATAAATTAGTCTCTGTATACAATCCACGGGCAACCAAAACAAACAAAAATACACACGACACAAAGTGAACTGCCGGAGTAGGAGAAAGTAGTTATCGCAATGCGGTAACGTAATTAACTGCAAGGGCTTGCGCCTACAGGGAAGGGCGTCCCCACAATAAAAAAACCTGCATAAAAGGATGGGGAATATGATAAAGTCTGCTACAACGGCCACGTTTGTCATAACCTCCGATATATGGTACCATAAATCAACTTGGTACCTTCGGAGAGGTGGATGGATAAATCCAAATAGCATCTGCCTCTAGATTCAGGCAAGATGATCTTATCCCAGTTCGTCCCTGTCTTTTGGCGGAGAACAGATTCTGGCACGCCCGGTGAGAACTTTTCCTCTTTCAACTCCACACATCATGTGTCGAGTTTCGCGAATGAAATCGCGATTCACAATGGTAGCCCTTAGATCTGAGGTACTAAAATTTTGTGTCTTGCTCCTATGCAGAAGAAGAGAAATCGATGGCTTCCCAATGCACTTCTTGCAACAGCAACACACGCCCCATACCAGCTGAAGGAGTAACCTAAAGGCCCAATGCGGCCTCTATCTTTTCAATGCTGGTGGGGCAAGTTATGCAAGCCACCACTGGGTTGTTCTTTAGGACCATGCTCCCACCGATGAGTTTCGATGCCTCAGCGCCGCAAAAAAAAACTCCCAAGAGGTCGGTCTTCAATCGAATAGTGACCACAACGACCCTTCTCAACGGGCCATGCAAATCTGGTTCTCAGTCTTCAACGGGTTGAGCAAAAGCTCGAACGGGTCCACAAAATGGCTCGTGATACCCGAAGGGGCTGCCCCAAAACGGATTGTCCTCCCAACTCCTGTTACGGGCGATGTCGTCAAAAGTGCTTCCCCCATCAGAAGATTGGTCTTTGAAAGATTGGTCGTTCCTCCCCAAACTCCAATCAAGATGTCGGTCTTCAACAGGTTGACACCAACAGCAGCCCCTCAGCAAAGCCTGGGGCACAAAGAAGCTGCTTCCAAAACTAAGGAGGCCCCGTCTGCAAGACACACTCAACGTCGTCACTGACGCCGAGTGAGAAAAGCTGGGGGCAATTCTCCCTCAGGACTTACCCCACCAGCTCGGTGGAAGTTGACGCTGCTGTTCCAACCGGGAAGATCATTGATCTGCTCAGGAGGGTACGCAAGAACTCTCCAACGACGATGCTAAAGAAATCTCCCCCCCCCCCGCCTGCAGAAACTACGGTGCAGGCAAAGAAGGAGCGCCCCCATCAACGGCTCTCCTCCCAAATTCACAAGGTCTTGCGAAAAGTCCAGGACTCTGTGATCAACAAAGATTACTCTTGTCTACCAATGAAATCAAAGGCTCGGCAAGAGGAAGACCTCTTCTCCGTCATACAGCGAGGGGCTTCTTCTACACAAGTGCATGTTACAACGGCTCTTTCAACTTTGACCTCCCACAAAAGGATGAGGCCAGAGAACTTCCCACCGCTGGCGGCAAATCCCAAAGGTGACGGACCCAAACGTCCTAAGGCTGGGGGCATGATCGTGCATACGGTCTACATGGCTTCCGGGAAAGAAGAAAGCCGTGCTTCCGTTGGTCATCAGCCGCAAACTCGGTCACTAGCAAAAGCTCAGGAGCAACAACAGAAGCTCCAGGAAATGCTGACCAAAATGGCAGTGCTTACCGGACAGAAAGAAAGCCCGAACACAACAGCTGAACAGCGCCAGGAGCAGGAGATCGATACAGAGTTCCTGCGAAGGGTGCTTGAGAGAAAAGATAAAGAAGCCGCTGAACAAGCTACCAACATAAAGCAGATGGCTCTCTTGTTCCAAGACATGGTTGGAATGATGATCCAACCAGAAAAACAAGCCGAGGATCCGCCGATAATCGTCGACGATGACAGATACGAGCTCATCAAGCTAATGAAGTCGAATGCCAAATGTTCATATCAGATTTTTGCATTTTTATATCACCCATTCTTAATCGCATTGCAAATAAGTAGGTACTTTTGATCCATGTCTACTAAATAGTTGCAGGTTATAGGTTCTCAACTCTTTACAGTGAAATTCATGAAAAGTTGCTACAAATGTGAGACTACGATCAACAACAAATGAATTCGTACGATGCCACCTACCAGTTCAAGGAACAAATGGAAAATCATTTAGACACTTTAATGCATAAAGAAAAAGGGCAACACAAGATTCAAGACTTCAACGCGAAGCTCAAGGCAAAAGTCCACATCATTCTGCACTGTTGGAAATTTGGAAGGATATAGAAGAGATTCTGAGAAACCAAGTGAAGAAAACAGAAGATAAAAGCAATATGAAGTAACCTTGGAGAGACAAGCCCACGCTTCCACCAATTGGCCGCGGAACCGCGGCTAAACAGGCTATTCTGCCGCGGAACCGTGGCGGTGTGGTGCACGTGCCGGTGGAGATGTTGGTGCTTTGACCCGGTTTTTTTAGGGTAGTTTGGTAATTTCGTGTATGGATCAGAATGTAAATCTAGGGTTTTCCTATCTATAAATAGGAGAGCTCAAAACCAAATTAAGAGTGCCACTTTTAGGGTGACTCATTCTTAGGACGCCTCTCTTTAGTTTTTACTCTTTTTAATTCTTAGATCTAAATTTTAATTCCAATTATAATGCATTGTTGAGAGGTCATCAATAAAGTATGTTTTATTTGTTTTATCCCGCATTCCTTTTTGTCTGAATTTTAATTCCTGCAATTTTTTATCTGTTCTTTTATTATCTGCAATTTAGTTTATCTATTAAAATAAAAAAAATGAATTTTATTGTTATCTTCCTAATGAGTGAGTAATTCCTCACTTGTTAGGGATAGGAGAGAGAAGGTTTGAGAGAAGGAAATCTCTCTCATTCCTTTTTTTGCCCAAATAATTTTAATTAAGGACTCTCTTTAAATCAACCATAATCCACTCACTACGGCACCCTATCCTACATGATAGCGGTGATTCCCTAGTTAGACCGGTTGTGGTTGAATTAACCGGAGGTTAGGGCTAAGAGCCAAGAACGGACGGACAAGGACCAAAAGGAAGAAACTAAGTTTCTTCCTAGTCGTGCTAATCCCAATTGTTGACTATTACCCTAACACCTATATTCTAAACTAGGGCATTGAAAGAAGTTAGAAGAATCCCTATTTTGAACTAAGCTAACCCTAGCAAGCCTTTATATCAATTTATTCTCATTTTTAGATCTTAAAACCAAACCTACCAAAGTTAGGACTTTACTCGTTTGAACTTAAAGAAAAGGACACCATTTCCCTGTGGATCGACCCGTACTCAACCGGCTAGCTACCGAGTGACACCGTCTTGGTTGCGGTAAATTTAAATTTAAGGAATACGCAAATAGCACATCAATCAAATGGCGCCTTTGCCGGGGAGACGGTAGTCTCTTTCTTTGTTTAATTTTGGGTTAATAAAAAAAATTTAAAAAATTATAAAAATTGAAAATTTTTATAAAAATAAAAATCATCTTGTTATTTTTGAAAGGCTTTTGTGCAAGTGTGCAGGCTTGGAGCAAACTCTGTTTCAGATCTGGAGCAAACTCAGTGAACAAATCCAGAAACAGGAGATCTGAACAGGTAGAGGAAAACCTCAGCACAGAGACAAAGTCAGAAGATCCAAACTTACTGATCCGCCACGGAACCGCGGCCGAATCAAGGGTTTGACAGCGGAACCGCGGTCAACTGGTGACGTCAGCTCCCAAAAAATCTCTGTGAGTATCTCATTTCTCATCTACTCTCCTCTGCACTCCATTGAAAAATTTTCCTGCAGGTTTCTTTGCACAGATTCTCTTTCTCCTATCAAATAAATTGTTTTTGTGCAGGATTCTATGCGCTGCCAAATAAAAAATTTTTTGCAAGTGTTTTAGAATTTTGGTGTGTTAAGTACTTTACATAATTAATACAGAATCTAAGGGGCTATAACACTAATCAAGATTAGGTGGGGATTTCATCACCCTTCCTAAGACTCCAAAAATTACTAAAAGCATATGTATCACCCTAGAGTTAATTAAAAAATATCTAGACTCAGCCAACTAAGGATTGCCGTGCTCATTAGGACAGAGAAAGGTTGTGGGAATTCAATCGTTTATCTAAACTTGACTTTGTGGTGTCTAGGCTAGACAAGTGAGAAAAGTAACTTTAAAAAGCCCGTCTTACGGTGATTCGTGAGCGGAACCCTCTTTTCTTCATTTGTGCTTACCTGGCCACAATTAAAAGTGAAGAGGCAATTTAAGGGTTATCTCACAACTTGTCACTTTGGAACAGTTAGGAGCAGTCTAGTTGACTTAGAAGATCGTGGCTCTAGATTTGATTGTACATGTTTTAAACTGTGATTGTTTGAAGTAAGTCCGTACACATTCTTGCAAAAACTCTTTCTGAAAAAAACACTTTAAAAAAAATATAAAATATAAAAAAATTCTAAACTCCAATTACAAATTTTTTTTTTTTTTGCAAAAACGAAAAAAAATCGCATTCTTTTTCTTCTCCTTTCTCTCATTACATCATGGGTACCCCACCTCACAAAACTCTTGCCGAACTTTGGTACCCACAACCAGACATTACTTCTTACGGTTCTTGTTTGGTCGAAATTCGAACGACCCTTCCATACCCAAAATTTCTTTGAAAGATCGGATAGACGCGTCTAGGACAACCAATTGGACTCCTCAATCCACCTTGTATCAACCATTTCAACCTTCACCATCTTCTTACGTCGATACTTCTTTTTCGAGTCCTGTTGTAACTCTGAAACCCATATCTATTGCTGAACATATTGAACAATCTCGTAACCGATCTTTCACCACTGTGAATTCTTGGGATCAACAATTCCATTCACCTTCTTATCCAAATGTTGATCCTACCCCTGTCCAACCATTCTATTCCTATCCATCCTACCCAACTTTTACACCTTTCCTGGACATTGCTTCTACACAGCCATTTGGGAGTCTTCAGTATCCAAACAAATTTGAATCTTTTACTGAAACTCCTTCAGAACCCATGTCTAGTCTGGAACAGGCGTTGGAAGACTTTAGGATAGTGTCATGCCAACAGATGATGGATTTGAATGCGTCCATGGTCGCCCTCATACAACCTAGTGACCCGATAGCTAGTTTCCAACTAGCTCCACATTTCCCAATGTATGATGAGGTGGTTGAACAGATTGAGAATTTGAGCGGTGAGAGTGAGCTGTACAACCTTCCAAATCAAATCTACCCATCCCCAATTGAATCCCACAACTCCGGTTTTGAATGTCCATCAAGTGTTCCAAATGATTCACCAGTTGAAGATAAAACGTTTAATAAGTTGCGCGACTTTGTAGTGTTTGATTTACCTAATTGTGAAGGGTCCTTTTCGAGTGAAACCATCACCAATCCCTTTGACCTCTACACCTCCACTCTAGAACCTGAATTGATTAATATCCATGCTTTAGATGAGGTGTCTAAAAAAAATGATTTTCACTTGATTGAGGATATCGACGCTGGGAATATTTTGGATGATGAACCTGCAGATTTGACTGAATTTTTCTTTCCAATTACTCATCTCGAGTCATTAAATGTTTCTCCCGAACTTCATATGCGTCTTGATTTTGATGAGAATTGCATGGAGAGTATTGAGGAAATTATTGAGGATGAAGCAGTTTTATTTGAGGAGTAGGATTTTCCAATTTATCCTATCCCTTTCATTGACTGCGCACATCCTCCTGAATCTTTAACCGACACCCTTCCTCAATCACTTCCCTCCATCCTCGTTCCGACCTTGCAAGAAACCGTTACACTTTCATTTTCAATGTCTGATTTACCAAGTTCGACGTACCCATGTTTTCTCACGAATCTTGAGGGATTTGACATCATTTCTCAGTGGGTTGATAGATTAGCACAATCGCTTTTTAAATATCGGTCATTACAAATTGTGCTAATTTATACACTCCATCTCCACCCTCAAGTTCGTATTCAACTTCTTTCTCCCACTTTCTCTGGTTCTTCTTCTAATCTTCCTTTAATGATAGTGAGTGTTAATGAATCACAATCCGATATTTTAAGTTCGATAATTCTAGAAAAACAACTTGATTTAGACTCTTTTGAGAATAAGGTAGATGAGCCTTACGAGTCTCTTACCTCCGTAATTTTTGAAAAATCAAGTGTGTTGAATTCTGGCACGACACTTATTGACATTGAAACGTTCAATCGGACCATCGATGAAAGTTTTGAAGATATTTTCGCCGACGAACTCGCATTCCTAAACGACACGGATTTTGTGATTAATCAACCTCCACCTGAAGAAGTCAAACCATCACCATTTCTTCTTATCCCATACGAGAATGTGACCATTCTTCCCGTTCCTAATCATCTACATTCTCGTTTCCGTTCACTATTATTGTTTCGTCACTACAAATCAAGATGTAAACCTTTTCCATTACACCACTTATCTTTACCTCATTTCTTCCTGACTTTATACAACATGTTCTTTCACCAACCGCCGCTTTATAATGATAAAATTTTTGAATGGTTGGTGCTAACTTTTGGCCTGTGTAAGGACTTGTATAGTTTGATACTGTGTTTTTCTCCTCCCTAACTCTGAACTTTAACGCTTACACAGTGGAAACACTGTTTCACTTAAGTTTGGGGGGGCATTTTTATGTATATATATTTTATTTTCTTTTTCTGTTAATAAAAATAAAAAAATATTAAAAAATAGGGGACTGCCGACAATTTTGACCATCTTGGTGTAGCATGACAGTGAGGGCACTGTCAAGTTTAAGTTTGGGGGTGTGCCCGGTGAACTTTCTTCCTTCGCATTCATGTGTATATTTTTTGCATTTGCATACTTATTTTAGAATCCATAAAAATCAAAAAATTTTAAAAAAAAATTGAAAATTTCAATTTTGGCTAAATTTGACTAAAGTTCAACATGACGGTTGACTAGTTAGGAAAAACTAGATTCTAAACTTAGTAAATTAAAAACCCTAAAAATAACCTTTCTTAAAGTTTAACTGAAGAAAATATACGTCCTTATAGTTTATTTAGAAATAGACAAATTTTGAGTTCAGTTCTTGGGCTAAATCGAAATAAGGGAAGAATATTGAAAGGTCTAATTGAAGTCTAAGTCTGAAAAATAATTCTGAAGCTTAAATCCAAATTCTGAAAATATATACCCTACTTTACGCACTCACACACATCTTGAAACTTGGGATAGTAGAGGATACCTTGAAATGCTCTTGTTTAAAATCCTTAGTATGAAGGAAAATAAAATAAAAGTGTAAATGTTGAATTAAGAGATAAAAAAAATAAACACCGGTTTTGTAATTGCTTAAGGCAGCATAAATAAAAAAAATATAGCGAGGGTGCTTTATCACCTAGTGCCTTAGAGCAACTGGTTTGGGAGTCACTGCTAAGCCTTAGGTGTTGCAAGACGAGGAATTACGCTTAAATACGTAAGCACATTTTGTAATCAGTCGTTTAGTATCTCAAGAAGTATTAACGGCCGCATGAAGGATGTGTGAGCAATTTCATCTAAAATTCACCAACTAAAAGTATTTTGGAAGATGGACAAGAGTGTGATATCTTGAATTGAATTTCCAAGTGTAGGGGTGATAATTACACACACGTAGGGGTATATAATTCGAGTTTGGAGGAAAGATAGGAATAAAAGATAGGGTTTATATCTTCAGTAGAGATGATAAAAATTCCTAAGTTAAGATTGCACCTTAGAAGGAAAACTTAGGAAATACTGAAAGCTTTATAAACTTGCAAAATGTATATGATCTTAAGTTAAATGAAAAGGAAGTGTGAAAAATACGGGTTGATGATTTCTAAGTTGAAGATGATAGATTTTCTTGCTTGAATACTGAATTGAAAAATTAGAGCCAACGGCTAAATTGATCGGATTTTGTAGGCAGTATCTGTTGAAAACCCTCAGGAGACAACACTCCTCCTACTAGGGACACCTAGAGCTTTAGTGTCTTGTTGCACGAGCTCAGTGCAATCACGTTCCCTGCGAAACTGAGGTTAGGACTTTTTGAGAATAAAATTGGGTTTGCTCGGGACGAGCAAAAGATAAGTTTAGGGATATTTGTTCATATCAGATTTTTGCATTTTTATATCGCCCATTCTTAATCACATTACAAATAAGTAGGTACTTTTGATCCATGTCTGCTAAATAGTTACAGGTTACAGGTTCTCAACTCTTTACAGTGAAATTCATGAAAAATCGCTACAAATGTGAGACTATGACCAACAACAAATGAATCTGTACGATACTGCCTACAAGTTCAAGGGACAAATGGAAAATCATTTAGACACTTTAATGCACAAAGCAAAAGGGCAACACAAGATTCAAGACTTCAACGCAAAGCTCAAGGCAAAAGTTCACATCATTCTGCACTGTTAGAAATCTGGAAGGATATAGAAGAGATTCTGAGAAACTAAGTGAAGAAAACAGAAGATAAAAGCAATATGAAGCAACCCTGGAGAGACAAGCCCACGCTTCCACCAATTGGCCGTGGAACCGCGGCTAAACAGGCTATTCTGCCGCGGAACCGTGGCCGTGTAGTGCACGTGCCGGTGGAGGTGTTGGTGCTTTGACCCGGTTTTCTTAGGGTAGTTTGGTAATTTCGTGTATGGATCAGAATGTAAATCTAGGGTTTTCCTATCTATAAATAGGAGAGCTCAAAACCAAATTAAGAGTGCCACTTTTAGGGTGACTCATTCTTAGGACGCCTCTCTTTAGTTTTTACTCTTTTTAATTCTTAGATCTAAATTTTAATTCCAATTGTAATGCATTGTTGAGAGGTCATCAATAAAGTATGTTTTATTTGTTTTATCCCGCATTCCTTTTTATCTGAATTTTAATTCCTGCAATTTTTTATTTGTTCTTTTATTATCTGCAATTTAGTTTATATATTAAAATAAAAAAAATGAATTTTATTGTTATCTTCCTAATGAGTGAGTAATTCCTCACTTGTTAGGGATAGGAGAGAGAAGGTTTGAGAGAAGGAAATCTCTCTCACTCCTTTCTTTACCCAAATAATTTTAATTAAGGACCCTCTTTAAATCAACCATAATCCACTCACTACGGCACCCTATCCTACATGATAGCGGTGATTCCCTAGTTAGACCGGTTGTAGTTGAATTAACCGGAGGTTAGGGCTAAGAGCCAAGAACGGACGGATAAGGACTAAAAGGAAGAAACTAAGTTTCTTCCTAGTCGTGCTAATCCTCGTTGTTGACTATTACCTTAACACCTATATTCTTTACTAGGGTATTGAAAGTAGTGAGAAGAATCCCTATTTCGAACTAACCTAATCCTAACCCTAGCAAGCCTTTATATCAATTTGTTCTCATTCTTAGATCTTAAAACCAAACCTAACAAAGTTAGGACTTAACTCGTTAGAACTTAATGAAAAGGACACCATTTCCCTGTGGATCGACCCGTACTCAACCGACTAGCTACCAAGCGACACCGTCTTGATTGCGGTAAATTTAAATTTAAGGAATACGCAAATAGCACATCAATCACCAAATCGTCAGAACTGGGCGACCATATCCAGTCTGGAATGAACAAATTAAATACCCGCCGGGATATACGATCCCCAAGTTCCATGTGTATAAGGGGATAGGCAACCCACATCAGCATGTCGCGCAGTTCAGAGCTCTGTGCGGCAATAATAGGGGCGACGACAAACTGTTGCTTCGCCAGTTCGTTGGCAGCCTATCAGAGACGGCCTTTGAATGGTATTCGGAGCTCCCAAATGACTCCGTGAGAACATTCATAAAGATGGAACTGTTGTTCACACAGAGGTTCTCCAGTGTAAGCGAGCGCATCCCGATCATGGCATTAATCAACGCCAGGGTAAAGCCAGGAGAAACCTGGGTCCAATATGCGATCCGGTGGCGGAACCTATGGTCAAAGTGCGAACAACTTATCGAAGAATCCCCCGCCGTGGGCATGTTCATCGGGACCCTTGATCCTCAAATGACCGTGTCCCAATTCATGACGTTCTTCAAACCAACAACCTTCCAGGCTCTGATCGATAAACTGTCCCAAATGGGCCAGATGGGCAACGAGCCTTCCTCCTCAAGTAAGGACCCTCGAAACATCATGGGTAAAAGGAAATCCACATTCGTTGCTAATACTCAACAACAACCGAGTGGCCTAAAACCAGCTGCTCACCAAAACAGCGCACGTCTACGCTTATCCCTAGAAGAAAGGCTAGGACGTGCTTACTCGTTTCTCCGAGATAAGAGGAGGAGACTATTTGAGTTGTCAATGCATAACAAACTCATCACATTGCTAGACCCACGGTGTCCACCGCAACCCGGCGATGTTAATAACCCTAACTACTGCTCCTATCAAAGAATAGTGAGCCACCCTATTGAGGATTGCCGCGTCTTTAAGAATTCGGTCGAGGACCAGTATTAACAGGGGAAATTCACGCTGTCTAAGAACTAGAAGGTTAATCCACCCCAGAAGAACACTCCTAAAAAGGTGGATGCGCAGGGCGAATCATGCTCACTCACGGAAGAAACTCCATAGGAAGTCGTTCTTTCAGCAAATACCAAAAGAATGCTGAAGGATCTACAGGCATGTCCGGCAGTCAGGTGGAAAAGCCCACTTAAACCTGAAATCATCGAAGGGATGCCGAAACCGCGCCTATACCGAATGTTGTTGACAAAGGACAAAACCCCTAAGTCAAGCCTTCAAAGTCTTTGAAGAAAAAGAAGACGACTAAGAAGCCTGTGCAGCCTACCGAGTATGACGACAAGCGTACAAACCAACAAAAGTACATTGACGCACTGGAGGGGTACAACCAGAATGCGCGGACACCGGTCACGCTCAAAGAGTTCCTCAAGAATATTCTTGAGGACGAAGACAGTGACAACGATGAGGAAAATGACTCATCAGAAGGTACCAAAGACCATGTAGCGAGTTGCCACATGGTCTCCCATTCGACGTTAAATGACAAAGAAACTCCCTCGGCCTAAAAAGACTATGCAGAGGAACTGGGAGCAGAATCGATGCTAAAATCCCTGGAACTGCCAGAAGACCCGATCGATAGGCTGTTAAACGAAGCCTTTCGAAAAAGCAAAATTGACCGAGAAAGCAAAACTGCCATATAAGAAAAGGCTAAGCGTCAGCATCAAGATGAATAAGCTGCGGCAAGGATGAGTTGTAAAGTACTCCAACCAAATTAAAGCACACCTGCCATAAATAAGAGCAGGATCAAGACAGAGAACTCCAAAGCCCTGTCAATGGGGATAAAGCTGCCACCTCTCGTAAGAAACACTTACGAGGTCATATACCACGACGGAGAGGATTCATATCCAAACTGCTGCCAATATCATCGGAGGGTTACCCACCCCACCGAAGAATGCAGTACCTTCAAGAAGTGGTGGCAAGAATATGTTGCTCATCAAAAACACTTCAAGCGGATGAAGTACCAGTTCAGAAGGATGAAGTACCACTTCAAGAAGTGGTGGCCCGGGGTCATATGTCTCGACTGGCAACTTTCATATGGTTGGTACCGGTTTAGAAGGGGGAAAACCCTAGGTTCTTACTTTCGGGAGCGATTCTGATGATGAAATACCCCTCGGCCCTCTCTTCAAAGACTCTACTCCGAAAAAGAAGAGGAGGAGAAGAACTGTGAGAATATTCAGCTGTGTAACCGCACACTTCCTAAAAAGAATCTCGGGCCAACAAACAAAGGTTCGAGCAAAAAATACAAAGGGAAAGAGAAAATCTCTGAGGAAATTTCCCTCGACGATGGAGTTGTTAAAAAGCTTGCAGTAAGGGACCCGCCTAGGAAAAATAAGGTGGATTATAATGTCCTAGCACATCTGAGGAAAACACCCTTACAGTTGAGCATATTGGATGCTCTCCTCTTGTCCAAAAAGGCACGAGAGTCTATAATCAAGGCATTACAAGAGCCCGATCAGTTCCAAGCTTTCCTTGAAGAAGAGAAGATGAAGGACGAGCTAGCAGAGGTTCACGCAGCCGACATTACATTTAGCGATGAAGATCTCCTCCTCGGTATGTGCCAACATAACCACCCGTTATACGTCACTGGGTACTGCCACAATATCAAAATAGAGAAAATCCTTATCGACAATGGATCCTCCGTCAACCTTCTCAACGTGAAAGCGTTGAAAGAGATTTGCATGAAAGTTCAACACTTGGCTCGAGACAAAATTACAATCTCCGGGTTCGACTCACAGTCGTCATAGACGCTTGGGTCCGTAATACTGACGTTACACTTCGGGTTGCCCATCACTGACATCAAATTTCACGTCATTGACGCCAAGACTTGTGATAACACTTTGCTCGGCGGGCCCTGGTTGTATGAGTAAAACGTCATCCCTTCTACATAATATCAGCGTATGAAGTATTTCAAGGATGGCTTGGAATGCACCGTCACAGGGGAGCTAAATCCATTCTCTGTAAACGAGATCCGAAAATATGAAGAAACAAAGTACTTCCAACCAGATTTCAAAGGTACAGAAAAGTGTCATAAGCCGGAGGATAAACAGAAATCCGCCGCCACTCACCCGATCTTTGGGAGCGATTCCAAGGAAGATGAAGAAATAGTCTACTCAGGGCAACCCTAGAAAAAAAAACACGTCCGGACCATCTACCCCTATTCTGGTCTTTGGCAGTGAATTTGAGGACGAGGCCAACACAGTGTTCTCCATCCGCCCTTTAGTGCAAACTCTCGATGAAGTAGATCAGAGTCTGCAAATCATAATTGCTCCGCCTCTGTGTTATAAGGAACTTAATGCTCTTGATACATAAAGTGTACAAGAGCTACAGACTTTTTACGTCCCTCCCAAGCGAAAAAATGAAAAGGCAGTCCTCTTCTACCAATCTACGGAGACAAAAGTAGAAAAAGAAGTTTGTCATGGTGACGATTTTGCAATCGACAGGCTTCAACCAATACATCTACCATGATACTATACGTAGAGAATGAAAGGACTGTTAAGATGCCAAGGTGTACCCCTCGAACAAACAGTTCGACAAGCCCAATTCTACAAAAAGATTTAGAATATTCCCGGGACTCAGCGAAAGATTCCCAACGGAAAAATGGAGACAACCGGGCTTGAATATATTCGGTCCAAGAAACGGGAGCAGTTTCACAGCTGCCACGTCATAAACAACTCCAGCGAAGAGGAAAGCGCTCTTCCAAATGGCCATTACGTTGATACAGAGCGAAATCCCGCTCTAAGAACATTAAGTCCGTCGCTCGAAGAACAAATAGACAAGCTACTAAAAGAAGCTTGTCAAAAAAGCCAAGAAAATTACAGCCGCGAAATGGCCATTTATGAAAAGGCCAGGACACAGCGCTTCAATTAACAATCGGCGAAAAAGAAAGACTATAATGCTCTTCATCCCCGGCCCGCTGTATGTCCTCGCGAAAGGGGAAATCCTGAAATTGAAGCAAAAACAGGGCAAAAAACGCAAACAACGTTCGAAAACAACGAAGCAAATCCAAGATGTCGTGCAATCGAGAAAACTTAGATTGGAATCCGTCCTTTATAAAGAATATGGGTCGGAAATACTCTTTCCCCTAAGACAAGACAAGGAAAATATCAAACCTTGTCATGAAGCACAAAATGATGACACTTCCAGAGTCTCGGCATACCGAACAAATAAATGAGGTCCATCATCCAGATTATTGTTCCTATCATCGAGTAATAAGGCATCCCCTTGAAAACTGGTTCACCTTCAAAGACTGGGTAGAAGAACAGTATCAGCAAGGCAGGTTCGCTTTATCCAACAGCTGTAAGGTAACCCCGCCGTAAAAGTATGAGCCAAAGAGGATCTATACTATGAGGATGGGAGAAGCTCAACATCAAGAATGGAAGCGAACTCATACCTGCCATATGATAACACTCTTAAAAGAGGGAGGGCACGAGATTATGGATGATCTCGATATGTGCTTTGCAAATGAAGACGTGGACAAGGTGATCTCAGAGTTTCCACCAACGCCAAAAGAGCTAGAAGATGGGATACACACTACGGCGAATAACCTAAGAAAAATTAACTTAGGGACGGAAAATGATCCGAGACAAACGTTCGTCAGTGAACTGCTATCTGAAAAACATGTAGCTACATTAAAGGACGTGCTCATGCAGTATAAAGACTGCTTCGCATGGTACTATTCAGAGATGCCACGTCTAGATCCATAAGTGGCAGTACACAAACTGCCCATATGGTCGGACATAAAGCAAGTCAAATAGACGCCAAGAAGAATAAGGCTCGAACTTGAGATGGATATCAACACTGAAGTCAAGAAACTAATCGACTCTGGCTTCATCCAAGAAGTTCAATATCCTGACTGGATCTCTAACATCGTTCCAGTGATGAAAAAGAATGGGACGGTGCGCATCTGTGTGGACTTTCGGGACCTCAACAAAACTTGCCCGAAGGATGACTTCCCAGTACCTGTTACTGAGCTAATGAACGATAACACGTCTACCCATGAGGTCTTCTCCTTCATGGATGGATCTTCAGGATACAATCAAATAAAAATGCATCCTGAAGACCAAAAACATACCGCCTTCCGGACCCCACTGGGCATATTCTACTATAAGGTGATGCTGTCACGCCCCGCTTCCCAGAGTACGCTAGATTGGGCACGTGAAATAGCCAACCATGCTACCTGTGGGTAGGAAGTATCCATCCACAGTCACATTACGACTGTAGAGATATCAAGAACAAGATAAAACTATCTAAAACATGTCCATAATCCAGAATAACAGGAGTCAATAATAAATAAATGCGGAAGCAAATGATCCAATACAAATAACCGAAATGTATGTCTCATAATGCAGGCTCACATCAGGAAATAAATGCAGGAAAATAAACTAACTACTACAGAACTCACAGCTCAGCCTGCTGGCTGAAGTACTCCTGCTCGGACTGCGACAGCGGTACAGAATCTGGGCTATGCAAAACCCAGACGTCAGCGCGTCATGTCATCAAGTAATATAATATGAACAGTGTAACAGGCAATGCAAAATAAACATGAATAAAAATGAGAGTAGCAAATAATGTGAATCGAGCAGTGCAAGGTATTGTGCAGTGGGTAACTAAACTGTTCTATCAGGTTTTCTATTCTAAAGTCTTTGAAATCAATTGATGAATCGTCGATATAACTCAATAGTATCCCGTGCGTGCCCGGGACCACGGTCAAGATTCTCGGGGCTGAATCCGAGACGTGCCGCTAGGCAGTAACAAGTAGCAGGATGGGCGAGTGATGTCAGCATCATCACTCCGGGGATGCCCTAGCTCGTAAGACTGATCAGAACAGGTATCGAACTGTTGAGTTACAAGTCGGTTTCACCTTTGATTTCCCCATACCCCCAAGTTATGTATGTCGAGTCAGGTATTCAGTAATCAAGAACTAATGCCAACACAGGATCAGGTAAAGCAGGTTTGTCTGGATAGACAACAGGAACGGTCCATGAGGACTACATGTCAGGTTTGTTGGCATTAGACACAAGATCAGGTAACGGGTCGGGTCATGGTACATCAGGTCAAGTCAACAATATACGGTACCATGTCAGGTGTAACAATATATATATATGTGTAGCCAAGTCAAGTCAAGATATAACAATATCGTGGGTGTGCTCACAACAGATATAATCGAACAGGGGATTAACAGCAGGAAGTAAGCAATAAGTTAAACAACAATAAGCAGTTTCATTCAATCACAAGAGTTTGTTAATACAGTGCAGCCGTTTTAATATATTAACAGGTTTTGAGCACCCTTAGCAGTGCAACAGTTTAAATGATGATGCAATACAGTTATATCAAGCCCTTGAATACGAATGTCCGAATGTGATAGACCTAAATGGGTAAGTGCTAACCATCTATTAAACAGTAAAATGTGATTAACGAATAAACTTGGTTATTAGGTTTAAACTAGCAAACTGTAGATTTTATGTTAACTGTAAAATGATATATGTCATATTGCAACCAAATGAGAAACGACTATACCAAGTTAAGTTTTACAGGTTTAATATGTCAATCATATATAAATATATAGTATAGCATATAGCAAGTGATACTTGCCTCGACGGGTCGCGAACCAGGAAAAACGGAATGTAACGTCGACGGGGAAACACGCGACGGACGCACGATTCACGGATTGAACCCAAACGACGAACCAAGGGACCTCACGGGTCAGAGCACTCTGCTGGATCGTTAGGACACGCCACCGGCACGGCCGGATTCCGGCGAACAGCGACAAAACAACCGGAAAAGTTAAAGTACGGCCGAGGGATAAACCGGAGAGAAAATGGAAGGAGGAAGGGGAGAGAGGGCTTACTGGTGTTGCAGGGGGCATGATAGCAATGGGGTCGACGGCGGTGGGACGCCGGCGAGGAGGTTGCAGGCGACGGGATAGGGCTGCGGGTATGGACAAGGGAAAGAAAATGGAGAGGGAGAGGAGGTGGTCGGGGCTGGTGCGCGCAGGTGATGAGGAGGAGCCGAAGGTGGCGCGGGTGACTACGACGAAGGTCGCCGGCGACGTCTCCGGCCGAACAGAGAAGGCACGGGGGTTGTCCGGGGTTGCTGCGGCGCCGTGCACACGGGGAGAAGGAGGGGAAGTCGAGGTTGGTACGAGGAGGAGGAGGCGAGGGCAACGGTGGCGCTGGCGCCGGCGCTGCGATGGCGACGGTGGAGGCGGCTAGGGCTAGGTCGCGATGGGTTTCTCTTCTCGTGCTGGGGAAAAATATGAAGGGGAAAGACTGTATATAAATATAGGGAAGAGAGAGAGAGAGATACGAGAGAGCCAGAGAGAGAGAATTTAGAGAAAAAGGAGAGGGGCCCACGTGAGTAAAGCTCACTGATTGGCCAGGGAGAGATTTAAATGGTTAAAAGATTTAATATTAAAGATTTAAGAATTAACAGTAAGAATATTATAACGAATATTATAAGGTTTCGAATATTTTATTAATTTGGGATTTTGGCGCTAAATGAAACATTTCCAAATTGCACCCGGGTTGGGTCCAAAAATTTGAAATTTAAATAATAGGATTTTAAGCGGGTTCCAAATTTTAAAATGAAATGTTTTGTGAATAAAAAGCATACCCCCAAGTCGGACACCTGTACGCGCGCGTAGCCGTCCAAACTCTCCCGTTTCACTGAACGGGACGAGAACACGATGCACGGACGCTACCACGAGGCTAGGGGTGCCAAGTAGGCCAAGATGAATATTTTTAATTTTATTTTAGATGCCAAAATTTATTATATGCAAAAATGACCTTGCCGGGTAAAATTTTACAGTAAGCAACAACAAGCAAGCTAGATGAAATGAGTACCACATTATGCTCAAACAGTAACAGAAATTAGTAGTATTGGGCTCGGGTGTTACATTATACCCAACTACAAAAAGAATTTCGTCCTCGAAATTCCAAGAATACAAGATAGAAAACTACAGGAAAAGGTGAGGAAACTTCTGTCGGATCCCATCTTCTCGTTCCCAAGTGGACTCTCCATGCGATCGATTACCCCAAGAAACGAGCACAAGGGGGATAACCTTGGTCTTAAGAACCTTTTCCCTTCGATCCAAGATTTCAACCGGTCGCTCCTCAAAAGTCAAGTCTTCTCGTACTGTTAGCTCCGAATGATCCAAAACGTGTGTTTCATCTCGAACATACCTACGGAGTTGAGATACGTGAAACACATCGTGCACATTTGCCAAGGACTGCGGTAACGCCAAACGGTATGCTAGCTCACCAACACGCTCCACGATCTCAAAGGGTCTAACGAATCGAGGACTAAGCTTTCCTCGACTCCCAAAACGAATCACCCCTCCAGTCGGTGATATCTTCAAGAATACCAAAACACCCACGGTGAACTCTAGAGGTCTTCTTGACGTGTCTGCCCAACTCTTCTGTCGGTCTTGTGCTGCCTTCATATGATTCCTGATAGTGTTAATCTTCTCAACTGTTTGCACAACCAAATCTGGTCCCAACAATCTTCGTTCACCGACATCGTCCCAACAAACAGGTGAACGTCACTTACGGCCATACAAAGCTTCAAATAGAGCCATCTGGATAGTTGCATGAAAACTGTTGTTGTAAGAAAACTCCACCAAGTGTAGATGATTCTCCCACGAACCCTTGAAGTCTAACATGCATGCTCTCAACATATCTTCAAGAGTTTGGATCGTTCTCTCGACTGACCATCAGTTTGAGGATGATAAGCTGTGCTAAACTTCAATCGAGTCCCCAAACTTTCCTGTAAACTCCTCCAGAAGTATGATAAGAACCGAGTGTCCCGATCGGACACGATGCTCACCGGTACTCCATGCAACCTTACAATCTCCTGCATGTACCGCTCTGCCAAAGTCTATGTTAATTGACCAACCAGGAAAGGAATAAAGTGAGCTGCCTTGGTCAACCGATCAACAATTACCCATACTGCATTGTTGCCTTTTGGACTCCGCGGTAAAGCCGTCACGAAATCCATGGTTATATGTTCCCACTTCCACTGAGGAATCGGAAGTGGTTGCAATAAACCAGCAACCCTTCGATGTTCAGCTTTAACTTGCTGACACACCAAGCATTTCGCCACAAAGCGAGCAATCTCCCGTTTCATGCCTTCCCACCAGAAATGCTGTCGGATACCTCGGTACATCTTTGTGCCTCCTGGATGTATAGAATAAGCTGAACTGTGTGCCTCCTTCATAAGCTCTTCACGAACATCCCCCTTTGGCACACACAAACGGCTACCATACCTCAACAAACCATCTTCGTGGACCAGTAAATCTGTTCGTAGTCCAGCCTCAACCTGCTCTCGAAACTTTTGCAGTCTAGGATCCTGCGATTGTGCCGCTTTAATCTTCTCAACCAAGGACGACTGTACTTGCAACTGCATCAACTGTCCCGTAGAATGTGGTAGCATAACCTCCAACTCAAATCTTCGAAAATCTGCAATGATCTCTCTCTGCGTAGTTAACACCTGAATTGCTGGTAACCGACTAAGCGCATCCGGCACGACGTTAACCTTTCCCGGATGGTACTTAAGATCAAGGTCGTAGTCGGCCATCAGCTCCAACCATCTATGCTGCCTCATGTTCAACTCCTTCTGAGTGAACACGTACTTCAAACTCTTGTGATCTGTAAAAACCTTGACTCTCTCACCCAAAAGGTAGTCTCTCCAAATCTTCAAAGCGAAGATCACAGCCGCAAGCTCCAAGTCATGAGTCGGATAATTCATCTCATGGGTCTTCAGTTGTCTTGATGCGTATGCTACGACCTTCCCATGCTGCATCAAAACACATCCCAATCCTTTCCCAGATGCGTCGCTTTGAATCACCAATCCTCCGGAATTGTCTGGTACGATCAGGATAGGGGCGGTTATCAACTTCTGCTTCAACGTCTCGAAAGCTAACGCACATTTATCCATCCATACAAAAGGTACCTCCTTGCGCGTAAGCTTGGTCAACGGTTCTGCCAAACGAGCAAAGTTCTCCACAAATCTCCTGTAGTATCCGGCTAATCCAAGGAAACTTCTTATCTCAGCTACATTCCTTGGAATAGGCCAATCTCGAACTGCTGCAATCTTTTCGGGATCGACGGCGATTCCATTGCCCGACACAACATGCCCCAGAAACTTCACTTCTTCCAGCCAAAATTCGCACTTACTCATCTTCGCATACAATTTCTCCTGTCTCAATGTCTGCAGTGCGATCTTCAAATGCTCAGCATGCTCCTCAAAACTCTTCGAGTAAACCAGAATATCGTCAATGAATACCACAATAAACTGGTCCAAGAACGGTGAAAAGATTCGGTTCATCAAGTCCATGAATATTGTCGGCGCATTCGTTACTCCGAAGGGCATCACTAGGTACTCGTAATGTCCATACCGAGTTCGAAATGCCGTCTTGCAAATATCTTCTGCTTTCACTCGGACCTGATGATATCCGGATCGCAAGTCCAGTTTCGAGAATACCCTCGCGCCACTAAGCTGCTCAAAAAGTTCTCCAATGCGAGGGATCGGGTACTTGTTCTTAATAGTTACCCGGTTTAATTCTCGATAATCGATGCACATCCTTCTGGTGCCATCCTTCTTCTTTACTAAAAGAACTGGAGCTCTCCAAGGCGAGTTACTGCTTCGGATCCAACCCTTCTCAAGCAATTCAGCAACTTGTTTCTTAACTTCTTCCAATTCCACTGGCGCCATTGGATAATACGCTTTAGATACTGGCGCTGCACCAGGAATAAGGTCAATTGCGAACTCCACGTCTCGCTTCGGCGGTAAGCCCGATATATCTTCAAATACGTCCATAAAATCGCGAACAATCGCCGGCACTTCACCACTATCAGCTTCCATTGATGCAAGAATATTATTTGTCGGCCTAGCCCTAAACTCGACTGGCCCGACAGAAAAACTCCCCTTCATCCCAGATAAACTCTGCTGCTCTCGGCTGCCGCAAGTACTTGTGAGAAAGTGGTCAAACCCAGGGAGACAATCTGCCTCTGGATGTCCACATCCAAACTGCGCATGAACCTCCGTGTCCTGTCTGCATCGTTGGCAACTAAAGGTCCAGCGACTCTACTGAATCTTGTCCATTCTGCTGCGTGCACATCTACGGGTGCTCCCTTCTGCTTTAGCCCGATAAATGTCTCTTCCATTTCCTCCCGTGCAGTCCGCGGGAAGAACTTTTCCAGGAAACTCTTTGAGAAATCTGCCCTCTTGATCGGCTTGGGCAAATGGTTCTTTTCTACAAGCCATCATTCTCGGGCGTAGTCCACTAACTGAATGCGTACCACATCAACTCTTTTGTCATCAGGAATCTGTGCCGCGATCAGCAAATTCTCCGTATCAACTAGCCACTGCTCGGCTAGCAACGGCTCCTCCAAACCAGTAAATGTAGATGGACCCAAACGCCTGAAATCTGCCACGGTCCCTACTCGGTCAACTGGTTTAGCTCCAACGTTGTTTACAGACTGCTGAACGATCTGCAAACCTTCCTGAAACGAGTCTGCTTGCTGCTGGATCAGCTCGGTCTGCCTCTTTTGATTCTCTAGCATTCCCCTTATCACTCCAAGCATGGCGGCTTCGTCCACACGCCTCTGGTACGTCTTCAAATTCCTATCTGCCATATTCCTGAACTCAAAACACCCAACATTAGCATGATGATAGATTCTGAATTTAGATCAAGGCTAGAACTCCAAGATACTTAAATAGAGTACCGCATTATAACTATGCCGCGATATCATAGCCACAATTATTTAACTCCACCCAAGTCGCCTAAGTCCTAGAGATAACAAGGAATCAGGTTTTCGAATCGATATGCAAAGGAAGTTTGCACATCGTAAAAGATATAATCAGGAAGAATGTGATTCAAGAAAGGGTAAGACGGCAAGGTGGCAGGACATGTTTCTTAAACACGGGTATTCTGATTCGTGTATTGGGTACAATAACCAACTACAAAAGAATCAACCCAACTAACCTATGGCTCTGATACCAAAAGAACCATGTCACGCCCCGCTTCCCAGAGTACGCTAGATTGGGCACGTGACATAGCCAACCATGCTACCTGTGGGTAGAAAGTATCCATCCACAGTCACATTACGGCTGTAGAGATATCAAGAACAAGATAAAACTATCTAAAACATGTCCATAATCCAGAATAACAGGAGTTAATAATAAATAAATGCGGAAGCAAATGATCCAATACAAATAACTGAAATGTATGTCCCATAATGCAGGCTCACATCAGGAAATAAATGCAGGAAAATAAACTAACTACTACTGAACTCACAGCTTAGCCTGCTGGCTGAAGTACTCCTGCTCGGACTGCGATGCTCGGACTGCGACAGCGGTACAGAAGCTGGGCCATGCAAAACCCAGACGTCAGCGCGTCATGTCATCAAGTAATATAATATGAACAGTGTAACAGGCAATGCAAAATAAACATGAATAAAAATGAGAGTAGCAAATAATGTGAATCGAGCAGTGCAGGGTAGTGTGCAGTGGGTAACTAAACTGTTCTATCAGGTTTTCTATTCTAAAGTCTTTGAAATCAATTGATGAATCGTCGATGTAACTCAATAGTATCCCGTGCGTGCCCGGAACCACGGTCAAGATTCTCGGGGCTGAATCCGAGACGTGCCGCTAGGCAGTAACAAGTAGCAGGATGGGCGAGTGATGTCAGCATCATCACTCCGGGGCTGGCCTAGCCCGTAAGACTGATCAGAACAGGTATCGAACTGTTGAGTTACAAGTCGGTTTCACCTTTGATTTCCCCATACCACCAAGCTATGTATGTCGAGTCAGGTATTCAATAATCAAGAACTAATGCCAACACAGAATCAGGTAAAGCAGGTTTGTCTGGATAGACAACAGGAACGGTCCATGAGGACTACATGTCAGGTTTGTTGGCATTAGACACAAGATCAGGTAACGGGTCGGGTCATGGTACATCAGGTCAAGTCAACAGTATACGGTACCATGTCAGGTGTAACAATATATATATATATATATATGTGTGTAGCCAAGTCAAGTCAAGATGTAACAATATCGTGGGTGTGCTCACAACAGATATAATCGAACAGGGGATTAACAGCAGGAAGTAAGCAATAAGTTAAACAACAATAAGCAGTTTCATTCAATCACAAGAGTGTGTTAATACAGTGCAGCCGTTTTAATATATTAACAGGTTTTGAGCACCCTTAGCAGTGCAACAGTTTAAATGATGATGCAATACAGTTATATCAAGCCCTTGAATACGAATGTCCGAATGTGATAGAACTACATGGGTAAGTGCTACCATCTATTAAACAGTAAAATACGATTAACGAATAAACTTGGTTATTAGGTTTAAACTAGCAAACTGTAGATTTTATGTTAACTGTAAAATGATATATGTCATATTGCAACCAAATGAGAAACGACTATACCAAGTTAAGTTTTACAGGTTTAATATGTCAATCATATATAAATATATAGTATAGCATGTAGCAAGTGATACTTGCCTCGACGGGTCGCGAACCGGGAAAAACGGAACGTAACGTTGGCGGGGAAACACGCGACGGACGCACGGTTCACGGATTGAACCCAAACGACGAACCAAGGGACCTCACGGGTCAGAGCACTCTGCTGGATCGTCAGGACACGCCACCGGCACGGCCGGATTCCGGCGAACAGCGACAAAACAACCGGAAAAGTTAAAGCACGGCCGAGGGATAAACCGGAGGGAAAATGGAAGGAGGAAGGGGAGAGAGGGCTTACTGGTGTTGCAGGGGGCGTGATAGCGATGGGGTCGACGGTGGTGGGGCACCGGCGAGGAGGTTGCAGGCGACGGGCTAGGGCTGCGGGTATGGACAAGGGAAAGAAAATGGAGAGGGAGAGGAGGTGGTTGGGGCTGGTGCGCGCAGGTGATGAGGAGGTGCCGAAGGTGGCGCGGGTGACGACGACGAAGGTCGCCGGCGACGTCTCCAGCCGAACAGAGAAGGAATGGGGGTTGTCCGGGGTTGCTGCGGCGCCGTGCACACGGGGAGAAGGAGGGGAAGTCGAGGTTGGTACTAGGAGGCGAAGGCGAGGGCAACGGTGGCGCTGGTGCCGGCGCTGCGGTGGCGACGGTGGAGGCGGCTAGGGCTAGGTCGCGATGGGTTTCTCTTCTCGTGCTGGGGAAAAATATGAAGGGGAAAGACTGTATATAAATATAGGGAAGAGAGAGAGAGAGAGAGATACGAGAGAGCCAGAGAGAGAGAATTTAGAGAAAAAGGAGAGGGGCCCACGTGAGTAAAGCTCACTGATTGGCCAGGGAGAGATTTAAATGGTTAAAAGATTTAATATTAAAGATTTAAGAATTAACAGTAAGAATATTATAACGAATATTATAAGGTTTCGAATATTTTATTAATTTGGGATTTTGGCGCTAAATGAAACATTTCCAAATTGCACCCGGGTTGGGTCCAAAAATTTGAAATTTAAATAATAGGATTTTAAGCGGGTTCCAAATTTTAAAATGAAATGTTTTGTGAATAAAAAGCATACCCTCAAGTCGGACACCTGTACGCGCGCGTAGCCGTCCAAACTCGCCCGTTTCACTGAACGGGACGAGAACACGATGCACGGACGCTACCACGAGGCTAGGGGTGCCAAGTAGGCCAAGATGAATATTTTTAATTTTATTTTAGATGCCAAAATTTGTTATATGCAAAAATGACCTTGCCGGGTAAAATTTTACAGTAAGCAACAACAAGCAAGCTAGATGAAATGAGTACCACATTATGCTCAAACAGTAACAGAAATTAGTAGTATTGGGCTCGGGTGTTACAGATGCCTTTCGGTTTAAAGAACGCTGGCGCTACCTACCAAAGGGCCATGACAAAGATCTTCGATGACCTCATCCATGAGATTGTCGAATTCTATATTGACGACCTTGTGGTAAAGAGCAGATCACACGAGGAGCATTGGGAACATTTAAAAATAGTATTCCGACGTCTTCGGAAGTATAATCTGAATATGAATCCTCTAATATGTGCGTTTGGAGTCTCCTCGGGCAAATTCCTAGAATTCATTATACGGTATCGGGGTATCGAAATCGACCCTTCAAAGATCAAGGCGATAATAGAATTGTCCATGCCAAGAACCCTCAAACAACTGTGGTCCCTTCAAGGAAAGCTCACTTATATCCGGCGGTTCATAGCCAATCTTTTCGGAAAATACCGTCCCTACAGTCATTTGATGAAGAAGGGGGCCCCGTTCGTCTGGGATTAAAAGTGCCAAAATGCACTAGACGAAATCAAGCATTACCTACAAAATCCCCCGGTATTGACTGCTCCGGTTAAAGGAAAACCCCTTATCTTATAACGACAGCCCTTGAAAGTTCTCTAGGCATGCTATGAGCATAAGAGGACGATAAAGGAAAGGAGAGAACTCTATACTATTTGAGTCGAGTTCTCCTGGGTGAAGAAAATAACAACTCCCCCATCAAAAATTATTACCTATCACCGATCTTCTCGATAATGATGCTCAGACATTACACCTTGGCATATGAGGTCCATCTCACATCAAAGGTGGATCCTCTCAAATATATGATGTCAAGGGCCATACTAACAGGAGGGCTTGCCAAATGGTACCTCCTCCTGATAGAGTTCTCGGAAATGTATCGACCCATTAAAGCAGTGAAAGGCTAGGCCATTGCCGACTTTCTCGCGGAGCATCCGATACCAGCCGACTTCCCCTTAAATAGTGAGTTGCCGGATGAACATGCATTCAACACAATCGAAGGAGAGAAGGAAGAAAATGATTCCAAGTGGAGACTCTACTTCGATGGAGCATCTTCAATGAAAAGGCGAAAGCAAAACACCCCCATAATCAAAGCCGGGGTGGGCCTTATTTTCGTGACTCCATAAGAAGGGATATTATATTACGCCTTTTCCTTAACGGAGCCAAGAACTAACAACGAAGCTGAATATGAAACTTTGATAGCAGGTCTCGAGATTGTTATCGACATGGGAATCAAAGACCTCCTCATATATGGAGACTCCCAGCTGATCGTTAGCCAAGTAAATGGCCACTATCAGATGTGCAAGCCAGAACTAATAAAGTATGGTGAAAAAGTACAGCAACTACTGACAAAAATCCTGTTGGCTATAGTGCCCTACAGGCAATTATCGTATTCACAGGTAGGTGATTATGATGATTGAGGGAGGACCTATAACGGTAAAACAGTCTTACTCGAAATGATAGTATGCTTTCTGGTTTCTCTTTATCATCACTATTACATGTTGATAGAGCCCATATGATTCTTGCTTGACTACCAGCATTATGATGGCAATCATATATGTGGGAGCTGAGGTTTATAAGTAAATCCTTAAATGTCCCTAGTCGTAGGAGTTTAGAGACTGGGCATCGATACTCTAGTGTAGTCTAGTGTATACTGATTGAGACCCCAACAAGGGGTGGTGGCCAGGTTTCAGAAGCCATTAGTGTTAGTTTTTTCACCTAATATAGTATACAGGTGCTTATTGGATTATGAGTATACTGGATGGACTCTCCAGGAACCTGCTAGTTGGTATTATACCAGATAACAGTTCCCAGGTGACATGTGTACAGGTTAGTTTGTCGACCTGAGATCGTCATTTATCTCGTGTGAGTTCCCACTGTGCTTTGATTACTACCCTACCATGACTCAAAGAAGTCGTGCAAACAGGTTTTAGTTGGGTACAGTCCCGAACTACATGGAGGCAATAAGCGGATCATCGAGGATTTGCCTCTCCTGGTATTAGGGGTTGATGTCGCGTTATGCACGGGTGGCCATCACCAGAAATTCTTGGCCGGGGTGGACGAGAATTACCGATCCAGAATTGATAGTTTCTCAGGTGGTGATGGGTTTTACAACGACACAAATTATCGCGTCAGTAGGGGTCTGACTTTATCCACCCCCTAGACTCGATATAAGATACTTTTAGACGAACAAACCGGACTGTACGGATATTATCACTATCAGTCTCAGTAGGGGTTTGGATGAGTTTGCTCGTCGGCCTTCCTTTCGCTCGAAACCTTAGTAGTCGTTACGTACAGCAAGTGCCGCTGACGTGCTTGTGCTTAAACCGACTGCCAGCGTATTGACGAGTCTTTGGAGTCCCACACAGAGGGTTTTCACAGTTCAGGTGATATAGTAAAGATGACGTATGTTGGTACATACAGGTGTCCGATGAAATATGTGTACAGGCTGCACAGACTTTAATCGTACGGTTAATAATACTAGCGGCTTAGGATTAAGTCGGATTATTAAATCAGGTTTTGATTTAATAATTTATATATGTATTTATATATATATATATGTATTCTAGTATTATTGTTCACTATTCATTTTCTTTCTTGGCTATTCGTATTTTGGTACGAATACACGTATATGTATTTCGATACGTGTACCGGGTTGTATTCCGTATTTATACGGAATAGTTTCTAGAAGATGGCCGCCTCATTAATTGATTTTCTTTTTTAGAAAATCAATTTGGAAATGACGTGGAAGGTGAGTTGGCATGAGCATGGTGAGGCATGTAGAGAGGTATGGGCATTATTTTGTTTAATGAAATTAAAATGAGATTTTGTGTGTGTGTGTGTGTGTGAGATTAAGAGAGATTGGGGTTGCCATCTTTCACAACTTGCCTTGCCCACTAGTTTTTCCTCACCTGCTCACTTCATTCTCTTCACTTGATCACTCTCATTCTCACTTGGAGAAAACACTTAGCATTTTCCTTAGTTGCTCATGTCACATGTTTCCTCACCTCCTCTTCATCTTCTTGAGTTGCTCTTGGAGTATTTGTGATGAGAGAAAAATTATAGTGACACATTTCTACACCTCCACTCTCCGTTGCTAGCAACCTTGGAGCGTTAGTTGCCTCGCTTGGCGAGGCTGGAGCTTGCGCCGTTTCACTCAGGTGGATCATCGTAGATGGAGGAAGACCGGCAACCAAATTCGATCAAGGAGCCTCTAGGAGCTTGGGATGAAGGTTGAAGACCGAAGGACACGGATCAACTCGGTATAACCATTCCTAACTCTTTATATTGTTTGCTAGTATAGGGTTTAGGGTAGATCCGGGCATCGGGTCATCGTAGCGCCAGTTTAGAAATTTTTTGTTCCGCATTTGGCCACGGTTTGATGGCCGGGGCACTGCCGTAACCCAACATGGTATCAGAGCCAAACCTTAAACCTTTAGCTAGCTTGTTTAGACGATGTTAAAGTATCGAAACCGAAACAACCCCGAAACAGTACACTGCACATTCCAGTTTCTGTCAAATATTTCAGAGTCTTCAAATAAAAATTTTAGCAACTGCAGAAGACTATTTGAGTGACCACTAGAACACACCACAAATACGAGCCCAAACCGCCGGATTTGACTCGGCAAGATTTGCAAAAAATCCAATGTCGCCGGTTTTTCTAGGGAGTTTGGACTTAAAATTGTTGGTGTTTTCTAGTCTCTGGAATATTGGTGCAGTGGTATTGTTTATTTGGCCCATTTTGGATATTATGTTATCTTTTGTTCAGGGGCAATTCGGGGTGTTTTGAAGTCGAAAATTTAACACTGTTTAATTGTTTGCGGTATATGCATTACTATCTGCGACCGTGAATGTTATTCGAGCGGTACAACTCGTCTAATTGCTATACGTTCTTTTAGACGGGTTTGCGAACGTGACATTCACGTTGATGTTCTGTGTTGTGCTATGATTGTGGTTGGATCGTCGTGGTGGATAGCTTAGGTGCAATGTTAGTACAGTTTAGGTTCATTTGTACATTTGATATTGCGGGGCGAGCGTTCGACATGTGGACTGCCGTCACTGGCTGTTTGTATATTATTTGTTTTGGGCACGACCGGGTTGAGGTCGATGTCACCCTTGTACATATTATTTTCTTTTCTGTACTAGGATTACCCAGCGGTGGAGTGCACAAATATCCAGGTTCTAGAGGGAAACAGGTCCGCATCTTATGGCGTTGATACGGAGGGGAAGTTACTCTAGAATTGGCGGGCTATTCGCCGCACTCGTAGGGGGTATAGGTTGACCCACGGAGGGGTGCCCAAGTTATCGGATTCCGTGAAGTGCTGGGTAGCCCATTCACGTTGTTGATTGGGGTTGCCTCTCTTCTGGAATTGGCGGATAACTTGCCGCACTCGTAGGGGTCTAGGTTTTCATTGCACAGGCAATCCACAGGACAGTGGAACGTCGGGTCTCATTTGCGGCTCAAGTGAAATCCGAGGCTCCAGGATTATCCACCACTCTGTGTTGCTTGGCTGATTTTCTGTGATGCTTCTGTGATGTTGCTTTATATCATTCCTGGGATGATTGTTATATATATAATAGTAGATATTGTATATGTATTGCACCCACGCTAATCCAGTCCCCGCTCTGTCGTTAGTTAAGTAACCTAACGGGTGATGACGAGACCCAGTGGCGAATGCGGATAGCATATATGTACATTTTATTTTCGTTCTTTTATCTAGTATGATATGTTAATTGATGGGACTGCATTGATTCTTATCAATGCAACGATAAATGTTGTTGGAACCAATTTTTTTTTTAAAAACTGACATTACAAACGTTTTCTTTTGCTTTGCACAGTGGTATTCAGTTAGGAATATCCTTCACCTCATTCGACGAGGCAAGGGCCGAGATCCCTTCATCAGGAGTGACCCCTTGAGCAAAACTTTGCACCAGCGTAATAACTTCACTATAGTCGTTTTCTTTTTCTTTGCATCGTGGTATTCAGTTAGGAATATCCTGCACCTCATTCGACGAGGAAAGAGCCGAGATCCCTTCACAGGGGGGTGACCTCTTTAGCAAAAGTTTGCGCCACTATATATTTGTAAAACCACTCGGTTCCTTCTACGATATCAAGTTCATTACGTTAAAGGTTTTTTGCCAAAAACCAGCCGTAGCCCTCCATCATTTCGGGTTGGTAGTGCTTAGTATTCGTACTACGTAATTCGATCTTTAGTCGAGGCGTAATGTTCAGAAGCTATGTAATGCTTTTCCGTTGTATGGATATATGATTGATTATGACAGTCGTGCGATCATTTTGATCTTTAGTCAAGGCTCATACGGGTGGGTCTAATGCAATCAAGATAATGAGGGGTAGAACTTGACTAGGACCTTTTAACATTTTGATCTTTAGTCAAGGTCACTTGGGTCCTAGGGGTAAAAATCACATCGAGAGTTTCAAATATACAGGAAACTTGCCAGGCTTGTGCATACCCTCTGGAGTGTGGTAACTTGAGTAGATTCCATCAAGTTATCATGTGATGATAGTTGGATCCCGATTCCCACTGATGAGTAAGATTACTCCTCGGGTGATTTTAAACGATCCCGACTAATTCTTCTTTTGGGTTTGGAGGAGAATTCGAGGAAACAGTGCGAGCCATCCAGATTAGATATAGTGATTAAACATTCTGATCTAGGTTAGAGTGTACGCTGAGTGTTTCTTTTCTCTCTCTTTTTGGCAGTGACCATGGCCCGACCTTAGACTAAACCTCATGAACCAAGTTAACCGAACCTTCTTAAAACACTTCGGCTTTTGGAATGTCACGTAGTTGCAAAATATCCTTGCCACTTCTATATCACCTTTGCATTTCTCCAGAACACCCCATATCACAACAAATATCCTCTCATATTGGATAAATCCATCGTATAGTTATATACGAACTCGAAGGAACTTGTTCCAGATTTGAGGATGGATTCTGGTTCTGGAGAGATTGAATATGATTATTTGGTTGTCTTTTCTCTTTACCTTCTCTCAGGTTGAGAGGGCTCCTGGGATTAGGAGAGGGTACACCAATGGAGCTTATTGGATAGTCTTCCTCCAGACAATAGGTATGTGCCGAAAGGTAGGGAAGGAAGAAAACAAATTAGCCTAAATGTGGTGTACAGAAGGTAATAAGTAAAGGCATATAAACGTATTAGAATAACGGCAAAGAAAACTGCGACTGCTATCATTCACGAAAAAACGTGTATACCTCTGCCACTCCCACATCCACTTTGGATTTCTACAGAACACTTCATATCACTACGAACGTCCATAATGCTTGGACATGCCATCGTATAGTTACATACGAACTCGAAGGGATTCGTTCCAGATTCGAGAATGGTTTTCGGTTCAGGAGAAATAGAATAGGATTATTCAGATATCTTTTCCCATTACCTTATCTCAGGTTGCGAGGGCTCCTGGCATAACGAGTGTACACCTATTATGCTTATTGGATAGCCTTCTTCCAAAGCTTAGGCTGGTGCCGAAGGGTAGGGAAGGAAGAAAACCAATTAGCCTAAAGAAGGTGTACAGAAGGTAATAAGTAAAGACATAATAAAGGGATTGAACTGAGGGCAGGTAAGTATATGGTTACAGTCATGAATCAGGATAGAGAAAGAAGCGTTACAAGGAATACCAGGTTAATCCCTTCGAAACATTTTCATGTTTCAGTTCGACTGTGCGATGTTAATTGAAAACTGTTTTTCCAATTGGAATTTAACTCCAGGGTATGTATTTACCAGATCAGTTTCTCACAACTGTATGGTGTTACAGATGGTGAGTGGGAGTAAGATATTGGGAATTGGGTGATTAGATCCTCATTATATTGGAATTCGTTGTAATTGGTGATATTTGAGGAAATCATCTGGTTTTTGCCGGATGGCAAATATTTGGTTTTGAATATCCATTGTTATGCACCAATTTCAAACTGATATATCTGTATATTTATTTTATAAAGTGAGATATAAATTTTTGAAATTATGTCTATGACATTTACATATATCAGTTGGTGATTAAGTAAGGTGCATTTAACAGCGGTGTAATTCTTCTTAACCATAGTACAGTTTTCAACCTACGACGCATAGGGTTTGAGTTATTAAACTCAATGGACTTATACAAACTATTGTATGTTGTCCGGTGTCCATTAGGACAATGAGGTTGGTACTCGTACTATATTCTGTTTACTCAAGACTTCTCCGGTTCAAGACAACCACTTCGTTGAAATACAAGTTCCAGATTTTAAGAAGTTATAGGTATAAGAATAAAGAAGAGAACCATTTGTTGGAAGTATCAGGATTCCTCATGGTAGTCGAAAATGTAGATACTTGTGTTTGGTATTCCGTTGATAGTAATGGTTTTGAGAACTTACTTCTTCTTCAGGTTACTTATATGTGGATGCACTTCTACTTAAGTAATGCTGATCGGCCTCTCTCCATTTAGTTGATATGCACTGGAGAAAGCTGCATGATTTTGAATCTAGTTCAATTAAATTAGTGCTTTTTTTTTTATATTGGATATATATAGAATCAATTTATATCTTAACGATGTTAGGTTATAGGGAGTTGTCCGGCTGATGCTTAAAACCAGAATCCGGATAAACTCGAGGCACGTTTCAGTAATGGCTGTTTGTGGGTTATTCTGGGCTTTGACGAGGGTTAACTTTCTACAATCAGGAAGATCAATAGTGATATTGTTCTTGACTCCCCACAGTTTTAGTAAAATGGATTTTTTTAGAAAACAAAAGTGGGAGTATGGTAGAACTGGAAGTGATTCCAGAACCACAAACGATCACTGAAGATTTAATAGAATCCGAGGATTCAATTGGATTTGACATTCCATTAGCCACTCCGCAGATTTGGTGGGTAACCTCAGGCACCCGAGAGGTACTTCGGTCTTCTCAGAGACAGTGACATAGAGGTTCTTGTTTACCTAGACTTGCTATTGCTGTTGTTCTAGACTATGAGACCCGGCAGGAGGATGAGTATAGAGTCGTTCTAAACTAGTTTTAGAAGTGCATGTGTATATGACTCTTCCAAAGGGTTGTTGTAGTCAGTGGGAGGAGCAGAAGCTTAGAGGGCAAGTGGCTTATAACTATTTATAGACTAAAGCAGGTATAGCGGAAATAGATCATCTATTTTTGATGTGACAGTCATAGGTTTTGACTTTATCAGAATAGAGATGGATATGGTAAGAAGGTAGTAAGGAGTGATGTCCTGGTATTTGGGATGACATGCACTTTATAGGAAGTGAAATTCCTATACTACGATCGGTTATACTGTGGTTGTCACACAGTTGTTTCTCCACACAAGACAAGGATATAATATCTGGGTTTCTGGTTGCTAGATCTATGGTTTTAGATCTAGATTTGGGAAGTGTCCCAATTTGGGTACTTGACACTGTTCTAAAGTGTTTTAGAATGGACGACTCCCAGGATGGTGGTGTACCTGCAGGTGATGGATTCACCCTCTCTAAAGGTGTCTTACAGACTAAAGGGGAGAGGGATCTGCATGATTAGCATATCACTTGCTTAGGTAATTGAGTTAATCGTGAAATATCAAGTACTACACCAGATGTTGATTTTGCACTAGCTGCAATAAACATATATTAATCTAATCCTGGAGAAATGTAGGGAAGCAGTTTATGAAAATAAATGGATGTTCTAGGGATATGGTAACGGCAACCTCTTTCAGGAGACGGTTATCATTTCAGGCTTCCAAGGTGACCTGGATGACAGAGTGGTATGTTGGACAAGTAGTCCAAGAAGATACTGAGGAAGGAATAGCGTAGTATATCGATTAAGTTCAGTGGACGATACAGTCTAAGAACTTTGCTGGATTTGGAGTTCATTTGTGAACCGGGTCCTATCAGATATCCAGACATATTCTAAGACAGGTATTGCTCATTTCGGGAGATAGTTTTCCCTGTGAAGTTGAGATATAGAGAGATACAAAAGGAAACACTAGAGCGGATCTACTCACTGAGGCTATTTCTCAAACACAATAGTTTCATAAACGAGTTTTGTGAAACTGCTTAGTAGAGAAGTTGGGTGCTCGGTATCACACGAGCTGTGAGTATGCGACACCGCAATAATTGGCCTTAAGTGCAAGTGGGAGATTGTTGGCTATAGTGCCCTCAAGGCAATTATCGTAGTCACAGGAAGGTGATTATGATGATTGAGGGAGGACCTATACCGGTAGAACTGTCTTACTTGAGATGATAGTATACTATCTGGTTTGTCTTTATCATCACTATTACATGTTGATAGAGCCCATAGGATTCTTTCTTGACTACCAGTATTATGATGGCGATCATATATGTGGGAGCTGGAGGTCTATAAGCAAATCCTTAAATGTCCCTAGTCGTGGGAGTTTCGAGACCGGGCATCGATACTCCAGTGTAAACTAGTGTATACTGATCGAGACCTCGACGAGGGGCGGTGGCCAGGTCTCACAAGCCATTGGTGCTAGTTTTTTCACCTAAGATAGTATACAGGTGCTCATTGGATTATGAGTACACTGGACGGACTTTCCGGGAACTTGCTAGTTGGTATTATACCTATTGTCAGATAGCAGTTCCTAGGTGACATGTGTACAAGTTAGTCTGTCTACCTGAGATCGTCATTTGTCTCGTGTAAGTTGCCACTGTGTTTGATTAATACCTTACCACGGCTCAAAGGAGTCGTGCAAACAAGTTTTAGTTAGGTATAGTCCTGAGCCACATGGAAGTAGTGAGCGGATCGTCGAAGATTTGCCTCTCCCAGTATTAGGGGTTGATGTCGCATTGTGCACGGGTGGCCTTCACCAGAAATCCTCGGCCGGGGTAGACGAGAATTACCGATCTAGGATCGATAGTTTCTCAGGTGGTGATGGGTTTTATACCGACACGAATTACGCGTCAGTAGGGGTCTGACTTTATCCACCCTCCTAGACTCGATATGCGATACTCTTAGACAAACAGACCGGACTGTACGGATAGTGTCACTGTCAGGCTCAGTAGGGGTTTGGATGAGTTTGCTCGTCGGCCTTCCTTTCGCTCGATACCTGGGTAGCCATTATGCACAGCTAGTGCCGCTGACGTGCTTGTGGTTAAACCCACTGCCAGCATATTGACGAGTTTTTAGAGTTCCACACAGAGGGTTTTCACGGTTCAGACGATATGGTGTAGATAACGTATGTTGGTACATACAGGTGTCCGATTAAATGTGTACAGGCTGCACAGACTTTAATCGGACGGTTGATAATACTAGCGGCTGAGGATTAAGCTGGATTATTAAATTAGGTTTTAATTTAATAATTTATATATGTATTTGTATATATGTATTCTAGTATTATTGTTCACTATTCATTTTCTCTCTTGGCTATTCGTATTTTGGTACGAATACGCGTATATGTATTTTGATACGTGTACCGGGTTGTATTCCGTATTTATACGGAATAGTTTCTAGAAGATGGTCACCTCATTAATTGATTTTTTTTTTAGAAAATCAATTTGGAAAAGAGGTGGAAGGTGAGTTGGCATGAGCATGCTGAGGCATGTAGAGAGGTATGGTCATTGTTTTGTTTAATGAAATTAAAATGAGATATTTTGTGTGTGTGTGTATATGTGTGTGTGTGATTGAGAGAGAGTGGGGCTTCCATCTTTCACAACTTGCCTTGCCCACTAGTTTTTCCTCAGTTGCTCACTTCTTTCTCTTCACTTGATCACTCTCATTCTCACTTGGAGAAAACACTTAGCATTTTATTTAGTTGCTCATGCCACATGTTTCCTCACCTACTCTTCATCTTCTTGAGTTGCTCTTGGAGAATTTGTGACGAGAGAAAAATTATAGTGACTCATTGTTACACCTCCACTCTCCATTTCTAGCAAGCTTGGAGCGTCGGTTGCCTCGCCTGGCGAGGCTGGAGCTTGCGCATTTTCCCTCAGTTGGGTCATCGTAGATGGAGGAAGAACGACAACCAAATTCGATCAAGGAAGCTCTAGGAGTTTGTGATGAAGGTTGAAGACCGAAGGACACGGTTCAACTCGGTATAACCATTCCTAACTCCTTATATTGCTTGCTAGTATAGGGTTTAGGGTAGATCTGGGCATCAGGTCATGGTAGCGCCAGTTTAGAAAATTTTTGTTCCGCATTTTGCCACGGTTTGATGATATTGTTCTAGTAAATGAGACGAAAGCAGGGGTTAATGCCAAATTGGAATTATGGAGGCAAACTTTGGAATATCGGAGATTCAGATTGAGCAGGTCCAAGACAGCATATATGCATTGCAAATTTAGTAACCAGAAAAGTTAAAACCATATTGGTATAACATTGGAAGGGTAAGAGATATCACCAAGCGACCAGTTTAGATATCTAGGTTCCATCATCCAAAAGAATGGGGAGATCGATAGTGATGTTAATCAAAAGATCCAAGCTGGTTGGTTGAAATGGAGGAGTGCAACAGGGATTTTGTGTGATCGTAACTTTCCGTTAAAATTGAAAGAGAAGTTTTATCGGAGCGCTATTCGGCTTGCCTTATTATATGATACACAATGCTAGGCTCCTAAGAAGCATCATACACAGAAGATGCACGTAGCGGGGATGAGCATGCTTCGTTGGATGTGCGGGTAACAATAGAAAAGATAAGATGCGAAATGAGGATATTCTTGCAAAACTTGGTGTAGCACCTGTGGAGGAGAAGATGCGGGAAAAACGGCTAAGATGGTTTGGTCATGTGCGACGCAGACCTATGGAAGCACCGGTTCGACGACTAGATAATCTCGATATGGGCAATGGCAAAAGGGCAAAAGGGAGACCGAAGAAAACATGGATGGAGGTGATACAAAACGATATGGTTTCCAAAGGACTCAATGAAAGTATATTGTTCGATAGGAGTGAGTGGAGGCGGAGGAATCATGTGCTGGACCCGGCGTGATTCTCATGTTGGTTCATGTAGCCTTCCCCATATGCTTGGGATAAAAGGCTCAGTTGTTGTTGTATTTGGCCACGGTTTGATGGCCGGGGCGCTGCCGTAACCCAACAAATACCATTCTATATCCTGGAGAGTATACCGCGTGCAGAAAACAACAAAGCGGACGTGTTGGCCAAATTGGCTAAGGAACTGGCTGACGACGACCTCGTGATATAAAGATCATTATGCAAAGCCAAAGGGTTCTCACGCAACAGATATATCATCGGAAGATCTGATAAGTCATCCAAAAGAAAAGAAATGATCGAACAAGCAGCCCTTCAAATAGAGGACAAAGAAAAGGTCAAGGACTGGAAGGAATTCCTCTTAGACTACTTTAAGCCCCGATGAATGCCCGAAAATGCGTAGTTTAGACATCAGCTCATGAAACGAGATTTGTCTTTCGCCTTCGTCAATGATACTCTATATAAGAGATCGTTCGACTGTCTGTGGCTAAGATGCCTGGGGGCGGAGGATGCAAAGAAAGTCGTTCAAGAAATTCACAATAGACTCTGCAATTCTCACTAAGCTGGGCCAAAAATGAAGCTGAAGATCAAAAGAAGAGGTTACTATTGGCCCACAATGATTCAGGACTAGCTCGAATATGCGAAGCACTGTCACTCGTGCTAAATTCACGGGGACTTTTTGAATTCGACAGAAAATGGGTTGTAATGTTTAAAGTTTCAGAGTAGTTTCGGTTTCGTAATTTAACAAACATTGTCTAATTTTCTAGCATGGCTCTGATACCACTGCAGGGTTGCTTAAGTCGGCAGCGAGGTTTCGGGAGGCATCGTCCATGCCAATTTCAAAAATTTGTCGTTCTAGCTAATCCTAACCATAGAATCTTTACTAGAAAATGCGATGATACGATATGTAAACTACTTTACAACTAAGTGAATGAGGAATAAAACCATTGTAGACCGGTCCTTCACTTCAAAAGCTCCGTGTAGTAGTCCCTTCGCTGCGAGTAGTGATCTCCCGAACTCGAGTATGGTTTCCCTTAGAGAAATTAACAAGGTTGCTCGAAGTCTTCGAGACCGAAGATGATCTACGTCGAGGAGACTCAAGCTCATGCTACCTCTTAACTAATATGTGGATTAGTGAAGCAAACACCATAAACTAAATGGCTAATATAGTAGAGGATGATGAAGTAGGAAATGGGCTCACTTTAGATTTATTTTTCTCACAATATTTTCTCACCTTGAGAAAAGCTAGTGAGCTTTGTTGGAGATAATGCCCTCAGAGTCAATTATTAGGTCACAGGTACGTGATTGTAATGATTGATGGAGGACCTATCCCGGTAGGACAGTCTTACTCGAGATGATAGTATGCTATCTGGTTTACCTTTATCATCGTGTACTGCTTTAGGTGACCTGACACGTCGCTATTACACGTTGATAGAGCCCCTAGGATTCTTGCTTGACCACCAGCAGTATGAGGGCGATCATATAAGTGGGAGCTGGGGGTCTATAAGCTTATCCTTAAAAGGTCCCTGGTCGTGGGAGTTTCGAGACTGGGCATCGATACTCCATTAGTAGACTAGTGTATACAGTCGAGACCCCGACGAGGGGCGGTGGCCGGTCTCACAAGCCACTGGTGTCAGTTGGATCACCTAAGATGTATACAGGTGCTCATTGGGTTATGAGTACACCGGACAGGACTCGCCGGGAACATGCTAGTTGGTCATATACCAGACGTCAGATGGCAGTTCCCTGGTGACATGTGTGCAGGTTAGTTCATCGACCTGGAGATCGTCATTTGTCTCGTATGAGTTCCCACTGTACTTTGATTACTACCCTACCACGGCTCAAAGGAGTCGTGCAAACAGGTTTTAGTTGGGTACAGTCCCGAGCCACATGGAGGCAGTGAGCGTATCTTCAGGGGTTCGTCTCTCCCGGTATTGGGGGTGAGGTCGTGCTGTGTCTAGGAGAGCCATTACACAAAGCCCTCGGCCGAGGCAAGGAGATTTACTGGTAGGTATTCCAGTAGTATCTCAGGGTGTTCTGGGCTACACTCCGACACGACTTGTACCGCTTTTGGGGGTCTGACTTTTTCCAACCCCCTAGGCCCGCCATGCGATACTCATAGACGAACGGACCGGACTGCACGGATATTGTCACTGACAGGCTCAGTTGGGTGTCGGGGTGAGCTTCCTCATCGACGTCCCTTTTGGTCAATAGCTGGTGGCCCGTCACGTATTGGCATATACCTCTGACGTGCTAGTGGTTAAATCCACAGCCATAGTATTGACGAGTCTTTAGAGTCCACCACAATTACAGTTACTCAGCTTTCGGGCGAAAGGTTGTAGAGGCCGTATGGAGATATGGCAAGGTCCGATCAGATACGTGCGGTATTGCACGGATCAGGATCGGACAGTTTGTACTTTAGGCCGTATGGTTATATGGCAGGGTTCGATCACATACGTGCGGTATTGCACGGATCAGGATCGAACGGATATTACTGGCCGGCTTTGGTATAAGCCGGATCCTAGTATAGTACAGTGTAGATTTTGTCTCATTGCATTTGTATTTCGGTCGGAATACAAATGCGGGTGTGTATGCACAGTATCGGGGTTTTCCTGTAATTTATTACGGGACCAGTTTTTGGAGTTGCCAGTTTGCTTTCCGTTTCGGCCGATTTCCATTGTTCCGTTCATTGGCCGAAGATTGGTGGAGGAGGGCTTATTTGCATTGTTGCAAATAGGCAATTGTGGAGGGGGGTCTTTGCATATATTTGTATCATGATAGTCTCTCCTTGACCTTGACTTCTAGCTATCATGATGGCTTGACTTTTCCTTTCTCATCATGGTTGGACTTTGTGAGGTGATGATGATGGTGTTGAGTGTGGTTTTGGTATGGTCATCATATTCTTTCATGATGCCCCTTTTGCATTATTGTCATGGTGGCTTCTTATTCTTTTTGAAAGCTCTCTCATTCTCTCCCTCCCTCACTAGAGCATGGCCGGCCTCCCCCTTGAAGGGGTTGATTTTCATTTGTGAAGAGAAAAATGTTACTCTCATTTTTCTTTGCATGATACATTTTTCCTCACCTCTCTCCAAGTTCTTCTTCCTCCACAAATGGTAACTCCACTACCCCAAATAGAGACACAAGCTCACTACATATTCTACAACGAACCTTGGGCACGTCGAGTAGCCGGCTTCGTGCCCAAGCTGCCTCGGCATTGAGGTGGGAGCCCGTAAACGATGTAGGCGACGTGGTGCACTTCCGGCGACGAGGAGGAGACGGACGGAGATCCCGCGAGGAGATCGGATTGGAGATGAAGACCGGAGGACTTGGATCGTCGGTATATCTCTTTCCCATCTTCTAGTTAGCTTAGACTTGTTAATGGTTACGATCCGGGTGTTTAGTGCGCGGTGGTGCCGGTTTGCTAAGTCCGTAAATTTTAAGTTATTCACCGCTTCCGCATTCCGGCGTCGGATTGACGGCCGGGGCGCCGCCGTGCACTTACAGTGGTATCAGAGACTCCCCATTAACTTAGTCTAGCTTTGTGTAATGTGTTTTTAGTTCCGATCGATCGAAATGTCCAAAAACCCGTATTTGCCCACATCAGTTTTCTGTTGGAAATTTTTGGTGTCGAAAAATTTTTCAGGTTGTAAAATATTTATGTACTAAAAATTATAAGAACACTGTTCAAATTCGAGGCACTGATCCTCTCACTAGAGCGCGGAAGGGCGGCTAAAACCCACGTTTCGCCGCGCTTCCGCCGCAGGATACAGGAATCAGTGGGTTGGGTTTTTACAGTGGGCTTCTGGGCTTAAATTAGGGGTTTTGGAATATTAAAATTGGGCCAATTATTTCTGTAAGTGCTACAGTTTTCTTTGGGGCCCACTTGTTAATTGTTTGATCAATCGGAAAATTTTAAACACATTTTTCACAGTATTTACATTATATCTGCGACCGTGAATGTCACTCGATCGGTAAATCCGGTCTAACTGCTATAGCCCGGTTAGACGGATTTGCGAACGTGACTTTCACGTTGATGTTCTATGTATTTGCTGTGATGTTGCGGATAGGTCGTGGGGATAGCCTGGATGCAATGCTAGTACAGTTTTTGTGGTATTATGTACATTTGATATTGCGGGGCGAGCGTCCGACATGTGGACTGCCGTCACTGCCTGTTTGTATTATTATTTTGGGGCACGGCCAGGTTGCGGTCG